>NC_069400.1:97801373-97861373 GCF_026875155.1 Cherax quadricarinatus
GCAGAGTGACCCTACAGAGAAGAACACATTCACCGGCACACATAAATGTAACTGTTGTTAATGTGTGTTATAAGTGGATAAGTTTCTCAAATTATCGTCAACTTAACCAACTAGTGTATTATATAGAGTAATTAACATAAGCCGTAACTTGAAGATCGTGAAGAATAAGACATATAAGCAACATGTAGGTATCTTTGGAAGACTTTTCGCCCGCCGTTGTCTTTATCAGTCTAATAAGACACGTGAGAACAGAGAATTTATTTCTGAGTCTCTCAGTGCTGAGGGACTCAATACTTGACACTGCCTCCAGCGGCGATAGATCAGGTTGAAGGATTGTAGGCGAGTCAGAGACTTAGTAATCAAGTTATAATGGAACGATGCAGCATTGTGACCACATCTGATACTGCTGTGTCCCTCCACGTCTTCCACCACAACAACTCGATTGCATTAAATCTCTGGTCCACCTCTAAATCTTCAAATTCGACTTGCTTCCACTGGTGGGCCTCGTTCATCTTTGGCCGCACCTGCTACTGCTGTATCACTTCACTTGCTCCTCACTGATTCCCATAAAAAATACGTTATGTCTCTCTATTAGATATATGAAGGCTCTAGTGGTGAGACATCTCTCAAGGCACCCAGATGTGGCTTTGAGAGATGTCTCGCTTAATTAATGTAGTTTGGGTTCTTTTCTTTTCAAAAGAGTTTTCTACCCATTTCTGGCAACCATCCAGCTGTGGTGTTACCCTGTGACTCTCGCCAGTGTTACAACAGCTGTTGTTCTGTAAGGCTATGTACTTTCGCCTTCAATTCATGATTATTGCTGAAATTCATAACGGATGTTACACCTAGGAAGCGTGCAAGTATTGTAACTCTTACCGAACGTGCTGATTTGAGTATCAGACAGATCGCCGAAAATTTGAGCCTAACAGATTCAACTGTTGGTCGGATTCTGAAGAGAGCTGATGGCACTAGTGATTGTGGAGTACTGCGTCGAGGAATACGTGGAAGAAAACTCAAGACAACATCTCTCGATAACAAGGTTATCATAAGAAATAGTGTGAAGGATCCCAAGAAAACCAGCAAAGGTCTACAGAGAGATTTGCCATCAGTTGGCGTAAATGTTGATTCTTCAACTGTTCGACGAAGGCTCCTTGAAGTTGGCAAAACTGCCTGAAAGCCGGTAAAGAAACAATTATTTACTGCTGCTATGAAAAAGGGCTGTGGTGGGCGCAGATGAATGGAGGCGTATTTTGAAGTGCATGAATACGGATCAGTGGTAGTGAGGCGGAGCAAAGGCGAAACCTTTTCAGAATGGACATATTCAACAATCACCAACACACCCACTTAAGAAGGTGTTTTGGGTGTGTTTTACTGCTAAAGACTCTGGATGGCAACTTATTTGCTTCCCATTATGGACAGAGACTTTCCTGATGGAGAAGGCATTTTCCAGCAGGATCTTGCTCCATGCCACACTTCCAGAAAAATGCTGGAATTCTTCGAAGAGAGTTTGCTAAGCCTTCTGAATTGGCCTGGAAACTCATCTGACTTCAACCCAATTGAGAATCTGTGGGCAGTAACCAAACGAAGGATCGCGAAACAGGACTGTTCAGCTGTGAGGCTAATTTCTGCTGTTACGAGGACCTGGTACCACAACGATAAACTTGTCAAAATGTGTTCAACATTGGTCGACTGTATGCCCAGGCGTGTAGCAATGTTCATAACCGCAAAGGGTAGTCATATCTCTTAATAAATCAATTATCTGTCATATAATTGCCGCTTATTATTCAAATAAACATGAATTTTCAGAATAAATGTCTTAATTCATCACTGTTCCAATAATAAGTACTCTACTGTACTCTTCTAGGACTTGCTTGTACTCGTGTTGGGCTGAGCTGTACTCCTAATACCCTGAATCACTCAGGTATGCCACACTAACACTCGGGTACACCATACTAACAAACTGGAAGACATGCTGTCGTGTGGTCATTCGCTCCCATCGTGTTGAATGTTTTAATTTCCGCCCATTTCGTCTGGCGTGTTTGAGTTGAGGGCAATCCAATGCTGGGTTGAGTGAGTGGTGAAAAAACCTCCTGAGGGGCTGGTAACGGTCACAGGTGCGTGGATTGTGAGTTGCATTCCATCACGTTGGAGCGTGTGTCCTGCCCGAGCTGTGTGGCTGGGGTGCTTGAAGCCAGATCTGTGCTTGAGGTTGTGCAGACACGCCTTCGGGAGTGGAAGGAAGAACCGCGCGGAGTTAGTAGATGGGGAAGACAAGACGGGAAGGGTGTAGCGGACGTTGACATTGTCTTTGGACGGTGGCAAGGAATACAACATAGTTACTGGGAGTGTAAGGGAATGGGACATGTCGGGAGTGGGAGGTGACTGACAAGTGGGGGGAGATGCGTGAGTGTTCGTGAAGAGCCGGTGCGTGGACGGAGGGAAGTACGGAGATGGGCGGGAGGTGTAGGGAAAGAGACGATAGCGGTAGGAGGGGAAGCCATGGCGGGAGGGACGGGAAGGACATGCTGTAGTATGGAAGTGCGCGGGAGAGGGAGGGGAGGACTGGTGCTGGGTGAGAGAGGAAGGTGACTCGCGGGATGTCGGTGGGGTGTAGGTTGTAGTGGAACATGGTCGAGGGAGGGAAGACGGACGTGGTCGTGTGAGGTGGGAATGGAAGTGTGATAACATGCGGGGAGGAGAAAGACTTGCGGGGAGGGCGGGAAGACATGCGGAGAGGGGGAGTGGGGAAGGACAGAGGGCGTGGAGGGAGGGAAGACTATGATAGCGGGAGGAGCGTGAAGACACGGAGTCGGTGATTGGATGTGGAAACCATGCGTGAGGGAGTGGAAGAGACCATGGGGGCGGGGAGGGAGGGAAGACATGGGTCGGGAGGGAGGGAAGACATGCGCGTAGGGATGGAAGACATGCGGGAGGGATGGTAGACATGCGCGGAGGGAGGGAAGACATTGTGCAGGGAGGAGGGGAAGACATGAGGGAGGATGGGAAGGACATCGGGAGGAGGGCTAGTCATGCGGGTGAGGGAGGGAAGACATGGCCGGGAGGGATGGAAGACATGCGGGAGGGAATGGAAGACATGGCGGGAGGGATGGAAGACATGCGGAGGGAGGGAAGCACAGCGGAGGGAGGGAAGACATGCGGGAGGAGGGTGGGGAAAAAAAAACAAAAAAAAAACAAAAAAAAGAAAAAAAAAAACAAAATGCGGGAGGGAATGCGGGAAACATGGCGGGAGGGAGGACGACATGCGGGGGGATGGAAGACATGGACGGGAGGCGAGGTAAGACATGCGGGAGGGATGGAAGACAATGCTGGAGGGGATGAAAACATCGGGAGGGCGGAAGACATGGCGGGAGGAGGAAGACATGCGGGAGGGATCTGAAACATGCGGGAGGGATGGAAGAATGCGGAGGGAGGGAAGACATTGTCGGGAGGGAGGGAAGAACAGTGCGGGCAGGGATGGACACATGCGGGAGGCGGATGGAAGACATGTGCGGTAGTGCATGATGGTTGTGAAGTCCATTGGGGGCTTGGGGCGTGGGGGTGGGGTGATGTGGCATGACCAGGACTTGGTATGTTCAGATGGGATAACAAGCGGGGAGGGAGGAAGACAAGGCGGCTGTGATGTGACGACCGAACAACACAGAAAGTGAAAATTAAAGAAGGAAAATTATGATAGATGTATGATGATGGTCGACGTATGCTGCCAGGACAGTGGTCCGCATTCAACTACCAGTATTTCCACTTAGGTCCGATTTTATTACTATTAGGTGAGAGGGAGGGGAGAGAGAGCGAGGGTGGAGGAAGAAGTTGAAGTGAGATTGGCGTGAGGGCTCGCACGAGGCGAGTAGTGAGTGATGATCGGAAAATAAGTAATTTATAGGGGTATTGACACTGCCACAGAAGGGTTTTGAACCTGTCACAGAGTGTTAACCTGTTCAAAAGAATGTTGTAACCTGGTTCACGAGGAAGGGAAACGGTCACATGAAGTGAACCGGTCAAAGAAAGGTGTCACTGTCACAGAAGGTGACCTGCCACAAAGGTTAACCTGTCACAGAAGGTGGAACCTGTCACAGAAGGGAACCGGTCCACAGAAGGATGAACCTTCCACAGAAGTTTGAACCGGTTGAGGACCACAGAGGTGGACCTGCCACAGAAGGTTGAACCTGTCACAGAAGGTGACACTGCACAGAAGATGAACCTGTCACAGAAGGTGGAACCGGTCACAAAGGTTGAACCTAACACAGAAGTGGACCTCCACAGAAGGTGAAGCCGTCACAGAAGTGGACCTGTCCCACAGAGAGGTGGACCTGTCACAGAAGGTGAGGACCTGTCACAGAAGGTTGAACCCTCCACAGAAGGTGGGGACCTGCCACAGAAGGTTGAACCGTCACAGAAGTGGACCTGTCACAGAAGGTGACCTGTCCACCAGAAGGTTGAACCTTCACATGAGAAGGTGAACCTAACACAGAAGTTGAACCTGTCACAGAAAGGTGGACCATGTCAACCAGAAAGGTGGAACCTGTCACGAAGTTGGAACCTTCACAGAAGGTGGACCTGTCACAGAACTGTGGAATCCGTCACAGAAGGTTGAACCTGTCACAGAAGGTTGAACCTAACACAGAAGGTTGAACCTGTCACAGACGGTGACCTGTCACAGAAGGTTGAACCTACCACAGAAGGGACCTGTCACAGAAGGTGAACCTACCACAAAGGTGGACCTGCCACAGAAGGTTGAACCTACCACAGAATGGCACCTGCCACAGAAGGTTGAACCTGTCACGAAGGTGGACCTGTCACAAGAAGTGACCCTGTCACAGAAAGGTTGAACCTACCACAGAAGGTGGACCCTGTCCCAGAAGGTTGAACCTACCACTGAAAGTGGAATCTGTCACAGAACGTTGACCTACCACAGAAGTGGACCTTTCATCACAGAAGGTTGAACCTACCACAGAAGTGGACCTGTCCACAGAAGGTTGAACCTGCCACAAAGGTGGACCTGTCACAGAAGGGTTGAACCCTACCACAGAAGGTGAACTGTCACAGATGTGGACCTGTCACAGAGAAGGTTGAACCACCACAGAAGGTGGACCTGTCCACAGAAGGTTGAACCGACCACAGAAGGTGGTCTGTCCACAGAACGTTGAACCTACCACAGAGAGGTGGACCTTCCAGAAGGTTGAACCTACCACAGAAGGTGGACCTGTCAACAGAAGGAGTTGAACCACCAAAGAAGGTGGACCATCACACGAAGAGTGAAACCAACCACAGAAAGGTGGATCTTCCACAGAAGGTTGAACCTACCAAAGAATTGGACCGTCACAGAAGGGTGAACCGGCCACAGAAGGTGGACCTGTCACAGAAGGTTGAACCCCTAACCACAGAAGGTGGACCTGTCACAGAAGGTTGAACCTACCACAGAAGGTGGACCTGTCACAGGTTGAACCTGCCACAGAAGGTGGACCTGTCACAGAAGGTTGAACCTACCCCAGAAAGGTCGCCCTTCACAGAAGGTTGGAACCTGCCACAGAAGGTGGACCTGTCACAGAAGGTTGAACCTGCCACAGAAGGTGGACCTGTCACAGAAGGTTGAACCTACCACAGAAGGTGGACCTGTCACAGAAGGTTGAACCTACCACAGAAGGTGGACCTGTCAACAGAAAGGTTGAACCTGCCACTAGAGGTGGACCTGACCACAGAAGGTTGAACCTGCCACAGAAGGTGGACCTGTCACAGAAGGTTGAACCTGCCACAGAAGGTGGACCTGTCACAGAAGGTTGAACCTGCCACAGAAGGTGGACCTGTCACAGAAGGTTGAACCTGCCACAGAAGGTGGACCTGTCACAGAAGTTAACCTAACACAGAAGTGGACCTGTCACAGAAGGTTGAAACCTACCACACGAAGGGGGACCTGTCACGAAGGATTGAAGCCTGCCCACAGCAGGTGGACCTGTCACAGAAGGTTGAACCTACCACTCAGAAGGTGACCTGTCACAGTTAGTTGAACCTCCCAACAAAAGGTGAGACCTGTCACCAGAAGGGTCTTGAACCACCACAGAGAAGTGACCTGTCACAGAAGGTTGAACCTGCCACAGAAGGTGGACCTTCACAGAAGGTTGGACCAGGCACAGCAGGTCGGACCCGCCACAAAGGTGACCTGTCACAGAGCAGAAGGTTGAACCTACCACAGAAGTGGACCCTGTCACAGAAGGTGAACTACCACAGAAGGTGGACCTTCAGAAAATGGGTATATATAGGGGGGGGGGGGGGGGGGGGGGGGGGGTTTATATAATATATAATATAGGCTGAAGGTTGAACCTAACCGCGAGAAGTGGACCCTGTCACAGAAGTGCACCTGTCACAGAAGGTGCCCTGCCACAGAAGGTTTTAACCTGCCCGCAGAAGGGATAGCTTCACAGAAGTTATGAACTGTTTCACAGAAGGGGGACATCTCACAAAGGTGACGACCCAAAAACCCCGGTCACAGAAGGTGTACCTGTGCATCATAGAAGTTGAATCCTGCCACATGAAGGATGGCCCTGTCACAGATAGTTTGAACCTACCCACAGAAGGGTGACCTGTCCCTGAGGTGAACCTACCCAGAAGGTGGGACCCTGTCACAGCGAAGGTTGAACCTACCACAGAAGGTGGACCTGTCACAGAAGTTAACTGCCACAGAAGGTGGACCTGTAAACAGAAGGTTGGAACCTAACCACAGAAGGTGACCTGTCACAGAAGCGTTGAACCTGGCCCCAGAAGGGGACCTGCACAGAAGGTTGAACCACCACAGATGGTGGACCTTCACAGAAGGTTGAACCTGCCGACAGCATGTGTACCTGGCAAACGCGTAGGTTTGAACCTACCACAGAAGTGGACCTGTCACAGAAGGGAAACCTAACCACAGAAGGTGGACCTGTCCAGAAGGTTGAACCTGCCACAGAAGGTGGACCTGCCACAGAAGGTTGAACCTACCACAGAAGGTGGACCTGTCACAGAAGGTGGACCTGTCACAGAAGGTTGAACCTACCACAGAAGGTGGACCTGTCACAGAAGGTTGAACCTACCACAGAAGATGGATCTGTCACAGAACGTTGAACCTACCACTGAAGGTGGACCTGTCACAGAAGGTTGAACCTACCACAGAAGTGACCTGGGCACAGAAGGTTGAACCACCACAGAAGGTGACCTGTCACAGAAGGTTGAATCCTACCACAGAAGTGGATCTGTCCACGAAGTTGAACTACCACAGAAGGTGGACCTGTCCAGAAGGTTTGAAACCGCCACGAAGGGGGACCTGTCACAGAAGGTTGAACCTACCACAGAAGGTGGACCTGTCACAGAAGGTTGAACCTGCCACAGAAGGTGGACCTGTCACAGAAGGTTGAACCTACCACAGAAGGTGGACCTGTCACAGAAGGTTGAACCTACCACAGAAGGTGGACCTGTCACAGAAGGTGTGAAACCGACCTACAGAAGGTCGACCTGTCCACTGAAGGTGAACCTGCCACAGGAAGGGGACCTGTCACAGAAGGTTATACCCAGGCCACAGAAGGTGGCCTGTCAGAGAAGGTTTGACCCTACCACCGAAGGTGGACCTGTCACAGCAGGTTGAACCTGCCACAGAAGGTTGACCTGCCACAGAAGGTTGATCCTGCCGCTGAAGGTGGACCTGCCACAGAAGCTGGACGTGCCACAGAAGTGACCTGTCACAGAAGTTGAACCTGCCACGAAGGTTGAACCAGCCACAGCGAAGAATGGACCTGGCACAAAGGTTGAACCTGCCACAGAAGGTGGGCCCCACAGAAGGTTGACCGCCACAGAAGGTTGAACCGGCCCACAGAAGGGGACCTGTTACAGAAGGTTGACTGTGCCACAAAGGTTGAGATCCTGCCGCAGACACATCACACACACACTCAGCCACAGACGTTGGACCTGCCACAAAAGTGGACCTGGCGAGAAGAATGACCTGCCACAGAAGTTGAACCGGCGCAGAATGGACCTGCCACAGAAGGTGGACGTTGCCACAGAAGGTTGCCTCCACAAAGGTGGACCTGTAACAGACGGTTGAACCTGCCACAGAAGGTTGACTGCCACAGAAGTTGATCCTGCCGCTTAAAGGTGGACCTGCCACAGATGCCTGAGGACGGGGCCACAGAAGGTTGACCTGCCACAGAAGGGGACCTGTAACAGACTAACCTGCAACAGAAGGTTGAACCTGCCGCAGAAGGTTGAACCCTGCCACAGAAGGTGCCTTCAGAGAAGGTTTGAACCCTGCCACAAGAAGGTGACCTGTCAGAGAAGGGTAACCCTGCCACAGAAGGGGGACCTGTCACCGAAGGTGGACCTTGTCACAGAATGGTTGAACCTGCCACAGAAGTGGGCCCTTCACAGAAGGTTGACCCTGCCACAGATAGGTTGACCTGCCACAGAAGGGTGGACCGTTACTGAAGGTTGACGTGCCACAGAAGGTTTGAGCCTGCCGCAGAATGGTGGAAACCGGCACAGAAGTTGGAGACCTGCCACAGTAAGTGGACCTGCCATAGAAGATTGACCGGCCACAGAAGGTTTGAACACTCGCTGCAAGAAGGTGGACCTGCCACAGAAGGTGGACGTGCCACAGAAGGTTGACCTGCCTCAGAAGGTGGACCTGTCCTATAATCAGAAGGTTCTGAATCCGGCCACAGAAGGTTGAGACCTGCCACAGAGTTTGAACCTGCCGCTGAAGGTGGACCTGCCAAAGAAGCTTTGCGTTGCCCACAGAAGAGGGGACCTTCCCTCAGAAGGTTGCCCTCCACGGAAGGTGGAACCAGCACAGAAGGTTGATCTTGCCACAGAAAGTGGACCAGCACAGAAGGTGGCCTACCACAAGGAGGTGACCTGCCACTGAATAGTGAGCTGCACAGAAGGCGGGTTATTGTCCACAGAGGTTGACCACTCAAAAGGTCGAGCTGCCACAGAAGGTTGGGCACCTGCCCACACAGAAAGTTGAACCTGCCACAGAAGTTTGACCACCACAGAAGGTTGACCTGCCCACATAACGGTTGACCTGCCACGACGTTGACCTGCACGGAGGTTGACCTGCCACAGAAGGTGCGCCCTGCCACAGAACAGGTGTGATCTTGCCACAGATAGGTGGACCTGCCACAGAAGTGGACCTGCTTCAGTAGGGGAGACCTACCTCAGAAGTGGACCTTCCACAGAAGGTGACCCGCCAAAGGTGACCTGCCACAGAAGGTGACCTGGCTTCAAAACAAGGTGACCTACCACAGGTGGACCCGCCCATGAAAGTGGACCTGCCACAGATGAGTGCCCGGCCACAAAGGTGGACCTGTCATCAGTAGGTGGAACCTGTCACAGAAGTGTACCTGCCACAGAAGGTTGAACCTGGCACAGAAGTGGACCTGCCCAGAAGTAGATCTGCCACAGAAAGGTTGAACCGCCACATGTAGTGGACGTGCCGCAGATGATAGAAACGGCCACAAATTTTGAAACTTGCCACAGTAGAGGTGGGATTCTGCGCAGAAGGAGATCTGCACAGAAGTTAACCGGCCACAGTAGGTAACCTGCCGCAGAAGGTAAGACCTACCACAAAAGGTTGAACCGCCCACAGTAGGTGGACCTGCCGCAGAAGGAGTAGAACCTGCCACATAAGGTTGAACCTGCCCACAGTAGGTGGACCGCCGCAGAAGGTAGACCTGCCACAAAAGGTTTTGAACGTGCCCACATAGGTGGACCTGCCGCAGAAGGTAGACCTGCCACAAAAGGTTGAACCTGCCACAGTAGGTGGACCTGCCGCAGAAGGTAGACCTGCCACAAAAGGTAACCTAGCCACATAGTGTAGACAGTGGCGCTGGCCTACTTAGGAGTGGCCGGGGGCATCCACTAAAAGCTGAACCTAGCCACAGTGGTGTGGACCTGTCTGCAGAAGGTACACCAGCCCACAAAGGCTGAACCTGCCACATCAGGTGGACCCTGCCGCAGAAGGTAGAGACCTGCCACAAAAGGTTGAACCTGCCACCGTAGGTGGGTACCCCTGCCGCCAGAAGGTGAGACCTGCCCCACTAAAAGGCTGAACCGTGCCACAGTAGGGGAACCTGCCGGCAGGAAGGTAGCCCTGCCACAAAAGGTTGAACCTGCCACAGTAGGTGATCTCCCGCATCAAGGTAGACCTGCCACAAAAGGCTGAACCTGCCACAGTAGGTGGACCTGCCGCAGAAGGTAGACCTGCCACAAAAGGTTGAACCTGCCACAGTAGGTGGACCTGCCGCAGAAGGTAGACCTGCCACAAAAGGTTGAACCTGCCACAGTAGGTTGACCTGCGCAGAAGTAATCCCTGCCACAAAGGTTGAACCTGCCCACAGTAGTGGACCTGCCGCAGAAGGTAGACCTCCACAAAGGGTGAACCTGCCACAGTAGGTGAGGACCTGCCGCAGAAGGTAGAGCCCTGCTACAAAGTCGTTGAACTGTGCCACAGCGTAGGTGGACCTGCCGCAGAAGGTAGACCTGCCACAAAAGGTTGAAACCTGCAGAGTAGGGTGGGAAACTGTCGCCGAAGGTAACCTCCCAAAAAAGCGTTGTACCTGCCTACAGTAGTGGACCTGCCGAGAAGGGAGACCCGGCACAAAGGCTGAATCCTGCCACAGTAGAGGTGAATTGGCCGCAGAAGGTAAACCTGCCACAAAAGGCTTGACCTGCCACAGTAGGTGCGGACCTGCCGCAGAAGGTAGACCCTGCACAAAAGGTTGAACCTGCCACAGTAGGTGGACCTGCCGCAGAAGGTAGACCTGCCACAAAAGGTTGAACCTGCCACAGTAGGTGGACCTGCCGCAGAAGGTAGACCTGCCACAAAAGGTTGAACCTGCCAACAGGAGGTGTGACCGGCGCAGAAGGTAGACCTGCCACAAAAGGTTGAACCTGCACATGTAGGTGGGACCTGCGAGCAGAAGGTAAGACCTCCACAAAAGGGTGAACCTGCCACAGAAGGTGGACCTGGCGCGAAGGTAGACCTCCACAAAAGGTTGAACGTGCCCACCGTAGGTGGACCTCCCGCAGAAGGAGACCCTGCCACAAAAGGTTTGAACCTGCCACAGTACGTGGACTGGCGCAAAGGTAAACCTGCCACAAAAGGTTGAACCTGCCACAGTAGGTGGACCTGCCGCAGAAGGTAGACCTGCCACAAAAGGTTGAACCTGCCACAGTAGGTGGACCTGCCGCAGAAGGTAGACCTGCCACAAAAGGCTGAACCTGCCACAGTAGGTGACACTGCCGCATAAGGTAGACCTGCCACAAAAGGGTTGAACTGCCACAGTAGGTGGACCTCCCCGCAGATGGTAGACCTCCACGAAAGCTCTGATACCTCAACATAGTGGACCTGCCGCAGAAGTAGACCTGCCACAAAAGGTTGAAAACCTGGAGGGAAACCTGCAGGGAGGGAGGGAAGACATGTCTTGACGGGAGTGATGAAGACATGTGTGCGGGAGGGAGGGGAAGACATAGCAGGAGGATTGGAAGACATGACGGGAGTGTGAAGGGAAGACATGCGTGAGGGAGGAAGACATGCAGGGAGGAAGGGAAGACCTGCGGGAGGGAAGACATGCGGGAGGGAAGACATGCGGGAGGAAGACATGCGGGAGGGAAGACATGCGGGAGGAAGACATGCGGGAGGGAAGACATGCGGGAGGAAGACATGCGGAGGGAAGACATGCGGGAGGGAAGACATGCGGGAGGGAAGAACATGCGGCGGAAACATGGCCGGAGGGAAGACATGCGGGGAAACATGCGGCGGAAGGAGACATCGGGGGGAAGACCTGCGGGAGGAAGACCTGCGGAGGAAACATGCGGAGGAAGACATGCGGGAGAAGACAGCGGAGGAAGACTGCGGGGTGAAGACCATGCGGGGAGGGAAAAGAACATGCGGGGGCTAGAAGACATGGCTGGAGCAAGACACCATGCCGGGAGAAGACATGCGGAGGAAGACAAGCGGGAGGAAGACCTGCGGGGGGAAGACATGCGGGACACACAAGGACATGCGGTGGAGGAAGACATGCGGGGAAGACATGCGGGAGGGAAGACATGCGGAGGAAGACGTGCTGGGGAAGACATCGGGAGAAGACATGCGGAGAAGACATGCGGGAGCAAGACATGCGGGGGAAGACATGAGCGGAGGGAAAGACAAACGGGAGGGAAGACATGCGGGATTAAGAATGCGGGAGGAAGACATGCGGGAGGAAGAGCATGCGGGGGGGATGAACATGCGGAGGAAGACATCGCGGGTGAGCAAACATGACGGGGGAAGACATGCGGGAGGGAAGACAGCGGAAGACATGCGGAGGGAAGACATGCCCGGCGAAGACATGCGGGAGGAAGACAATGCGGGAGAGAAAGACATGCGGCGAGGAAGACATGCGGGACGGAAGACATGCGGGGGGAAGACATCTGAGGGAAAGAACATGCGGGAGAAGGAAACATGCGGGGGAAGACATTGGAGGAAGACATGCGGGAGAAGACATGCCGGGAAGACAAGCGAGGGCGAAACATCGGGTAAGAAGACATGCGGTAGGGGAAGACATGCGGGAGGAAGACATGCGGAGGAAGACATCGGGGGGAAGACATTCGGGAGGAAGACATGCGGGACAGGATAGACATGCGGGGGGAAGACATGCGGAAGACATGCGGGAGGAAGACTCGGGGGAAGACATGCGGGAGGGGAAGAACGATGCGGAGGAACGACATTTGGGGAAGACATGCGGGAGGAAGACATGCGGAGGGAAGCACATGCGGAGATGGAAGACCTGCGGGAGGGAAGACATGCGGAGGGGGGCAGACAAGCGGGAAGGAAGACATTTGTCGGGAGCAGATCATGCGTAGGAGGGAAGACATCGCGGGGGGACGACATGCGCGTCAGAAGACTGACGGAGGAAGACAATGCGGGAGGGAAGACACCTGCGGGAGGAAGACTGCGGGATGTGGAAGACTTGCGGGGGGAAGGCATGCAGGAGGAAGACATGCGGGAGGGAAGACATGCGGAGAAGATGATGCGGGAGAAGACATCGGGAGCAAAGCACATGCGGGAGCGGAAGACTTGCGGGAGGAAGACATGCGGTGGAGGAAGACACATGGCGGGGGGAGAAGACATGGCGGGAGGGAGAAGACATGCGGGTGGAAGACCACTGCTGGGAGCGAAGACAACTGCGGGAGGAAGACATGCGGGGGAGATAGACATGGCAGGAGGAAGACATGCGCAGAGGAAGACATGGGGGGGAAGACTATGCGGGAGGGAAGACATCGGTGAGGAAGACCATGAGGGAGGGATAGACTGGGGGAAGACAGGCGGGAGGAAGACATGCGGGTGGAACACATGCGGGACAGAAACATTTGGGAGGTGAAGGAACATGCGGGAGAAGCACATGCGGAGGGAATACATGCGGAGGAAGACATGCGGAGGGAAAGACATGCGGGGGGAAGACATGCGGGAGGAAACATGGGAGGATAGACTATGCGGAGGAAGACATGCGGGGGACAACGACATGCGGGACGGAAGACATGACGGAGGAAGACATTGCTCGGGAGGAAGACATGCGGAGGAAGACACATGGCGGGAGGGAAGACTTGCGGGGGAAGACATGCAGGAAGGAAGACTGCGGAGGAAGATATGCGGGAGGAAACAATGCGGGAGGGAAACCTCGGAGGAAGACATGCGGGAGGAAGACATGGCGGGAGGGAAGACATAGCGGGGGGAAGACACATGCGGGAGGAAGACATGTGCCGGGCGAGGGAACGACATATGCGTAGAAGACATGAGGAGGAAGACATGTCGGGAGGGAAGACATGCGAGGAAGACCATGAGCGGAGGCTAGACATGCGGGAGGGAAGACCTGTCGGAGGAAGACATAGCCGGGAGGAAGACATCGGAGAGACATGCGGGGGGAAGCTAACCTGCGGGAGGAAACATGCAGGGAAGAACATGCGGGAGGGAAAGTGACATGGTCGGGAGAAGACATCGAGGAAACATGCGGGAGGAAGCCGCATGCGGAGGAAGACTGCGGGGAGGAAGACATAGCGGGGGAGACATCGGGAGGGAAGACCATCGGGAGGAAGACATGCGGGAGGAAACATGCGCGGGGGGAAGACATGAGCGGGGGAAGACATGCGGGAGAAGATCATGCGGAGGAAGACATGCGGGGGGAAGACATGCGGAGGAGATGACTAGCGGCGGGGAAGACATGCGGACTCACAGACATGCGGGGGAAGACATGCGGGATGGAAGACTTCGAGGAGGAAGACATGCGGGAGGGAAGACATGCGGGGGGGAAGACCATCTGCGGATAGACACATAGCGGAGGAAGATCATGCGGAGGGGAAGATATGCGGGAGGAAGACAGCGGGAGGGAAGACATGCGGGTAGGAAGACATGCGGGAGGAAGACATGCAGCGGGAAGACCGCGGGAGTAAGACATGTCGGTAGTCAGAACATGCGGCGGGAGAGAAGACAAGCGGAGAAGACAATTTGCGGGAGGGAAGACATGCTGGGAGGGAAGACCATTCGAGAGAAGAACATGCGGGAGGGAAGACTTGCGGGGGGAAGACATGCAGGCGGAAAACATGCTAGGGAATGGAAACATGGCGAGGAGGAAGACATCGGGAGGGAAGGACATGCGGGAGGAAGACATGCATGAGGAAGACAATAGCGGAGAAGACAAGGCGGGAAAAGAACGCGCTGCGTGAGGGAAGACATGCGGGGGGAAGACATGCGGGAGGAAGACATGCGGGAGGAAGACATGCGGGAGGGAAAGACATGCGGGAGGAAGACATGCGGGAGGAAGACATGCGGGAGGAAGACATGCGGAGGGAAGACCTGGCGTAGAAGGAAGACTGCGGGCGGGAAGACATGCGGAGGAAGACATGACGGAGAAGACTTGGGGGAGGAAGACATGATGCGGGAGGAAGACATGTGCGGGAGTGAGACAATGCGGGGGAAGACTTGCAGGTAGGGAAGACATGCGGGGGGAAGACATGCAGGAGAAGACATGCGGGCGTGTGCCGCACATGCGGGGGAAGACATGCGGGGGGAAGACATGCGGGAGGAAGACATGCGGGGGGAAGACATGCGGGAGGAAGACATGCGGGAGGAAGACATGCGGAGGGAAGACATGCGGGGGGAAGACATGAGGAAGGAAGACATGGGGGAGGGAACAGACTTGCGGGAGGGAAGACATGCGGTAGAAGACATGGAGGGAAACATGCGGGAGCGGAAGCATGCGGGAGGGAAGAAAGACGGGAGGCGATGGAAGAACATTCGGGAGGGAAGACATGCGGAGGGCAGACATGCGGGAGAAGACATGAGGGCGGACAAAACTGCGGAGAGAAGAACATGGCGGGAGGGAAGAGAGCAGTTTATGAGTGGAAGACATGCGGAGGAAGACATGAGGGAGGGAAGACATGCGGGAGAGGAAGAACATGCGGGAGGGAGACATAGGGAGGGAAGACATGCGGGAGAGCAAGACATCGCGGGCGAAAGCACAGACATGCGGGGGAAGAGACAAGCGGAAAGATTACATGCCGGAGGGAAGACATGCGGAAAGATGACATGCTGAAGAGAAACAGGCGGAAGGGAAGACATAATGGGATGGAAGACATGCGGGAGGGGAAACATGCGAAAGACATGCGGTGGGAATGACATGCGAGGACGGAAGACATGCCGGGGGAAGACATGCGGGAAAGAAAGATCAGCGGGAGGTAAGACATGCGGAAAAGAAGACATGCGGGGAGGGAAGACATGCGGGAGGGTAGACATGCGGGAGGGAGAGACATACGGATGGAAGACAGGGCGGAAAGAAGACATGCGGGGAGGGAAGAGAATGCGGATGGAGACATGCGGGAGGAAGACAGCGCGCACAGACATGCGGGAGGGAAGACAAGCGGGAGAAGACATGCGGGAGGAAAATCATGCGGAAGGGAAGACATGTCGGGAGGGAGACATGCCGGAGGGATGAAGACATGCGGAGGAAGGGAAGATATGCGGGAGATAAGAAGACATGCGAAGTGGGAAGACATGCGGGAGGATCGAAGACATGCGGGAGGGAGGGAAAGACATGTGGAGGGTAGAAGACATGCGGGAGGGAGGAAAGACATGACGGAGGATGAAGACATTCGGAGGAAGGAAACATGCATGAGGGATGGAAGACATGCGGGAAGGAGAGGGAAAGACATGTGGAGGATAGAAGACATGCCATATCACACAACCCACATCTCAAGACATGCGGGAGGGCTGTAAGATATGCGGAGAAGAGAAAGACATGGGGAGGTAGAAGACATGCGGTAGGGAGGAAGACAGCAGGAGGGATGGAAGAGATGCGGGAGGAAGGAAGACATGCAGGAGGAAGAAGACATGCGGGAGGGAGGAGACATGCGGAAGGAAAAGGAAGACATGTGGGAGGATAGACGACAATGCGGGAGGGAGGGAAACCATGCGGGCAGGACTAGAAGACATGCGGGAGGGATGGAAGACATGCGGGAGGGATGGAAGACATGCGGGAGGGAGGAAGACATGCGGGAGGGAGGGAAGACATGCGGGAGGAAGGAAGACATGTGGGAGGATAGAAGACATGCGGGAGGAAGGGAAGACATGCAGGAGGGATGGAAGACATGCGGGAGGGGGAAAGGGGGAAGACATGAATGCGGACGGACAGGAAACCATGTGGGAGGATAGAAGACATCGGGAGGAGGATGACTAATGCGGGACGGATGGAAGACTATGCGGGAGGGATAGGAAGACCATGTCGGGAGGGATGGAAGACATGCGGGAGGGATGGAAGCGATCATGCGGGAGGGATGGAAGAATGCGGAGGAGAGGGAGCCATGGGCGGGAGGGAATGGAACCAATCCGGAGGGAGGAAGACATGCATGGAGGGATGGAAGACATGCGGGAGGCGGAGGGTAAGTATGCGGTGGCATGGACTTACAGCGGAGGGACTGAACAGACATGCGGGAGGGAGGAAGACATGCGGGAGGCTGGAAGACATGCGGGGGGATGGAAGACATGCGGGAGGGAGGGAAGACATGCGGGAGGGATGGAAGACATGCGGGAGGGAGGGAAGACATGCGGGAGGGATGGAAGACATGCGGGAGGGAGGGAAGACATGCGGGTGGTGATGAAGACCTGCGGGAGGGAGGGATACATCGGGAGGGAGGGAAGACATGACGGGAGGAATGGAAGACAAGCGGGAGGGATGGAAGACATGGCTGTAGGGAGGGAAGACATGCGGGCGGGAGGGACGAAATGCGGGCTGGGATGGAAACATGCGGGAGGGATGCGGCAGACATGCCGGGAGGGATGGAAGACATGCGGGAGGCTGGAAAGCATGCGGGAGGGATGAAGACATGGCGGGAGGGAGGTAAGAAGACATGGCGGGAGGGAGGGAGACAGCGGGAGGGAGGGCAGAACATGCTGAGGGAGGGAAGACATCGGAGGATGAAGACATGCGGGAGGGAGACCAAGACATGCGGGAGGGAGGGAAGCCATGCGGGAGGGTGGGAAGACATGCGGGAGGAGGGAAAGACATCGCGGGAGGAGGGAAGACATGACGGGAGGGAGGAAGACAGCGGAGGGAGGGAAGAATCCGGAGGGAGGGAAGCCATGCGGGAGGGAGGGAAGACCCTGCGGGAGGGCAGGGACGACATGCGGAGGGAGGGAAGACCTGCGGGAGGGAGGGAAGACATGCGGAGGGAGGGAAAGACATGCGGGGAGGGAAGGGAAGACATCTTGGCGGGACGGATGAAGACCTGGGGGGCGGGAGGGAGGGAAGACAATGCGGGAGGGAGGGAAGACATCGGGGGGAGGGAAGACATGCCGGGCGGAGGATGGACATGCGGGAGGGAGGAAACATGCAGGGAGGGATGGAAGACATGGTGCGGGATGCCGGGAAGACATGCGGGAGGGAGGGAAGACATGGGGGCGGGAGGGAGGGAAGACATGCGGTAGGGATGGAAGACAATGCGGGAGGGATGGGACATGCGGGAGGATGGAAACATGCGGGAGGGAGAAGGGACATGCGGGGAGGGCTGGAAGACATGCGGAGGGAGGGAAGACCTGACGGGAGGGAGGAAGACATGCGGGAGGGAGGGAAGACCTGATGCGGGAAGAGGAAGACATGCGGCGAGGGAATGGACGCCAAGCGGGAGGGGAGGAAGACATGCGGGAGGGAGGGCAGACATGGCGGGGAGGGAAACATGCGGGAGGGATGAAGACAATGCGGGAAGGGATGGAGAAGACATGGCGTGAGGGATGTAAACATGCGGGAGGAGGGAAGACATGCGGAGGGATGGAAGACATGCTGTCGTGTGGTCATTCGCTCCCATCGTGTTGAATGTTTTAATTTCCGCCCATTTCGTCTGGCGTGTTTGAGTTGAGGGCAATCCAATGCTGGGTTGAGTGAGTGGTGAAAAAACCTCCTGAGGGGCTGGTAACGGTCACAGGTGCGTGGATTGTGAGTTGCATTCCATCACGTTGGAGCGTGTGTCCTGCCCGAGCTGTGTGGCTGGGGTGCTTGAAGCCAGATCTGTGCTTGAGGTTGTGCAGACACGCCTTCGGGAGTGGAAGGAAGAACCGCGCGGAGTTAGTAGATGGGGAAGACAAGACGGGAAGGGTGTAGCGGACGTTGACATTGTCTTTGGACGGTGGCAAGGAATACAACATAGTTACTGGGAGTGTAAGGGAATGGGACATGTCGGGAGTGGGAGGTGACTGACAAGTGGGGGGAGATGCGTGAGTGTTCGTGAAGAGCCGGTGCGTGGACGGAGGGAAGTACGGAGATGGGCGGGAGGTGTAGGGAAAGAGACGATAGCGGTAGGAGGGGAAGCCATGGCGGGAGGGACGGGAAGGACATGCTGTAGTATGGAAGTGCGCGGGAGAGGGAGGGGAGGACTGGTGCTGGGTGAGAGAGGAAGGTGACTCGCGGGATGTCGGTGGGGTGTAGGTTGTAGTGGAACATGGTCGAGGGAGGGAAGACGGACGTGGTCGTGTGAGGTGGGAATGGAAGTGTGATAACATGCGGGGAGGAGAAAGACTTGCGGGGAGGGCGGGAAGACATGCGGAGAGGGGGAGTGGGGAAGGACAGAGGGCGTGGAGGGAGGGAAGACTATGATAGCGGGAGGAGCGTGAAGACACGGAGTCGGTGATTGGATGTGGAAACCATGCGTGAGGGAGTGGAAGAGACCATGGGGGCGGGGAGGGAGGGAAGACATGGGTCGGGAGGGAGGGAAGACATGCGCGTAGGGATGGAAGACATGCGGGAGGGATGGTAGACATGCGCGGAGGGAGGGAAGACATTGTGCAGGGAGGAGGGGAAGACATGAGGGAGGATGGGAAGGACATCGGGAGGAGGGCTAGTCATGCGGGTGAGGGAGGGAAGACATGGCCGGGAGGGATGGAAGACATGCGGGAGGGAATGGAAGACATGGCGGGAGGGATGGAAGACATGCGGAGGGAGGGAAGCACAGCGGAGGGAGGGAAGACATGCGGGAGGAGGGTGGGGAAAAAAAAACAAAAAAAAAACAAAAAAAAGAAAAAAAAAAACAAAATGCGGGAGGGAATGCGGGAAACATGGCGGGAGGGAGGACGACATGCGGGGGGATGGAAGACATGGACGGGAGGCGAGGTAAGACATGCGGGAGGGATGGAAGACAATGCTGGAGGGGATGAAAACATCGGGAGGGCGGAAGACATGGCGGGAGGAGGAAGACATGCGGGAGGGATCTGAAACATGCGGGAGGGATGGAAGAATGCGGAGGGAGGGAAGACATTGTCGGGAGGGAGGGAAGAACAGTGCGGGCAGGGATGGACACATGCGGGAGGCGGATGGAAGACATGTGCGGTAGTGCATGATGGTTGTGAAGTCCATTGGGGGCTTGGGGCGTGGGGGTGGGGTGATGTGGCATGACCAGGACTTGGTATGTTCAGATGGGATAACAAGCGGGGAGGGAGGAAGACAAGGCGGCTGTGATGTGACGACCGAACAACACAGAAAGTGAAAATTAAAGAAGGAAAATTATGATAGATGTATGATGATGGTCGACGTATGCTGCCAGGACAGTGGTCCGCATTCAACTACCAGTATTTCCACTTAGGTCCGATTTTATTACTATTAGGTGAGAGGGAGGGGAGAGAGAGCGAGGGTGGAGGAAGAAGTTGAAGTGAGATTGGCGTGAGGGCTCGCACGAGGCGAGTAGTGAGTGATGATCGGAAAATAAGTAATTTATAGGGGTATTGACACTGCCACAGAAGGGTTTTGAACCTGTCACAGAGTGTTAACCTGTTCAAAAGAATGTTGTAACCTGGTTCACGAGGAAGGGAAACGGTCACATGAAGTGAACCGGTCAAAGAAAGGTGTCACTGTCACAGAAGGTGACCTGCCACAAAGGTTAACCTGTCACAGAAGGTGGAACCTGTCACAGAAGGGAACCGGTCCACAGAAGGATGAACCTTCCACAGAAGTTTGAACCGGTTGAGGACCACAGAGGTGGACCTGCCACAGAAGGTTGAACCTGTCACAGAAGGTGACACTGCACAGAAGATGAACCTGTCACAGAAGGTGGAACCGGTCACAAAGGTTGAACCTAACACAGAAGTGGACCTCCACAGAAGGTGAAGCCGTCACAGAAGTGGACCTGTCCCACAGAGAGGTGGACCTGTCACAGAAGGTGAGGACCTGTCACAGAAGGTTGAACCCTCCACAGAAGGTGGGGACCTGCCACAGAAGGTTGAACCGTCACAGAAGTGGACCTGTCACAGAAGGTGACCTGTCCACCAGAAGGTTGAACCTTCACATGAGAAGGTGAACCTAACACAGAAGTTGAACCTGTCACAGAAAGGTGGACCATGTCAACCAGAAAGGTGGAACCTGTCACGAAGTTGGAACCTTCACAGAAGGTGGACCTGTCACAGAACGTGGAACCTGTCACAGAAGGTTGAACCTGTCACAGAAGGTTGAACCTAACACAGAAGGTTGAACCTGTCACAGAAGGTGGACCTGTCACAGAAGGTTGAACCTACCACAGAAGGGACCTGTCACAGAAGGTGAACCTACCACAAAGGTGACCTCCCACAGAAGGTTGAACCTACCACAGAAGGTGGACCTGCCACAGAAGGTTGAACCTGTCACAGAAGGTGGACCTGTCACAGAAGGTGGACCTGTCACAGAAGGTTGAACCTACCACAGAAGGTGGACCTGTCACAGAAGGTTGAACCTACCACTGAAAGTGGAATCTGTCACAGAACGTTGACCTACCACAGAAGTGGACCTTTCATCACAGAAGGTTGAACCTACCACAGAAGTGGACCTGTCCACAGAAGGTTGAACCTGCCACAAAGGTGGACCTGTCACAGAAGGGTTGAACCCTACCACAGAAGGTGAACTGTCACAGATGTGGACCTGTCACAGAGAAGGTTGAACCACCACAGAAGGTGGACCTGTCCACAGAAGGTTGAACCGACCACAGAAGGTGGTCTGTCCACAGAACGTTGAACCTACCACAGAGAGGTGGACCTTCCAGAAGGTTGAACCTACCACAGAAGGTGGACCTGTCAACAGAAGGAGTTGAACCACCAAAGAAGGTGGACCATCACACGAAGAGTGAAACCAACCACAGAAAGGTGGATCTTCCACAGAAGGTTGAACCTACCAAAGAATTGGACCGTCACAGAAGGGTGAACCGGCCACAGAAGGTGGACCTGTCACAGAAGGTTGAACCCCTAACCACAGAAGGTGGACCTGTCACTGAAGGTTGAACCTACCACAGAAGGTGGACCTGCACAAAGGTTGAACCTGCCACAGAAGGTGACCTGTCACAGAAGGTTGAACCTACCCCAGAAAGGTCGCCCTTCACAGAAGGTTGAACCTGCCACAGAAGGTGGACCTGTCACAGAAGGTTGAACCAGCCACAGAAGGTGGACCTGTCACAGGAAGGTTGAAACCGACCACAGAAGGTGGGAACCTGTCACAGAAGGTTGAACCCTACCACAGAAGGTGGACCTGTCAACAGAAAGGTTGAACCTGCCACTAGAGGTGGACCTGACCACAGAAGGTTGAACCTGCCACAGAAGGTGGACCTGTCACAGAAGGTTGAACCTGCCACAGAAGGTGGACCTGTCACAGAAGGTTGAACCTGCCACAGAAGGTGGACCTGTCACAGAAGGTTGAACCTGCCACAGAAGGTGGACCTGTCACAGAAGTTAACCTAACACAGAAGTGGACCTGTCACAGAAGGTTGAAACCTACCACACGAAGGGGGACCTGTCACGAAGGATTGAAGCCTGCCCACAGCAGGTGGACCTGTCACAGAAGGTTGAACCTACCACTCAGAAGGTGACCTGTCACAGTTAGTTGAACCTCCCAACAAAAGGTGAGACCTGTCACCAGAAGGGTCTTGAACCACCACAGAGAAGTGACCTGTCACAGAAGGTTGAACCTGCCACAGAAGGTGGACCTTCACAGAAGGTTGGACCAGGCACAGCAGGTCGGACCCGCCACAAAGGTGACCTGTCACAGAGCAGAAGGTTGAACCTACCACAGAAGTGGACCCTGTCACAGAAGGTGAACTACCACAGAAGGTGGACCTTCAGAAAATGGGTATATATAGGGGGGGGGGGGGGGGGGGGGGGGGGGTTTATATAATATATAATATAGGCTGAAGGTTGAACCTAACCGCGAGAAGTGGACCCTGTCACAGAAGTGCACCTGTCACAGAAGGTGCCCTGCCACAGAAGGTTTTAACCTGCCCGCAGAAGGGATAGCTTCACAGAAGTTATGAACTGTTTCACAGAAGGGGGACATCTCACAAAGGTGACGACCCAAAAACCCCGGTCACAGAAGGTGTACCTGTGCATCATAGAAGTTGAATCCTGCCACATGAAGGATGGCCCTGTCACAGATAGTTTGAACCTACCCACAGAAGGGTGACCTGTCCCTGAGGTGAACCTACCCAGAAGGTGGGACCCTGTCACAGCGAAGGTTGAACCTACCACAGAAGGTGGACCTGTCACAGAAGTTAACTGCCACAGAAGGTGGACCTGTAAACAGAAGGTTGGAACCTAACCACAGAAGGTGACCTGTCACAGAAGCGTTGAACCTGGCCCCAGAAGGGGACCTGCACAGAAGGTTGAACCACCACAGATGGTGGACCTTCACAGAAGGTTGAACCTGCCGACAGCATGTGTACCTGGCAAACGCGTAGGTTTGAACCTACCACAGAAGTGGACCTGTCACAGAAGGGAAACCTAACCACAGAAGGTGGACCTGTCCAGAAGGTTGATAACCTGCCACAAGAAGGTGGACCTGCTACAGAAGGTTGAACCTACCACAGAAGTGGACTGTCCACAGAAGGTGGACCTGTCACAGAAGGTTGAACCTACCACAGAAGGTGGACCTGTCACAGAAGGTTGAACCTACCACAGAAGGTGGATCTGTCACAGAACGTTGAACCTACCACAGAAGGTGGACCTGTCACAGAAGGTTGAACCTACCACAGAAGTGACCTGGGCACAGAAGGTTGAACCACCACAGAAGGTGACCTGTCACAGAAGGTTGAATCCTACCACAGAAGTGGATCTGTCCACGAAGTTGAACTACCACAGAAGGTGGACCTGTCCAGAAGGTTTGAAACCGCCACGAAGGGGGACCTGTCACAGAAGGTTGAACCTACCACAGAAGGTGGACCTGTCACAGAAGGTTGAACCTGCCACAGAAGGTGGACCTGTCACAGAAGGTTGAACCTACCACAGAAGGTGGACCTGTCACAGAAGGTTGAACCTACCACAGAAGGTGGACCTGTCACAGAAGGTGTGAAACCGACCTACAGAAGGTCGACCTGTCCACTGAAGGTGAACCTGCCACAGGAAGGGGACCTGTCACAGAAGGTTATACCCAGGCCACAGAAGGTGGCCTGTCAGAGAAGGTTTGACCCTACCACCGAAGGTGGACCTGACACAGCAGGATTGAACCTGCCACAGAAGGTTGACCTGCCACAGAAGGTTGATCCTGCCGCTGAAGGTGGACCTGCCACAGAAGCTGGACTGCCACAGAAGTGACCTGTCACAGAAGTTGAACCTGCCACGAAGGTTGAACCAGCCACAGCGAAGAATGGACCTGGCACAAAGGTTGAACCTGCCACAGAAGGTGGGCCCCACAGAAGGTTGACCGCCACAGAAGGTTGAACCGGCCCACAGAAGGGGACCTGTTACAGAAGGTTGACTGTGCCACAAAGGTTGAGATCCTGCCGCAGACACATCACACACACACTCAGCCACAGACGTTGGACCTGCCACAAAAGTGGACCTGGCGAGAAGAATGACCTGCCACAGAAGTTGAACCGGCGCAGAATGGACCTGCCACAGAAGGTGGACGTTGCCACAGAAGGTTGCCTCCACAAAGGTGGACCTGTAACAGACGGTTGAACCTGCCACAGAAGGTTGACTGCCACAGAAGTTGATCCTGCCGCTTAAAGGTGGACCTGCCACAGATGCCTGAGGACGGGGCCACAGAAGGTTGACCTGCCACAGAAGGGGACCTGTAACAGACTAACCTGCAACAGAAGGTTGAACCTGCCGCAGAAGGTTGAACCCTGCCACAGAAGGTGCCTTCAGAGAAGGTTTGAACCCTGCCACAAGAAGGTGACCTGTCAGAGAAGGGTAACCCTGCCACAGAAGGGGGACCTGTCACCGAAGGTGGACCTTGTCACAGAATGGTTGAACCTGCCACAGAAGTGGGCCCTTCACAGAAGGTTGACCCTGCCACAGATAGGTTGACCTGCCACAGAAGGGTGGACCGTTACTGAAGGTTGACGTGCCACAGAAGGTTTGAGCCTGCCGCAGAATGGTGGAAACCGGCACAGAAGTTGGAGACCTGCCACAGTAAGTGGACCTGCCATAGAAGATTGACCGGCCACAGAAGGTTTGAACACTCGCTGCAAGAAGGTGGACCTGCCACAGAAGGTGGACGTGCCACAGAAGGTTGACCTGCCTCAGAAGGTGGACCTGTCCTATAATCAGAAGGTTCTGAATCCGGCCACAGAAGGTTGAGACCTGCCACAGAGTTTGAACCTGCCGCTGAAGGTGGACCTGCCAAAGAAGCTTTGCGTTGCCCACAGAAGAGGGGACCTTCCCTCAGAAGGTTGCCCTCCACGGAAGGTGGAACCAGCACAGAAGGTTGATCTTGCCACAGAAAGTGGACCAGCACAGAAGGTGGCCTACCACAAGGAGGTGACCTGCCACTGAATAGTGAGCTGCACAGAAGGCGGGTTATTGTCCACAGAGGTTGACCACTCAAAAGGTCGAGCTGCCACAGAAGGTTGGGCACCTGCCCACACAGAAAGTTGAACCTGCCACAGAAGTTTGACCACCACAGAAGGTTGACCTGCCCACATAACGGTTGACCTGCCACGACGTTGACCTGCACGGAGGTTGACCTGCCACAGAAGGTGCGCCCTGCCACAGAACAGGTGTGATCTTGCCACAGATAGGTGGACCTGCCACAGAAGTGGACCTGCTTCAGTAGGGGAGACCTACCTCAGAAGTGGACCTTCCACAGAAGGTGACCCGCCAAAGGTGACCTGCCACAGAAGGTGACCTGGCTTCAAAACAAGGTGACCTACCACAGGTGGACCCGCCCATGAAAGTGGACCTGCCACAGATGAGTGCCCGGCCACAAAGGTGGACCTGTCATCAGTAGGTGGAACCTGTCACAGAAGTGTACCTGCCACAGAAGGTTGAACCTGGCACAGAAGTGGACCTGCCCAGAAGTAGATCTGCCACAGAAAGGTTGAACCGCCACATGTAGTGGACGTGCCGCAGATGATAGAAACGGCCACAAATTTTGAAACTTGCCACAGTAGAGGTGGGATTCTGCGCAGAAGGAGATCTGCACAGAAGTTAACCGGCCACAGTAGGTAACCTGCCGCAGAAGGTAAGACCTACCACAAAAGGTTGAACCTGCCACAGTAGGTGGACCTGCCGCAGAAGGTAGACCTGCCACAAAAGGTTGAACCTGCCACAGTAGGTGGACCTGCCGCAGAAGGTAGACCTGCCACAAAAGGTTGAACGTGCCACAGTAGGTGGACCTGCCCCAGAAGGTAGACCTGCCACAAAAGGTTGAACCTGCCACAGTAGGTGGACCTGCCGCAGAAGGTAGACCTGCCACAAAAGGTAACCTAGCCACATAGTGTAGACAGTGGCGCTGGCCTACTTAGGAGTGGCCGGGGGCATCCACTAAAAGCTGAACCTAGCCACAGTGGTGTGGACCTGTCTGCAGAAGGTACACCAGCCCACAAAGGCTGAACCTGCCACATCAGGTGGACCCTGCCGCAGAAGGTAGAGACCTGCCACAAAAGGTTGAACCTGCCACCGTAGGTGGGTACCCCTGCCGCCAGAAGGTGAGACCTGCCCCACTAAAAGGCTGAACCGTGCCACAGTAGGGGAACCTGCCGGCAGGAAGGTAGCCCTGCCACAAAAGGTTGAACCTGCCACAGTAGGTGGACCTCCCGCAGAAGGTAGACCTGCCACAAAAGGCTGAACCTGCCACAGTAGGTGGACCTGCCGCAGAAGGTAGACCTGCCACAAAAGGTTGAACCTGCCACAGTAGGTGGACCTGCCGCAGAAGGTAGACCTGCCACAAAAGGTTAAACCTTCCACAGTAGGTTGACCTGCGCAGAAGTAATCCCTGCCACAAAGGTTGAACCTGCCCACAGTAGTGGACCTGCCGCAGAAGGTAGACCTCCACAAAGGGTGAACCTGCCACAGTAGGTGAGGACCTGCCGCAGAAGGTAGAGCCCTGCTACAAAGTCGTTGAACTGTGCCACAGCGTAGGTGGACCTGCCGCAGAAGGTAGACCTGCCACAAAAGGTTGAAACCTGCAGAGTAGGGTGGGAAACTGTCGCCG
This sequence comes from Cherax quadricarinatus, assembly GCF_026875155.1. Classification (NCBI taxonomy): domain Eukaryota; kingdom Metazoa; phylum Arthropoda; class Malacostraca; order Decapoda; family Parastacidae; genus Cherax; species Cherax quadricarinatus. Next base: position 97,828,316 of record NC_069400.1, read on the forward strand.
AAGGTAACCTCCCAAAAAAGCGTTGTACCTGCCTACAGTAGTGGACCTGCCGAGAAGGGAGACCCGGCACAAAGGCTGAATCCTGCCACAGTAGAGGTGAATTGGCCGCAGAAGGTAGCCCTCCCAAAAAAGGCTAAACCTGAAACAGTAGGGGGACCTCCGAAAAGGTGACCTGCCCAAAAGGTTGAACGTCCCACAGTAGGGGGGCCCTGCCGCGAAGGTAGACTCCCACAAAAGGTTGAACCCCTGCCACATAGGTGGACCTGCCGCAGAAGGTGCCTCCCACAAAAGGCTGAACCTGCCACAGTGGTGGACCGCCGCGAAGGTAGCCTGCCACAAAAGGTTGACCTGCCAAGTAGGTGGACCTGCCGCAGAAGGTAGACCTCCCAAAAAAGGTTAAAACCTCCCAAGTGGTGGACCTGCCGCAAAAGGTAGACCTGCCACAAAAGGTTAAACCCTCCACAGTAGGTGGCCCTCCGAGAGGTAGACCTCCCAAAAAAAGGTTGAACCGCCACGTGGGTGGACCTCCCGCAGAAGGTAGCCCTGCCAAAAAGGTTGAACCTGCCACAGTAGGTGGCCCTGCCGCTGAAGGTAGACCTCCCAAAAAAGGGTTTAAACCGGCCCAGTAGGTGGACCTGCCGCAAAGGTAGACCTGCCAAAAAAGGGTTGAACCTGCCACAGAGGGGGCCCACCGCAGAAGGTTGCTTTAAATTAAAAGTTTTAACCCCCAAATTTTTAAATTTTGCATATAAGTGCTAATTGCCCAATGGAGTCTTAGCAGCTTTTTATATCCCTGGTGGTCTTTGTTATACCCCTGGCGAGTTTTGTTATACCCAGGCGAGTCTTTTTTATATCCCGGGGAGTTTTTGTTATATCCCGGGCGAGTTTTTTTATATCCCGGCGAGTCTTTTTTATACCCCGGCGGTTCTTTGTTATATCCCAGGCGGCTTTTTTATATCCTTGGCGAGTCTTTTTTTATACCCCCTGGCGAGTTTTTGGGTTTTTCCCTGGCGAATCTTTGTTTACCCGGGGTCTTTGTTTATACCCCGGCGAGTCTTTTTTAACCCCTGGCGAGTCTTTTTTATACCCCGGCGGCTTTGTTTTACCCCAGGGAGTCTTTGTTTTTACCCGGGAGTCGGGGTTTTCCCCTGGCGGTCGTATACCCCTGGCGAGTCTTTTTTATTCCCAGGCGGTCTTTGTTATTTCCCTGGCGAGTCTTTGTTTATCCCAGGCGGTCTTTTTATATCCCGGCGATCTTTGTTATACCCCTGGCGAGTCTTTGTTATCCCCTGGCGGTCTTTGGGTTATATCCCTGGCGGTCTTTGTTATATCCCTGGCGAGTTTTTTTTCCCAGGCGAGTCTTTGTTTACCCGGCGAGTTTTGTTATATCCAGCAAAATCTTTGTTATACCCCTGGCGGTCTTTTTTTTTACCCCGGGCGAGTCTTTGTTTTTTCCGGCGAGTCTTTGTTATACCCCTGGCGAGTCTTTGTTTACCCCTGCGAGTCTTTGTAATTCCAGGCGAGTCTTTGTTATATCCCGCGAGTCTTTGTTTTTCCCCAGGCGGGCTTTGTTAATCCCTGGCGATCTTTGTTTATATCCCGGCAGTCTTTGTTATACCCCTGGCGAGTCTTTGTTTTTCCCCGGGCGGTCTTTGTTATACCCCGGGCGGTTTTTGTTTTTTCCCTGGCGGTCTTTGTTATATCCCTGGCGGCTTTGTTATATCCGGGCGAGTCTTTGTTAACCCCGGGCGAGTCTTTGTTATACCCTGGGAGTCTTTGTTTTACCCGCGAGTCTTTGTTATATCCCAGGCGGTCTTTGTTTATCCCGGGAAAGTCTTTTTAATCCCTGGCGAGTCTTTGTTATATTCGGCGGTCTTTTTTTTAACCCAGGCGAGTTTTTGTTTTTCCCCGGGAAGTTTTTTGTTTTCCCCGGGCGAGTCTTTGTTTACCCCAGGCGAGCTTTTTTATATCCCAGGCGAGTCTTTGTTATATCCCTTGCGAGTTTTTGTTAATCCCAGGCGGTCTTTGTTAACCCCTGGCGAGTCTTTTTATTCCCTGGCGAGTCTTTGTTATACCCCGGGAGTTTTTGTTAATCCCTGGGAGTCTTTGTTATATCCCGGCGGGTCTTTGTTATACCCCAGGCGAGTCTTTTTTACCCGGGGAGTTTTTGTTTTATCCCTGGGAGTGTTTGTTATACCCCGGGGCGATCTTTTTTAATCCCTGGCGAGTCTTTGTATATCCCTGGCGAGTTTTGTTATACCCCTGGGGGAGTCTTTGTTATATCCTGGCGGTCTTTGTTATACCCCTGGCGATTTTGTTATACCCTGGGGTCTTTTTTTATTCCGGGCGGGTCTTTGTTATATCCCGGGAGTTTTTGTATACCCCGGGCGAAGCTTGTTTTTATCCTGGGGGTCTTTGTTATATCCCCAGGCGAGTTTTTGTTTACCCCTGGCGAGTCTTTGTTAACCCTGGCGAGTTTTGTTATTCCCCGGGGATCTTTGTTATACCCCGGGCGAGTCTTTGTTATACCCCTGGCGAGTCTTTTTAATCCTGGCGGTCTTTGTTATATTCGCTGGCGAGTCTTTTTTATTCCCTGGCAGTTTTTTTTTTAACCCCTGGGGGTTCTTTGTTATATCCCTGGGAGTTTTTTTTATTCCCTGGCGATCTTTGTTTTATCCGGGGCGAGTCTTGTTATATCCCTGGCGGTTTTTTGTTATATCCTGGCGAGTTTTGTTATTCCTGGCGAGTCTTTTTTTTTAATCCCTGGCGGGGTCTTTGTTAATCCCAGGGGTCTTTGTTATACCCGGCGAGTCTTTTTATATCCCCGGCGAGTCTTTTTATATCCCGGCGAGTTTTTGGTTATACCCAGGCGATCTTTGTTATATCCCTGGCATCTTTTTTTATATCCCGGGGCGAGTCTTTTTTTATCCCGGCGGGGTCTTTGTTATACCCTGGGGTCTTTTTTATATCCTGGCTGCTTTGTTAACCCGGCGGTCTTTTTTAATCCCTGGCGATTTTGTGTTATATCCCTGGCGAGTCTTTGTTATATCCCTGGCGAGTCTTTGTTATATCCCTGGCGAGTCTTTGTTATATCCCTGGCGAGTCTTTGTTATATCCCTGGCGAGTCTTTGTTATATCCCTGGCGAGTCTTTGTTATATCCCTGGCGAGTCTTTGTTTATCCCTGGCGAGTTTTTGTTAATCCCTGGGAGTTTTGTATATCCCTGGCGAGTTTTGTTATACCCCGGGGCGAGTCTTTGTAATCCCTGGCGAGTCTTTGTTATTCCCGGCGATTTTTTTGTTTTATCCCTGGGATCTTTGTTAATCCCAGGGAGTCTTTGTTATCCCCCGGGGGGTCTTTTTTATATCCCGGGGCGAGTTTTGTTATATCCAGGCGAGTTTTTTAATCCCCAGGCGAGTCTTTGTTATATCCCTGGCGAGTCTTTGTTATATCCCTGGCGAGTCTTTGTTATATCCCTGGCGAGTCTTTGTTATATCCCAGGCGAGCCTTTGTTATATCCCAGGCGAGTCTTTGTTATATCCCGGCGAGTTTTTGTTTTTTAAAAACCCTGGCGATTTTGTTATACCCTGGCGAGCTTTGTTATTTCCCTGGCGGTCTTTGTTAATCCCCTGGCGAGTCTTTGTTAACCCCCTGGCGAGTCTTGTTATATCCCGGCGAGTCTTTTTTTATACCCCCGGGGGAAATCTTTGTTATACCCCTTGGCGAGTCTTTTTTTATATCCCTGGGGGGTCTTTGTTATATCCCTGGCGAGTTTTGTTAACCCATGGCGATCTTTTTATATCTCTGGCGAGTCTTTGTTATATCCCTGGCGGTCTTTGTTATACCCAGGGGAGTTTTTGTTAATCTCGGGCGAGCTTTTTAATCCCTGGCGAGTTTTTGTTTTACCCCTGGCGAGTCTTTGTTTATCCGGCGGGGCTTGTTATATCCTGGCGAGTCTTTTTTATTCCGGCGAGTCTTTGTTAATCCCAGGCGAGTCTTTTTTAACCCTTGCGAGTCTTTTTTATATCCCTGGCGAGTCTTTGTTATATCCAGGGAGTCTTTGTTATACCCCCTGGGGGGTCTTTTTATTTCCTGGCGAGTCTTTTTTATATCCCTGGGAGTCTTTGTTATATCCCGGAAAAGTCTTTGTTATATCCTGGCGAGTCTTTGTTTTTCCCAGGCAGTCTTTGTTATATCCCTGGTGATTTTGTTTTTTTTCCCTGGCGAGCTTTGTTATTCCAGGCAGTCTTTGTTATACCCCTGGGAGTCTTTTTTATACCCCTGGGGGTCTTTTGTTATACCCCGGCGATCTTTGTTAATCCCGGGAGTTTTTGTTATATCCCTGGGGTCTTTTTTATATCCCTGGGGTCTTTGTTTTCCCTGGCGAGTTTTTTTATATCCCAGGGGCGAGTCTTTGTTTTAGGTTTTTGGGATATTTTTTAAGGTAACCTGACTACTGTTGCTTTTATTTATCGCCCCTCCTGCAGCGCAGGTTTGCTGTTTTGGGTTCGCTCGGTGTTTTTTTTCTTTTAATATGCGAGTATAAAAAACGGGGCTGCAGATAAACCCACGGAGGCTGAACAGGCGTCAAGGATTTTAATACAAAAAAAAAAAGCAAGACCATGGAAACGGGGGGAAAAGTAAACCGGGATGGAGTATAGGAGGGAAACAAGGGAGGGGGGCGCACAGGGGAACAGGGGAAATAAAATGAAAACGGCCCCTTTTGGAGCTAATAAAAAAAAGATTTGTCCTTATGATGGTTTATTTGTCCGAAAACTCCCAAAAGGTTTTTAATATGGGGAAAGTAACTTGATGTCTCTCGTGCCAGGATAGAATGAAAAAGCAAGCTTAAAAAATTGGTTTGTGTATGGCAAATTTAATTTCGGGCAAAAAAATATTCATTTTGAGTTGTCACACTAAAACGAAAAAAAATATTTATTCATTGTGTTGGTTTTTTTATTTATTTAAAATTATTTGGTTAAAAACTTTTAATTCATAAAATATAAATTTTGTTTGGGGATTTCGGCCTCTAAAAACTTCAATTTGCGGGGGCTTGTTTATAATAAGGTGAGATAAGGTTTTTTCTTAGGTACTTTTGGTTTTAAACAAAAAATTATATTTTTTAATTTTATAACATTTTAAACAATAAATTTAAAAAAAAAATTATGTGTGCTTTAAACGGGTTAAAAGAGGAATAAAAAGGTTTAGGGGGAAGGGGGGACTTTAAATTTTTAAAATTGAGTTTTTCCTTGCTAATTTGGGGGACCAATTTTTTACCTTATTCGGCCCACGGGGAAACATACCCATAGACCCCACACATACAAATTTCACCACCAAACCCCACACACTCACCCCAACCACACACCACACCACCCAAAACACGCAACACACCCCACAACCCACACACCACACCACACCACACACCAACCAAACACCACAAGTGCAACCCCACTCCTACCACCACGTCACACAACTTTATATTAATATTATTTTTAATACCTATATATAATCTATATTTATAATAATATTATACTATATTATATTAATAATTATATTTTATATATATATATAATGAAAAAAGGGAGGGGGCGGAGGGGTTAACCCAGAAGCCTGAGGGAGGAGAAAGAGTAATCATAACCCCCACGCTTCAGGGGAAGAAAATAACTGAAAATGTTTTCTCCCCTGGGTGGAGAATGTTTAAAAGTACTTTGTCTTCTAACTATAACCCCCCTTTTGTATGCTAATTGTTTATTGAACATTATTATTTAAAAAAAAAAACCAGAATAAATTTAAAAAACATTAAGTGGAAAGGAGAATCAAAAAAACAATGGATGACAATCTCAGGAACGTAAATCTCCACCCCTTCCCGGTGGTGGGGTCGTGGGGGCTCACTGGAATACTTGTGCAAGGTATTTTTTCTGGGTAAATTTTTTTTGCAATTTACTTCCAGTCTGGGTAATATAGTTTAGGGGAGGCAGGGCTCTGGCGGTCCTTTGATTTCCATGATCTGAGGTTTGTTCCAACCTAACAACTTTTGGAGAATCTTTTAAAGATGCAACCACTTGGGAGCTCAACGCTTTTAAGAGGTAATCTCTTTATCCTTTTTGGTGGGAATAATGAACACTTAATAAGCCCCCCATTGGTGCTAGTATTCTCTTGTATTTATTTTGATCCTTCTGAGTTTCCTTGGAAACTGGGTCGGCCTCTGCAACCCTACTCCTTTCCAGGCGTTCAAAAGTGCCATTTAAAGGGACCGCACCACCGCCCCAGGGGTTGTCGTTACACATTTGCCCTCAAATGTCTACTTACCATCCTTCCAGGTGCATAGGTTGGGGTGGTGAACTCCCATCTGAGGACGCCGCTTTTTTCTGACCTTTCCATCACTACCTTTTCAGTAATCTTGAGGGTGCCCATGTCTCGAGGGTTTCAATTTCGGGGCATTGTGAGAACGAGGGGGGGGATATTGTTTTGAATGTTTATTGTGGACCTCCCTTCGTTTATCTGGGTTGTAACTTTGCCCTTTTTTCCGGCCTCGGACAGACGGGGGGGACTTGGGAAAAAGCCCATAAATTTTTCATTCATTTTGTTGTTGGAGACGGGCCAGAGGACGCAGCTGTGTTGTGCGGAGTTACTGGAAACCTTCCTGGACTGAAGAGCCGGAGGGGGGGGGACACTTAGCGGAGCCTGTGTCGAGGTACAAAAACCAAACAACTTCGTTATAAAACAACATGGGGACCCCACTCTGGGGTTTGGTTGGCCCCTTCTCCAACAGTGACCGTTCGCAACTCGCCCGGGATTTGAAAACGTATAATAAAGGATGAAAACAAGTGTGTGTACCATAAATAAACAAGAAAATTAAAAAACCAAACATTCAGATTTAAAAAAAATTGTTTTCAAAAACGGAAAAAAACCAGTAGCATATATTTCTTTTTTTATTCTTGTTCTTGATGTTTTGTGTTGTGTTGACGGAATAAAAACCTGACCTTTACCTCGGCTTATAAAGAAAGGCGAGGGGGTCCAGTTAAACGCCACGTATAGTTAAAACTGTTTAAGGGTTTTTTTCTTGTCTAAAGGTCCGCAGAGGATAAAGGTATCCCCTGGATTTATTATAAACCAGGGGAACTGTAGGGGACTGCCCATATAGGGAATTTCCTTCATAATGTGAGAAAAAAATCCAAGATTTCAACGGATAACATGTTTTTGTAGGGATTTCTGAGGGGGGGACACGGGAGGGAACCTAGCCTGTAAGGGGGAAGTCTAAAGGAGTCAGGTTCATTGGGAGTATTATTAGTTGGTTAATTAGTTTATTATGGGAAACAAAAGGTGTGGAACGAATTTTGATTCCTTAAAATTATAAAAGATTTGGGTATAGTTTATACGGGAGAAGGAATTTTTGTGTGTGGAGGGAAAAATAATGGGGAAGTGAAATGTTAGGGGGAATGTGCCCAGGGTAGTATCAATTTCACCTATGAAAAAAACTTGAAAAATCCCTTAGATAAAGAACTGTACCACTGAGGGGGGGCAAATACTTTTGCGTGTGAAACACCCCCCCACGATACTAATAGCTAAATTCTTGGGGGCTTTGGTTACAGTTACTTTCCTGGCCAGTTCTGGCCAGTTGGACACATAGATTGTTGATTTCAAAATTAAATGTAAAAAAAGTTTTCTGTTACCGTGGTCCGTTAAGTGGGCTATGTTGCTGAAGGGCCAGTTAAAAAGGATTAATTCCAAAAACCCGCTATGTGCTTGATTTGTTCCGTTTATTGAGGAAATATTAGAAAGATAATATTATAATGTTAAGTATGTGATATGTCGAGGGGGATTTATATCTGTTAATATGAATGTTTAAGATTGTGTAGAATATTATTCACTTAAAAACATATCACAAATTTTGTTTTTTAACATAGTCATGTTATAGGGGTTGGACCAAATATTATAGATCTAAATCCCAAGATTGTACTTCCCAGTTTTTTTGATGGGCTCCTTAGGTTCTAGGGGGGAGGACCTATTTTGTGCATTTCATATTACCTCATGGCAAACTTACCTTTCCCCACATGGATGGATATAGCGTTGCACAATAAATAACTAGGCCCAACGTACCCCCTATATAGGTTGGATATAAGTGTTGCACAATAAACTAACCACACCCTGCATACCAGGATGGATACATTTACAATCAAAGGGGTAGGGCTCCCAAAAAAGGGGCCATGTGATCCCTGGGGGTTGTAAAGGGAGCAAATATGTAACAAAGAACAAAACTTTTTGGGGGGAATTATTAAAATTATTCCTTCATCAAATGTTTAGCTAACAGATTTTTTTTTTTTGATTAGCACTTATGCTAAAAACAAAACAATAGGGGTTATTTAGGTTTTGCACTCCACGGTTAAGGCAAAGCAGAACTAGAAAGGCCACTATGGGGTAAATAGGGCAAGGGGGGTCGGGGTAGTGTGTGCCCTTCAAACAGCTCTTTTTACAATGGGAATGGACAATTAGCAGGGGGGGTACAGGTGTGTTGGTTTACCCACAAAAAACAACCCTCTTGCAATATTGCCCAAATAGGCCATCCTTTCTCATTTGGCTGGGGGAAAAATCCTCTGGGTTTTTTAACTGATTGAACGGGGGTTGGGGGGCCCCCCATTCATCTACCTTTTTGCACCCCTGGTTCGGTGGTATTTGGGGGAAAGGGGATAAAGACCTTTTCATAATGGGGGAGGCCGTGTTTGTTTTTTAACATGTGGGGCCAAAATAAAAGGTGTTATGTACCTCTTTTGCACATGCCACCAAACCCCCCCAACCACGAGTGAGGTGGCTTACAGGGTTTAGGCTCTTCATTCTCCCCAGATGGTTAACTGTTGCCAACCATGTGCACAGTTTAACCATCCAATCTAAATTCCAAAACTCTTAGATTAGGGGAGCTTTTCAGATTAATTCGCGACAAAAAAAAAAAAAGCCAAACCCCCTAAACTTAGAAGGTCGGGGGGGTCAAGCAAGGACATTTTTTCGAGCTAATTGTAGGTCCCCAAATGTGCGGGAGGTTCGGTATTTTTCCCGGCACCTCCCTCACTAAAAAAAAAAAATAAAAACCCAAACCCAACCCACCAGGGGGGGGAACAAGAAAAAAAAATAAGAGGGTTGAGGGAAGCGCCTTTACGATAGGTTCCCTAAACACTAAATTCCTAACCCTAATAAATTTCTCGATAATTGGCACCTTGCCCAACTTTATTTTCTTTTGCCAAGCAATGTGTAAATATTTCTGATGGGAGGAAGACGGTTGCAGTCGATAGACTCCATCTCTTTGAGCCTTCGTATTGGGGTTATTCTTTCTTGGCTTGGGTATATAATTAAGGGGGTTGTGGGTTCCACTATTAGACCCTTTTGCGAAGTTTTGGCCCACGTTAAAAAACATCCAATGTGTGGCTTTCCAAAGCCCAGTAGCAAGCCATGGAGGGCCCTTCTTTTTTCAATTAGTAGTGTGTGGTAAGCCCTCTGGTGTGCTGGGACCCTTTTAGTTGAGGGGGAAAGGGAGCTACAGCTTGACTTGCAAAACTCATTCCCCCATTTTGGCCAAACAGTCTTTTACTTTTGCCCCAAAACCCCAGACTCATCAAGGTCATTAACCTTGTAATTGAGTAAGATTTGGGAGGGAAATTTGGAGGACCATAAAGAAATGGGGGGTTTGGGAGGTGCAACACAAAATCTTTTTTTTTTTGCTTTTTTTGTAAAAGCATTTTGGGAACATTTTTCTGGGCGTCCATTTAAACAGGGAAACTCTTTTTGGTGGGGGGCCTGCGTAAAAGGAGGGGAGGTAAGAGGGCAACTAACAATATCTGAAAAAGTTTTTTTAACCAGAAATTTTTCTGGGGTCAAAAAAACCCTAATCATGTGTGTCCTAGGGAAAAACATTGAAGGAGTTTTTCCTCTATCCATGGGGGAATTGGGTATTTTAATCTTTTAATGGCAAGGAACTTTGTTTTAGGGCAAAATTTAGAATTAGCAATGCTTTTTGGTCCACACTACCCTTACTATCATGGCTAGAAAAGTAATAAACCAGTGGGCGGGGCCACTGGCCCAAAAAAGGAAAGGTGGGGACTTAGATAAATTAAATCAGTTTATAAATGGGAACTTTGAAAAACAGGTCTTCCCAAAAAGAAGGAGGCTTAGTCTAAAAATAGGGTTGTTGGGAATTCCCCCAGGGTCATTTCAAGGGGACACCCAATACGATATCCAGGTAGCTGGCCCGTTGCCTTTTCAAAGTCCTTTTAATAGGGCCTGATTGGGGATAAGGTGTTTTTTCTGGAATGGGGAAGAGGGGGGGGAGGTTTTTTTTGTTCATTTCCCAAAAGGGGGTACTGTGTTATTGAGATGGACCTGGTAAATTATGATAGGTAGGAAGATTTCCTTTTTTGGCCTTATCCCGTCAAAGGTAACCTGATTAGTAAAAAAAAACCACTTTTAAGGAGATTCTAACCTTGGGACCCACAAAAAAGGTAGGCATTAACCTGCCAACCAAAAGTCGATTGTGCGGTTCCATCCAGGGGGACGAGGGGAAGAGGGTAAAGGCATCTGGTGATTGTGTACCTCATTTCCCACGTTTTTTTAACGGTAGTCTGTTTTACACATTCGAAAAAAAAACCTCCATCAGGCTTTTTTTTTAACAAAGGGAAATGGGCAACAGTGAAAAAAGCCTTTGGACTAGTTTGGGACTTCCTCCACTAAAATAAAATAAACCCCATGGCTCCAACCAGGAAAATTTTCTAACCTTCCTGCTAGAAGTAAGGCTTACTGCTTTTTCAGGGGATTTTGCTTGTTAGGGGGGGGAGATTTTTTAATTAAGGTTTAGGGGGAAGGTTGTTCCCACAATCTTACGGTCATTGGGATCTAAAAACCTAACGTTAACATTTTTTCGGGACAAACAATTCGATTATAAAATATCAGGGTATGGGGTGGGGGGGTACTGTAGGAAAGCGCAGTTAAAAAACTTGTTGGCTGAGTTTCAGGGGTGGACAGGGGCCCCCCCCTCCATTAAAGGGACTAGGGGTTCTCCCTTGTTGGAGGAACAGAGGTTTTTGGAAAGGCTTAAACATTAAATTTCAGAAATAGAGTGGCCAAAAGGGAGTTCACAGGAGTTTGGTTTCCTTCAGAAATGGTGGGTTTAGTCATTTACTGGGAACTTTATCTGGTGTATGAAAAGATTTTAATTGATTAATTTGGTGGTAAGGGTTTTAAGTGTTTTTTGAGATCTTATTTTTAAGGGGAAAACATAAACAAACATCAATTTTTACATTCAGTTTAATTTTCACAATTTTTGTCTCATTAGGGTTTTCCCGTTTAAACTTCTAGCTTTTTTTAAGGGTATTGGGCCCCGGTGTGTTTTAGGGTTTCTCTTTTATCCAACACCTTGTTTTTCTTTTCCCTGGATGGGAAAAGGGAGGCGGAAAATGTGGGTATTTTTTCTGTCATACCTCTGTTTCATCATATTGTGTGTGTGTCGTGTCCTTTTTTAGGTTTATCCTTTAGCTAACTTGATGTGGGCCCACCTTTGCTAACCTTGAGGACGGGGTTTGTGTGTGTGGGGAGTTTGTTGAAGCTAAAAAACCGTCTTTTCTGTCCCCAAATCCCATCCCTCTTTGGAGCACCCGAAGAGGGTGACCACCTCGTTTACATTGTGCCCCAAAAGGATCAGGCCTTCAAATCGCGGGGGTGGGGACTGGTAACCCGGTAGTCTCCTGGCACAGTAGAGAGAGATGCAACCACCCCCCCCCCCCCTCTATTGAAAAACACCCCACGGGCCAAATACAAAACAAAGGTAAGTGATTTTCACATCCATAGTTCTGTAGGAAATGCATTTACTCAATAACAAGTTTCTTACAATTGTGTGTGTTTTTTTTAACGTCTTTGATGTGGGAATCCTTTCAAGGGCGCCTTGGTGGAACTGTAGGGCAATGATAGGCAGGTGGAAATAAAGTTGTTGGATTTTTATTTCCCTAAACCGAGTTAATGGGCTTCCCTAAATGCTTTTGGCAAAGTGAAGTTTTGTACCCTTATGGCTCACTTTTGAATAGTTTTTAGGAATGCCAAAACAACAAGAAAATAAAATCTGGTTTTAAAGGGCCCTTTGAGAATGGGGCTTTAGTTATTAATTACTTGGGCATCCATGGGGAAATGCTTCAGGGTTAATAATCTAGGTTACTCTTAATCCCACTAATGGGTAAATTAAGTACTGATTATTAGTATAAAAAAAGTTTATCTTAGGTAGGTGTGGAACCCTTACACATATTCTATTTAAGTTACAAATTTCTTGCTCCAAAAGGTTTCCTCCAGGCCCATGTATAGGGCTTGGAGAGGTAGGCAGGGTTTTTAAATGGAAAATGTTTTTCCAGTTGTTTCCCTTACTTAGCTGACATTCTTTTGTGTGTGGCAAAAACCATCGGATTATGGGATTCTTTTCACATTCCTGGGCCCCTTACAATTTTTGGCCAATAAAAAATTTCTTTTTGTGATTTCTTATATAAATGTTTTAGTTTAATTTGTTCCTAAAGTGGACCTCCTAAATGGATAAGGGTATTATTGGGAGGCATTATTCAGTATTTGAGGTCTAATACTTTGTTGGAACCCTTCTAACCTGTCTGGTGTGTCCCCCCCCCCCCCCCCCAGGATTATTTGGCCGGACCTTCTAATTCCCACCTTTACCAGAGTTCTCAAGTGGCAGATCAAAAATTAGTCGTTTTTTTTTAAGTTCCATTACTTGGGGACCGGGATGATTCCCGGTGAAAAACAAAGGCTATACTCATGGGCTGGCCTGAAAAAGAGACTGACAAAATTTCCCACAGAAAGGGTGCCTTTTCGTTGGTGTTCCTCCCGGAGGGGGGGGGGGGAAACAGCCCCTTCAGGGGCATGGGGAAACAGGAGTGGATTATTATTGGGCATTTCCTACAAACCCTGGTATATTTTAGGAAGACTTGAAAATCTGGGGTTCTCTGTTCAACTTAAATTTACGAGGGCCCTGGGGCCAGTTTTCCTTGTAAAAACAAAATTGTGGCGGCTTATTCCCAAGATCCAGGGAGTATGCGTCCAAGGATCGAGGGTCCAGCATTTCTTGCCAGGTGGATAACCCAACCCCTTTGGGGGATGTTGGCCTGGAGTTATGGCCCAAAACACAGGAGAAGGAATTAAATTTCTATTTTTCGGCCGTTTCAGGACATACACTAGTCCCAGTGGTTTATGTTTTTATTAACACAGGTAATAACAACATGGGGGCATCGGTTTTCATAGGGTGAAAATCTTCGGCGGGATTCAAACCCCCAACAGTCAAGGTATTTTTCCAGTTGTAATAATTTGGCCAACTGGTCTTTTAACATAAAAATTTCTGTTTGTTGCAAAAGGGACAAAAAAAAATATTAAAGCTACTCGCCAGAAATTGCTTCCAGGGCAAAAATGGTGAGGGATTTGTAATGTTGTGTTTTTCAGAGATAAAAGTAATCTCCCTCTTCATTTAACCAAAGTGATGCAATATGCTTCCAGGTATCTCTAAAGGTTCTGGACTTTTCAAGTTTTTTTTTTTAGTATTTCTTCCTGAAGGGGAAATAAGATAAACGGGGGTTAACTCTAACAGTGGTATTAAAGGGGGGGGGGCATTTCCCTTTTCCTTCTACCTTCTTATCAGAGGGGAACATGGTTATACTCAGGGGGGGGACACTATAGATTTTTCCCTTTTATTGGGGTTTGGGCGGTTTTTGTGTGGGCGGGCCAGTTGGGGGTGATATGGATGTGATTTCTACTTTTTTTTACAGAGAGGAAAAAGGCAGAGTACGGGAGCCCAGGCCCTTGCCCCTTAAACCTCCCTGCCTGATGGTTGCAACTGGTGTCGCCCATGGCTGGGTGTTTTTGCTTCTGGGTTGTTTTTGTTACTGTTGTCTCGAGTTGCACCATGTGAGTTGGTTTGGTTCTCCTCTTTTCAACCCATGGGGGGACCCATTTATAGGTTGATGTAGCGTGGCTCACCCAAGGGTGTGGGGGGGGGAAATTAGGTTGGCTCTGGACCACGTTAGGGGTGGACGGTTTTTCTTCCCTCCTAGGCCTGGGCCACTTTCATTTATCCTCCAGGTTGGGGGACGATCCTTTTCTGCTTTCTTGTCAAGGGGCTGTTGGAAAAAAAGGGGTAAAGAGACTTGGGGAACCCACTCGGCGGGGGGGAACAAGGATACGACGGTTAAGGTTTCAAAAGGTATCCAAGACCAAACCTTGGCTTCTACCATTCCAATTGCGTGTGTTCTGGTTTAAGTCACGATCCTAGCAAGAAAAAAGGACTTCTAAAAAAACCCTTTTTTTGGGTTTCCCTCAGGGGGGAAGTCTCCAAGGCCATGGTTGTGTGCAAAAAAACCCAGGAAATTAAAGGCTAGCCACGGGAGATTCATCGGACGGTCAGCCTGTATGTTGTGTGTGTGCACTTGCTTCTATTACCAGGCTGGTAATAATACTTTTTGGGTTCTGCTGTTTTATTCACCCACAAAATTCAAAAACCATGGGGGATTGACCATGGCTTTTGGTGTCGTTTGCCCATGAATTGCCCCCCATAAAAATTTGGTGGTTCATTCCCAACTTTTATAATTTCAGAAAAAATCAGTTGTTCATTTTTTAAAAAACAACTGATTGTAAATTCCTGTTGGCCTTACCAAAAAACAGTGGTTGGCTGGTGCGAACCAAAACTGGACAACCCCAGTTGTGCTTGTTTCTGCCCACCCTCCAAGGTCACCTCGGAAGGGGGGGCCTTTGGGAATTTTTTCGGAAAAGGTGTTTCGAAAGTATTGTTTTTGGTTTTTCTTGGCCTCATTGAAAGAGTGGGGAAAAAAAGCTTGTTTACTGCTTTTCTGTAAATCTTAAAGTCATTTTACATAATACCTCGGCAAAAAAAATATAAAACTTGCCTTCTTTTCTTTTTTCCCCTGTATCCCAATACTCTTTCCTATGGCCAAACATGTGCCCTCTGTTCCTAGGTTCTGCTCAATAGAATGGGAATTTTTCGCCCCAATGTTAGAGTTTTAGATTGTGTGTGACAAAACCGCAGCGATTCGCTTTTTCTAGACAAAAATAAAATCCCTGTTGCCACACGGAGGGACTGGACGGATTTACTCTGTGGATGTATCTTTTTTCCTCCTGCGAGGAAAAAACATCGGTGAGGTTTTATTTACTGGGATCCTGTAGGAGGTGGGGAGGGAAGGGGTTTGTATGTGGCCATTTTCTCTTTCTTTCCCGCGGAAGGTAGTTTGTTCGGTCTATTTAGGTGTTTTACGAAGTTTTATGCAAAAAGCTGTTTGTGGTGTTTCGTAAATTCCAAATTGCCAATGGGGAACGGAGGCAAATTGGCCAAAACATGTGTGACTGTTAGGGGACAGATTAGGGCACCGTAATAATAAAGTATTGTGTGTGGTTGGACCACCCCAAAAAAAAACAGTTTCTGGACTCGTCTAGGGGTGGCATACCCCAATGTTATTACGAAAAGTTATTTGCTATGCCTACCACCCCCAAGTTATGATTTTGCAGAATTACCCGTTATCCCCAAGGGCGAAACACAATTTTTTGCAGTGAAACCACGCTTAGGGCTTGCACAGTGGTGGCTTGCAAGAATACTAGTTATCCCCCTGTGTGTGTAACGTAAAACAACCTTATTTGCAGGGAGCACCACGCTTTAAGCTATTTGCACAGTATGGGGACTGCAGAATATTTGACCAACCAACACCTTGGCCATGAGGGGGATATACACTTGGCCACAAAAATCTTTTTCAACCCCCAACCAACAGATTGGACCATGCCGAAGTGGGGGCACCATCCCGAACAAAAGCTAGTAGGCGGGGGGACCCCTCCCGCCCCCTCTGTTGACTTAACGAATTTTACATAACAAGAGCCAAGTGGGCTTGACCCCATAGCAAAGGAGCCCCAGAATTGGACATGCCAATTGTTCGAAGTGAAAAGGCATTGGCCAAGGTGCTAATGCAAAAATACAGACAGGCAAAAAAGCTTACCAAACAATTGTTCCCTTCCTTTCCAGCCCATTCACCCTAGGCTTTCAAAAAACCCATTGCTCTATGTCCCAAGCTCTAGCCTTCCTTATCCGGGGACCCAGGTGGGCCCCGTATACAAAAACCTAGGGAGTCCCTATCCAAATAGGACCTGTTTATTGCCCTGGGTGTCTAACAAGGGAGCAAAAATAAAACCACAGCCAGAAGATAACTTTTTTTTGAATTATAATTATCCATTCGGGCCCAATTTAGAACAGAAGTCTATTTTATTTTACCAAACTATTAACACTATGTACAAAAAAAAAACATCTCAAAGGTAAATTTAGGTGTACTTTCCCACGGTAAGCCAAGGCAGCAACGTAGTAGCCATCTAGAGAGGAAGGCCAGTAACCGTTGTCTTTTCAAAACCAGGGCCCTTTTACAATGGAAATGACAAGGGTGTCAGGGAACCAGGTTTGTTGTGGTTACCCACCAAACACCTCTGGCAAATTTGCACACCTTCCCCCTCGGACACATATCTTTTCTACTTGGCTGGAAACCCCCCCTGGTGTAGAACTGATTGTGTGTGAACGAATGGGTGCCCTTCCATTCTCAAACCCTTAGCACCTTTGGTTTTTTGCCTGCGTTGGGGGGGGAGGTATAAGGCCTTTCATTTGGGGTGTGTATATTGCGGCCGAATAAAAGGTTTTAACGTTACTTTTTCTTTTGCATTGCCACCCAATGGGAATTTATAAGGCGTGTTGCAACAAATAACTAGGGCCACTACCTTCCACCCAGGGGATGGGATATAGAGGTACCAACCAAATAAAAAAAAAAACTTAACCGTGGTCGCGGCAGAATCTAAAATTTCTTAATGATGAAAGTGAGGTCGTGATTTTTATCATTTTGGCATGGGGGGGGCAGAAGAAGAGGGGGGGGGGACGGCAAATATGATGTTGAAGTTGTGATGGAGGGACATGGGCTCGTTGTATGCACACTTGCGCTTTAAATACAAAAAAGGGGATTAAAAGTTGTAGAATGGATCCAAGGCAGATGCTAGTGATGTTGTTGACGTGGTTGTTTGGTGTGTTTGGTTTATTATACGCGCTGAAAAAGGGAAGAGGCGAGGACGGTTTACCTCAGAAGATAATTGGGGCGGAGGCGGGAGTGTGAGCATGGGCATAATTCTTCTGTATAAGAGGGAAAGGGGTGATACTAAAGGGTGTGTTAAGAATTTCCCAAGGGGGAATAAGGCCTTCTTGGGGGTATTATGAGATTTAAATAGTGGTATGAGTAGGAGTTAAATATTTGATAAAGGATGGTGTAAGGACAGCAGGGATTTTTCAAGGGTAGGGAAAAAAAACATGTGTGTGTGGAGGTTTTTTTAGGAAAAAAGGTAGGGCGGGCGTGTTGTGGGGAACTTTAAGTTGTTTTTACATTGAAGCTTTATAAAGAAATAAATAGTTGGGTCGTCATGAATTTAAGAAAAGGTGGCATATGGAACGATGGATGGCAGCAATGTTTGGCAAGATTTTTGCAAAAATACAATGGGTATATGGAATAGCTGATAGGTTTCTAAAAAAACATGCGGTGCGTTGAGGGAGTTTTTTTATGGGGATAGTTGAGGCATTTAGGATTTGAGTTACGTGGGAGAGGGGGAGATTATTTTCCGCAGTAGAAGGTGGGACTTTAGGGACCCAAGGGGAAATGTTGCGCGGATGTCAATTACAGTTGTTTAACATAATCCATAGATTGAGGAGCTGTAAGGGGAAAAGTGAAATGCGGGAGGGGTATCAGGGGGGAAAACCCCAAACTCAGGTAGCAAAAAAAACTTGGATAAAGCGTGGGGCATTTGACGCCAGTTGCATTGGGAAATTCTGAAAGAAGGGGAAAGTTTGCCAGGAGGTTGGTTGAGTGATAGTGTATGTGTGTCGGAAAGGGGGATATGGCAACGTGGGGGGAAGAAAAACAGTTCAGAAGTTTGGAAATACTGGGAAAATAGTAAGGTGATGAAAGGAAAGAGAAATTTCCAGGGCCAATAAAGAGATGGATAAATCAAGGAAAAAATAAGGGGAAAATTTGTGGGGATTAATGTGGTTCAAGGTTTAATCTGCAGTGTGGGGGGGACTTTGCCGGGTTGGATGGAGGAAGAAATACCAAAACGTGGGCGCCGCCGCGCTCGATTGCAACTACTGGAAGGCATCTTGTTTGGAGGGACAAAGGAGTGTGTGTGTTCTTGGAGGGCAAAAAATAGGAAATGTTTCCAAGAGGTATACAGGTTACCCAACCACTTGGCTGTCTGGAGGGCAGGTGGAGGATTGCTTGTTGTTTTAAAGAGCAAAATGTTTTTTGGTGGTTGTGGAATATTAATGCAGGGAGGAGAATTTTCAGAGTTTTGCGTGATTAAGAAAGGGTGGGTGTTGCATTACCAGAAAGGGTTATTGAGGTGGGGCAAGAAGAGGGGTTGGAGGGATGGTTTTTTGGGTTACTTTAGAAAAGGATGGAATATTAAGGGAGGTGGGATGGAGGACCTAAGGGAGGGAGGGTGTTCGCCGCGTATAAATTTCAGGAGTGAGGATGCAGAGGGGGGGTTGGTTCCCCTGGGGAAAAAGCGGTTGGGTGGAAGGTGGGGAAGGGAGCGTGATTGGAGGAAGCCAGTAGTTTAGGGAATTTGAAGTGGGAGTGGGATTCCCCACCCTGCTGTTTTTTTATAAATTTGAACTTACTGTTGGGAGTGTGAGCAAGGCAATATTTTAGTGGAAGGGATTCACAGAAATCGGTTCTTAGGAAGGATAGGGAAAAGTGGCTGTTTGCTTGTATCTCTGAGGGGGGAGGTGTTGAAAAAGGTGGATACGTTGGCAGTTGGAGAGGTGGTCATCTCTAGCGGGTGATATGTCAAAAAACGCGGGTTTTCTGGCATGGACAAGTGATGTGAATGAACGAAAGAGTTCACCAGTGTTTTTTCTCATTTTTGGGGGGGATCCCACTCTTACTTCGGGTGGGCGTATGGGGGGGACAGTGGTCTTCAAAAAAATCCTTTCTCGGGGAAAATGGGGCCCATTACCTTCCTTGAATTTATGTTTCTTTATGTAAATTTAAAAAAATCTGTTGAACAACACACCTCACCACTACGTACGGCGAAAAAAAAAAAAAGGGGAGGGTGTCTATCGGGTGAAACAAGTGGCCGTTTGAACCCACAAATTGGTAACTGTAAAAAGAGAGGAGTGCAAGTGTGTGTGTGCGCTGGTTGTTTGGGCCCTCTTAAACCCCAACCCTGACTTGCTGTGTTTTTTTACTCCTAGTCACCTGCGACCCCTCCCAACCACCAACCACCCAACCACACACACCCCACAACCCACACACCACCACAACACCCCAAACCCACCCACACCAACCCCCACAACCCACCCACACACCACCACACACACACCACCCCCCACCCCACCACACAACACAACACCACCCACGTGAAGTTTGATGAGGAAAAGAATTACCAAACTCGATTCCGAAGGGGGGGGGACCAGGCAGAAATACAAAAGGGATCTGGAAACCAGGCCTGCCAGGGGCCCTGGTCCAGCCATTGGGGGGGCTTCTGGAAAAGTTTCAAATTCCCCAACCAAGTTGCAAAAGGCATGGAAGGAAAAAGATTGGGGGGAGGGCAAAAGAAGGGGGCCGGCCCAGATGGGGGGGCGGGGGGAGGGAGTTTTTACCCCAGTCTAGGGCGGGTCAGGAGGGGACTACCCAAACCTTCAACTCAAGGAAACAAAACAAAAAGATTCTTGGGTGGTATTAACACACAGGCATATGTCCATCTTCCTTTGAAAAGCACACATTCCAAATCCAAATAACTGCGGGTATGGCCCAGCATTAATGGGGGCGTCCTAGCAAAAACCTCAGAAACCAGCCATTCCGGGAAACATCTTAATGTAAAAGGGGATCGGTTCAGGGGGACCCATGTAACCCGTTTATTTTTACGTTTAGGGGGCCCCATATTGGGGGGCGGTATGGCGGGCCCCACCAGGTTTGGGGGAAAACACCCACACCCTAGCCAAGCCACGTTTAAATGAAAACTAGAGGGAAAAGTGCCCAATGGTTTTGGCAACCAAAGGGGGGGTGTGGGGGGGGGTGTGGACTATGTTCCCCATGAAGCTTAAGAGGTAAATTTGGTCCTAACGGGATGGAAGAGGTTGTAAGGGAAATCGCCAACCTGACGACAACTGTGAGGGGGGGGGGTCAGGAGGAGATAGGGGGGGGGGACATTGGGATTAAAACGGGGGACTTACAAAATACTTAGGAGGAAAATTTTGTAAACAAAGGTTTTGGTACAAACGGTGGGAGGGGGACGGTTGTTCCAAGGAGATTTTGGGGGTGGGGGGGGACAACTGTGTGTGTAACAAAGGGGGGGGTACCACAGGTTGGGAAACAGCTTGGAAAGGGGGACTACAGATGAAAATCACCCAGGGGATGTTTAGGGAATAAGTAATTTTCTTCAAAGCCCCACAGTAGTTTAGTCAGGTAAAGTAGGGATAGTTTGGGAAGCGAGGTTGTGTGGAGGCAGGGAAATCCATTTACTATAGCTTTAAGCAAGAAAAGGTTGATTAAGCTTTCACTCGGGCTCAGGGGGAGTGACCTAAGTAGCCCGCGAGTTCACGTGAATAGAGGGGGGCGGGGGGCCAGGAAAGCTACGGGAGGGGGGAACTCGGGCCCCCCGCCAAACCTCCAATAAAAACTAGGGGTGGAGTACCAAAAACAAACTTAAGGTGAGGTACACTCACATGCCACCACCACACACCCACACCGACCACCAACACCCCCACACACCACAACAAACACAAACAGTACACACAGTTACCACCCAACCACAGTAAACCACCAACACAAGTTTTACACAACACAGACAACCCCACACCCCACACCAAAAACCACACAAACCACACCCCCTACCCCCTCCACGCACACAATACACAACCACCACCCACACCACCACAACAACACCACACCACATCGCGGGCCGCCGGGCTGCGCGCGCGGGTGTATACACTGTTTTTATATATATATTATATTTTATTATATATTTATTATATACTTTATAATATTATTAATATATATTATAATATATTTATATATATTATATTCGTTTGGGGCCGAAAAATAGGTAAAAAACTTTATACGATTTTGGTTTTTTTTTTTTTAAAAATAGGCCATAACGGGCTCTTCTTGCCGAATAAAAAGCAAGCTTAAAAAATTGGTTTGTGTATGGCAAATTTAATTTCGGGCAAAAAAATATTCATTTTGAGTTGTCACACTAAAACGAAAAAAAATATTTATTCATTGTGTTGGTTTTTTTATTTATTTAAAATTATTTGGTTAAAAACTTTTAATTCATAAAATATAAATTTTGTTTGGGGATTTCGGCCTCTAAAAACTTCAATTTGCGGGGGCTTGTTTATAATAAGGTGAGATAAGGTTTTTTCTTAGGTACTTTTGGTTTTAAACAAAAAATTATATTTTTTAATTTTATAACATTTTAAACAATAAATTTAAAAAAAAAATTATGTGTGCTTTAAACGGGTTAAAAGAGGAATAAAAAGGTTTAGGGGGAAGGGGGGACTTTAAATTTTTAAAATTGAGTTTTTCCTTGCTAATTTGGGGGACCAATTTTTTACCTTATTCGGCCCACGGGGAAACATACCCATAGACCCCACACATACAAATTTCACCACCAAACCCCACACACTCACCCCAACCACACACCACACCACCCAAAACACGCAACACACCCCACAACCCACACACCACACCACACCACACACCAACCAAACACCACAAGTGCAACCCCACTCCTACCACCACGTCACACAACTTTATATTAATATTATTTTTAATACCTATATATAATCTATATTTATAATAATATTATACTATATTATATTAATAATTATATTTTATATATATATATAATGAAAAAAGGGAGGGGGCGGAGGGGTTAACCCAGAAGCCTGAGGGAGGAGAAAGAGTAATCATAACCCCCACGCTTCAGGGGAAGAAAATAACTGAAAATGTTTTCTCCCCTGGGTGGAGAATGTTTAAAAGTACTTTGTCTTCTAACTATAACCCCCCTTTTGTATGCTAATTGTTTATTGAACATTATTATTTAAAAAAAAAAACCAGAATAAATTTAAAAAACATTAAGTGGAAAGGAGAATCAAAAAAACAATGGATGACAATCTCAGGAACGTAAATCTCCACCCCTTCCCGGTGGTGGGGTCGTGGGGGCTCACTGGAATACTTGTGCAAGGTATTTTTTCTGGGTAAATTTTTTTTGCAATTTACTTCCAGTCTGGGTAATATAGTTTAGGGGAGGCAGGGCTCTGGCGGTCCTTTGATTTCCATGATCTGAGGTTTGTTCCAACCTAACAACTTTTGGAGAATCTTTTAAAGATGCAACCACTTGGGAGCTCAACGCTTTTAAGAGGTAATCTCTTTATCCTTTTTGGTGGGAATAATGAACACTTAATAAGCCCCCCATTGGTGCTAGTATTCTCTTGTATTTATTTTGATCCTTCTGAGTTTCCTTGGAAACTGGGTCGGCCTCTGCAACCCTACTCCTTTCCAGGCGTTCAAAAGTGCCATTTAAAGGGACCGCACCACCGCCCCAGGGGTTGTCGTTACACATTTGCCCTCAAATGTCTACTTACCATCCTTCCAGGGTAGCATAGTGACTCCATCTGGACGCTTTCTGACTTCCATCACACCTCAGTATCTGAGGTGCCTGTTCTGAGGGTCATCGGGCTGTGACGAGACTATGTTTAATGTTATTGACCTCCTCGTATCTGGTGTACTTGCGTTCCGGCGTCTGACAGACGGGACTATGAAGCCCAAATTAATCATGTGACGCCAGACGCAGCTGTGTTGTGCGAGTACTGGAACTCCTGAGTGAAGAGCCGAGACACTAGCGGCCTGTGTAGAGTGAAAACTTCGTTAACTAACATGACCACTGTTTGTTGCCTACCAACAGTGACGTCGCAACTCGCGATGAAACGTTAATAAGATGAACAAAGTTGAACATAAATAAACAAGAAAATTAACACATAAAATTGTTCAAAACGGAACAGTAGCATATTCTTTTTTTATTCTCTTGATTTTGTGTGTGGACGGAACCTTGACCTACCGTCGCTAAGAGCGAGGCAGTTAAGCCAGTTAACTGTAGTTATCTTGTCTAGCCGCAGAGATAAAGGTATCCTGGTATATACAGACCTGAGGGACAGCCATAAGCATCCTCATATGTGAAACAAGATTTCACGATAACATGTTTGTAAGGATTCTGAGGACACGAGAACATGCCTGTAAGAGTCTAAGAGCAGGTCATTGAGTATTTATAGTTGTTATTGTTTAATTATGGAACAAAAGACGAATTTGATCCTAATTATAAAAAGTGACGAGAGGATTTTTTTAATTAATAAGAAAACGCGCGCATCGACGCACACGATCAGCTGATGAAGGTAAACAGAGAGGCAGCAAGCAGGTTGCCTGCTTTCAACACCACGTAGCAGTAACCAAAATATTTACCCCCTGACAGCCAACATGAACAACGAACAACCTCCCTTCCCCTCCTCCCTTCCATTCTCCTTTCCCTCCTGCCCCTCCACCTCTTTCTTCTTGTCCCCCTTTCCCCTTTCCTCCACTCCCTCCCCTGGCCCTCTTCTTCCTCTCCCTCTACGTTTTCCACTCCCTTCCCCACTCACCCTTCTCCTTTTCCCTACCTTCACTCCCTCCTTGCCCCCTCCCCTCCCCTCCTCCCTCGCCTCCCTTCTCCCTCCCTTTCTTCCTTCCTCACAAAAATAAATGACTAAACAAGTGTTATACATATATATAATCCAGAGTTAATTTTACATCGTTGTAGAATAATGAAAAACACTGTTTGGCTAACATGTATTTTTTGTGTTACGGATTATTACTTACATTTAGTTGAAAACGAAATAGAAAATATCTTCCATCTGTGAAGTCCCTCATGAAGGCCCACCATGAAGTCCCTCATGAAGGCCCACCATGAAGTCCCTCATGAAGGCCCACCATGAAGTCCCTCATGAAGGCCCACCATGAAGTCCCTCATAAAGGCCCACCATGAAGTCCCTCATAAAGGCCCCACCATGAAGCCCTCATGAAGGCCCACCATGAAGGCCCACCATGAAGTCCCTCATGAAGGCCCACCATGAAGTCCCTCATGAAGGCCCACCATGAAATCCCTCATGAAGGCCCACCATGAAGTCCCTCATGAAGGCCCACCATGAAGTCCCTCATGAAGGCCCACCATGAAGTCCCTCATGAAGGCCCACCATGAAGCCCCTCATGAAGGCCCACCATGAAGGCCCACCATGAAGTCCCTCATGAAGGCCCACCATGAAGTCCCTCATGAAGGCCCACCATGAAATCCCTCATGAAGGCCCACCATGAAGTCCCTCATGAAGGCCCACCATGAAGTCCCTCATGAAGGCCCATGAAGTCCCTCATGAAGGCCCACCATGAAATCCCTCATGAAGGCCCACCATGAAGTCCCTCATGAAGGCCCACCATGAAGTCCCTCATGAAGGCCCACCATGAAGTCCCTCATGAAGGCCCACCATGAAATCCCTCATGAAGGCCCACCATGAAGTCCCTCATGAAGGCCCACCATGAAGTCCCTCATGAAGGCCCACCATGAAGTCCCTCATGAAGGCCCACCATGAAGTCCCTCATGAAGGCCCACCATGAAGTCCCTCATGAAGGCCCACCATGAAGTCCCTCATGAAGGCCCACCATGAAGTCCCTCATGAAGGCCCACCATGAAGTCCCTCATGAAGGCCCACCATGAAGCCCTCATGAAAGGCCCACCATGAAGGCCCACCATGAAGTCCCTCATGATAGGCCCACCATGAAGTCCTCATGAAGGCCCACCATGAAATCCCTCATGAAGGCCCACCATGAAGTCCCTCATGAAGGCCCACCATGAAGTCCCTCATGAAGGCCCATGAAGTCCCTCATGAAGGCCCACCATGAAATCCCTCATGAAGGCCCACCATGAAGTCCCTCATGAAGGCCCACCATGAAGTCCCTCATGAAGGCCCACCATGAAGTCCCTCATGAAGGCCCACCATGAAATCCCTCATGAAGGCCCACCATGAAGTCCCTCATGAAGGCCCACCATGAAGTCCCTCATGAAGGCCCACCATGAAGTCCCTCATGAAGGCCCACCATGAAATCCCTCATGAAGGCCCACCATGAAGTCCCTCATGAAGGCCCACCATGAAGCCCCTCATGAAGGTCCACCATGAAGTCCCTCATGAAGGCCCACCATGAAGTCCCTCATGAAGGCCCACCATGAAGTCCCTCATGAAGGCCCACCATGAAGTCCCTCATGAAGGCACACCATGAAGTCCCTCATGAAGTCCCACCATGAAGCCCCTCATGAAGGCTCACCATGAAGTCCCTCATGAAGGCCCACCATGAAGTCCCTCATGAAGGCCCACATTGAAGTCCCTCATGAAGGTCCACCATGAAGTCCCTCATGAAGGTCCACCATGAAGTCCCTCATGAAGGCCCACCATGAAGGCCCACATTGAAGTCCCTCATGAAGGTTCACCATGAAGTCCCTCATGAAGGTCCACCATGAAGTCCCTCATGAAGGTCCACCATGAAGTCCCTCATGAAGGCCCACATTGAAGTCCCTCATGAAGGTCCACCATGAAGTCCCTCATGAAGGCCCACCATGAAGTCCCTCATGAAAGCCCACCATGAAGCACCTCATGAAGGCCCACCATGAAGCACCTCATGAAGGCCCACCATGAAGTCCCTCATGAAGGCCCACCATGAAGCACCTCATGAAGGCCCACCATGAAGCACCTCATGAGGCCACCATGATAGTCCCTCATGAAGGCCACCATGAAGCATCTCATGAAGGCCCACCCATGAAGTCCTCATGAAGGCCCACCATGAAGTCCCTCATGAAGGCCCTCCATGAAGTCCCTCATGAAGGCCCACCATGAAGTCCCTCATGAAGGCCCACCGTGAAGCACCTCATGATGGCCCACCATGAAGCACCTCATGAAGGCCCACCATGAAGCACCTCATGAAGGCCCACCATGAAGCCCCTCATGAAGGCCCACCATGAAGCACCTCATGAGGGCCCACCATGAAGTCCCTCATGAAGGCCCACCATGAAGCCCCTCATGAAGGCCCACCATGAAGCCCCTCATGAAGGCCCACCATGAAGTCCCTCATGAAGGCCCACCATGAAGCACCTCATGAAGTCCCTCATGAAGGCCCACCATGAAGCACCTCATGAAGGCCCACCATGAAGCACCTCATGAAGGCCCACCATGAAGCCCTCATGAAGGCCCACCATGAAGCCCCTCATGAAGGTCCACCATGAAGGCCCACTACGAAGCCCCACCACGAAGCCCCTCATGAAGGCCCACCATGAAGCACCTCATGAAGGCCCACCATGAAGCACCTCATGAAGGCCCACCATGAGGCACCTCATGAAGGCCCACCATGAAGCCCCTCATGAAGGCGCACCATGAAGCCCCCTCATGAAGGCGCACCATGAAGCACCTCATGAAGGCCCACCATGAGGTCTCTCATGAAGGCCCACCATGAAGTCCCTCATGAAGGTCCACCATGAAGCACCTCATGAAGGCCCACCATGAAGCACCTCATTAAGGCCCACCATGAAGCACCTCATGAAGGACCACCATCAAGTCCCTCATGAATGCCCACCATGAAGCACCTCATGAAGGCCCACCATGAAGCACCTCATGAAGGCCCACCATGAAGCACCTCATGAAGGCCTACCATGAAGCACCTCATGAAGGCCCACCCTGAAGCCCCTCATGAAGGCCCACCATGAAGCCCCTCATGAAGGCCCACCATGAAGCACCTCATGAAGGCCCACCATGAAGCACCTCATGAAGGCCCACCCTGAAGCCCCTCATGAAGGCCCACCATGAAGCCCCTCATGAAGGCCCACCATGAAGCACCTCATGAAGGCCCACCATGAAGCCCCTCATGAAGGCCCACCATGAAGCCCCTCATGAAGGCCCACCATGAAGCACCTCATGAGGGCCCACCATGAAGTCCCTCATGAAGGCCCACCATGAAGCACCTCATGACGGCCTACCATGTAGCACCGCATGAAGGCCCACCATGAAGCACCTCATGAGGGCTCACCATGAAGTCCCTCATGAAAGCCCACCATGAAGCACCTCATGAAGGCCCACCATGAAGCACCTCATGAAGGCCCACCATGAAGTCCCTCATGAAGGCCCACCATGAAGCATCTCATGAAGGCCCACCATGAAGCACCTCATGAAGGCCCACCATGAAGCACCTCATGAAGGCCCACCATGAAGTCCCTCATGAAGGCCCACCATGAAGCATCTCATGAAGGCCCACCATAAAGTCCCTCATGAAGGCCCACCATGAAGTCCCTCATGAAGGCCCACCATGAAGTCCCTCATGAAGGCCCACCATGAAGTCCCTCATGAAGGCCCACCGTGAAGCACCTCATGGAGGCCCACCATGAAGGCCCACCATGAAGTCCCTCATGAAGGCCCACCATGAAGCCCCTTATGAAGGCCCACCATGAAGCCCCTCATGAAGGCCCACCATGAAGTCCCTCATGAAGGCCCACCATGAAGCACCTCATGAAGCCCCTCATGAAGGCCCACCATGAAGCACCTCATGAAGGCCCACCATGAAGCACCTCATGAAGGCCCACCATGAAGCCCCTCATGAAGGCCCACCATGAAGCCCCTCATGAAGGCCCACCATGAAGCACCTCATGAAGGCCCACCATGAAGCACCTGATGAAGGCCCACCATGAGGCCCCTCACGAAGGTCCACCATGAAGGCCCACCACGAAGCCCCACCACGAATCCCCTCATGAAGGCCCACCATGAAGCACCTCATGAAGGCCCACCATGAAGCACCTCATGAAGGCCCACCATGAGGCACCTCATGAAGGCCCACCATGAAGCCCCTCATGAAGGCGCACCATGAAGCCCCTCATGAAGGCGCACCATGAAGCACCTCATGAAGGCCCACCATGAGGTCCCTCATGAAGGCCCACCATGAAGTCCCTCATGAAGGTCCACCATGAAGCACCTCATGAAGGCCCACCATGAAGCACCTCATTAAGGCCCACCATGAAGCACCTCATGAAGGACCACCATGAAGTCCCTCATGAAGGCCCTCCATGAAGCACCTCATGAAGGCCCACCATGAAGCACCTCATGAAGGCCTACCATGAAGCACCTCATGAAGGCCCACCCTGAAGCCCCTCATGAAGGCCCACCATGAAGCACCTCATGAAGGCCCACCATGAAGCATTTCATGAAGGCCTACCATGTACCACCGCATGAAGGCCCACCATGAAGCACCTCATGAGGGCCCACCATGAAGTCCCTCATGAAGGCCCACCATGTAGCACCTCATGAAGGCCCACCATGAAGCACCTCATGACGGCCTACCATGTAGCACCTCATGAAGGCCCACCATGAAGCACCTCATGAAGGCCTACCATGTAGCACCTCATGAAGGCCGACCATGAAGCACCTCATGAAGGCCCACCATGAAGTCCCTCATGAAGTCCCACCATGAAGCACCTCATGAAGTCCCACCATGAAGCACCTCATGAAGGCCCACCATGAAGCACCTCATGAAGTCCCTCATGAAGGCCCACCATGAAGTCCCACCATGAAGTCCCTCATGAAGGTCCACCATGAAGTACCTCATGAAGGCCCACCATGAAGCCCCTCATGAAGGCCCACCATGAAGCACCTCATGAAGGCCCACCATGAGGCACCTCATGAAGGCGCACCATGAAGTCCCTCATGAAGGTCCACCATGAAGTCCCTCATGAAGGCCTACCATGAAGCCCCTCATGAAGGCCTACCATGAAGTCCCTCATGAAGGCCCACCATGCAGCACCTCATGAAGGCCCACCATGAAGTCCCTCATGAAGGCCCACCATGAAGCCCCTCATGAAGGCCTACCATGAAGTCTCTCATGAAGGCCCACCATGCAGCACCTCATGAAGGCCCACCATGAAGTCCCTCATGAAGGCCCACCATGAAGCCTCTCATGAAGGCCTACCATGAAGTCCCTCATGAAGGCCCACCATGCAGCACCTCATGAAGGCCCACCATGAAGCACCTCATGAAGGCCCACCATGAGGCACCTCATGAATGCTCACCATGAAGCCCCTCATGAAGGCGCACCATGAAGCCCCTCATGAAGGCGCACCATGAAGCACCTCATGAAGGCCCACCATGAAGTCCCTCATGAAGGTCCACCATGGAGCACCTCATGAAGGCCCACCATGAAGCACCTCATTAAGGCCCACCATGAAGCACCTCATGAAGGCCTACCATGAAGCACCTCATGAAGGCCCACCCTGAAGCCCCTCATGAAGGCCCACCATGAAGCACCTCATGAAGGCCTACCATGTAGCACCGCATGAAGGCCCACCATGAAGCACCTCATGAAGGCCCACCATGAAGTCCCTCATGAAGGCCCACCATGAAGCCCCTCATGAAGGCCCACCATGCAGCACCTCATGAAGGCCCACCATGAAGCCCCTCATGAAGGCCCACCATGAAGCCCCTCATGAAGGCCCACCATGAAGCCCCTCATGAAGGCCCATCATGAAGCCCCTCATGAAGGCCCACCATGAAGCACCTCATTAAGGGCCACCATGAAGCACCTCAAAGAAGGCCCACCATGAAGCCCCTCATGAAGGCCCACCATGAAGCCCCTCATGAAGGCCCATCATGAAGCCCCTCATGAAGGCCCACCATGAAGCCCCTCATGAAGGCCCACCATGAAGCCCCTCATGAAGGCCCACCATGAAGCCCCTCATGAAGGCCCATCATGAAGCCCCTCATGAAGGCCCACCATGAAGCACCTCATTAAGGGCCACCATGAAGCACCTCATGAAGGCCCACCATGAAGCCCCTCATGAAGGCCCACCATGAAGCCCCTCATGAAGGCCCATCATGAAGCCCCTCATGAAGGCCCACCATGAAGCCCCTCATGAAGGCCCACCATGAAGGCCCACCATGAAGCACCTATGTCAGAATTTATGAGTTCCTTGTTAATAAAGAATGACAAAATACCACTAGCACGAGCACTCAGAACACTGGCAAAACTTACCCACCAGTAACCTTAATATCCCACTTGAAAGTCTTCGAGAAAATGATGAGATGCCAAATTGTAAACTTTATGGAATATCGTAACGCAGACAAGCCAGACTAGAGCAGGAAGATGATGCTCGTCACACCTGCTAAACCACTCTGACAGAATCACTGAGGCGTTGAAAGGAAATTAAAATGTGATCATCATGGATTTCATAAATACGTTTGAGAAATGTGATCATTAAGTGATTGTATATAAATTGAGGTCGATGGTTATAAAGGGGAAGTAGGCAAAGGAATTTTCAACTTTCTGACAGAACAAAAAGAGTAGCAGTTAACAGAGTAAAATACAGCATTATCAAAGTGAAAAAAAAGCCGAAGGCTCGGTCCTGGCGCCTTCACTGTTTCTAGTCCTCGTATCAGACACAGAATAAATGTTGATAATTTTATAAAATACCAACAAGTTGAAGATTAAGATATGTTCAACGGTTGGCTATATTGTTGAACCGTTGCTGCTACACAGTAGGTTTCTTCAGTCAAATACAGAGGTAGTAGGTGTAGTTGTGAAATAAAGATGTAATCAGTCCATCAACCTTGAAGAAAGAGTATTTGAGGTGATCAGTCCCTCAGCCTGGAGAAGAGTTCAGCTCAGTGATCTGGAATGACATCATTCCTCACCAGAGGAAGTCTTCCAGAGGGCAGTGGACAGTAACATAACATTCAGTGGTCACAAATTCCTAGAAATTAATTATAGAAAGAAAGAACTTAAGAAAGATAGAAAGAGAGACTGTATACAAAACTCAAGATCAAATAGAACGAAAGGAACATGTGAAAGATCTGGGTGCAATAATGTCAGTTGACTTTTCTCTCAAAGAACACAAGGCAAATATCAGGGAAGCCATGAAGATGACGGGATGGATAATGAGAACTTTAAATACAAGAAAAACAGCGCCAGTTGTGACACTTTTCATATCACTTGTGATTTCTTGCTTACAGTATTGTTCAGTGTTGACGGTTCCTTTCAGGAGACATATCAGAGGTGGTACAGATACATAAATTATTTACGGCTCTCAAAAAGCCATTTATGCATTTAAATTTCAAAGAGAAAGAGGGAGGGGGAGATACGTGGTCATAACATACTGGAGTGAGAGAGATTGCAGAATAAAATAAACCCAGTGAAAGGTATGGGCGCCGCGGGAACAACAAGAGAACACTGTATCAACATCCGTGGTTCCAGACTCTTTCACACACTACAACAAGATATCAAAAATACTGCTGGAACAAGTTTAGAAGTCTTCAAGAGGAAGCTTGACAAATACCTCTGGCAAATGCCAGATCAGTCAGGTTGTGATGAATATTTGGGTCAGCTGGCCGCCAGCAGCACCAGCCTGGTTGATCAAGCAAGCACCAGACAAGCCTGACCTGGGACCGGACTGGGGTATATCCTTGAAGAGTATACCTCCGCACCACAGCTGGTGCAGCGCTGGAGTCAGACAGATGGTGACATCTTGACCAAAATTATGATTTACCAAGTCTGTGTGTATTATGTATCTGTGGGAGGGGTGGAGGAGGGAGGGAGGGAGGGAAAGGGAGGAGGGAGGGAGGGAGGGAAGGGGTGGAGGGAGGGAGGGAAGGGTGGAGGAGGTGGGAGGAAGAAGGAGCTGTTCTTTATGTAAATGAATCAATTAGCGAAGGAACCAACAGTTTGTTGTTGACATTACTCCCTCCCCCTCCCCATCCCATCCCCCACTCCCCTCCTCCTCCCCACACCTCCCCTCCCTCCCTCCTTCCCACTTCTACTCTACCCCACCATCCATTCCCCTCCCCTCCCTCTCCCCTCCCACTCTCTTCCCTCCACCTCTCCTCTTCATTTCTGTCTCTCGTCTCTCTTCTGTCTCCCTCCTCTCTCCTCCTACCTCATCTCTCTCTCTCTCTCTCCCCTTCTCCTGATGGTGGTGATAGTTGTGGTTATGGTGATGGCAGTTGTGGTTATGGTGGTAGTTGTGGTTATGGTGGTTATAGTAGTGGTAGTTGTGATTATGGTGGTGGTAGTTGTGGTGGTTGTGGTTATGGTGGCAGTTGTGGTTATGGTGGTGGTAGTTGTGGTTATGGTGGTAGTTGTGGTCATGGTGGTGATAGTTGTGGTTATGGTGGTGATAATTGTGGTTATGGTGGTGGTAGTTGTGGTTATAGTGGTAGTTGTGGTCATGGTGTAGTTGTGGTTATGGTGATGGCAGTTGTGGTTATGGTGGTAGTTGTGGTTATAGTAGTGGTAATTGTGGTTATGGTGGTAGTTGTGGTTATAGTGGTTTATGGTTATGGTGGCAGTTGTGGTTATGGTGGTGGTTGTGGTTATGGTGGTAGTTGTGGTTATGGTGGGAGTAGTTGTGGTTATGGTGGTAGTTGTGGTTATAGTAGTGGTAATTGTGGTTATGGTGGTGGTAGTTGTGGTTATAGTGGTTTATGGTTATGGTGGCAGTTGTGGTTATGGTGGTGGTTGTGGTTATGGTTGTGGTAGTGGCCCATGGTGTGTAGTTGTGGTTATGGTGGTGGTTTAGTTGTGGTCATGGTGGTGATAATGTGGTTATGGTGGTAGGGATTGTTATTGGTTATAGTGGTGGTAGTTGTGGTTATGGTGGTGGTAGTTGTAGTTATGGTGGTGATCGTTTTGGTTATGGTGGTGGTAGTTGTGGTTATGGTGGTTTAGCTTTGGTTATGGTAGTTGGTGTGGTAATTTTGTTTATGGTGGTGGTTAGTTATGGTGGTGATAGTTGTGGTTGTGATTATGGTGGTGATAGTTGTGGCATTAGTAGTTATGGTAGTTGTAATGTGGTGATAGTTGTGGTTGTGGTAGTGGTGGTAGTTGTGGTTATGGTGGTGTTAGTTGTAGTTG
>NC_069400.1:97866373-97868873 GCF_026875155.1 Cherax quadricarinatus
GTAGTTGCCAATATTGTGTCTTAAAGCCCTTTCAAAAAAAAATTGTGGAGTGGGGCAGTATCAGGAGTTTTTAATATCTGCGGACTGAT
Organism: Cherax quadricarinatus; assembly: GCF_026875155.1. Taxonomy (NCBI): domain Eukaryota; kingdom Metazoa; phylum Arthropoda; class Malacostraca; order Decapoda; family Parastacidae; genus Cherax; species Cherax quadricarinatus. The sequence goes on from NC_069400.1 coordinate 97,866,463, forward strand.
TCCAGTGTCTAGGCTCCTTCTCTGTTGAACATTTAAGGCACGTGATATGGGGTGTCTTGCAATGCTTAATGACTATCGAGTTCCATGAGTCTGGGCCTGGGATGGAGTGCATGGGCATGCAATCAGTGGCTTCGAAGACAACCACCAACACCACCACAGTCACCCAACACCACCACCACACACTACCACCACCACCACCTCTCACCACCACCAGCACACACTACCACCACCACCACCACCAGCACACACTACCACCACCACCATCACCAGCACACACTACCACCACCACCACACACTACCACCACCATCACACACTACCACCACCATCACACACTACCACCACCACCACCACACACTACCACCACCATCACACACTACCACCACCACCACCACCACCACCACCACCACACACTACCACCACCACCACACACTACCACCACCACCACCACTAGCTCCACACCTCCAACACTCTCTAAACTCCCTTTGTTGCTGCTTAAGACAGTTGATTATTTTGGTGGAGTATGAGGGAGGGGGTATAGGGGGAAGGGAGGGGGCTCTGTTGAGGTAGTGTTGGTGGGAGGGGGGTTCCTGGATGGGTTAGTGGGGGGTGAACTGGGGGGGGGGAATATCGTGGGTTGAGGTAGTTAGGGTATAACACATGCGAACAAGCCTGCCACGCTGGCCCTCTGATGACCCAAGTGTTGACGGGTGTTGATGACCAGTCTTGACGGGTGTTGATGACTGTTGATGACAGGTGTTGATGACTGTGTTGATGACGGGTGCTGATGGAAGGTCTTGCTTGCCTCAACATTACCCACACTTCCTTAATTAAAGCTATTACTGCTGGAGCGTAGTTAGTTAGTATAAAGAGCAGACCACTGGTGCCAGGGTCTCAGTGAACCCTCACACACACACACTACCACACTCACTCTCATATTTCCCCTACTAAAACAAGCAATATATTTCCTGGTGTATATACACTGATAGAGACGTGTATATACTCCGAGAGCTGTGTATAAATCAGAGATAGACATCTTTTGGTACACGCACACACACATTTATATATATATATATATATATATATATATATATATATATATATATATATATATATATATATATATATATATATATATATATATATATATATAATGTCATGCCGAATAGGTGAAACTTGTAATTTTGGCTTAAATAGCAACGCTCTTCTTGCCGAATAAGGCAAACGAAAATTTGTGTATGCAATAATTTCGTAAAAATCATTCTGAACCTAACGAGAAAAATATATTTCATTGTGTTTGTTTATTATTAAATTATTGTAAACTTATCTAAAATATATTTAGTTGGATTAGGCTAAATTAAATTGCGCTTGTTATAATAAGGTGAGGTAAGTTTTCTAAAGTTCTTTTGGTATAAAATTACTAATTTTTACATTAACATAATTGAAAAATATATCTTTAAATGTATAAGAGAAAATTTTAGAAAGGACTTAATTTTAAATGAGTTCTTGCTAATTGACCAGTTTTATCTATTCGGCACCACACACACACACACACAGCAGACAGGGAGAGGAGCTAGTAGCGATCAGTGAAGAGGCGGGGCCAGGAGCTGAGTCTCGACCCCTGCAACTACAATTAGGTGAGTACACACACACATAACAAAAAGGCACAATACCGTGACTGGAACGATACACAAATAACCCATATATATATATATTATATATATATATATATATATATATATATATATATATATATATATATAAAACCTGGAGGTTATTTCGGGGATCAACGCCCCCGCGGCCCGGTCCACGACCAGGCCTCCCGGTGGATCAGGGCCTGATCAACCAGGCTGTTACCGCTGGCCGCACATAGTCCAACGTACGAGCCACAACCCGGCTGATCCGGCACTGACTTTAGGTATCTGTCCAACTCTCTCTTGTAGTCAGCCAGGGGTTTATTGGTAATTCCCCTTATGCTTGGTGGGAGGCTGTTGAACAGTCTTGGGCCCCGGACACTTATGGTGTTTTCTCTTACATCAATGCCCCCCTTTTAATTTGGGGATTTTGGAAATTTCCGCCTGGGGCTTTTATTTAAAAAGGATATCTTGGCGGTTTGAAACACTTCCCTTTAAAATTTTTCCAAAGGAGATTAAATCCCCCCTGGTTTCCAAACCCGAGACAGTAAATTTTCCATTCCCCCAGTTTTGGTCTTCCCAATTTTCCAAAGTGGCCCTTTACCTTCCTCCCGTTTGTGGGTGTAAGAATACGACATTATCTCAATATTTAAAAACCCCCCATTTTGGCTTGCCCCCTTTTCCCCCTCCCAAAAACCCCAGGGCAAGGTATATAAGGGGGGCTTTCCCCCTGAGTATTACCATTAGTGTCCGTTACCACTCCGGGGTTTCAACCCCAG
>NC_069400.1:97873873-97876373 GCF_026875155.1 Cherax quadricarinatus
ACCTACTTCACTGAGTTATGGAATAACCCACGTCCTCACTGAGTGAATAAGGAAGACCTACGTCTTTACATGGGAAGCCCCGAGTTATGGAAATACCTACGTCCTCACTGAGTTATGGAAGTACCTACGTCCTCACTGAGTGAGTTATGGAAGTACCTACGTCTTCACTGAGCGAGTTATGGAAGTACCTACGTCCTCACTGAGTTATGGAAGTAACTACGTCCTCACTGAGTGAGTTATGGAAGTACCTACGTCCTTCACTGAGTTATGGAAGTACCTACGTCCTCACTGAGTTATGGAATAACCCACTTTCCCCACTGAGTGAGTTATGGAAGTACCTACGTCCTCACTGAGTTATGGAAGTACCTACGTCTCACTGAGTGAGTTATGGAAGTACCTACGTCTTCACTGAGTGAGTTATGGAAGTACCTACGTCTTCACTGGAGTTATGGAAATACCTACGTCTTCACTGAGTTATGGAAATACCTACGTCCTCACTGAGTTATGGAAGTACCCACGTCCTCACTTTAGTTATGAAGTACCTACGTCCTTTACTGAGGATTATGGAAGTACCTACGTCCCCACTGGGGTTTATTGGGAAATAACCCACGTCCTCACTGAGGGGTTATGGAAATACCTACGTCCTCATGAGTTATGGAAGTAACTACTCCTCACTGAGGAGTTTATGGAAGTACCTACGTCCTCACTCGAGTTATGGGAAATACCTACGTCCTCACTGAGTTATGGGAAATAATAAATTTCCCCACTGAGTGAATTAGGAAATACCTACGTCCTTTACTGGGGGTTATGGAAGTACCTACTCCTTTACTGAGTTATGAAGTAACTACTCCTCACTGAGTGATATGGAAGGGACCACGTCTTCACTGAGTTATGGAAGTACCTACTCTTCACTGGGGGTTATGAGTACCTACGTCTTCACTGAGCATTATGGAATACCTACGTCCTCACTGAGTTATTGGGAAATAACTACGTCCTTTACTGAGTAGTTATGGAGGTTTCCTACGTCTTCACTGAGTAATTATGGAATACCTACGTCCTCACTGAGTGTTTTTGGAAGTACCTACGTCCTCACTGGGAGTTTTTGAATACCTACTCCTCACTGAGTGAGTATGGGAAATACCTACGTCTTCACTGAGTGAGTTAGGAAGTACCTACGTCCTCACGTGAGTTATGGAAGGGACCTACGTCTTCACTGAGGAGTTATGGAAGTACCTACGCCTCACGAGTATGGAAGGGACCTAAACTTCACTGAGGTTTTTGGAAAGGGACCTACTCTTCACTGAGTGGAATTTTATGGGAAGTACTACGTCCTCACTGGAGTTATGGAAGTACCTACGTCCTCACTGAGTTATGGAGGTACTACATTTCACTGATGTTTATGGAAGTACTACGTCCACTGAGTATGGAATACCCACGTCCTCACTGAGTGAGTTTGAAGTCTACTCCTCCCTTAAGCCTCTCTTCATGTGTGGAAGTACCACTCCCCTGAGTTTTCCCACTCCTCACTATTTGTTAAAGGATTCTTTTTTCCTGTTTTTGTCCCTCCATCCCCCCCTCCCCTCTACCCCCGCCCCCCTTCCCCCCCTCTTTTCTTACCCCTCCTCCCCCTTCCTTCCACTTCTTCCCCTCCTCTTCCTCCCTCCCTTCTTAAAACCCCTCCTTCCTCCCTCCCTCAGGGTAACATTAAATTCTTTGCTTGGCTCTTCCCTGTCCCGTCTATCTCAGCTTCTAGTGTGTGTGTTACTCACCTAAATGTACTCGCCTAATTGTTTGGTTGCAGGGTCGAGACTCAGCTCCTGGCCCCGCCTCTTCACTGTCGCTACTGGGTCCTCTCTCTCTCTCTGCTCCTGAGCTTTGTCATACCCTTCTTAAAACATTATGGTTCCTGCCTCCACTACTTCCTTGCAGGCTATTCCACTTGCTGACAACTCTATGACTGAAGAAATACTTCCTAACGTCCCTGTGACTCGTCTGAGTCTTCAGCTTCCAGTTGTGACCCCTTATCCCTGTGTCCCCTCTCTGGAACATCCTATCTCTGTCCACCTTGTCTATTCCCCCGCAGTATCTTGTATGTCGCTATCATGTCTCCCTGACCCTTCTGTCCTCCAGTGTCGTCAGTCCGATTTCCCTTAACCTTTCCTCGTACGACATTCCCTTGAGCTCTGGGACTAGCCTTGTTGCAAACCTTTGTACTTTCTCTAACTTCTTGACGTGCTTGACTAGGTGTGGGTTCCAGACTGGTGCTGCATACTCCAGTATGGGCCTAACATACACAGTGTACAGTGTCTTGAACGATTCCTTATTAAGGTATCGGAACGCTATTCTCAGGTTTGCCAGGCGCCCGTATGCTGCAGCGGTTATTTGGTTGATGTGTGCCTCCGGTGATGTGCTCGGTGTTATGGTCACCCCAAGGTCTTTCTCCTGAGTGAGGTCTGTAGTCTTTGTCCACCTAGCCTATACTCTGTCTGCGGTCTTCTTT
>NC_069400.1:97881373-97973873 GCF_026875155.1 Cherax quadricarinatus
GTCCCCGAGCGCAGTGTGGCTCCGAGCGCAGTGTGTCCCCGAGCGCAGTGTGGCTCCGAGCGCAGTGTATCCCCGAGCGCAGTGTGTCCCCGAGCGCAGAGTGGCTCCGAGCGCAGTGTGTCCCCGAGCGCAGTGTGTCCCCGAGCGCAGTGTGGCTCCGGGCGCAGTGTGGCTCCGAGCGCAGTGTGTCCCCGAGCGCAGTGTGTCCGACGCAGGTGGCTCCGAGCGCAGTGTGTTCCGAGCGCAGTGGCCCGAGCGCAGTGTGGCTGCGAGTGCAGTGTGTCCCCGAGCGCATTGTGGCTCCGAGCGCAGTGTGGCTCCGAGCGCAGTGTGGCTCCGAGCGCAGTGTCCCCGAGCGCAGTGTGTCCCCGAGCGCAGTGTGTCCCCGAGCGCAGTGTGTCCCACGCAGTGTCCCGAGCGCAGTGTGGCTCCGAGCGCAGTGTGGCTCCGAGCGCAGTGTGTCCCCGAGCGCAGTGTGGCTCCGAGCGCAGTGTGGCTGCGAGTGCAGTGTGTCCCCGAGCGCATTGTGGCTCCGAGCGCAGTGTGGCTCCGAGCGCAGTGTGGCTCCGAGCGCAGTGTCCCCGAGCGCAGTGTGTCCCCGAGCGCAGTGTGTCCCCGAGCGCAGTGTGTCCCCGAGCGCAGTGTGGCTCCGAGCGCAGTGTGGCTCCGAGCGCAGTGTGTCCCCGAGCGCAGTGTGGCTCCGAGCGCAGTGTGGCCACATAGAGTGGTTGGTCACAGTCCTTCAGCTTTATCTCGCTGTGGTTTTTATCCCCGGGCTGCCCTGTTATTCTCTTATTACGAAATATTTGATAACTTGTTCCGCCCGCCTCGTTTCTATTGGATTCCGGATAACACAACCATTCTCAACTTTTAATGCAGAATCCATTTATTTATATCAAAAACCCGTAAAAAAAAAAAGTTTCGCTGGTAACAAGTGTTTAAAAATATTACGTGTGGAGCGCGAGGTGGCAACACTGCGGGAAGATGTTGTCAGCGCCACTATGTATCCCGGCCAGCCAATCAGAAGGCGGGTTTCCGCGCAGGCTCCGCCCCTCGGCGGCGCCGGGCCAGTCGGATTGCTGGTTGGTGGGAGGGCGTGGCAGGGGTGGGAGGGGCGGGAGGGCTTGGGGGGCGGGGCCAGGGCGTGGGAGCAGATGCATCTGATGCCTGGATCGTTATCCCGCGGAATCTTCTCTCTCCAGCATCCCCCTCTTCCCCCTCCTCTCCTTCCCTCCCTGTAAATGTATTTTATTACGTCTTCTATTGATTTGTTGTCGTCCTAATGATTCCAAAAGTAAGACAGACGGCCGGTGAGGACGGGAGAGCGCTAAGAACTCCTCCAGGCGAGCCGTAGAGCGCTGCTGTCTGCTGATAACACCTCTCTCAACATGCAGGCAGTATCCCTTTACCCCTCACCTCCAAAACCCCTCCCCCCTTTACTCCTTACCACTGAGAGGTGCCACCCTTATCCCCCTCCCCTTAGGCAGGTCCGCTAACCATGGTTACCAGCGGCGTGGGTCGGAGATAACGAGATTACGGCTGTTGCCGTAAGGAGGCTGTGCGCCGTCTTTGTTGAGTTGCGTTCCACCAAGATATCTGATTCTGGCCGCCGCCGCCTCCACCAAAATTGCATTTATGACTATCACTGGCGTAGCGGCCTCAAAGAGCAGGGTAATTGGCAGACTGACGGGGTGTGATGTGCTGTGTGGTGTGTGTGGTAAGTGTGGTGTGTGGTAAGTGTGCTGTGTGTGGTAAGTGTGGTGTGTAGTAAGTGTGGTGTGTATTGGTGTGTGGTCGTGTGGTAGTATGGTGTGTTGGTATGTGGTAGTGTAGTGGTGAATATGGTTGTATATTGTTGTGGTGTTTAAAGTGTGTATAGAGGTAGCGTGTGGTACTGTACTCACTGAGTTGAGAGTGTGGGGGGTCGAGACTCAGCTCCTGACCATGCCTCTTCACTCAAAATTTGGCCGACCTAAAGTGGTTCCTGGACCTTGTCATACCTGCTTTTTAAACTGTGTATAGAGTTTGCCTCCGTCTCCACATCCAGCTCATTCCACTTCTGTATCACCTTAAGGCTGAAGAAATATTTCCTAACATCTTTGTGGCATAGCTGTATTCTTAGCTTCCAGCTACACCTTGTTTGCTCCAGTGCCTCGCATTTCAAGCAGTCCATCCCTGTCTGTCCTGATGATACCTCTGAGTACCTAAATGTTATCAACACTTCCCTGGTCCTTCTCTCTTCCAGGGTTGTGTGGATCACACTCTAACAGCCACTTAAATGACAGCTCCTGCAGCCTGTAAAGGTCTTCTTATAACTCGTCTGTGTCTTCTAGTGTTCTCATCATTATCTTCAGCTCATCACTAAACACGGTTACCTTGGTGATCAACTCTGGCAGTTTGTTCACTCAATGTCCGTTAGCCGGACTTGAGTCCTGGAGGTGGGAGGGGGCAATGCCTGCACTCTGAAGGAGGGATGGCACTGTTCCAGCCTGAGGGTAATCTCACCGCGCACACTTCCGGAAAGACGGCAATTTGACGAATAATGGTGAATGTGGCTTTTCTTTGGGTCACTGCTCGGGCCACAGCCAGTATTAAGCAATTAATATATATTATATATATATATATTATAATATATATATATATATATTATATATATATATATATGTCGTGCCGAATAGGCAGAACTTGCGATCTTGGCTTAAATAGCAACGCTCATTTTGCCATATAGGACAAGCGAAAATTTGTTTATGCAATAATTTCGCCAAAATCATTCTGAACCTAACGAAAAAAATATATTTCGCTGTGTTTGTTTAGTATTAAATTATTGTAAACAAATCTAAAATATATTTAGTTGGGTTAGGCTAAAATAAATTGCGCTTGTAATAATAAGGTTAGGTAAGTTTTCTAAGTTCCTTTTGGTGCAAAATTAAAAATTTTTACATCAACATTAATGAAAAAATGTATCTTTAAACGTATAAGAGAAAATTTTGATAAATTAGACACATGTGCAACTCTTGGGTATCTTTATTGAGGAAACGTTTCGCCACACAGTGGCTTCATCAGTCCATACGTAGGAGAAACTTGAAGAACCTAGTATGGGCCAACAGGCCTGCTGCAGTGTTCCTCCTTTCTTATGTTCTTCTTATGAACAGGAGGAGACTGAGGTAATCAGTCCCTCAGCCTTGAGTCGATGTGTTCAGTCCATCAATCTTGAATAGAATACGGCATATCAGCGGAGAAGCAGCTTATAAACCGTATGGCAGGAGAGGTGCAGCAGTCATAGTTGGTGTCACATTTGTTCAATGTGGAAGTAGGTCGTGCCCAAGAATTAGGCAAGCGAAGAATTCCTAAGTATTAAGATCCCAAGAAGTTGCAGTGTCTGACAGGTTTGTAGATGAATGGTTCAGAGAACCGACATGAACACATCGACTCAAGGTTGAGGGACTGATTACCTCATTCTCCTCCTGTTCTTCAAGTTTCTCTATGTATGGACTGATGAAGCCACTGTGTGGCGAAACGTTTCCTCAATAAAGATACCCAAGAGTTGCACATGTGTCTAATTTATCAACATGTCGGTTCTCTGAACCATTTATCTACAAAGAGAAAATTTTAGAAAGGACATAATTTTAAATGAGTTCTTGCTAATTGACCAGTTTTACATATTCGGTTCCCTGCCTTGATGTCCAGGCAAACACCAGACGAGCCTGGCCCAAGGCCGGGCTCCGGGAGTAGAGAAAACTCCCGGAGATAATCAAAGGTATATCAAAGGCGTCTTGTTAGTTTGTGGGTGACGCTGCTACTCCAGCTGCCTTCCCTCTGGTCATGTGTGGTAGTGTGTATGGTGCTGCTGGTTAGTAGTGTGTGGTATTGTGTGGTAATGTGTGTGTGGAGCAGTGTTTATAGTAGTGTAACGTGTTACGTGGTGTTGTATGGTAGTGTTGTGTGGCACTGTGTAGTGTTGTGTGGCGCTGTGTAGTGTTGTGTGGCGCTGTGTAGTGTTGTGTGCTGCTGTGTAGTATTGTGTGGCGCTGTGTAGTGTTGTGTGGCGCTGTGTAGTTGTGTTGCTTGTGTTTGTGTGCGCTGTGTAGTGTTGTGTGGGCTGTGTAGTGTTGTGTGGGCTGTGTAGTGTTGTGTGTGTGCTGTGTTGTGTGTGTGTAGTTTGTGTGGTGCTGTGTAGTGTTGTGTGGTCGCTGTGTAGTGTTGTGTGGTGCTGTGTAGTGTTGTGTGTGCGCTGTGTAGTGTTGTGTGGCGCTGTGTAGTGTTGTGTGGCGCTGTGTAGTGTTGTGTGGCGCTGTGTAGTGTTGTGTGGCGCTGTGTAGTGTTGTGTGGGCTGTGTAGTGTTGTGTGGCGCTGTGTAGTGTTGTGTGGTGCTGTGTAGTGTTGTGTGGTGCTGTGTAGTGTTGTGTGGCGCTGTGTAGTGTTGTGTGGCGCTGTGTAGTGTTGTGTGTGCTGTGTAGTGTTGTGTGGCGCTGTGTAGTGTTTGTGTGGTCGCTGTGTAGTGTTGTGTGGCTGCTGTGTAGTGTTGTGTGCTGCTGTGTAGTGTTGTGTGGCGCTTGTGTAGTGTTGTGTGGTGCTGTGTAGTGTTGTGTGGCTAGTGTGGCGCTGTGTAGTGTTGGTGTGGTGCTGGTGTAGTGTTGTGTGGCGCTGTGTAGTGTTGTGTGCGCTGTTGGTGTGTGTTGTGTTGGGCTGCTGTGTAGTGTTGTGTGGCGCTGTGTAGTGTTGTGTGTGCTTGTGTTGGTGAGTGTAGTGTTTGGGGGCGCTGTGTAGTGTTGTGTGGTCGCTGTGTAGTGTTGTGTGGCTGCTGTGTAGTGTTGTGTGGTGCTGTGTAGTGTTGTGTGGTGCTGTGTAGTGTTGTGTGGCGCTGTGTAGTGTTGTGTGGCGCTGTGTAGTGTTGTGTGGTGCTGTGTAGTGTTGTGTGGTGCTGTGTAGTGTTGTGTGGCGCTGTGTAGTGTTTGTGTGGCGTGTGTGTTGTGTGGGCTGTGTAGTGTTGTGGTGCTGTGTAGTGTTGTGTGGCGCTGTGTAGTGTTGTGTGGTGCTGTGTAGTGTTTGTGTGGTGCTGTGTAGTGTTGTGTGGCCTGTGTAGTGTTGTGTGGCGCTGTGTAGTGTTGTGTGGCGCTGTGTAGTGTTGTGTGGTGCTGTGTAGTGTTGTGTGGTGCTGTGTAGTGTTGTGTGTGTGTGTGGGCTGTGTAGTGTTGTGTGGTGCTGTGTAGTGTTGTGTGGCGCTGTGTGTGGTGGTGTGTGTGGTGCTGTGTAGTGTTGTGTGGTGCTGTGTAGTGTTGTGTGGCGCTGTGTAGTGTTGTGTGGTGCTGTGTAGTGTTGTGTGGCGCTGTGTAGTGTTGTGTGGTGCTGTGTAGTGTTGTGTGGTGCTGTGTAGTGTTGTGTGGTGCTGTGTAGTGTTGTGTGGTGCTGTGTAGTGTTGTGTGGCTGTGTAGTGTTGTGTGGTGCTGTGTAGTGTTGTGTGGTGCTGTGTAGTGTTGTGTGGCGCTGTGTAGTGTTGTGTGGCGCTGTGTAGTGTTGTGTGGTGCTGTGTAGTGTTGTGTGGCTGCTGTGTAGTGTTGTGTGGTGCTGTGTAGTGTTTGTGTGGCGCTGTGTAGTGTTGTGTGGCGCTGTGTAGTGTTGTGTGGCGCTGTGTAGTGTTTGTGTGGTGCTGTGTACGTGTGTTGTGTGGCTGCTGTGTAGTGTTGTGTGGTGCTGTGTTAGTGTTGTTGTGTGGGCGTGTGTAGTGTGTGTGTGTAGGCACTGTGTAGTGTGTGTGTGTGGGTGCTGTGTGTAGTTGTTCATGTGTAGGTGCTGTGTAGTGTGGTGTGTGTGGCATGTGTGTATGTGGTGTGTAGGTGCTGTGTACAGTGTGTAATGTGGTGCTGTGTAGTGTTGTGTGGTAGCTGTGTAGTGTAACTGTGTGGCGTGTGTAGTGTTGTGTGTGTGCTGGTAGTGTTGTAACCATGTGTGTAGTAGTGTGTGTGGTAGCCTGTGTAGTGTGTGTAGGGCTGTGTAGTGTTGTGTTGCTGTGTAGCGGTACTGTGGTAGTGTGTGGCATGAGCGGTGGTGTGGTAGTATGGTCGATGTGTATAGCGTGTAACACATGTAGGAGCGTCAGGTAGTGTGTGGTAGCATGGTAGGTGTAACAATGTAGGAGCGTGGTAGTGTGTGGTAGCACATGGTACGTGTAACAATTGGAGGTCGGTAGTGTGTGGTAGCACATGGTAGTCGTGTAACAACATGTAGGAGGTCAGTAGTGTTGTGGTAGCACATGGTACGTGTAACACATGTAGGAGCGTCAGGGATGTGTGGTAGCACATGGTAGCGTGTAACAACATGTAGGAGCGTCAGGTGTGTGTGGTAGCACATGGTGGTGTAAACATGTAGGAGCGTCAGGGAGTGTGTGGTAGCACATGGTAGCGTTAACCATGTAGAGCGTAGGTAGTGTGTGGTAGCACATGGTAGCGTGTAACAACATGTAGGAGCAGGTCAGGTAGTGTGTGGTAGCACATGGTAGCGTGTAACAACATGTAGGAGCGTCAGGTAGTGTGTGGTAGCACATGGTAGCGTGTAACAACATGTAGGAGCGTCAGGTAGTGTGTGGTAGCACATGGTAGCGTGTAACAACATGTAGGAGCGTCAGGTAGTGTGTGGTAGCACATGGTAGCGTGTAACAACATGTAGGAGCGTCAGGTAGTGTGTGGTAGCACATGGTAGCGTGTAACAACATGTAGGAGCGTCAGGTAGTGTGTGGTAGCACATGGTAGCGTGTAACAACATGTAGGAGCGTCAGGTAGTGTGTGGTAGCACATGGTAGCGTGTAACAACATGTAGGAGCGTCAGGTAGTGTGTGGTAGCACATGGTAGCGTGTAACAACATGTAGGAGCGTCAGGTAGTGTGTGGTAGCACATGGTAGCGTGTAACAACATGTAGGAGCGTCAGGTAGTGTGTGGTAGCACATGGTAGCGTGTAACAACATGTAGGAGCGTCAGGTAGTGTGTGGTAGCACATGGTAGCGTGTAACAACATGTAGGAGCGTCAGGTAGTGTGTGGTAGCACATGGTAGCGTGTAACAACATGTAGGAGCGTCAGGTAGTGTGTGGTAGCACATGGTAGCGTGTAACAACATGTAGGAGCGTCAGGTAGTGTGTGGTAGCACATGGTAGCGTGTAACAACATGTAGGAGCGTCAGGTAGTGTGTGGTAGCACATGGTAGCGTGTAACAACATGTAGGAGCGTCAGGTAGTGTGTGGTAGCACATGGTAGCGTGTAACAACATGTAGGAGCGTCAGGTAGTGTGTGGTAGCACATGGTAGCGTGTAACAACATGTAGGAGCGTCAGGTAGTGTGTGGTAGCACATGGTAGCGTGTAACAACATGTAGGAGCGTCAGGTAGTGTGTGGTAGCACATGGTAGCGTGTAACAACATGTAGGAGCGTCAGGTAGTGTGTGGTAGCACATGGTAGCGTGTAACAACATGTAGGAGCGTCAGGTAGTGTGTGGTAGCACATGGTAGCGTGTAACAACATGTAGGAGCGTCAGGTAGTGTGTGGTAGCACATGGTAGCGTGTAACATGTAGGAGCGTCAGGAAATGTATGGTAGCACATGGTAGCGTGTAACAACATGTAGGAGCGTCAGGTAGTGTGTGGTAGCACATGGTAGCGTGTAACAACATGTAGGAGCGTCAGGTAGTGTGTGGTAGCACATGGTAGCGTGTAACAACATGTAGGAGCGTCAGGTAGTGTGTGGTAGCACATGTAGCGTGTAACAACATGTAGGAGCGTCAGGTAGTGTGTGGTAGCACATGGTAGCGTGTAACAACATGTAGGAGCGTCAGGTAGTGTGTGGTAGCACATGGTAGCGTGTAACAACATGTAGGAGCGTCAGGTAGTGTGTTTGACACATGGTACGTGTAACAAATGTAGAGCGTCAGGTAGTGTGTGGTAGCACATGGTAGCGTGTAACAACATGTAGGACGTCAGGTAGTGTGTGGTAGCACTGGTAGCGTGTAACAACATGTAGGAGCGTCAGGTAGTGCGTGTGGTAGCAATGGTAGCGTTGTAACAACATGTAGGGCGTCAGGTAGTGCTGTGGTAGCACATGGTAGCGTGTAACAACATGTAGGAGCGTCAGGTAGTGTGTGGTAGCATCATGGTAGCGTGTGTAACAACATGTAGGAGCGTCGTAGTGTTTTGGTAGAATGGTAGCTGTAACAACATGTAGTGGTCAGGTGTGTGTGGTAGCACTGGTAGTGTGTATACAACATTAGAGCGTCAGGTAGGTGTAGTACATCACACAACATCTCTGAACATGATGTTAAACACATCAGGTCTTGCTTTTAGCTCGTCTGACTACGCTGGTGGTGTGCTGGTGTGGTGTTGTGGTGGTGCTGAGGTGGTGTGGTGGTGGTGTTGGTGGTGGTGCTGGTGGTGTGCTGGTGGTGGTGTTGGTGGTGGTGTGGTGCTGGTGGTGGTCTGGTGGGTGTTGATGGTGGTGCTGGTGGTGGTGCTGGTGGTGGTGTTGGTGGTGGTGTTGGTGGTGGTGCTGGTGCTGGTGGTGGTGCTGCTGCTGGTGGTGCTGGTGGTGGAGCCTGACAGTCATGCAGTCTCAACACAGTCTCTTTCCCAGCTGGTTTGGCTGCTGGAGCACCAGCTGCAGCGCCAGCTGGCGCGTCAACTGGAATACCAGCTGGTGTTGTAGACAATGTTTTCATCTATTTTAGCTGGTTCTCCCATTTTTTCTCCTATCAGCAGTGCTGATAGTTCAAAGAATGAAGATAGTCGGTGACCACTACTATCTTCATTCTTTGAACTCTCCTTCTTATCCCATCTCTCCATCGATATTCACTCTTATGCTGACCTCTAAGAGTTCCCTCCCTCGGGAGAGTGTTTGTTAGTTCCCTCCCTCGGGGAGAGGGAAGGGACCTGCCTTCTAGTTCCCTCCCTCGGGAGGATGTTTACCTCTTAATCAAATTAATTCAGTAGCCGCTGGTGTGAAGTAGCATACACACACGCTGCCTTATAGGAGACTGGTAAACAGTGTGTGGCTCGTCGACCTACCTCACCTAGGCTCCTCCTCCTGGCTGGCTTACTCTGCAGTGTCTCTACATTATATCTGCTCAACGTGATACACTGTTGAATATGATATGATGCTGAACGTGATACACTGTTCAGTATGATGTAATGCTGAACGTGATATATTGCTGAACATAATACACTGTTGAACGTGATATACTGATGAACATGATACACTTCTGAACGTGTTACACTGTTGAATATGATGTGATGATGAACGTGATATATTGCTGAACATGATAAACTGCTGAACATGATTGTTATAGGAATGCAGTTAGAAGCCTGAGTAGATCTATAACCCACTATGATAACATGAACGTAGATAAGTATGTTTATGGAGCAACTTGCAATGTGAACAGACTGACTGATGTTGTAGTGGCCAGACTTAGGCTTGGTTACAAGTACTGACTGATGTTGTAGTGGCCAGACTTAGGCTTGGTTACAAGTACTGACTGATGTTGTAGTGGCCAGACTTAGGCTTGGTTATAAGTACTGACTGATGTTGTAGTGGCCAGGCTTAGGCTTGGTTACAAGTACTGATGATGTTGTAGTGGCCAGACTTAGGCTTGGTTACAAGTACTGACTGATGTTGTAGTGGCCAGACTTAGGCTTGGTTACAAGTACTGACTGATGTGTAGTGGCCAGACTTAGGCTTGGTTACAAGTACTGACTGATGTTGTAGTGGCCAGACTTAGGCTTGGTTACAAGTACTGACTGATGTTGTAGTGGCCAGACTTAGGCTTGGTTACAAGTACTGACTGATGTTGTAGTGGCCAGACTTAGGCTTGGTTACAAGTACTGACTGATGTTGTAGTGGCCAGACTTAGGCTTGGTTACAAGTACTGACTGATGTTGTAGTGGCCAGACTTAGGCTTGGTTACAAGTACTAACTGATGTTGTAGTGGCCAGACTTAGGCTTGGTTACAAGTACTGACTGATGTTGTAGTGGCCAGACTTAGGCTTGATTACAAGTACTGACTGATGTTGTAGTGGCCAGGCTTAGGCTTGGTTACAAGTACTTCTGGCAGTTTGGGAGACACACAGATGATGATCAAACTAAATGTAAATTATGTGATCAGGCATATGGTCACTGTCTTGAACACTATGTGCTTAATTGTCCATTTACTGAGGAATACAGAGACAGTATAATAACCTATGTGATATGTCAAGATATCTTATTAATGAAAATAAGTTACCAGATATATTAAGCAAATTTCCTAAATTTGCTTGTAACAGATAAGTGAACTATATATATGTAGATATAAACACAAATGTACTCTTGTTAACCCTTTTGGGACCTAGTTCTTAGGCCTTTTGTGTATCCATATGCTCTCGCGCTACCGTCCACAGGATGTATTTGGGATGCACAATAAACTAGCCACTTTAGTAGCAAAATCTAAATCTGCTGTATATGATACACTGCTGAACATGATACACCGATGAACATGATACACTACTGAACATGATACACTGCTGAGCATGATACACTGCTGAACATGATACACTGCTGAACATGATACACTGCTGAACATGATACACCGATGAACATGATACACTACTGAACATGATACACTGCTGAGCATGATACACTGCTGAACATGATACACTGCTAAACATGATACACTGCTGAACATGATACACTGCTGAACATGATACACTGCTGAACATGATACACTGCTGAACATGATACACTGATGAACATGATACACTACTGAACATGATACACTGCTGAACATGATACACTGCTGAACATGATACACTGCTGAACATGATACACTACTGAACATGATACACTGCTGAGCATGATACACTGCTGAACATGATACACTGCTAAACATGATACACTGCTGAACATGATACACTGCTGAACATGATACACTGCTGAACATGATACACTGCTGTACATGATACACCGATGAACATGATACACTACTGAACATGATACACTACTGAACATGATACACTGATGAACATGATACACTACTGAACATGATACACTGCTGAACATGATACACTGCTGAACATGATACACTACTGAACATGATACACTACTGAACATGATACACTACTGAACATGATACACTGCTGAACATGATACACTGCTGAACATGATACACTACTGGAACATGCTGACACTTACTGAACATGATACACTGCTGAACATGATAACAAACATTACTGAACATGATACACTACTGAACATGAAATACACTACTGAACATGATACACTGCTGAACATGATAAACAACTGACTGCTGAACATGATACACTACTGAACATGATACACTGCTGAACATGATACACTGATGAACATGATACACTGATGAACATGATACACTACTGAACATGATACACTACTGAACATGATACACTACTGAACATGATACACTGCTGAACATGATACACTGCTGAACATGATACACTGCTGAACATGATACACTGCTGAACATGATACACTACTGAACATGATACACTACTGAACATGATACACTGCTGAACATGATACACTGCTGAACATGATACACTGCTGAACACGATACACTGCTGAACATGATACACTGATGAACATGATACACTGATGAACATGATACACTACTGAACATGATACACTGCTGAACATGATACACGGATGAACATGATACACTGCTGAACATGATACACTGATGAACATGATACACTGCTGAACATGATACACTGATGAACATGATACACTGCTGAACATGATACACTGATGAACATGATACACTGATGAACATGATACACTACTGAACATGATACACTACTGAACATGATACAC
Organism: Cherax quadricarinatus; assembly: GCF_026875155.1. Classification (NCBI taxonomy): domain Eukaryota; kingdom Metazoa; phylum Arthropoda; class Malacostraca; order Decapoda; family Parastacidae; genus Cherax; species Cherax quadricarinatus. The sequence continues at coordinate 97,893,226 of NC_069400.1, forward strand.
TGCTGAACATGATACACTGCTGAACATGATACACTGATGAACATGATACACTGCTGAACATGATATACTGCTGAACATGATACACTGATGAACATGATACACTGCTGAACATGATACACTGCTGAACATGATACTCTGATGAACATGATACACTGATGAACATGATACACTGATGAACATGATACACTACTGAACATGGTACACTGCTGAACATGATACACTGCTGAGCATGATACACTGCTGAACATGATACACTGCTGAACATGATACACTGCTGAAAATGATACATTCCTCTGAACATGATACACTGATGGAACATGATACACTACTGAACATGATACACTACTGAACATGATACACTGCTGAACATGATACACTGCTGAACATGATACACTGACTGAACATGATACACTGCTGAACATGATACACTGCTGAACATGATACACTGATGAACCATGATACACTGCTGAATACATTGAATACACTGATGAACATGATACACTACTGAACATGATACACTGCTGAACATGATACACTGCTGAACATGATACACTGCTGAACATGATACACTGATGAACATGATACACTGATGAACATGATACACTACTGAACATGATACACTACTGAACATGATACACTGCTGAACATGATACACTGCTGAACATGATACACTGCTGAACATGATAAACTGCTGAACATTATACACTGCTGAACGTGATACACTACTGAACATGATACACTGCTGAACATGATAAACTGCTGAACATTATACACTGCTGAACATGATACACTGATGAACATGATACACTGCTGAACATGATAAACTGCTGAACATTATACACTGCTGAACATGATACACTGCTGAACATGATACACTGATGAACATGATACACTGATGAACATGATACACTGATGAACATGATACACTGTTGAACATGATACACTGATGAACATGATACACTGATGAACATGATACACTGGTGAACATGATACACTGTTGAACATGATACACTGTTGAACATGATACACTGCTGAACGTAATACACTGCTGAACGTGATACACTGCTGAACATGATACACTGCTGAATATGATGTGATGCTGAACATGATACACTACTGAACGTGATACAATGCTGAATATGATGTGATGCTGAACATGATACACTGCTGAACATGATACACTGCTGAACGTGATATACTGCTGAATATGATGTGATGCTGAACATGATACATTGCTGAACGTGATACAATGCTGAACATGATACTTGATTGAGCAATTTAGGGAGCATTGAAAAAATACAAATTTTAGAGATGCAAGCCGCACTTTTCAGACATTATTTGTATGGTCACAACTAACGTCTGTGCGAAATTTCAGATAATTTCCTGCCCATTTACCCGGCAGCATCAAGACATAGTCAGCTTCAGTATCGACATAAAGGCTACCTCTGGCATCGTTGGAATTATCGTCAGAATCAGAAACTTCTCCAGTTGCTTCCTGGCTCTGGCTGCATCCTGCTCCTCTTTTACCATCACTCTATCCCACATCTTCGTTTCTGTCATGTCAACACAACCAATTTTCACCTTCCTATCGCCTCTCTGGTCAAGGAGGAACTGTGCCTCACATTTAGGAACTTTCACATCACAATTACAGTCCAGGTGGTATCTGTCACACTCCTTTATTTTGCAGCCAACATCTTGCCATGCGGCAGCACGACACAAACAATTACATATATCAAACAACTCGTTCATTTTTTCCTGAAATGTAGCTTTTTTTGGAGACATTTTTGTTCTTATTAAGTTCTATTCCTCTACTGGACAATTTTTCTCAATCTTTCCTAAATAGTTTTCTGGCTGAGGATAGGAATAGTCTTTTTGTTTCCAATTGATTTCTGTCATAGTTCAGAACAATCCTCAGCTGTTATGTTGAGGATCACTGAAACACCAGTAATCTTTCCTTCATCACAATTATATCGTCAGCAGTTCCTTAACATATCGTCTTTGGACGGAAGTTTGTTCATTGGAAGACCACTGTCATGGAAGACCACTGTCATGGAAGACCAACTGTCATGGAAGACCACTGTCATGGAAGACCAATGTCATGGAAGACCACTGTCATGGAAGACCACTGTCATGGAAGACCACTGTCATGGAAGACCACTGTCATGGCCAGACAGTGTATGTTCTGTGGCTTTCCTCGTTGACATTGTAGCATCTCAGTAGTAAAGTATATAAGTAATTAGAGTATCTGAAAAGAGAGAAAGCTAGTTAATGTTGATAAATACTGTAGAGTACATAGATACAGTACATAAAACACTGCGCGCGCTACTTACTAATACAGACATATTCCAAAATTTCAGTCGCAAATGGTGTAGGCTAAACCTCAACCAATCAACTTTATGGTAGGTAAGACACATTGGTAACAGTTAGGCAACTTTATTCCGAAACGTTTCGCCTACACAGTAGGCTTCTTCAGTCGAGTACAAAAGTAGGCAGGAGCAGTAGAAATGTGAAGCCGATGTAATCAGTCTATCACCCTTGTAGTCGGAGATTTGAGGTTGTCAGTCCCTCAGCTTCGAGAAGAGTTCTGTTCCATAGTCTGAAACAATCTGAGGGAACAAGCGACAGTGTGGAGACTTATATACTGTCGGAAGGAGAGGTGCAGGGTGGTAGTAGAGAGAATGTAGCCACTGAGAGGTCACGTCCCTCTCAGTTCCAACAATTCACACTTGAAAAAGTTGTCCAAGGTGTTTTCTCTTCTGTACCAAGATGCCCTTGTGTTGCAGTGTCTGACACACCACACTCACCACACACCATATATCACACACCACACCCCATACTACACATCACATACTACACTCACTCCACACCACACACTCACTCATCACACACCAAACTTATCACCACACTTTTTCTTTCACCGAGCTTTAAGCCTACAAGGGCCTCACAGGATGACTTTAAAGGTTTCCCATGTCACCAAGTTCAACGCAAGTCAAGACTCCCTTTAATCTTAAATAACAGGGTTTTAAAATTATCTCTGAGCTTTATTACACAAAAGAAATATCCCACACCCCTAAATGAAAAAAGTTATGAGGACTTTCGCACCCAGGGTCACAGGTAAATTTTGGGGTTTTCCCCGGGAGTAACACCTGGGTCACAGAGCAACACTCTGCAAAAACAGAGCAAGCCCCGGGGTTTCACGGGAAACCAAGACCCGGGGTCCAGAGTAAGCCCCCTGGGTCACAGACCCAATTTTACTTTTGGGTCACAGAGCAAACACCGGGGTTTCAGAGCAACACTCTGGGTAAAGGGAAAAAAGAAAAAAACCTTAGGTCACAGAGAAACAAACCCGGGGGTTTCCCCGAGCAACCCCACGGGGTCAAGAATAACACCTTGGGTTGGGCAACCCCGGGGCGGGGTTTCACAAAATTTAACACCCTCGTCACAGATTTAAAAACCCGGGTCACGGGAAAAAAAAACAACCTGGGTCACAAAACAACATTTGGGGTCACAGACAACACTCTGGGTCAAAGGGGCAACACTGCGCACAGGGGGAAACACTGAGTACAGAGCGACACCCGGGCCCAGGGGAAAAAAACTCGGGGTAAAAGGGCCAACCCCCTGGGTCACTGAGCAACAAGGGGTCACAGAGAAAACCCCCGGGGTCACGGGGAAGAAAAAAACATTTTTGGCCAAAGAGCAATTTTTTGGGGTCAACAGCAGCAACCCGGGTCACAGGCAAAAAACGGGGTCAAAAGGGGCAACACTCTGGGCCCAGAGTAACACTGGGTTTTTGGAGCGGGGCCCCTTCTTTTCACGGGGTTAAACACCCTGGGTAAACAGAGCAACACGGGGTTCACAAAGAAACCCATCGGGGGTCACAGATTTAACAGGGGGTTTTTAGACAGGACTCTGGGTCACAGAAACCCACAATGGGCCAGACCCAACCCATTCTGGGTCACAAAAACAACGCCGGGGTTTCAGACCAACATGGGGGTTTCGCAGAGCAACACTCGGGGCCCCACAGCAAAAACCCTGGGTAAAGGGAAAAACACTGTGCCCACAGAAAAAAACCCCTTGGGTTGCAAGAGAACCCCCCGGGGTTTCAGCAACCCCCTGGGTCATAGAGCAAAAATCCTGGGTCACAGAGTAACATCCTGGGTTTCACGGGAGTAAACATCCTTGGTACGGGGAAAAATACGGGGTCACAAAGCAACACAAATTGGGGTCAAAGGAAAGCATCATCCTGGGTCACAGAGCAAAAACCCTGGTTCACGGAAAAACACGGGTCACAGAGCAGCATCGGGGTCACAGATTTAACGCTCTGGGCCCACGGGAGCAACACAATGGGTTTACAGCAACACCCTTGGTCACAGCACAACCCCCTGGCTCACAGAGCAGCACTTGGCCACAACCCAAATTCTGGGTCACAGAGCAGGACCCGGGGTCACGGGAAAAGCACCCGGGTCACAGAGAACACCCTGGGTTAGACAAACGGGGGTCACAGAGCAACCCCCTAGGGCAAAAACAAAACATCTGGGTCACAGAGCAACTTTCGGGGTCACAGACCAACATTTCGGGGTCACGAGCAATACACTGGGGCCCACAGAGCAACCCACTAGGTGCAGAGCAACAGGGGGTAACAGCAACAATTTGGGTCACAGGCAAAAACCCTTGGGTACAGACCCAACACTCTGGGTCACAAGCAACCGGGGTTCAAAAAAAAACACTCGGGGACACAGAGCAAAAAATCGGGGTCACAGAGAAACACTTTGGGTCACGGGGGAAACACCCTGGGTCACGGGACCCAAAACTTCTGGGTCAAGAGCAATATTTCTGGGTCACAAAACCACGGGAATCCCCGACCCCAAACACGGGTCACAGGCAAAAATCTGGGTCACAGAGCAACACTCGGCCCACAGACAACAATCGGGGCCCACAGAGCAACAATTGGGCACAGAGCAAACCCATTTTGGGTTCACGGGAACAAAAATTTTGGGTAACAGAGCAACATTCGGGTCACAGAGCAGCCCCGGGGGTCACAGGGGGCAGCCCCCTGGGTCACAGAAATACCCGGGGTTTTAAACAAACACGGGGTTTCCAGAGAAAACCTCTGGGTCACAGAGCAAACACTGGGCCCACAGAGCAACAATCTGGGTTTTACAGACCCAAAAAATCGGGGTTCACAGGCAACACTGGGCCCCACGGAAAAAACAATCTGGGTCACAGGGAAACAATCTGGTCACAGGGGCAACACTGGGCACAGGGCCCCCACGGGGTTCCGAAAACAATGGGGGTCAAGAGCAACACTCGGGGGTCACAGGGGGCAACACTCGGGGTTTCACAGAACAAACGGGGTAAACCAAGCAGCACTCTGGGTCCCCAGAGCAGCATTTCCTGGGTCCCCCAAGGGCAACAAAACGGGGTTTTACAGAGCAACACTCGGGCCCACAGAGCAATACACGGGGTTTCACAGAGAACACTGGGGTCGGAAGGGCAACAATGGGGTAAAAAAAGCAGCCCCCTGGGTCCAGAGCAACCCCCCTGATCCCCCCATCAACATTTGGATCACCAGGCAAAAACCCTGGGGCCCCGAGCAACATTTGGGGTTCACAGAGCAACACTGGGTCACGGGAACAACTGGGGTCACAGAGCAACTTTTGGGTCCCCAGCAACAATTGGGTCACAGCAACTTTTCGGGGCCACAGAAAACATTTGGGGTCACAGGGGAAACACTCTGGGTCACAGAGCAACACTCGGGTCACAGACAACAATCTGGGTCACAGAGCAAAAAATTGGGTCACGGGCAACACTCGGGGGCACAGAGCAACATTTCTGGGTAAAGGAGCAACACTCGGGGTTCACAAAAGAAACCAATCTTGGGTACAAAAAACCTCTGGGTCACAGAGAAACAATCGGGGTTCACAGAACAACACCCCTGGGCACAGGGGCAACCGCTGGGTACAGAACAAAACTGGGTCAAGAAAACCCCAACGGGGTCACAGAGCAACCAATCTGGGTCACAAGGAAACACTGGGTCACAGAGCAAAAGTCTGGGTCACAGAGCAACAATCTGGGTCATAGAGCAACAGTCTGGGTCACAGCAACAATCTGGGTCACAGCAACACTCTGGGTCACAGAGCAACAATCTGGGTCACAGAGCAGTCTAGGTCACAGCAACAATCTGGGTCCCGAGAAACCCTCGGGGTACAGCAACAATCGGGGTCACAAGCAACAATCTGGGTCACGGGAAGAAACAGTCTCGGTCACAGCAACAATCTGGGTCACAGCAACTCTCTGAGTCACAGAGCAACTATCTGGGTCACAGAGCAACAGTCTGGGTCACAGCAACAATCTGGGTCACAGCAACAATCTGGGTCACAGAGCAACAGTCTGGGTCACAGCAACAATCTGGGTCACAGAGCAAAAATTTCTGGGTCACAGAGAAAACAATCGGGTTTAAAGGGCAACACCCCGGGGTCACAGAGCAAAAGCCCGGGGTCAAAGGGGGCCAACAATCGGGGGTCGTAGGCAACAGTCGGGGTTCCCCAGCAACAACCCTGGGTCACAGAAAAACCCCGGGGTCACAGAGCAACAATCTGGGTCCCCAGAGCAGTCTAGGCCCAAAAGCAACAATCGGGGTTCACAGGGGAAACAGGGGGGGTTTCACAGCAACAATCTGGGTCACGGGCAACAATCTGGGTAAAGGAGCCGCGGGGAAGGGGCCAACAATCTGGGTCCAAGAACAATCGGGTCACAAAACCCAACAGTCTGGGTCACGAGCAACAGTCTGGGTCACAGCAAAAATCTGAGTCACAGCAACAATCTGGGTCACAGAGAACAGTTTGGGTCACAGAAACCCAATCGGGGCCCCAAGGGCCCAACAGTCTGGGTCAAAAAACAATCTGGGTCAAAAGAAAACACTCGGGGTAAACAGAAAAACAGTCTGGGTCACAGCAACTTTCGGGGTCACAAAAGCAACAGTTGGGTCAAAAGCAATCGGGGCACAGAGCAACATCTGGGTCACAGCAACAACCCGGGGTCACAGAGAAAACAGTCTGGGTCACAGACCCAACAACTGGGTCACAGACCCAAACAGTCGGGGTCACAGCAAAAATCGGGGTCACAGCAACAATCGGGTCACAGAGAAAACGTCGGGGTTCCAGCAACAATCGGGGTCACAGAGAAAAACAGTCGGGGCCCCACGGCCAACAATTGGGTCACAGCAACAATCTGGGTCACAGAGAAACAGTTGGGTCACACAACAATCTGGGTCACAGACAACATTGGGGTCACAGCAAAAAAACGGGGGTCACAGAAACCCAATCTGGGTCACAAAATCAACAGTCGGGGTCACACCCAACAATCGGGGTCACAGAGCAACAGTCTGGGTCACAGCAAAAATTTCTGGGTCACAGCAACAATCGGGGTCACAGGGGGCAACAGTGGGGTACGCAACAATCTGGGTCACATCAACAGTCTGGGTCACAGAAACAATTGGGCCCACAGAAAACAATCTGGGTCACAGCAACAATCGGGGTCAAAAAAGCAACAGCCCTGGGTCACGGGCAACCCCTTCGGGGGTCACAGAGCAACACTCGGGGTCACGGGAGCAAAAATTTGGGGGTCAAAAGAGAAACACCTGGGTCCGGGACCCAAACACTTTTGGGTCACATAGACACACTTTGGGTCACACAGCAACACTCTGGGTCACACAGAAACCCAAACTCTGGGTCCACAGTAACACTCTGGGTCACAGGCAACACTCTGGGTCACAAAAGAAACACTTGGGTAAACACAGAAAACACTCTGGGTCACACGCAACACTCTGGGTCCCACAGAAAACACTCTGGGTCACACAGCAACATTTGGGGTCAAAACAGTAACATTTGGGGGTCACAAAAGCAACACTCTGGGCCCACACAGAAACACTCTGGGTCACACAGCAACACTCGGGGCCCCCCCAAGCAACATCTGGGTCACACAGAAAACACTCTGGGTCACACAGCAACACTCTGGGTAAACAGAGCAACACTCTGGGTCACACAGAAACACTCGGGTCCCACACAAACACCCCTGGGGTCACACGGCAACACCATTTGCTGCCATTTTTTTTTTGGTTTCATTTTATGCTTTTTTTTTTTTCACTTTTAAAGTTGAAAAAATTTAAAAATATTTTTACTAAATTTTTAATTTTGAGAAAGATGGCGAGCAGCTTAACTTTGGCCACCCCACTCTTGGCACTCCTCTTTAACTTGGCATTTTTCCACTCTTAATTGGCCTCCACTCTTAAATTTGGGCACTCCATTTTTAACTTGGCACCCCACTTTTTAACTTAGCACTCCACTCTTAAACTTGGGATTTCACCCCCTTAAAAACTTGGCACTCCACTCTTAATTTGGGCCCACTCCACCCCTTAAAACTTGGCACTGCACTTTTTTAAATTTGGCACCCAAACTCTTAATTTTGGCATTTTTCCACTTTTAAAACTTTGCACCCACCCCTTTCCCTTTGCACTCCACTCTTAATTTGGGCACCCCCACTCTTAACTTGACACTCCACCTTAATTTTTGGCATTTTTTCCACTCTTAACTTTGGCCCCCACTTTTAATTTGGGCACTCCACTTTTAATTTACTCCACTTTTTAAAAAACTTGGAAATCCAATTTTTAAACTTGACATTTCCCACTCTTAATTTGGGCACTCCCCTTTTAAACTTGGCACTCCACTTTTAACTTGGCACCCCACTTTTAACCCGGGGGCACCCACTTTTTAACTTGGCACTCCCTCTTAATTTGGGCACTCCACTTTTAAAATTTTTTGGAAACCCCAAATTTTTAATTTGGGCACTCCCCCCTTTTTAACTTGGCACCCCAAATTTTCTTAATTTTGACCTCTACTTTTAAAATTGGGCATCCATTTAATTTTTGGGCACTCCACTTTAAAACTACATTTCCACTCTTAACTTGGCATTTCCATTCTTAACTTTGGGCACTCCCTCAAAAACTTGGCCCATTTTCCACTCTTAACTTGGCACTCCACGGGTTTTAACTTTGGCATTTTTCCCTCTTAACTTGGAAACTCCACTTTAAAATTTTGGGCACTCCATCTTAATTTGGGAAAATTCCACTTTTTAACTTTGGGCATTTCCACTTTTAAAATTTTGGCACTCCCCCTCGGGGCCCACTCCACTTTTAAAACCTTTGGGAAATTTTTTCCCCACTCTTAAAATTTTGGCACTCCCCCTTTTAAACCCTTGGCACCCACTTTTAAAACCTTTGGCACTCCATTTCTTAATTTTTGCACTCCCCCTTTTAAAACTTGGCATTTCCACTCAAAATTTTTGGGCACTCCCCCTGGAAACCTTTCAAAAAATTTAACGAGGGGGCCCAAAAAATTTTTCCGGGGGCGAAAGAAAATGTTTTTTCAGGTTTTTTTAACGAAAAAGGGGCCGTATTTTTTTTTTACGTTTGAAAGAGAAAGTATTAAAGAGGGGTCCGGGTTTTGACGGGACCTTTTTGTTGAATGAAATTGGGGGGTTGGGAAAAACGGGTTGAAACCTAGTTGAAAAAAAATGACCCTGCTGGTGAGGGTGAACCTAGTTAAACCTTTGACATTTGGTGGTGACGGTAAACCCTGGGTTGGGACAGGGACACGCGGGTGACGGGGAACTAGTTGACTTGAAAACTGGCCGGGGGGGGGGGGGGAAACCCTTGTTTTGAAACAGGGACATGCGGTGGACGGTGACCTTGTTACATGACACTTTTGGCGGAGTGGACCCCGCTGGTAAACGGTTTGGAACGGGTTGACATGACACCTGGGGAATGAATTTTGGGCCTGGGTGGCGGGTAAAACCTTTTTTGGGAAAATGACACCGGGGGAAAAATGACATTTTGCTTAAGGATAACCTTGGGGGGTTTGGACATTAAATATTTGGGGAAATGGACACTTGGTGGGACGGGAAACCCTTTTGTTGAAAGGGGGTCCCCGGGGGGGAAGGACACGGCGGTGATTTGATTGAACCTTTTGACAGACATTTCGGGAATGACCCCCTGCTGGGGACGGTGGAAACCAATTTAAACTTTGGCCCACCTGGGAAATGACACTCCCGGGTCCCGGTGCCCTTTGTTGAAAAATACACTCGGGGGGAAAGTGAAAATGTTTGGTGACGGTGAACCTTTTGCCCATGACACCGGGGAATTTAAAAAAGGGGGTTTGATGAGGGTTTAAAACCCTTGTTGCATGCCCTTTCGGGAAAAGACACTGCTGGTGCCCGGTGAACCTTGTTGCAATGACATGCTGGTGACGGTGAAACCCTTTTTTTGAAAAATGCCATTTGGGTTTTAAAGGGAAAACTGCGGGTGCCCGGTGAACCCGTTTGACATACACTGCTGGTGGGGGGGAAACCCTTTTTGGGACATGACACGGGCCTGGTGAGGGGGTGAACCTTTTTTGGGACTTTTGGAAAACTCTGGGAATGAAAATGTTTGGTGGGAACGGGGGAACCAAATTTGACTTTTAAAAACCCCTTTTGGGGGAAAATTGAAAATTTTCCCCGGGGGGACGGGGGGGAACCTTTTTTAAACAGGGACACTCTGGGGAAAAGGGGACACGGCTGGGAAAGGGGGTTGAACCTAGGGGGAACAAAACCACCCCGGGGAAATGAAAAATGCGGGGAAAGGGTTAAACCCCTTTTGGGACTTGACCTCTGGGAAATGACACTGCGGGGGAGGGGGGTGAACCTTTTTTAAAATTGAAAGGGCGGAGGGGACACGCGGGGGACGGTGAACCTTTTTGACATGACACTCGGGGGAATGACACTGCTGGGGGACGGTAAAACCTTTTTTGACATGACACCTGGGGAATGAAAAATGCTGGTGACGGTGAACCTTTTTTGACAGACACTCGGGGGAAAATGACACTGCTGGTGAGGGGTGAATTTGGTTGACATGACACTCGGGGGAATGACATGCGGGTTTGACGGTGAACCTTTTTTGAAAATGCCCACTCGGGGAAATGACAGCTGGTGAGGGTTTAACCTTGTTGACATGACCTTTGGGGGAAATGCCCACTGCTGGTGAGGGTGAACCTTTTGACATACACTGCGGATGACACTGTTTGGGACGGTAAACCCTTTTTTGACATGACACTCGGGGGAAATGACACTGCTGGTGGCGGTAACCCTTTTGCTGACATGACACTCGGGGGGAATGACATTTGTGGTGGCGGTAAAATTGTTGACGGGACACTTGGGGAATAGCACTGCGGGGAAACGGTGAACCTAGTTGACAGACACTCTGGGAATGACACTGCGGGGTGCCGGTGAACCTATTTTGACATGACATCGGGGGAAATGACACTGTGGTGAGGGGAAAACCTTGTTGACATGACCTCGGGGGAATGACCTGGGTGAGGGTGAACCTTTTTTGGACATGACACCTGGGGAATGACACGGGCGGGTGACGGTAAAACCCTAGTTGACTTTGACACTCTGGGGAATGACACTGCGGGGTGAGGGTAAACCCTTGTTGCAGGGACACTCTGGGGAAGGGACACTGCTGGTGACGGTGAACCTATTTGACATGACACTCGGGGGAATGACACTGCTGGTAAACGGTAAAAACCTAGTTAAACATGACACCTGGGGAATGACACTGCGGGTGAGGGTAAAACCTTGTTGACATGACACCGGGGGGGAAGACACTGCGGGTGAGGGTGAACCTATTGAATACACTCGGGGGAATGACATTTGCTGGTGAGGGGTTGACCTTTGGGTTGACATAAACTCTGGGGAATGACACTCCCTGGGGGCCGGGTAAACCTTGTTGACAGGGACATTTGGGGGAAAAAGCCCACTGCTGGGGGACTTGAACCTATTTTGACATGCCCACTCGGGGAAATGACACTGCGGGTGAGGGGTGAACCTAGTTGCAGGGACATCGGGGGGAATGACCTGCTGGTGAGGGGGAACCCTTTGTTGACTTTACACTCGGGGGAATGAAAAAGCTGGTGACGGGAACTGGGTTTGACATGCCCACTCGGGGGAAATTTAAAACACTGCTGAAGAGATACACTCTTCCCCCTGCCCTTTTGTCTCCCCTGTTTGTGTTCAGACATGTTCTTCCGCTTTTGCTTTCCCTTTCCCCTTCCCCTTTGCCTTTTCCTCTGCTTGATTCCTTTTTTCCTAGCTTGGGGGCAGGTGTCACGCTGCATTCTCGTAACACTGCCCCTCACTTTGTTGAGATACTTCAATCTTTTAACCCCTTTAAAATGTAAGTACTAGTGCCCCTCAGAAATTTCCTCCCCTTTTGGGGGCCCAGTAAAACCCCCCTGCCGTGCCCCTTTTGTACTACTTACAAACTACTACTACATAATTCTTTTTTAAATTGCCATTTTAAAAATCCCGTTGTAACTATTGCATTTTTATTACACTCTAAAAAATTATTGTGTTACAGTGCATGAATGTTTCCCTTTTTTAAGGCCCCCCCCCCCGAAAGGCTATTTTAAAAATTTCCCAGTCTTGCGTTTGGGGGCGAGGGCTATTGGGTTGTTTTCCAGGGAGTTGTGTGTGGGGGAGGGTTTGATCTCCCGAAACCCTCTCCAGGTAAACTCCAGGTAATATGCTCGGAAAAATGTGGGTTCCCCGAGGGTTTTTTCCCTTTCCCCTTTTAGCAAATTTTGCAGCCTTTTCCCCCCACCTTGTTTTCATTACCAAAATTTTTATAACTTTGCATTTGCTGGGTGTTTAAAATTTTGCCTTATGTGGGCAGACTGTCCCCGCAAAAACCCGGCCCGATTTCACTTTTTTGTTAACTTAAGGTTTCAAGGAAATAATACTGATTTCCTTTTGAACCCCACATGTCCCTTTACCCCCCAACCCCCCACATACGCACACCAGAACCCCCTTGTGGGACTCAAAAATGGTTGGTAAGGGTTTAGTCTCACCTCCAAGCCCTTTTTTCCCTTTCCAGGGTTTACCCCCTGGCTACAAAGAGCCTTTTCCCTACTTCTTCTTGAAGTTGTGTATGGGGCCTTTTCCCAAAACCCTTTTCCCCTGGGCCAAGTCGTTCCATTTTTCCCGTCTACTCTAAGGGCAGAAAAAAAACTTTTAAAATTCCCTTTTGATTTACCCCTTTTATTTTTTTTTAAAAATTTCCCGTTGTGGGCCCTTTTTGGGGTTTCCTTTTTCCCGCCTCTCAAACAATTTGTTCCCTTTTTTCCCATCACTTCCCCAATTTTTTTTTTACGTTGTTGCATTTCACCCCAAGTCCTTTTCCTTTAAAAGTCTCAGGGTTAACTACCTTTGTGCCCTTCCCCAAGGACATACTCCTAAGGTCCGATTCCAGTGTTGAAAAAACCGGCCCCCCCCCCCCTTTTCCCCCCAAAAAATCTCCCCCCTTTTCCCCCCCCAAAATTTCCCCCCTTAACAAAAAAAATTATTTTAGGGGCCCCCCCTTTCCCCCCAATTATTCTCCCCCTCCCACACTTAAAAAATTCTCCCCCTAAACCCCTTTCCCAAAAAATTTCCCCTTTTCCCTCCCCCACACTTACCTTCTCCCTCCCCCCCCCACTTACCTTCTCCCTCCTCCCCACACTTACCCTTTTCCCCATAAACCCCCCCCTCCCCACCCTCCCCCTTTTCCCCCCCACTTCCCTTTTCCCTCCTCCCCCCACTTAAACCCTTTCCCTCTCCCCCCACTTAAACCCTTTTCCCTCCCCCCCCACACTTACCTTCTCCCCATACCTCCCCTTCCCCCACCACCTCCCTTCTCCCCCCATTTTTCCTTCTCCCTTTCCTTTCCCCCCCTACCCTTTTCCCCCCCTCCCCCCACTTTTCCTTCTCCCCATACCTCCCCCCCCTTTACCTTTTTCCCCCCCTCCCCACCCCTTAACCCTTTTCCCCCCTCCACACACTTTTCCTTTTCCCCCATACCTCCCCCCACTTACCTTTTTCCCTCCTCCCCACACTTTCCCTTTCCCTCCCCCCAACCCCTTACCTTTTCCTCCTCCCCAACTTACCTTCTCCCTCCTCCCCCCCACTTTTCCTTTTCCCCCCCCTCCCCACACTTAAACCCTTTTCCCTTTCCCCCCCACACTTACCTTCTCCCCCCTCCCCACACTTACCTTTTCCCTCCCCCCACACTTTCCCTTCTCCCCATAAAACCCCCCCTCTCCCCCACCTCCCTTTCCCCCCACTTACCTTTTTCCCCACCCCCTCCCCTATTCCCATTCCCTCCTTCTCCTACACCCCATTTTCTCCTCAAAATTTTCCCCCCCTTTCCCACACAAACCCCCCCGCCCTCTTCCCCACTCCAACCCTCCCTCTTTCCCCTTTAGCCCCACCTCCTCCCCTCTACCCCCCCTTCCCCCCAAAACCCTCCTCCTCCATCAGCCATCCCCCCCCCTTAAATCTCCCCTTCACATTAACCCTCCACCTCCCCTTCCCCCCAATTTGCCTATCCCCTAAACCCCCCTTCCCCCCAAAAAAAACCCTTCCCCCTTCCCCCCCAACCCCCCCCTTTTCCCCCAAACCCTCCCCCTCCCCCAACCCTCTCTTTTCCCCCAACTCTCCCCCCCCTTTCCCCCTTTTCCATCCCCCCTTTTCCATCCCCTTCCTCTACCCCTTTACCCCCTTCCCCTTTTTAAAAACCCCCCCCCCTAAAATATCCTTTGGTTCCGACTATGATGCCCTTTCAGTGACACACACACACACACACACACACCCCCACACCCCACACACACACACACACCCCCACACACACACCAAAACAACACACACACACACACACACACCACACCAAACCACGCGCACACAACAAAACCCCAAACACACACACCCCACAAACACAAAACCCCACACACACACACACAAAACACACCCACACACACAAAAAAACCCCCCCCAAAAAAAAAATAACCCCCAACCCCATACACACATTTCACAACACACCACAAAACCCCAAAAACACACACACAAACACACACACACACACACACACACACACACACACACACCACACACACACTCACACACACACACACACACACACACACACATACACAGTCATGGTACGTGGCGAGATGTCAGATTGGGCGCATGTGACGAGCTGGGTTCAACAGGGGTCGGTCCTAGGACTAGTGTTGTTTTGGGTATATGTGAATGACATGACGGAAGGGACAGACTCAGAAGTGTCCCTGTTTGCAGATGATGTGAAGTTAGTGAGGAGAATTAAATCGGATGAGGATCAGGCAGGACCACAAAGAGACTTGGACTGGCTGGAAGACTGGTCCAGCAACTGGTTCCTTGAATTTAACCCAGCCAAATGCAAAGTCATGAAGATCGGGGAAGGGCAAAGAAGACCGCAGACAGAGTATAGGCTAGGTGGACAAAGACTGCAAACCTCAGTCAAGGAAAAGGATCTTGTGGTGAGTATAATACCGAGCACATCTGAGGCGCACATCAACCAGATAATTGCTGCAGCATATGGGCGCCTGGCAAACATGAGAATAGCGTTCCGATACCTCAGTAAGGAATCGTTCAAGACTCTGTACACCTTGTTGTACTTCAGGCCCATACTAGAGTATGGGGCACCAGTTTAGAACCTAACACCTGGTCAAGCACGTCAAGAAATTAGAGAAAGTGCAAAGGTTTGCAACAAGACTAGTTCCAGAGCTAAGGGTAGTGTCCTATGAAGAAAGGTTAAGGGAAATCGGCCTGACAACACTGGAGGACAGGAGGGTCAGGGGAGACATAACGACATACAAAATACTGCGAGGAATTGACAAGGTGGACAGAGACATGATGTTCCAGAGATGGGACACAGAAACAAGGGGTCACAGTTGGAAGTTGAAGATTCAGATGAGTCAAAGGGATGTTAGGAAGTATTTCTTTAGTCATAGAGTTATCAGGAAGTGGAATAGTGTGGCAAGTGACGTAGTGGAGGCAGGAACCATACATAGTTTTAAGATGAGGTTTGATAAAGCTCATGGAGCAGGGAGAGAGAGGACCTAGTAGCACTCAGTGAAGAGACGAAGACAGGAGCTATGAATCGACCCCTGCACCCACAAATAGGTGATCACACACACACACACACACACACACACACACACACACACACACACACACACACACACACACACACACACACACACACACACACACACACACACACACACACACACACACCCTTATATTTGCGTCAGTGTTTATTTTTGCATGCTATTCGTGGCTGCTCACTGAACGCCTCTGCTGTGCTCTGATGTTCCTCTTGATCCGAGGAACTGAAGCTATCCTCTCCATCCTCGCCTCCAGCCTGATTGACTGCCCAGTTCCCTAGCGGGATGGGGAGAGTACGAGTTACGATACCTGGGGAGTGTGGGGAGCTGGGGGGAGGAGAGAGTAACTGGGGAGACGATACTGGCAGAGGCTGGAGTTTTTCTTAGCTGGAGTGCCGGTAGTTAGTGTTGTAATGATGGTAGTTAGTGTTGTAATGATGGTAGTTAGTGTTGTAATGATGGTAGTTAGTGTTGTAATGATGGTAGTTAGTGTTGAAAATGATGGAAAGTTTAAGTTGTAATGAGGTAGTTAGTGTTATAATGACGGTAGTTAGTGTTGTAATGATGGTAGTTAGTGTTATAATGACGGTAGTTAATGGTGTAATGACGGTAGTTGGTGTTGTAATGACGGTAGTTAATGTTGTAATGACGGTAGTGTTGTAATTACGGTAGTGTTGTAATGACGGTAGTGTTGTAATGACGGTAGTGTTGTAATGAAGGTAGTGTTGTAATTACGGTAGTTAGTGTTGTAATTACGGTAGTTAGTGTTGTAATGACGATAGTGTTGTAATTACGGTAGTTAGTGTTGTATTTACGGTAGTTAGTGTTGTAATGACGATAGTGTTGTAATTACGGTAGTTAGTGTTGTAATTACGGTAGTTAGTGTTGTAATTACGGTAGTTAGTGTTGTAATTAGGGTTTATTTTAGTGTTTTTAATGACGATAGTGTTGTAATTACGGTAGTTAGTTTTTGTAATTACGGTAGTTAGTGTTGTAATGACGATAGTGTTGTAATTACGGTAGTTAGTGTTGTAATGACGATAGTGTTGTAATTACGGTAGTTAGTGTTGTAATTACGGTAGTTAGTGTTGTAATTACGGTAGTTAATGTTTTAATGACGATAGTGTTGTAATTACGGTAGTTAGTGTTGTAATGATGGTAGTGTTGTAATTACGGTAGTTAGTGTTGTAATGACGATAGTGTTGTAATTACGGTAGTTAGTGTTGTAATTATGGTTTAGGTTGTAATGAGGGTTTATGTTGTAATTACGGAAAGTTAGTGTTGTAATTATGGTAGTGTTGTAATGACGGTAGTGTTGTAATTACGGTAGTTAGTGTTGTAATTACGCTAGTTAGTGTTGTAATTATGGTAGTGTTGTAATGACGGTAGTGTTGTAATTACGGTAGTTAGTGTTGTAATTACGGTAGTTAGTGTTGTAATTACGGTAGTTAGTGTTGTAATTACGGTAGTTAGTGTTGTAATTACGGTAGTTAGTGTTGTAATTATGGTAGTGTTGTAATGACGGTAGTGTTGTAATTACGGTAGTTAGTGTTGTAATTACGCTAGTTAGTGTTGTAATTATGGTAGTGTTGTAATGACGGTAGTGTTGTAATTACGGTAGTTAGTGTTGTAATTACGGTAGTTAGTGTTGTAATTACGGTAGTTAGTGTTGTAATTACGGTAGTTAGTGTTGTAATGACGGGGAATTGTTCTAGCATTAGTTTGAATTGCTCTAGTATTAGAGGAAATTGCTCTAGTATTAGAGGATATTGCTCTAGTATTAGTGAGAATTGCTCTAGCATTATTGGGAATTGCTCTAGTATTAAATAAAAAAAGGCACAATACCGTGACGAACAATACACAAATATCCCGCACATAGAAGAGAGAAGCTTACCACGACGTTTCGGTCCGACTTGGACCATTTACAAAGTCACACTAACCAGAAGTAGAGCAGGACGGCTATATATAGGCAGGAGGAGGTAGTGGTGGTAATAGTAGTAGTAGTAGTAGTAGTAGTAGTAGTAGTAATAGTGGTAGTAGTAGTAATAGTAGTAGTGGTAGTAGTAATAGTAGTGGTAGTAGTAGTGGTAGTAGTAATAGTAGTGGTAGTAGTAGTAGTAATAGTAGTGGTAGTAGTAGTGGTAGTAATTTGTTTGTAGTGGTAGTAATAGTAGCAGTGGTAGTAGTAGTAATAGTAGTAGTGGTAGTGGTATAATAGTAGTGGTAGTAATAGTAGTAGTGGTAGTGGTAGTAATAGTAGTATGGTAGTGTAGTAATAGTAAATATGGTAGTAGTAATAGTAGTAGTGGCAGTAGTAGTGGTAGTAATAGTAGTAGTGGTAGTAGTAGTAGTAGTAATAGTAGTAGTGGTAGTAGTAGTGGTAGTAGTAATAGTGGTAGTGGTAGTAATAGTAGTAGTGGTAGTAGTAGTGGTAGTAGTAATAGTAGTGGTAGTAGTAGTGGTATAGTAATAGTAGTTGTAGTAGTAGTGGTAGTAATAGTAGTAGTGGTAGTAATAGTAGCAGTGGTAATAGTAGTAATAGTAGTAGTGGTAGTTTGGTAGTAATAGTAGTGGTAGTAATAGTATGGTAGTGGTAGTAATAGTAGTAGTGGTAGTAGTAGTAATAGTAGTAGTGGTAGTAGTAATAGTAGTAGTGGCAGTAGTAGTGGTAATAGTAGTAGTGGGTAGTATAGTAATAGTAGTAGTGGGAGTAGTAATATGGTAGTGGTAGTAATAGTAGTAGTGTAGTAGTAGTGGTAGTAAATAATAGTAGTAGTAATAGTAGTTGTAGTAGTAGTGGTAGTAATAGTAGTGGTAGTGGTAGTAATAGTAGCAGTGGTAGTAGTAGTAATAGTAGTAGTGGTAGTAATAGTAGTGGTAGTAATAGTAGTGGTAGTGGTAGTAATAGTAGTAGTGGTAGTAGTAGTAATAGTAGTAGTGGTAGTAGTAATAGTAGTAGTGGCAGTAGTAAATTAGTAGTAGTG
Source organism: Cherax quadricarinatus (assembly GCF_026875155.1). Classification (NCBI taxonomy): domain Eukaryota; kingdom Metazoa; phylum Arthropoda; class Malacostraca; order Decapoda; family Parastacidae; genus Cherax; species Cherax quadricarinatus. The sequence continues at coordinate 97,912,262 of NC_069400.1, forward strand.
GCAGTAGTAGTGGTAATAGTAGTAGTGGTAGTAGTAGTATAATAGTAGTAGTGGTAGTAGTAGTGGTAGTAGTAATAGTGGTAGTGGTAGTAATAGTAGTAGTGGGAGTAGTAGTGGTAGTAGTAATAGTAGTGGTAGTAGTAGTGGTTTGTATTAGTAGTTGTAGTAGTAGTGGTTAGTAATTGTAGTGGTAGTAGTAGTAGTGGTGTAATAGTAGTAGTGGTAGTAGCAGTAATAATAGTAAGTGGTAAATAAAAGTAGTAGTGGTAGTAATTGTAGTGGTAGTAGTAGTATTAGTAATAGGGGGTTGTGTAGTAGTAATAGTAGTAGTGGTATTTAAATAGTAGTAATAATAGTAGTGGCAGTAATGTAGTAGTGGTAGTAGTAATAGTAGTAGTGGCAGTAGTAATAGTAGTGGTAGTAATAGTAGTGGTGGTAGTAGTGGTAGTAGTAATAGTAGTGGTAGTTAGTAGTAGTGGTAGTAGTAATTGTGTGGTAGTGGTATTAATGTGTAGGGAGTTGTAATAGTTGTAGTGGTAGTTGTGTAGTAGTGTGGGGTTAGTAGTGTAATAGTGTAGTGGTAGTAGTGGGTAGTAATAGTATAGTAGTAGTGGTAGTAGTAGTGGTAGTAGTAGTAATAGTTGTGTTGTAGTAGTAGTGGTAGTTAATAATAGTAGTGTGGGTAGTTTGTTTAGTTTTAGTATAGTAGTAGTGGAGTAGTTGGTAGTTGAAAAGTAGTGGTATAGTAATGTTAGGGTAGTGTGTAAAGTAGTGGAGTATAGTGTTGTAATAGTTGTATGGTAGTAGTAATAGTATGGTAGTAGTAAAAGTAGTTGTGGTGTAGTAGTGGTAGTAGTAATAGTTTGTTGGTTTAGTAATAGTAGTAGTGGTATTTAGTAATAGTGGTAGTAGTTAGTGGTAGTAGTAGTAGTAGTAATGTAGTAGTGTAGTAAATATGGTATTGTTAGTTAGTGTGTAGTAAATAATAGTAGTATGGGGAGTAGTAATAGTAGGGGGTGTAGTAGTAATAGTACTAGTGGTAGTAGTATGGTAGTAGAATATAGTAGTGGTAGTAGTAGTAATAGTAGTAGGGTTGTAGTTAGTAGTAGTAGTGGTATAGTAGTAAGTAATAGTAGTAGTGGTAGTAGAATAGTAGTAGTGGTATAGTAGTAATAGTAGTGGGGAGTAGTAATAGTAGTAGTGGTAGTAGTGTATTGAATAGTAGTGGTAGTAGTAATATAGTAGTGGTAGTAGTAGTAATAGTAGTAGTGGTAGTAGTAAAAAGTAGTAGTGGAGTAGTAGTAGTAGTAATTTGTAGGGTGGTAGTAGTATAGTAGTGGGTAGTAGTTAGTAGTAGTAATAGTAGTAGTGGTAGTAGTAGTAATAGTAGTGGTGGTAGTAGTAGTAGTAATAGTAGTAGTAGTAATAGTAGTAGTAGTAATAGTAGTAGTGGCGGAGATGGAAGGAAGTAGTAATGGGGAAGTAAGGAGGAGGAGCCAGTCAAATACAAAGAAAGGGGAGCACTGCAAGGGAGCTAGGTGCCCACAAGGGAGCTAGGTGCCCACAAGGGAGCTAGGTGCCCACAAGGGAGCTAGGTGCCCACAAGGGAGCTAGGTGCCCACAGAGGGAGAGCAAGAACACAGAGGTGAGGGGAGGGGAAAATAATGAAATGAATAATGAAGGAACAGAAACACAAGATAAGAAAGAAAGACAACCCAGAAGAGAAAAAAGGAAAGAGGAAAGGGGAAGAGGGATAAGAAGAAAAAAGGAGGAATCAGGTTAAGTCACGGGTGTTCTGAAGTTTGGAGCATTTTACAATGTAGTGGGAGAGGAAGGCATCTACAGAGACGAAGCCACGACTAAGATTCATACAAGGAAAGTTGTGTATTAGGGAGGATTCAACCAGACGGCGACTGTTAAAGTTGGAAGTAGGGAAGACAGTTTTAGCAGAAGACCAGTCTATAAGATGGCTGTGATCACGACCATCCTATCACTCTTGGCTTAAATAACAACGCTCTTCTTGCCGAATAAGGGAAGCGAAAATTTGTGCATGCAATAATTTCGCAAAAATCACTCTGAATCTAACGAAGAAATACATTTTATTGTGTTTGTTTATTATTAAATTATTGTAAACTTATCTGAAATATATTTAGTTGGATTAGGCTAAATTAAATTGTGCTTGTGATAATAAGGTTAGATAAATTTTTTAATTTTTTTTTGGTACAAAATTATTAATTTTTACGTTAACATAAATGAAAAAAATATATCTTCAAAAATATAAGAGAAAATTTTAGAAAGGACTTACTTTCAATTGAGTTCTGCAATGTTGCAGAAAAAATGAGGAATTTCGAGCAAATACGTTGAGATGCTTAGTCAGGAATGTGATGGGATGGATAATGAGAACTTTCAAAACAAGGGAAATAGTTCCAGTGGTGACACTTTTCAATTAGCTTGTGTTCTCTCGCTTAGAGTATTGTTCAGTGTTGACGACTCCTTTCAGAGCAATAGAGATATCCGGCTTGGAATATGTGCATGTATCATTAAAGGTCCGCAGAGGGCCAGGAGAGCATTTAAATTACTGGGAACGCCTCAAAGTATTTGGTCACTGGAGCGGGGGACAGATACATGATAATATGTTGGTGGACGGCACTGTAGGACGTGGTTCTTATCTCCACACTAACGTGACATACAAGAGTGAGAGATATGGGAAATATTAAAATAAACCCAGTGAAACGCAGGAACACCAGGCAATACTGGCCCAGGGCCACCAGCAGCAACAGCTTGGTTGATCAGACAAAGGTGAAGATTCCACCACGGTTTCAGGTTCCACTATAATTCCAGATACACTGTAGTTTTTGGTACCACTATAGTATCAAATTTCACCATAAATCATAGTTCCTGGTTCCAATATAGTTCATAGTTCCTGGTTCTGTTGTAGTTCCTGGTTCTGTTGTAGTTCCTGGTTCTGTTGTAGTTCCTGGTTCTGTTGTAGTTCCTGGTTCTGTTGTAGTTCCTGGTTCTGTTGTAGTTCCTGGTTCTGTTGTAGTTCCTGGTTCTGTTGTAGTTCCTGGTTCTGTTGTAGTTCCTGGTTCTGTTGTAGTTCCTGGTTGCATTATAGTTCCCTTAGCCACGTCACTACCCCTTCTGGCCTCCCCATATCCATAACAAGATGGGGGGTCGAGTGTCACCTCGCCCCCCAGTATCAGCGACCTGAGTCAGCTGATCACCTGGTGATGTCATGGGGGGGGTCACCTGATCGCAGGTTCACAAGGACGATCATCCGGTGCGTGTACCGTGGCAGCCTCGACCTTATGATCCAGTCTTAGGGGAATCTAATCCTGATCACCTGATTATCACCCCTACCCCTGCGTTACTACCCCCTCCCCTGCGTTACTACCCCCTCCCCTGCGTTACTACCCCCTCCCCTGCGTTTTACCCCCTCCCCCTGCGTTTACTCCCCCTCCCCTGCGTTACTACCCCCTCCCCTGCGTTACTACCCCCTCCCCTGCGTTACTACCCCCTCCCCTGCGTTACTACCCCCTCCCCTGCGTTATTACCCCCTCCCCTGCGTTACTACCCCCTCCCCTGCGTTACTACCCCCTCCCCTGCGTTACTACCCCCTCCCCTGCGTTACTACCCCCTCCCCTGCGTTACTACTACCCCTCCCCTGCGTTACTACCCCCTCCCTGCGTTACTACCCCCTCCCTGCGTTACTAACCCCCTCCCCTGCGTTACTACCCCCTCCCTGCGTTATACCCCCCTCCCCTGCGTTACTACCCCCTCCCCTGCGTTACTACCCCCTCCCCTGCGTTATTATCCCCTCCCCCATACTAGATCTTCCTCCTCCCCCTTACTAGATCTTCCTTCCCCTCCCCCTTACTAGATCTTCCTTCCTCCTCCTCCTTACTAGATCTTCCTTCCCCCTCCCCCTTACTAGATCTTCCTTCCTCCTCCTCCTTACTAGATCTTCCTTCCCCCTCCCCCATACTAGATCTTCCTTCCCTCCCCATACTAGAACTTCCTTCCCCTCCCCCTTACTAGATCTTCCTTCCTCCTCCTCCTTACTAGATCTTCCTTCCCCCTCCCCCATACTAGATCTTCCTCCCCTCCCCCATACTAGAACTTCCTTCCCCCTCCCCCTTACTAGATCTTCCTTCCCCCCCCCCCTTATAAAACCTTCCTCTATGAACTTGTCCCCCTACTATGAACCTTCCTACTAGAACTTTTTCCCCCTTACTGATTCCTTTCTTACTATAAACTTTCCTTCTATAACTTTTCCCCCTACTGAAAACTTTCCCTAATAACCTTCCCCCCCCCTACTGATGCTTTCCTCTTATAAACCCTTTCCCTTTCTTCCTTTCCTTTACAGACTTTTCCTTCCCTATGAATTTTTCCCCTCTTAACCGCCAACTTTTTCCCTTTCCCCCTTTAACTGATGCCCTTCCCCCTACTGAATACTTTCCTACTGTTTTCCTTCCCCCTATTTAATAGACTTTCCTACTGTATGAACCTTCCTCTTATAACCCTTCCCCCCCCTACTGATACGCCTCCTCTATAACTTTCCTATCGCTAACTAGTCCCTCGCTTATAAACCTTCCTGCTTATAACTTTCCCTATCTTTTAAACTAGATTCCCCTTTCCCCCTTACTAATGACTTGTCCCTTCCCATGCTTGCCTAGCTGATGCTTCCTTACTTTAACTGTCCCTACCTGAAACCCTTTTGTCCAGCTGATGAAATTTGTGCCTAGCTAAAGGAACTTCGTCCCTTTGCTGATGGAACTTGTCCCTTGGGCTGATGAATTTACTGTGACCCTTCCACTTGGCTGATGGGGAACTTGGTCCTAGGATGATAACTTGTCCTTTGCTGATGGGTACCTGTCCTTAGCTGAGGGAACTTGTTCCTTGCATGAGGGAACTTGTCCTGCTGAGGGAACTTGTCCCTAGGCTGAGGGAACCTGTCCAACTTGAGAATGTCTACTGTGCCCCCGGGGGCTGATGAACTTGTCCCTTTGGCTGAGGGGAACTTGTCCCCTGGCTGAGGAACCTGCCCTAGGCTGAGGGGAGACTGTCCATTTGGGCATGATGAACCTGCCCTAGCGGGAATTGGAACTTGCCCTACCGGGATGAAACCGTCTCTGCTGATGAAACTGTACACCTGATGAACTTGTCCCTCTGATAAATTGTTACGATTACCTTTTTACCCTGGCTGAGGGATTTGCCCTATCTGAGATACTGTTAGTATCTTGTCACTCAGGCTGATGAATTTTGCCCAAACGGGATGAATAGTCAGCTGTCCGTCCCTCGGCTGAGGGAACTTGCCCTGTAGCTGGCCTGGGGAGTATCTGCGTCCTGCTGAGGGGTAACCTGGTCCCTGCTGATGGACTTTTTTACCTGGATGAATTTTGCCCTACCTGGATGAAAATTTTGGTCCTAAGCTGATAAATGTCCTTGTGAACCGGGCATAGTGATGAACCTGTCCTGGGCTGATGAACCTTTCTACTGATGAAGTATCTATGATGCCTGTACTTGCTGATGAATTTTGTTCCTACGGGAGGGAGGACTGTCTAGCGGGATGAGATTTCTTGATACCGTCCTTGCTGATGAACCTGTCCCTAGGCTGATGAACCTGTCCCTTGCTGAGGGAAATTGTCCAGGCTGATGGAATTTTGGGTCCTGCTGAGGGAACTTTGCCCTTTGGCTGAGGGAACCCTTGTCCCTAGCTGAGGGAACTTGTCTAGGCTGTTTGGAATTGTCCAGCTGATGAATTTGTCTAGCTGATGAAACCCGTCCTCTGCATGAAACTTGTCCCTTTTGGCTGAGGGAATTTTGGGTCCTGAGCTGAGGGATAACCTGGTCCCTGCATGAGGGAACTTTTTGTCCTGCTGATGAACTTGTCTATCTGCTGATGAACCGTCCAGGCTGATGAATTTTGCCCTAGGCTGATGAAATTTGTCCTAGCTGAGGGAATTTGTCCTATCTGGATATGAATTGGTCACCTAGCATGAGGGAACCCGTCCTGCTGATGAATTCTGCTGTAACCTGTCCTAGGGTTTTGTGAACCTGTCCTAGCTGAGGGAAATTTTATCTTGCGTCCTCTGGTGAAGGTTAGTGCACCGGGCCTAGTGGATGCCCCTGCCCTAGCTGATGGAACCTGTCCTAGGCTTGGGTGCCCCCTGTCGCTACTCGGGATGAAGGGGTATATTGTATGCCGCCCTTTGGCTGAGGGAACCTGTCCCTAGGCTGATATGGTCCTTCCACCTGGCTGATGAACTTGTCCTAGCTGATGAACTTGTCTAGCTGATGAATTTTGCTAGGGCGAGGGAACTTGCCCTTTGGCTGAGGGAACTTGTGTCCTCGGTGAGGGAACCGCCCTTTGGGCTTTTAACCTTGTCTACCGGGTAAATGGAGTATTTGGAACCGGGGCCTGTGGGGACGCGTCCTTGGCTGATGAGGTTCTTGTCCCTCCCTGCTGATGAGGTTTTTGCCCTAGCTGAGGGGAGCTGGTCCTGGCTGGGAACCCGCCCTTTGGGCGATAAAAGGGCTTCCTCGGGATGAAGGTTTTTTGCCCAAAGGCTGAGGGGATTTTGTCCCTTTGAGGGGAATCTCTAAAAACATTTTTTGGGGGTGTTATAAAAAGACCTAAATTTTGTAATTTTCGGGAAATTAAACCCACTAAGGAAAATAAACCTGTCCTAGCTGATGACCCCTCCTAGCGTGACCCATCCTAGCTGATGCCCAGTCCACAATGCCCCCAGTCCTAATGATGACCTGCCCCCGCGAGACGCTGTCCTACGATACCGCCTACTGAGACCCATTCCCAACTATGACCCAGTCCTAGCTGATGACCCTTCCTAGCTGATGCCCCCGTCCAGCGATGCCCCTCCAGTGTCCAGCTTGATGACCCGCCCTAGCTATGACCTGTCCTACTGATGACCCATCCTGCCGATAAACCGTCCTACGATGACGCTGTCCTACTGATGCCCCAGTCCTAGCGATGACACTGTCCTAGCGGGGAAATACGCTGTCCTGCATGACCCGTCCAGCTGAGACCCAGTCCTAGCGATGACGCGCCCTAGCTGATACGCTGCCACATGACCGTTAGCGATACCTGTCCTAGCGAGAACCCACCCTACTGATGACCCAGTCCGCTATGACGCTGTCAAAGCTGATGACCCAGTCCTATTTGATGACCAGTCCTAGCTGATAACCCAGTCCTAGTTTAAAGACCCTTCCAGCTAACCCCCTGTCCTAGCTGATGACCCCTTCCTGCTGATGACCCAGTCCTACTGATGACCCATCCTAGCTGATACGCTTCCAGCGATACGCTGTCCTGCGATGACCTGCCTAGTGATGACCTGCCTAGCTGATGACCCATCCAGCTATCGCTGCCCCTAGCTGAGCGCTGCCCCCCACGAGACCCATCCTACTGAGACGCGTCCTAGCTATGACGCTGTCCTACTGATGATCCCGTCCTACGATGACCCAGTCCTAGCTGATGACCCATCCTAGCTGATGACGCTGTCCTAGTTTGATGACGCGTCCTATCTGATCCCCCCTCCTAGCGAACCCAGTCCTACTAACGCGTCCAGCTGATGACCCAGTCCAGCTGATGACCACCCCCAGTGATACCTTCCCCAGCTTTTACCCTGTCCTAGCTATACCCCTCCTCTATGACCTGTCCTAGCTATACCCAGTCCTAGCTGATACCCAGTCCTCTGATGACCTGTCCTAGCTGATGACCCACCTAGCTGATGACGCTGTCCACTGATGACCCATCCACTGATAAACCCCATCCTAGCTATACCTGCCCCTAGCATGACCCAGTCCTAGCTGTTTCCCCAGTCCTACTGTGACCCAGTCCGCTGATGACGCTGTCCAGCTGATAACCCATCCACGATAACCCATCCTACGATGACGCTGTCCTGGGGCGGGATGACCCATCTAGCTGTGACCCACCTAGCGATGCCCCAGCCTAGCTGAGACTTTTTTCCTAGCTGATAACCCAGTCCAGCTATGACCCGTCCTAGCTGATGACGCTGCCCTAGCTGATGACCCATCCTAGCGATGACCCCCTAGCGGAGCTTCCTAGCTGATGACCCAGTCCAAACTGTGACCTGTCCTACTGATGACCCATCATAGCTGAGACCCACCAAGCTGATGACTTAGTCCTAGCTGATCCCTTTCCTACTGATGATCCAGTCCACGATGACCCAGTCCTAGCGAGACGCTGTCCTAGCAAAACCCTGCCCTAGCTGAAAAACCCTGCCTAGCTGATAAACCTGCCCCTAGCTGATAAACCCGGCCCTACTATGACCCATCCTAGCGATGACCCTGTCCTAGCGGTGCCCCTTTGTCCAGCTGTTAAATTCCCTAGTATGTTTGCCAGCTGATAAACTTGTCCTAGCTATAACCTTCCTAGCTATGAACCTGTCCTAGCGATGAACCGTCCTAGCTGATAAACTTGTCCTAGCGATACCCTGTCCAGCTGATGAATTTGTCCTACGAAAAAATTTGCCCTACTGATGAACTTGTCCTACTGATAAACCCTGTCCTAGCGAAACTTGTCCACTATGAACTTGTCCTGCTGATAAACCCTTCCAGCTGATGAACCTGCCCTAGCTGATGAACTTGTCCTAGCGATAACCCTTTTCCTAGCTGATAACTTGTCCTAGTGAAAACCTTCCTAGCTGAAAAACGCCTACTGTGAATTGCCCTAGCTGATAACTTTCCTAGCTGATGAACCTTCCTAGCTTGAATTTGCCCTAGCTGTGAACCTGTCCTAGCTGATGAACCGTTTTAGCGATGAACCCCCCCCTAGCGATAAACCCTGTCCTACTGAGAACCTTCCTCTGATAACCTTCCACTGATGAACCCGCCCTAGCTGATGAACCTGTCCACTGATAACTTGTCCAAACGATAACTTTTCCTAGCTATGAACCTTCCTAGCTGAGAACTGCCTGCTGATGAACCTGCCACTGATATTTGTCCTAGCTGATGAACCGCCAGCTAATAAACTTGTCCTAGCGATGAACCTGTCCAGCGAGAACCTTCCTAGCTGATGAACTTTCCTAGCGATGAACCTTCCTAGCTGAAACTTTCCAGCTAAAATTTTGTCCTACGAGAACGCCTAGCTGTAACTTGTCCAGCTGATGAACCTGTCCAGCTGAGAATTTGCCTAGCTATGAACCTGCCCTAGCTGATGAACCTGCCCTACTGATAAACTTGCCCTAGCTGATGAACCCTTTTCCTACGATGAACTTGTCCTACTGAGAATTTGCCTAGCTGAAACTTGTCCTACTGATAATTTTGTCCTAGCTGAAAAACCTTCCAGCTGATGAACTTTCCCCTAGCGAGAACCTGACACGATAACTTGTCCTAGCTGATAAAACTTTTTTAGCTGATAATTTGTCCTAGCGATAACTTGCCCACGAGAATTGCCCTAGCTGATGAACCTTCCTACTGATGAACTTCCTAGCTGAAAATTTTCCTAGCTATAAACTTGCCCCTAGCAAGAACCTGTCTAGCTGAAACTTGTCCTAGCTGAGAACTTGTCCTAGCTGATGAACTTGTCCAGCAAATAAACCCTGTCCTAGCTGATAACTGTCCTACTGAGAACTTTCTAGCTGATAACCTGTCCTACGATGAACTGTCCAACTTGAACTTGCCTAGCGATAAAACCTGCCTAGCTATGAACCTGTCCTAACGAGACCCGTCCTAGCTGAGAACTTGCCACTGAAAATTTGTCCTAGCTGATGAACTTGTCCTAGAGTAAACCCTGCCCCACTGATGAACCTGTCCTACTGATAACCAGTCCTAGCTGATGAACTTGTCCTACTGATGAATTTGTCTAGCGATAAAACCTTTCCCCAGCATGAATTTGTCCTAGCTGAAACTTGTCCTAACTGATGACCCTGCCACTGATAATTTGTCCAGCTGATGAACTTGTCCTAGCTGAGAACTTGTCCAGCTATAACCCCTGTCCTACGATAAAACCTTCCTAGCTGATAACCTGTCCTAGCTGTGAACTTGCCCTAGTGATGCTTGTCCTACTGATGAACCTGCCTAGGATGACCCTGCCCTAGTTTGAGAACTTGGGGTCCTGATGATGAATTGTCTAGCGAATTTAAATGCCTGCTGATAAACTTGTCCAGCTGAGAATTTGTCCTAGCATGAACTTGTCCTACTGATGAACCTTCCTAGCTGATGGAACCTGTCCAGCTATGAACCGTCCACTGATGAATTTCCCCTAGCTGATGAAACTTGTCCTACTGATGAACCGTCCAGAGAACCCTGCCAAGCTGATAAACCCTTTCCTAGCTGATTTGAACTTGTCCTAGCTATAACCTTCCACTGAAAACCCTTACTACTGATAACCTGTCCACTGTAAATCGTCCACGATAAACCCCTGCCTGTGATGAACTTGTCCACTGATGAACTTGCCTAGCTGATGAACTTGTTAGCGATGAACCTGTCCTACTGATGAACTTGTCCTAGCTGTAAACCCTGTCCTACTGATAAATTTGTCCTACTGATAAACTTGTCCAACTGATGAACCTTCCCACTGATAACCTGTCCAAGCTGATGAACTGTTTTAGTGAAAACCCTTTCTCCTAGCTGATGAACCTGTCCTAGCTGATGAACTTGTCCTAGCGATGAACTTGTCCTAGCTGATTGAACCTGTCCTAGCTGATGAACCTGCCCTAGCTGATGAACTTGTCCTAGCTGATGAACCTGTCCTAGCTGATGAACTTGTCCTAGGTGATGAACCTGTCCTAGCTGATGAACCTGTCCTAGCTGATGAACTTGTCCTAGCTGATGAACTTGTCCTAGCTGATGAACCTGTCCTAGCTGATGAACTTGTCCTAGCTGATGAACCTGTCCTAGCTGATGAACCTGTCCTAGCTGATGAACCTGTCCTAGCTGATGAACCTGTCCTAGCTGATGAACCGTCCAGCTGATGAACCTGTCCTAGCTGATGAACCTGTCCTAGCTGATGAACCTGTCCTAGCTGATGAACCTGTCCTAGCTGATGAACCTGTCCTAGCTGATGAACTTGTCCTAACTGATGAACTTGTCCTAGCTGATGAACCTGTCCTAGCTGATGAACTTGTCCTAGCTGATGAACCTGTCCTAGCTGATGAACTTGTCCTAGCTGATGAACCTGTCCTAGCTAATGAACTTGTCCTAGCTGATGAACCTGTCCTAGCTGATGAACCTGTCCTAGCTGATGAACTTGTCCTAGCTGATGAACCTGTCCAGCTGAGAACTTGTCCTAGCTGATGAACTTGTCCTAGCTGATGAACTTGTCCTAGCTGATGAACTTGTCCTAGCTGATGAACCTGTCCTAGCTGATGAACTTGTCCTAGCTGATGAACCTGTCCTAGCTGATGAACCTGTCCTAGCTGATGAACTTGTCCTAGCTGATGAACCTGTCCTAGCTGATGAACTTGTCCTAGCTGATGAACTTGTCCTAGCTGATGAACTTGTCCTAGCTGATGAACTTGTCCTAGCTGATGAACCTGTCCTAGCTGATGAACTTGTCCTAGCTGATGAACCTGTACTAGCTGATGAACTTGTCCTAGCTGATGAACTTGTCCTAGCTGATGAACTTGTCCTAGCTGATGAACTTGTCCTAGCTGATGAACTTGTCCTAGCTGATGAACCTGTCCTAGCTGATGAACTTGTCCTAGCTGATGAACCTGTCCTAGCTGATGAACTTGTCCTAGCTGATGAACCTGTACTAGCTGATGAACTTGTCCTAGCTGATGAACTTGTCCTAGCTGATGAACTTTTCCTAGCTGATGAACCTGTCCTAGCTGATGAACTTGTCCTAGCTGATGAACCTGTCCTAGCTGATGAACCTGTCCTAGCTGATGAACTTGTCCTAGCTGATGAACTTGTCCTAGCTGATGAACCTGTCCTAGCTGATGAACCTGTCCTAACTGATGACCCTGTCCTAGCTGATGAACTTGTCCTAGCTGATGAACTTGTCCTAGCTGATGAACTTGTCCTAGCTGATGAACCTGTCCTAGCTGATGAACCTGTCCTAGCTGATGAACCTGTCCTAGCTGATGAACTTGTCCTAGCTGATGAACTTGTCCTAGCTGATGAACCTGTCCTAGCTGATGAACTTGTCCTAGCTGATGAACTTGTCCTAGCTGATGAACCTGTCCTAACTGATGACCCTGTCCTAGCTGATGAACTTGTCCTAGCTGATGAACTTGTCCTAGCTGATGAACTTGTCCTAGCTGATGAACCTGTCCTAGCTGATGAACCTGTCCTAGCTGATGAACCTGTCCTAGCTGATGAACTTGTCCTAGCTGATGAACTTGTCCTAGCTGATGAACCTGTCCTAGCTGATGACCCTGTCCTAGCTGATGAACTTGTCCTAGCTGATGAACTTGTCCTAGCTGATGAACCTGTCCTAGCTGATGAACTTGTCCTAGCTGATGAACTGTCCTAGCTGATGAACTTGTCCTAGCTGATGTAACCTGTCCTAGCTGATGAACCTGTCCTAGCTGATGAACCTGTCCTAGCTGATGAACTTGTCCTAGCTGATGAACTTGTCCTAGCTGATGAACCTGTCCTAGCTGATGACCCTGTCCTAGCTGATGAACCTGTCCTAGCTGATGAACTTGTCCTAGCTGATGAACCTGTCCTAGCTGATGAACCTGTACTAGCTGATGAACCTGTCCTAGCTGATGAATCTGTCCTAGCTGATGAACCTGTCCTAGCTGATGAACTTGTCCTAGCTGATGAACTTGTCCTAGCTGATGAACTTGTCCTAGCTGATGAACCTGTCCTAGCTGATGAACTTGTCCTAGCTGATGAACCTGTCCTAGCTGATGAACTTGTCCTAGCTGATGAACTTGTCCTAGCTGATGAACCTGTCCTAGCTGATGAACCTGTCCTAGCTGATGAACTTGTTTTAGCTGATGAACCTGTCCTAGCTGATGAACCTGTCCTAGCTGATGAACCTGTCCTAGCTGATGAACCTGTACTAGCTGATGAACCTGTCCTAGCTGATGAACCTGTCCTAGCTGATGAACTTATCCTAGCTGATGAACCTGTACTAGCTGATGAACCTGTCCTAGCTGATGAACCTGTCCTAGCTGATGAACTTGTCCTAGCTGATGAACCTGTCCTAGCTGATGAACCTGTCCTAGCTGATGAACCTGTCCTAGCTGATGAACTTGTCCTAGCTGATGAACTTGTCCTAGCTGATGAACTTGTCCTAGCTGATGAACCTGTCCTAGCTGATGAACTTGTCCTAGCTGATGAACTTGTCCTAGCTGATGAACTTGTCCTAGCTGATGAACCTGTCCTAGCTGATGAACTTGTCCTAGCTGATGAACTTGTCCTAGCTGATGAACCTGTCCTAGCTGATGAACTTGTCCTAGCTGATGAACTTGTCCTAGCTGATGAACCTGTCCTAGCTGATGAACCTGTCCTAGCTGATGAACCTGTCCTAGCTGATGAACTTGTCCTAGCTGATGAACCTGTCCTAGCTGATGAACCTGTCCTAGCTGATGAACCTGTCCTAGCTGATGAACCTGTCCTAGCTGATGAACCTGTCCTAGCTGATGAACCTGTCTAGCTGATGAACCTTCCTAGCTGGTGACCCTGTCCTAGCTGATGAACCTGTCCTAGCTGATGACCCTGTCCTAGCTGATGAACCTGTCCTAGCTGGTGACCCTGTCCTAGCTGATGAACCTGTCCTAGCTGATGAACCTGTCCTAGCTGATGAACCTGTCCTAGCTGATAACCCTGTCCTAGCTGATGAACTTGTCCTAGCTGATGAACTTGTCCTAGCTGATGAACTTGTCCTAGCTGATGAACTTGTCCTAGCTGATGAACTTGTCCTAGCTGATGAACCTGTCCTAGCTGATGAACCTGTCCAGCTGATGAACTTGATCCTAGCTGATGAACCTGTCCTAGCTGATGAACCTGTCCTAGCTGATGAACCTGTCCTAGCTGATGAACCTGTCCTAGCTGATGAACCTGTCCTAGCTGATGAACCTGTCCTAGCTGATGAACTTGTCCTAGCTGATGAACTTGTCCAAGCTGATGAACCTGTCCTAGTTTGATAAACCTGTCCTAGCTAAATGAACCTGTCCTAGCTGATGAACCTGTCCTAGCGATGAACCTGACCTAGCGATGAACTTGTCCTAGCTGATGAACCTGTCCTAGCTGATAAACCCTGTCCTAGCTGATGAACCTGTCCTAGCTGATGAACCTGTCCTAGCTGATGAACCTGTCCTGGCTGATGAACCTGTCCTAGCTGATGAACCTGTCCTAGCTGATGAACCTGTCCTAGCTGATGAACTTTTAATGTGATACTTCACCATGTTCTTATTGTTATACCTGGAGTATACCTGGAGTATACCTGGAGTATACCTGGAGGGTGTTCCGAGGGTCAGCGCCCCCGCAGCCAGGTCCCTGACCAAGCCTCGTGGTGGATCAGGGCCTGATCAACCAGGCTATTACTGCTCGCCGCAATTCATCCTGACACTACTGAAGTCTCCCAGCTCAGCCTGACACTACTGAAGTCTGCCAGCCCAGGCTGACACTGTCAGCATAGTTGCTGATCCCCTTACATGTGTTGTATATAGTTTAGCTGAGTATCATAGTAACATCCATGTGTTTATATAGAAGATCTCACTCCACGCTTAGACATACAACAGGCAGTAACACGGCAGGCTGGGCCCTCTCCTTACCACAGTCTGACAATATATAGCGTTACCATCCACAAGTGTGTTTATCTTCAACCATCATATCTCCTTCCGAACCCCCACGACAAATTGGTGACAGCGGTGTGGGCGTAAAATTGGTAATAACGCCATTGCACGGAGATTTCTCTCAGCCGAGGACGGACATCTCGTGTGGTCAGTAGGCCGACCTAAACCATACCCTCGGCCGGGATTGAACCCGCGGTCATAGAGTCTCAAAACTCCAGCCCGTCGCGTTAGCCACGGGCTAACGCGTCATTACGATTTCTTGAGTCATAGGCCGACCTAGCCAGCCAGCTACCCCCTCAAGCGTCTACCAGCCTCTACACTATTCGCTGGTCAGTCTCCTTGTATTAGTGTTTATCTGCTTATTTGCATCACTCCCGAGGGGTTGACGCGAGTTTGCAAAGTAAGCCAAGCCAGCACAACAGTCTCTGGTGGGGGAGTCAGACCAAGTCCAGCCCAGAACCACCTGCCTGTTCAGCCTATAGCATAGTAGTGTATGTCGAGACGACATACGTAACATGACCGAGCTGTCAGCATAGTTACTGATCCCCTTACATGTGTTGTATATAGTTTAGCTGGGTATTATAGTACCATCCATGTGTTTTACATAGACAATCCTTAGGTCTAGTGACTGTATGACGTCACGGGATGCGCATGAGTTAGTGGGACGCTCTGCCTCGCTCTCACTCCACGCTTAGACATACAACAGGCAGTAACACGGCAGGCTGGGCCCTCCCCTTACCACAGTCTGACAATATATAGCGTTACAATCCACAAGTGTGTTTATCTTCAACCATCATATCTCCTTCCGGACCCCCACGACAACACTACTGAAGTCTACCAGGTCAGGCTGACACTACTGAAGTCTACTAGCTCAGCCTGACACTACTGAAGTCTACCAGCCCAGGCTGACACTACTGAAGTCTACCAGCTCAGCCAGACACTACTGAAGCCTACCAGCCCAGGCTGACACTACCGAAGTCTACCAGCTCAAGCTGACACTACTGAAGTCTACCAGCTCAGCTTGACACTACTGAAGTCTACCAGTTCAGCCTGACACTACTGAAGTCTACCAGCACAGGCTGACACTACTGAAGTCTCCCAGCTCAGGCTGACACTACTGAAGTCTACCAGCTCAGGCTGACACTACTGAAGTCTACCAGCTCAGCCTGACACTACTGAAGTCTACCAGCTCAGGCTGACACTACCGAAGTCTCCCAGCTCAAGCTGACACTACTGAAGTCTACCAGCTCAGCCTGACACTACTGAAGTCTACCAGCACAGGCTGACCATACTGAAGTCTCCCAGTCAAAACTGACACTACTGAAGTCTACCAGCTCAGCCTGACACTACTGAAGTCTACCAGTTCAGCCTGACACTACTGAAGTCTACCAGCACAGGCTGACACTACTGAAGTCTCCCAGCTCAGGCTGACACTGCTGAAGTCTACCAGCTCAGGCTGACACTACTGAAGTCACCAGCTCAGCCTGAAAACTAACTGAAGTCTACCAGCTCAGGCTGACACTACTGAAGTCTACCAGCTCAGGCTGACACTGCTGAAGTCTCCCAGCTCAGTTTGACACTACTGAAGTCTCCCAGCTCAGGTTGACATTACTGAAGTCTACCAGCTCAGCCTGATACTACTGAAGTCTTCCAGCCCAGGCTGACACTACTGAAGTCTACCAGCTCAGGCTGACACTACTGAAGTCTACTAGCTCAGCCTGACACTACTGAAGTCTACCAGCCCAGGCTGACACTACTGAAGTCTACCAGCTCAGGCTGACACTACTGAAGTCTACCAGCTCAACCTGACACTACTGAAGTCTACCAGCATAGGCTGACACTACTGAAGTCTACCAGCTCAGGCTGACACTACTGAAGTCTAAACCCGCCCAAAGGCTGACACTACTGAAGTCTACCACCCTAGGCTGACACTACCGAAGTCTACAGCTCAGGCTGACACTACTGAAGTCTACCAGCCCAGGCTGACACTACTGAAGTCTACCAGCCCAGGCTGTCACTACTGAAGTCTACCAGCTCAGCCTGACACTACTGAAGTCTACCAGCCCAGGCTGACACTACTGAAGTCTACCAGCTCAGGCTGACACTACTGAAGTCTACCAGCTCAGGCTGAAAACTACTGAGGCCTATCAGCTCAGGCTGACACTACTGAAGTCTACCAGCTCAGCCTGACACTACTGAAGTCTACCAGCTCAGCCTGACACTGCTGAAGCCTACCAGCCCAGGCTGACACGAGTAAAGTGTACCAGCTCAGGCTGACACTGCTGAAGTCTACCAGCTCAGCCTGACACTGCTGAAGCCTACCAGCTCAGGCTGACACTACTGAAGTCTACCAGCTCAGCCTGACACTACTGAAGTCTACCAGCCCAGGCTGACACTACCGAAGTCTACCAGCTCAGCCTGACACTGCTGAAGCCTACCAGCTCAGGCTGACACTACTGAAGTCTACTAGCCCAGGCTGACACTACTGAAGTCTACCAGCTCAGGTTGACATTACTGAAGTCTCCCAGCTCAGGCTGACACTACTGAAGTCTACCAGCTCAGGTTGACATTACTGAAGTCTCCCAGCTCAGGTTGACACTGCTGAAGTCTCCCGGCTCAGGCTGACACTGCTGAAGTCTCCGAGCTCAGGTTGACTTTACTGAAGTCTCCGAGCTCAGGTTGACTTTACTGAAGTCTTCCAGCTCAGACTGACACTATTGAAGTCTACCAGCTCAGGCTGACACTACGGAAGTCTTCCAGCTCAGGCTGACACTGCTGAAGTCTCCGAGCTCAGGTTGACTTTACTGAAGTCTCCGAGCTCAGGTTGACTTTACTGAAGTCTTCCAGCTCAGGCTGACACTACTGAAGTCTACCAGTCCAGGCTGACACTAGTGAAGTCTACCAGCTCAGGCTGACACTACTGAAATGTACCAGCTCAGGCTGACACTACTGAAATGTACCAGCTCTGGCTGACACTACTGAAGTCTACCAGCCCAGACTGATACTACTGAAGTCTCCCAGCTCAGACTGACACTACTGATGTCTCCCAGCTCAGGTTGACACTACTGAAGTCTGCCAGATCATACTAACAGTAGGAGCTACCTCCCTCTTTGGTCAGACCTCATTGCCTCCCGTTCCCCAGGCGCTGCATGGCCCTCGCGGCTTTGGCGCTCCCTCCCATGATTATAACGAGGGGAACCAGCCTAAGACATTGATGTGCGAATGGTCGACTCTCAGTTGGCTCACTGGAGAGCTTCGACTATGTGGAACCCAGGAAATGGCTTCCGTGCCTGTGGTTACCTGGTGTTGTTTCCAGAGTGATGCTGGAGGGGGTTGGCCTGGGGGAGGGTTGGACTTTGGGAGGGTTGAATTGAGGGAGGGTTAGCCTGGGGGAGGGTTGAACAGTGGGAGGGTTGGCCTGGAGGTGAGTTGGGCATGGGGAGGGTTGGACTGAGGGAGGGTTGGGCTGGAGGAGGGTTGGACTGGGGAAGCGTTGGACTGGGGGAGGTTTGGACTGGGGAAATGTTGGCCTGGGGAAGGTTGGAGTAGAGGAGATTGGCCTGGGGAGGGTTGGACTGGGGGAGGGTTGGTCTGGGGGAGGGTTGGCCTGGGGGAGGGTTGGACTAAGGGAGGGTTGGCTTGGGGAAGGGTTGGACTGGGGTAAGGTTGGACTAGGGGAGGGTTGGACTGAGGGGGAACTGCTTCCCCTGAGGTAATATCTCCCGGTAAAGCCCTACTCATCTTAATCACCCAGGGGAGATTAATCAAGAATGATCCTGAGAGGATTACACAGGTTAATCACCGGTTAAGAGGTATCATGCTTGTAACATCTCAAGGTTTTCCTATTAGCTTAAATTGCATGTTCGTGTTTCAAGGAAACGAATCACAGGACGGGAGGAGTTAGAACCCATGGCAGGTGAGTCGTAAAACTCCAGGCCAGTGCGTAAACCACTGGACACCTGGCTACAATAAGATTCATTCAACTAGGTATATTTATACACTATAGGGAGGTTAGCATAGGCCACCACTGGGACCACAAATGAAAGTTTTTTACACACACACACAGACACACACACACACACACACACACACACACACACACACACACACACACACACACACACACACACACACACACACACACACAATGGAATGGAAAAGGTACAGGAGGCAAAGGACCCAGGGAAATAAGGAGATTAGTAGAAGAGCCAGAAACGAGTATGCAGAGATAAGGAGGGAGGCCCAGCGACAGTACGAGAACGACATAGCATCGAAAGTCAAGTCTGACCCGAAACTGCTGTATAGCCACATTAGGAGGAAGACAACAAAGACCAGGTGATAAGGCTGAGGAAAGAAGGTGGGGAACTCACAAGAAATGATCAAGAAGTATGTGAGGAGCTCAATATGAGATTTAAGGAAGTATTTACAGTGGAGACAGGAAGGCCTCTGGGGGGACAGAACAGAGGGGGACACCAGCAAGTGTTGGATGACATACATACAAATGAGGAGGAGGTGAAGAAGCTGCTAAGGGACATCGATACCCCAAAGGCAATGGGACCGGACATCTCCCCGTGGGTTCTTAGAGAGGGAGCGGATATGCTGTGTGTGGCACTTACCACAATCTTCAACACATCCCTGGAAACTGGGCAACTACCTGAGGTATGGAAGACAGCAAATGTAGTTCCCATTTTTAAAAAAGGAGACAGAAAAGAGGCACTAAACTATAGACCTGTGTCACTGACGTGTATAGTATGCAAAGTTATGGAGAAGTTTATCAGGAGGAGAGTGGTGGAGTACCTGGAACGGAGCAAGAGTATAAATGCCAACCAGCACGGTTTCATGGAAGGCAAATCCTGTGTCACAAACCTTCTGGAGTTTTATGATAAAGTAACAGAAGTAAGACACGAGAGAGGGGGGTGGGTTGATTGCATCTTCTTGGGCTGCAAGAAGGCCTTTGACAGAGTTCCTCACAAGAGATTAGTGCAGAAGCTAGAGGATCAGGCGCATATAACAGGAAGGGCACTGCAGTGGATCAGAGAATACCTGACAGGGAGGCAACAACGAGTCATGGTACGTGATGAGGTATCACAGTGGGCGCCTATGACGAGCGGGGTCCCACAGGGGTCAGTCCTAGGACCAGTGCTATATTTGGTATATGTGAATGACAAGACTTCAAAGAGACCTGGACAGACTGGACACCTGGTCCAGCAACTGGCTTCTCGAATTTAACCCCGCCAAATGCAAAGTCATGAAGATCGGGGGAGGGCACAGAAGACCGCAGACGGAGTATACGCTAGGTGGCCAAAGACTGCAAACCTCGCTCAAGGAGAAGGATTTTGGGGTGAGTATAACACCGAGCATGTCTCCGGAAGCACACATCAACCAGATAACTGCTGCAGCATATGGGCGCCTGGCAAACCTGAGAACAGCGTTCCGATACCTTAGTAAGGAATCGTTCAAGACACTGTACACCGTGTACGTCAGGCCCATACTGGAGTATGCAGCACCTGTTTGGAACCCGCACTTGATCAAGCACGTCAAGAAATTAGAGAAGTGCAAAGATTTGCAACAAGGTTAGTTCCAGAGCTATGGGGAATGTCCTATGAAGAAAGGTTAAGGGAAATCGGCCTGACGAGACTGGAGGACAGGAGGGTCAGGGGAGACATAATAACGACATATAAAATACTGCGCAGAATAGACAAGGTGGACAAAGACAGGATGTTCCAGGGAGGGGACACAGAAACAAGAGGTCACAATTGGAAGTTGAAGACTCAGATGAGTCAAGGGATGTTAGGAAGTATTTCTTCAGTCATAGAGTTGTCAGGCCGTGGAATAGCCTAGAAAGTGACGTAGTGGAGGCGGGAACCATACATAGTTTTAAGGCGAGATTTGATAAAGCTCATGGAGCGGGGAGAGAGAGGGCCCAGTAGCAACCAGTGAAGAGGCGGGGCCAGGAGCTAAGACTCGACCCCTGCAACCACAAATAGGTGAGTACAAATAGGTAAGCGCGCACACACACACACACACACACACACACACACACACACACACACACAAACATACAGACACACACACACATACTCAGGGACGGGAAATCCTGTGTCACAAACCTACTGGAGTTCTATGACATGGTGACAGCAGTAAGACAAGAGAGAGAGGGGTGGGTGGATTGCATATTCTTGGACTGCAAGAAGGCGTTTGACACAGTTCCACACAAGAGATTGGTGCAAAAACTGGAGGACCAAGCAGGGATAACAGGGAAGACACTACAATGGAACAGGGAAGACACTACAATGGATCAGGGAATACTTGCCAGGAAGACAGCAGCGAGTCATGGTACGTGGCGAGGTGTCAGAGTGGGCACCTGTGACCAGCGGGGTCCCACAGGGGTCAGTCCTAGGACCTGTGCTGTTTCTGGTATTTGTGAACGACATGACGGAAGGAATAGACTCTGAGGTGTCCCTGTTTGCAGATGACGTGAAGTTGATGAGAAGAATTCACTCGATCGAATACCAGGCAGAACTACAAAGGGATCTGGACAGGCTGCAGACCTGGTCCAGCAATTGGCTCCTGGAGTTCAATCCCACCAAGGGCAAAGAAGACCGCAGACGGAGCACAGTCTAGGGGGCCAGAGACTACAAACCTCACTCACGGAAAAAGATCTTGGGGTGAGTATAACACCAGGCACATCTCCTGAAGAGCACATCAACCAAATAACTGCTGCAGCATATGGGCGCCTAGCAAACCTCAGAACAGCATTCCGACATCTTAATAAGGAATCGTTCAGGACCCTGTACACCGTGTACGTTAGGCCCATATTGGAGTATGCGGCACCAGTTTGGAACCCACACCTAGCCAAGCACGTAAAGAAACTAGAGAAAGTGCAAAGGTTTGTAACAAGACTAATCCCAGAGCTAAGAGGTATGTCCTACGAGGAGAGGTTAAGGGAAATCAACCTGACGACACTGGAGGTCAGGAGAGATAGGGGGACATGATAACGACATACAAAATACTGAGAGGAATTGACAAGGTGGACAAAGACAGGATGTTCCAGAGATTGGACACAGTAACAAGGGGACGCAGTTGGAAGTTGAAGACACAGATGAATCACAGGGATGTTAGGAAGTATTTCTTCAGCCACAGAGTAGTCAGGAAGTTGAATAGTTTGGGAAGCGATGTAGTGGAGGCAGGATCCATACATAGCTTTAGGCAGAGGTATGATAAAGCTCACGGTTCAGGGAGAGTGACCTAGTGGCGATCAGTGAAGAGGCGGGGCCAGGAGCTCGGACTCGACCCCTGCAACCTCAACTAGGCGAGTACAACTAGGTGAGTACACACACACACAAACACACACACACACACACACACACAAACACACACACACAAACACACACAAAAACACACACACACACACACACACACACACACACACACACACACACACACACACACACACATAAACACACACACACACACACAAACACACACAAACACACACACACACACACTCACAAATACACACACACACACACACACACACACACACACGCACACACGCACACACACATGTATGAAGGCACTGAGGAAGCAGCGGCAGTAGTGCGTGTATGAAGGCATCATGTTCACCAAGACGGATGTGCCAGGAACTAACTCTAATCCTTGGTAACCTGTGAAGGATCACTTGTGCTCGACCTTCCATGTCCCTGAACCCATATTGTGCCTCTTTTCAACTGTCTAACTACAACAAAAACTGTTACACATGATAATAGAAGGTTTAAAGGTCAAGCAAGACTCATTTAAAAATTCATGAGATGCTTGAACATAAATGATTTGATTTGGATTAACAAGCCGATCAGAAGAGATGTCTTGTACTTAACATTGATATAATTTACTCGAATAAATTGTACCCACGAGTTTCATTTTTTGGTTAGGCTATCTGATTAATAGCTTGAATGGTGTTGGGGGACTAAGGACAAGGGCAGATAGAGCAGTGAAAAAAATGTTGGAGGGTAACGGAGAAAACTGACGGAGGGGGGGGGGGTGACGGAAGTTAAGAAATGTCCTAAGGTGGAGCACCAACCAGTGTTCCACTGTGACTTCACCTGTATAGAATGCACCTTCCTGCCATGATAACTCTTGACCACCCACTCACACGCCCAACACCCCAAACTAACTTCATCTCTCCCTCACCCACTCAATACTTCCATCATCCCGCCTACACGACTACCTTCATTCCTCCGCTCATCCAAAGCTCAAAATATTTTTTTCATAAGAGCACCTCGTATGCATTGCACCCCTTTGATCATTGGTTAAAGGTAGTGAAAGGGGTTTTAGTGATGTTTGTGACTACTTATTGTTAGCTCAGTGTTTGGGTATGATTATAAGATTTTTCACCTTTCACCTGAGGGCGTGTTTTAAGAGCAGCTCTACTCTTTCCCTGCGAGCGAACTACCACCATAATGACAGTGTATGGAAAGCCCCACTATCCTGTCAGAGTGAGCATAACCACAATTAGGCCAATACATTTCGCCAAAAACGTAGACACGTTATTGGTGATATCAGCACCATTTTCGGCTGTTTCACTGTTATGTATCATTTAATATTTTTTTGAATGCCTCCCAAACCCTTTAGTTACATATTAAGTTAGTGTAGTAGAGTGTTTATTTTTCCTCTCCAATATACTTTTGCATTATCTCTCCTCTGTAAGACTTTCTACACACACACACACACACACACAAACAAACATACACACACAACACACACACCCCACACACACACACCCCACACACCAAAACACACACACACACACAAACAAACATACCACACACACACACACACACACCACACACACACACACACACACACACACACACACACACACACACACACACACACACACCACACTACACCACACACACACACCTCAGCTCTGTAAACACTCTGGAAATATTAAAAAATCTTGTGCAAATATCCCACCGTAAATTATCTTTCTGCTGCTGCTGCTGCGCTGCTGCTCTCTCTCTCTCTCTTTCTCTCTCTCTCTCTCTCTCTCTCTCTCTCTCTCTCTCTCTCTCTCTCTCTCTCTCTCTCTCTCTCTCTCTCTCTCTCTCTCTCTCCGTCCCTCCTTTTTTTACACAGGGTTTTTACAAGGTTAAGGATCCCTAGCTTTATTGACAGCTATATTACAGGTTAAGGATTCCTAACTTTTTTGGAAGCTAAGAGCTGTTACCTACATCAGCTCATTTGAAAGCATTTTTATTGTTATGAGACATACAAGTAGGGAACAGGATGAAGTTGGAGCCATCTGTGGGCCAGCATTTTCATTTGATCAACTGACTTTATCTCGTTGGCATCATTATCCTGTACGAATGTGTTCCATACTCGAGTCATCCTGGGTATGTATGATCTCAGATGGAGTGATGTTCTGGAGAAGGGTACAGCCAGAGTGAAGTTGCTGCTTTCTGCCCGTCTTGTGGTATAAAAGCTTGTTTCACGCTGTCCTCGAAGTGGATCCAAGTGTGATACTTTGTTGCTGCTCTCTCTCTCTCTCTCTCTCTCTCTCTCTCTCTCTCTCTCTCTCTCTCTCTCTCTCTCTCTCTCTCTCTCTCTCTCTCTCTCTCTCTCTCTCTCTCTCTCACACACACACACACATATACAAGGCAATCATAAAGGATTTTTTATACTGAAACAATATTCAGTACCTGGTCTGTCTTACCTGGTCTGTCTTACCTGGTCTGTCTTACCTGGTCTGTCTTACCTGGTCTGTCTTACCTGATCTGTCTTACCTGGTCTGTCTTACCTGGTCTGTCTTACCTGGTCTGTCTTACCTGGTCTGTCTTACCTTTGGGTTCTGTCTTAACTGGTCTGTCTTACCTGGTTTTGTCTTCCCTGGTCTGTCTTACCGGGGTCTGTCTTACCTGGTCTGTCTTACCTGGTCTGTCTTACCTGGTCTGTCTTACCTGGTCTATCTTACCTGGTCTGTCTTACCTGGTCTATCTTACCTGGTCTATCTTACCTGGTCTGTCTTACCTGGTCTGTCTTACCTGGTCTATCTTACCTGGTCTATCTTACCTGGTCTATCTTACCTGGTCTGTCTTAACTGGTCTGTCTTACCTTGTCTATCTTACCTGGTCTATCTTACCTGGTATTTTCTTACTGGTTATCTTCCCTTTGGTTTCTATTTTAAACCTGGTCGTTTATCTGGTCTATCTTACCTGGTCTATCTTACCTGGTCTGTCTTGCCTGGTCTGTCTTACCTGGTCTGTCTTACCTGGTCTGTCTTACCTGGTCTATCTTACCTGGTCTATCTTACCTGGTCTATCTTACCTGGTCTGTCTTACCTGGTCTGTCTTACCTGGTCTATCTTACCTGGTCTATCTTACCTGGTCTATCTTACCTGGTCTGTCTTAACTGGTCTGTCTTACCTTGTCTATCTTACCTGGTCTATCTTACCTGGTATGTCTTACCTGGTCTATCTTACCTGGTCTATCTTACCTGGTCTGTCTTATCTGGTCTATCTTACCTGGTCTATCTTACCTGGTCTGTCTTGCCTGGTCTGTCTTACCTGGTCTGTCTTACCTGGTCTGTCTTACCTGGTCTATCTTACCTGGTCTATCTTACCTGGTCTGTCTTACCTGGTCTATCTTACATAGTCTATCTTACCTGGTCTATCTTACCTGGTCTATCTTACCTGGTCTGTCTTAACTGGCCTGCCTTACCTTGTCTATCTTACCTGGTCTATCTTACCGGGTCTGTCTTACCTGGTCTATCTTACCTGGTCTATCTTACCTGGTCTGTCTTACCTGGTCTATCTTACCTGGTCTGTCTTACCTGGTCAGTCTTACCTGGTCTATCTTACCTGGTCTATCTTACCTGGTCTATCTTACCTGGTCTATCTTACCTGGTCTGTCTTAACTGGTCTGTCTTACCTTGTCTATCTTACCTGGTCTATCTTACCTGGTCTGTCTTACCTGGTCTATCTTACCTGGTCTATCTTACCTGGTCTGTCTTACCTGGTCTATCTTACCTGGTCTGTCTTACCTGGTCTGTCTTCCCTGGTCTGTCTTACTGGTCTATCTTCCCTGGTCTGTCTTACTGGTCTGTCTTACCTGGTCTATCTTACCTGGTTATCTTACCTGGTCTGTCTTACCTGGTCTATCTTACCTGGTCTGTTTTTACCTGGTCTGTCTTAACCTGGTCTGTCTTCCCTGGTCTGTCTTACTGGTCTGTCTTACCTGGTCTATTTTACCGGGTTTCTGTCTTCCCTGGTTTTATTTACCTGGTCTGTCTTACTGGTTGTCTTACCTGGTCTGTCTTACCTGGTCTATCTTACCTGGTCTGTCTTACCTGGTCTATCTTACCTGGTCTGTCTTACCTGGTCTGTCTTACCGGGTTTCTGTTTACTGGTCTGTCTTACCTGGTCTATCTTACCTGGTCTGTCTTACCTGGTCTGTCTTACCTGGTCTGTCTTACCTGGTCTATCTTACCTGGTCTGTCTTACCTGGTCTATCTTACCTGGTCTGTCTTACCTGGTCTGTCTTACCTGGTCTGTCTTACCTGGTCTGTCTTACCTGGTCTATCATACCTGGTCTGTCTTACCTGGTCTATCTTACCTGGTCTGTCTTACCTGGTCTCTCTGTCTAACCTGGTCCGTCTGTGTAGTCTGGTTTATTTGTTTAATCTTCTTGTCTGTCTGTCTAGCCTGGTCTGTCTAGCCTGGTCTGTCTAGCCTGGTCTGTCTAGCATGGTCTGTCTAGCCTGATCTGTCTAGCCTGGTCTGTCTAGCATGGTCTGTCTAGTCGGGTATGTCTAGCATTGTCTGTCTAGTCTGGTGTCTAGCATGGTCTGTCTAGTCTGGTCTGTCTAGCCTGGTCTGTCTAGTCTGGTCTGTCTAGCATGGTCGGTCTAATCTGGTCTTTGTCTATTTCTGCCTCTGTCTAGTTTGGGTCTGTCTGTCTGGTCTGTCTAGCATGGTCTGTCTAGTCTGGTCTGTCTAGTCTGGTCTGTCTAGCCTGGTCTGTCTAGCCTGGTCTGTCTAGCCTGGTCTGTCTAGTCTGGTCTGTCTAGCATGGTCTGTCTAGCATGGTCTGTCTAGTTATCTCTGTCTAGCCTGGTCTGTCTAGCATGGTCTGTCTAGTCTGGTCTGTCTAGCATGGTCTGTCTAGTCTGGTCTGTCTAGCATGGTCTGTCTAGTCTGGTCTGTCTAGCCTGGTCTGTCTAGCCTGGTATGTCTAGCCTAGTCTGTCTAGCATGGTCTGTCTAGCCTGGTCTGTCTAGTCTCGTCTGTCTAGCATGGTCTGTCTAGTCTGGTCTGTTTAGTCTCGTCTGTCTAGCATGGTCTGTCTAGCCTGGTCTGTCTAGCCTGGTCTGTCTAGCATGGTCTGTCTAGCATGGTCTGTCTAGTCTGGTCTGTCTAGCATGGTCTGTCTAGTCTGGTCTGTTTAGTCTGGTCTGTCTAGCCTGGTCTGTCTAGCCTGGTCTGTCTAGCCTGGCCTGTCTAGTCTGATCTGTCTAGCATGGTCTGTCTAGCCTGGTCCGTCTAGCCTGGTCTGTCTAGCATGGTCTGTAAAGTCTGGTCTGTCTAGCATGGTCTGTCTAGTCTGGTCTTTCTAGTCTGGTCTGTCTAGTCTGGTCTGTCTAGCCTGGTCTGTCAAGCCTGGTCTGTCAAGCCTGGTCTGTCTAGCCTGGTCTGTCTAGCATGGTCTGTCTAGCATGGTCTGCCTAGTCTGGTCTGTCTAGTCTGGTCTGTCTAGCATGGTCTGTCTAGTCTGGTCTGTTTAGTCTGGTCCCTCTAGCATGGTCTGTCTAGTCTGGTCTGTCTGGTCTGTCTAGTCTGGTCTGTCTAGTCTGGTCTGTCTCGCATGGTCTGTCTAGTCTGGTCTGTCTAGCCTGGTCTGTCTAGCATGGTCTGTCTGGTCTGACTAGTCTGGTCTGGTCTGTCTAGTCTGGTCTGTCTAGCATGGTCTGTCTAGTCTGGTCTGTTTAGTCTGATCTGTCTAGCATGGCCTATCTAGCCTGTTCTGTCTAGCCTGGTCTGTCTAGCATGGTCTGTCTAGTCTGGTCTGTCTAGCATGGTCTGTCTAGTCTGGTCTGTCTAGTCTGGTCTGTCTAGCCTGGTCTGTCTAGCCTGGTCTGTCTAGCATGGTCTGTCTAGCATGGTCTGTCTAGCATGATCTGTCTAGCCTGGTCTGCCTAGTCTGGTCTGCCTAGTCTGGTCTGTCTAGTCTGGTCTGTCTAGCATGGTCTGTCTAGTCTGGTCTGTTTAGTCTGGTCTGTCTAGCATGGTTTGTCTAGTCTGGTCTGACTGGTCTGTCTAGTCTGGTCTAACTAGTCTGGTCTGTCTAGCATGGTCTGTCTAGCATGGTCTGTCTGGTCTGTCTGGTCTGGTCTGTCTAGTCTGGTCTGTCTAGTCTGGTCTAGCATGGTCTGTCTATTCTGGTCTGTCTAGCATGGTTTGTCTAGCCTGGTCTGTCTAGCCTGGTCTGTCTAGTCTGGTCTGTCTAGCCTGGTCTGTCTAGTCTGGTCTGTCTAACATGGTCTGTAAAGTCTGGTCTGTCTAGTCTGGTGTCTAGCATGGTCTGTAAAGTCTGGTCTGTCTAGCATGGTCTGTCTAGTCTAGTCTGTCTAGCATGGTCTGTCTAGTCTGGTCTGCCTAGCCTGGTCTGTCAAGCCTGGTCTGTCTAGCCTGGTCTGTCTAGCTTGGTCTGTCTAGCATGGTCTGCCTAGTCTGGTCTGTCTAGCATGGTCTGCCTAGTCTGGTCTGTCTAGTCTGGTCTAGCATGGTCTGTCTAGTCTGGTCTGTTTAGTCTGGTCTGTCTAGCATGGTCTGTCTAGTCTGGTCTGTCTGGTCTGTCTAGTCTGGTCTGTCTAGTCTGGTTTGTCTAGCATGGTCTGTCTAGTCTGGTCTGTCTAGCCTTGTCTGTCTAGCATGGTCTGTCTGGTCTGGTCTCTCTAGTCTTGTCTGTCTAGTCTGGTCTGTTTAGCATGGTTTGTCTAGCCTGGTCTGCCTAGCCTGGTCTGTCTAGTCTGGTCTGTCTAGCCTGGTCTGTCTAGCCTGGTCTGTCTAGTCTGGTCTGTCTAGTCTGGTCTGTCTAGCATGGTCTGTCTAGCATGGTCTGTCTAGTCTGGTCTGTCTAGTCTGGTCTGTCTAGTCTGGTCTGTCTAGTCTGGTCTGTCTAGCCTGATCTGTCTAGCATGGTCTGTCTAGCCTTGTCTGTCTAGCATGGTCTGTCTAGCCTTGTCTGTCTAGCATGGTCTGTCTAGTCTGGTTTGTCTAGTCTGGTCTGTTTAGTCTGGTGTGTCTAGCATGGTCTGTCTAGCATAGTCTGTCTAGTCTGGTCTGTCTAGTCTGGTCTGTCTAGTCTGGTCTGTCTAGCCTGGTCTGTCTAGCCTGGTCTGTCTAGTCTGGCCTGTCTAGTCTGGCCTGTCTAGCCTGATCTGTCTAGCATGGTCTGTCTAGCCTGGTCTGTCTAGTCTGGTCTGTCTAGTCTGGTCTGTCTAGTCTGGTCTGTCTAGCCTGATCTGTCTAGCATGGTCTGTCTAGTCTGGTTTGTCTAGTCTGGTCTGTTTAGTCTGGTGTGTCTAGCATGGTCTGTCTAGGATAGTCTGTCTAGTCTGGTCTGTCTAGTCTGGTCTGTCTAGTCTGGTCTGTCTAGTCTGGTCTGTCTAGCATGGTCTGTCTAGTCTGGTCTGTCTAGTCTGGTCTGTCTAGTCTGGTCTGTCTAGTCTGGTGTGGTATACAGACCAACAGAACTGTTTCCATGAAACACTTGCTACAGGCACCATGAAACCCGTGCTAGTAGCACCATGAAACACTTGCTACAAGAACCAGGAAACACTTGCTACAAGCACCATGAAACACTTGCTACAAGCACCATGAAACACTTGCTAAAAGCACATGAAACACTTGCTACAAGCACCATGAAACACTTGCTACAAGCACCATGAAACACTTGCTACAAGCACCATGAAACACTTGCTACAAGCACCATGAAACACTTGCTACAAGCACCATGAAACACTTGCAGCAAGCACCATGAAACACTTGCTACAAGCACCATGAAATACTTGCTACAAGCACCATGAAACACTTGCTACAAGCACCATGAAACACTTGCTAAAAGTATCATGAAACACTTGCTACAAGCACCATGAAACACTTGCTAAAAGTATCATGAAACACTTGCTACCAGCACCATGAAACACTTGCTAAAAGTATCATGAAACACTTGCTACAAGCACCATGAAACACTTGCTAAAAGTATCATGAAACACTTGCTACAAGCACCATGAAACACTTGCTACAAGCACCATGAAACACTTGCTACAGCACCATGAAACACTTGCTCAAGCACCATGAACACTTGCTACAAGCACCATGAAACACTTGCTACAAGCACCATGAAACACTTGCTAAAAGTATCATGAAACACTTGCTACAAGCACCATGAAACACTTGCTAAAAGTATCATGAAACACTTGCTACCAGCACCATGAAACACTTGCTAAAAGTATCATGAAACACTTGCTACAAGCACCATGAAACACTTGCTAAAAGTATCATGAAACACTTGCTACAAGCACCATGAAACACTTGCTACAAGCACCATGAAACACTTGCTACAAGCACCATGAAACACTTGTTACAAGCACCATGAAACACTTGTTACAAGCACCATGAAACACTTGTTACAAGCACCATGAAACACTTGCTACAAGCACCATGAAACACTTGCTACAAGCACCATGAAACACTTACTACAAGCACCATGAAACACTTGCTACAAGCACCATGAAACACTTGCTACAAGCGGGCATGAAACACTTGCTACAAGCACCATGAAATATTTGGGCTACAAGCACCATGAAACACTTGCTACAAGCACCATGAAACACTTGTTACAAGCACCATGAAACACTTGTTACAAGCACCATGAAACACTTGTTACAAGCTCCATGAAACACTTACTACAAGCACCATGAAACACTTGCTACAAGCACCATGAAACACTTGCTACAAGCACCATGAAACACTTGCTACAAGCAGCATGAAACACTTGCTACAAGCACCATGAAATACTTGCTACAAGCACCATGAAACACTTGCTACAAGCACCATGAAACACTTGTTACAAGCACCATGAAACACTTGTTACAAGCACCATGAAACACTTGTTACAAGCACCTTTGAAACACTTGCTAAAAGCACCATGAAACACTTGCTACAAGCCCATGAAACACTTGCTCAAGCACCATCAAAACACTTGCTACAAGCAGCATGAAAACTTGCTACAAGCACCATGAAACACTTGCTACAAGCACCATGAAACACTTGCTACAAGCACCATCAAACATTTGCTACAAGCACCATGAAACACTTGCTACAAGCACCATGAAACACTTGCTACAAGCACCATGAAACATTGCTACAAGCACCATGAACACTTGCTACAAGCCCCATAACACTTGCTACAAGCACCATGAACACTTGCTACAAGCACCATCAAACACTTGCTACAAGCACCATCAAACACTTGCTACAAGCACCTTTAAAACACTTGCTACAAGCACCATGAAAACACTTGCTACAAGCACCATCAAACACTTGCTACAAGCACCATGAAACACTTGCTACAAGCACCATGAAACACTTGCTACAAGCACCATCAAACACTTGCTAAAAGCCCCATGAAACACTTGCTACAAGCACCATGAAACACTTGCTACAAGCACCATGAAACACTTGCTACAAGCACCATCAAACACTTGCTACAAGCACCATGAAACACTTGCTACAAGCACCATGAAACACTTGCTACAAGCACCTTGAAACACTTGCTACAAGCCCCTGAAAAACTTGCTACAAGCACCATGAAACACTTGCTACAAGCACCATGAAACACTTGCTACAAGCACCATGAAACACTTGCTACAAGCACCATGAAACACTTGCTACAAGCACCATGAAACACTTGCTACAAGCACCATCAAACACTTGCTACAAGCACCATCAAACACTTGCTACAAGCACCATGAAACACTTGTACAAGCCCCAATGAAACACTTGCTACAAGCACCATGAAACACTTGCTACAAGCACCATGAAACACTTGCTACAAGCACTTAACGATAAAAATATATTTGTTTGTATTTGTTTATTATTAAATTATTGTAAACTTATCTAAAATATATGTAGTTGGATTAGGCTAAATTGTGCTTATAATAAGGTTAGGTAAGTTTTCTAAGGTTCTTTTGGTACAATATTATCAATTTTTACATTAACATAAATGAAAAATTATAGCTTTAAACATATAAGTGAAAATTTTAGAAAGGACTTAATTTTAAATAAGTTCTTGCTAATTAACCAGTTTTACCTATTCAGCACGACACACACACACTCACACACCCCACACACACACACACAACACACACCACACACACACACACACACACACACCCCACACACACACACCCCACACACACACACACACAGCAAATGGCTTCTCGAATTTAATCCTGCCAAATGCAAAGTCATGAAGATGGGGGAGGGGCACAGAAGACCACAGGGCAGAGTATAGGCTAGGTGGGCCCAAAAACTGCAACCTCACTCAAGGAGAAAGATCTTGGGGGTGAGTATAACACCGAGCATGTCTCCGGAAGCACACATCAGCCAGATAACTGCTGCGCATATGGGCGCCTGGCAAACCTGAGAGCAGCATTCCCATACCTTAGTAAGGAATCGTTCAAGACACTGTACACCGTTTTATGTAGGCCCAAAACTGGAGTATGCAGCACCTGGGTTTTGGGTCCCGCACTTGATAAAGCACGTTTAAGAAAAATAGAGAAGGTACAAGGTTTGCGACAAGGTTAGTTCCAGAGCTAAGGGGAATGTCCTTGAAGAAAGATTAAGGGAAATCGGCCTGACGACACTGGAGGACAGGAGGGTCAGGGGAGACATGATAACGACTATAAATACTGGCCCAAGAATAGACAAGGTGGACAAAGACAGGATGTTCCAGGAGGGGGACACAGAAACAAGAGGCCACAATTGGAAGTTGAAGACACAAATGAGTTAGAGAGATATTAGGAAGTATTTCTTCAGTCATAGAGTTGTCAGGCAGTGGAATAGCCTAGAAAATGACGTAGTGGAGGCAGGAACCATACACAGTTTTAAGACGAGGTTTGATAAAGCTCATGGAGCGGGGGGAGAGAGAGGGTCTAGTAGCAACCGGTGAAGAGGCGGGGCCAGGAGCTAAGACTCGACCCCTGCAACCACAAATAGGTGAGTACAAATAGGTGAGTACACACACACACACACACACACACACACACACACATTTGGTGGGGACTCGCAGGAACCAAGGATCAGATGAGAATGGTTCTGGTAGGGAGGAGTGGATAGAGGAGCAGTGGAAAAGGATGGAACAAGAGTGGGAGATAAAATTAGGAGAGGTTTCTGAAAAAATGGAGAAAGAGCACTCTGTGAAATTGTAAAAGAGGTTGGAGAAGGAGACAAAGAATTGGGAGGCACAAGTCGAAACTGCAGTAGCCAGATAAGGGGTCCTAGAAGTTGAGATAAATAGGCGAAGCGAGTTTTCAGGTGGGGAGTGACCAGAGAAGACACAGCATATGAAGCTGCGAGGCCGAACAGGAAGGAAGGAATTATGAGTTATACTAAGGTCATATCAGCCTGCCCAAAGGGGGGCTAAGGAGTGAAAGGGAAGAACAGCTGGTTGCAGATTTGGGGAGGGTGATAGGTCGAATGCTGAGGCACAACCATGCTTTCAAGAGCCACTGGAAAAATCAAGGGAGAAACTGACCACATTTCAGGCAGGATCCAGAGTCACAGAGGGGTTTAGGCAATGGGAGGAGGAAAGGGCAAAATCAGTGTTTATCCATGGGCTTCAGGGGAAGGGGAGGAAAGGACACACCACTGAAAGGCAGCAGGAAGAAAAAAAGGAGATTGAGAAAATCATCACGGAAAAAAGGTGAAGAGATGGACGAGATTGTAAAAATTTTTAGAGAATAGGGGGGTACTCGAAGGGAGAAACCGACCAATCAAGCTGATTCTCAGGACGGAAAACAGTGCGGAACAGGGATCCTCAAGAGAAACCACGATTGAAATACTCGGAAGAGTACAAGAGGGTGTTCCTAGACAGAGAGAACAAATCAGAACGACAGCAGCTGAGGGAGAGGACAAAAAGGAAAGGAGCTAGGAAAAGAGACAAGGATGGAACCAGCAGAGGTCAGTCAGAGCAGAACAGAACAGCAAGGGGGAAGCACACAAAACAACTTTCTCAGAACCATACAACCTATCACACCATCCCAACACACACTACAATCCATACCCACAGCCTCCACCCAACACCGAGCTATAGAATCCCACAGTATGCTACCAGGTCTCCACCCTCACAGGCCCACAAAAACCCCAGTTTTTGGAAAGGAAACTGAAGGTAATGGTACACAAATTTCTGATGGAATAACAAATAAGTGGGAGGAGTGGCATGAAAGAGTCAAAGAAGCATCACCGGACATCATAGCTCTCACAGAAACCCAAATACAGGTATGAAAAAAATGCCATCTTTCCAACGGATAAAATCCCGAGGAAAGACAGAGGGAATAGAGGTGGGGGAGGGGTGGGGATTGCTGATCAAAAATCGCGGAATTTTGATGAGCTGGAGAAGGAACAGTGGGAAGAAAGTGATTACTAGCGGGAACGCTTCAATCTGGGGGTTTCCCAAATGGTAATGCATGATGTAAACCCACCACAAACAGAGGAGGCCCAAGCAAAAAATTTACGAGAGCAAAAGAGCGATGGTTGACACATGGGTAAGTGGCCCGAAAGGTATGCATGCAGGGGAAAAGCCTGATCATGGGTGACTTTAACCACAAGGAGATCGATTGGGAGAACTTGGACCCGCATGGGGGCCAAGATACATGGATGGCTAAGATGATGGAGGTGGTACTGGAAAACTTCATGTACCAACACGTAAGGGACACTACAAGAAGAGAGAGAGGATGAACCAGCAAGGCTGGACTTAGTATTCACCTTGAGTAGTGCAGATATCGAGGACATCACATGTGAAAGACCCCTTGGGGCCAGTGACCATGTGGTTTTAAGCTTCGAATACACAGTAGAGCTACAAGTGGAGGGAGAAGCAGGAAGGCCAGGACGAATGAAGCCAAACTACAAGAAAGGGACTACACAGGAATGAGGAACTTCCTGAACGGGGTTCAGTGGGACAGAGAACTGGCAGGGAAGCCAGTTAATGAGATGATGGAATATGTAGCAACAAAATGCAAGGAGGCTGGGAGAGGTTTGTACCCAAGGGTAACAGGAATAATGAAAAAGTCAGGAGGAGCCCATGGTTTACCAAAGGTTGCAGGGAGGCAAAAACCAAGTGTGCTAGGGAATGGAAGAAATATAGAAGGCAAAGGACCCAGGAGAATAAGGAGAGCAGTCGTAGAGCCAGAAACGAATATGCACAGATAAGAAGGGAGGCCCAAAGACAATATGAAAATGACGTAGCAGCGAAAGCCAAATCTGACCCGAAACTGTTGTACAGCCACATGAGGAGGAAAACAACAGTTAAGGACCAGGTAATCAGGCTAAGGAAGGAAGGAGGAGAGACAAGAAATGACCGTGAAGTATGTGAGGAACTCAACAAGAGATTCAAAGAAGTGTTCACAGAGGAGACAGAAGGGGCTCCAGAAAGATGGAGAGGTGGGGCACACCACCATGTGCTGGACACAGTGCACACAACCGAGGAAGTGAAGAGGCTTCTGAGTGAGCTAGATACCTCAAAGGCAATGGGGCCAGATAACATCTCCCCATGGGTATTGAGAGAGGGAGCAGAGGCGCTATGTGTACCCCTAACAACAATATTCAATACATCTATCGAAACAGGGAGATTGCCTGAGGCATGGAAGACAGCAAATGTAGTCCCAATCTTTAAAAAAGGAGACAGACATGAAGCATTAAACTACAGACCAGTGTCACTGACATGTATAGTATGCAAAATCATGGAGAAGATTATCAGGAGAAGAGTGGTGGAACACCTAGAAAGGAACGATCTCATCAACAGCAGCCAACATTATTTCAGTGACGGGAAACCCTGTGTCACAAACGTACTGGAGTTCTATGACATGGTGACAGCAGTAAGACAAGAGAGAGAGAAGGGTGGGTGGATTGCATATTCTTGGACTGTAACAAGGCGTTTGACACAGTTCCACACAAGAGATTGGTGCAAAAACTGGAGGACCAAGCAGGGATAACAGGGAAGGCACTACAATGGATCAGGGAATACTTGTCAGGAAGACAGCAGCGAGTCATGGTACGTGGCGAGGTGTCAGAGTGGGCACCTGTGACCAGCGGGGTCCCACAGGGGTCAGTCCTAGGACCAGTGCTGTTTCTGGTATTTGTGAACGACATGACGGAAGGAATAGACTCTGGTGTCCCTGTTTGCAGATGACGTGAAGTTGATGAGAAGAATTCACTCGATCGAAGACCAGGCAGAACTACAAAGGGATCTGGACAGGCTGCAGACCTGGTCCAGCAATTGGCTCCTGGAGTTCAATCCCACCAAGTGCAAAGTCATGAAGATTGGGGAAGGGCAAAGAAGACCGCAGACGGAGTACAGTCTAGGGGGCCAGAGACTACAAACCTCACTCAAGGAAAAAGATCTTGGGGTGAGTATAACACCAGGCACATCTTCTGAAGCGCACATCAATCAAATAACTGCTGCAGCATATGGGCGCCTAGCAAACCTCAGAACAGCATTCCGACATCTTAATAAGGAATCATTCAGGACCCTGTACACCGTGTACGTTAGGCCCATATTGGAGTATGCGGCACCAGTTTGGAACCCACACCTAGCCAAGCACGTAAAGAAACTAGAGAAAGTGCAAAGGTTTGCAACAAGACTAGTCCCAGAGCTAAGAGGTATGTCCTACGAGCAGAGGTTAAGGGAAATCAACCTGACGACACTGGAGGACAGGAGAGATAGGGGGGACATGATAACGACATACAAAATACTGAGAGGAATTGACAAGGTGGACAAAGACAGGATGTTCCAGAGACTGGACACAGTAACAAGGGGACACAGTTGGAAGTTGAAGACACAGATGAATCAAAGGGATGTTAGGAAGTATTTCTTCAGCCACAGAGTAGTCAGTAAGTGGAATAGTTTGGGAAGCGATGTAGTGGAGGCAGGATCCATACATAGCTTTAAGCAGAGGTATGATAAAGCTCACGGCTCAGGGAGAGTGACCTAGTAGCGATCAGTGAAGAGGCGGGGCCAGGAGCTTGGACTCGATCCCCGCAACCTCAACTAGGTGAGAACTAGGTGAGTACACACGTGTGTGTGTGTGTGTGTGTGTGTGTGTGTGTGTGTGTGTGTGTGCGTGTGGATGTAAATCTAAGTAGAGTGAAGAACAAATGATGGAACAGAGATACAGAGCCAAGATGCATGAAGGTGGTCCTGACTGCTTCCTTGGCACTGTGTATGTCTCTGGCACTGGTCTTGGTGGCGCTGACGGCCACGAGTGCCAGTTGGACGTGCCAGCGTGAACAAATAAAGTGTGAATGATTAATGAGGCGATGGCTCCCTCCCTCCCACCTGTCACCCCTCACCCCTCCACACACCTCCACCCAACCCCCCTCACCCCCCACCACCTCCACCCAAAAACCCCCCCCCTTTCCCCCCCCCCCACACACCTCCCCCCAACCCCCTCACCCCTCCACACACCCCCCCCCAAACACTCCTCCCCCCTCCACACACCTCCCCCAAAAAACCCCCTCACCCCCACACCCCCCACCAACACCCTACCCTCCAAAAACCTCCACCAACCCCCTCCCCCCTCCACACACCCCCCACCAACACCCCCCCTCCACACACCCCCACCCAACACCCCTCACCTTCACACACCCCCCCCCCAACACTCCTCACCCCCCCCACCACCTCCACCCAAACTCCCACCCCCCCACACAACTCCATCAACCCCCCTCACCCCTAACCACCTCCCCCCCAAACCCCCCTCCCCCCTCCAACACCTCCACTCAACACTCCTCCCCCCCTCCACACCCCTCCCCCCAACACTCCACCCCTCCACAAAACCCACTAAAACACCCCTCCCCAACACACCTCCCCCCAAACCCCCCTCCCCCCTCCCACACCTCCCCAACACTCCTCCCCCTCCACACACCCCACCAACACTCTCCCCCCCACACCCCTCCCCCAACACCCCTCACCTCCACACACTCCACCCAACACCCTCACCCCCCACACAACCCCACCCCAACACCCAACCCCCCCCCCCCACCTCAAACCCCCACCCCCCACACCCACCAACACCCCCCCCCACACCCACCCCCCCCACCCCCCACACACCCCCACCCAACACCCCCACCCCCCCCACCCCCCACCCCCCCCCCCCACCCAAACCCCCCCCCCCACACCTCCCCCCAAACACTTCACCCCTCCACAACCCCACCAACACCCCTCACCCTCCACACCCCCCACCCAACCCCCCTCCCCCTCCCCCAACCCCCCCCAAACCCCCCTCACCCCCCCCAAAACCCCCCACCCCAACACCCTACCCCCCCACACCCCACCAACACCCTCACCCCCCAACACCTCCACCCAACACCCCCCCCCCACCCCTCCACCCAAAACACTCCTCCCCTCCACACCCCCCCCCCAACACTCCTCCCCCCTCCAACAACCCACCCCCCCTCACCCCCACACACCTCCCCCCAAACACCCCCCCCCTTCCACAACCCCTCCACCCACACCCCTCACCCTCCACACACCTCCCCCCAACACCCTCCCCCCTCCACACACCCCCACCAACCCTCCCCTCCCCAAAAACCCTCCACCAACACCCCTCCCTCTCCACAACCCCCACCCAACCCCCTCACCCTCCACACCCCCCACCCAACCTTCCCCCCTCCACAAAACTCCACCAACACCCCTCCCCCCTCCCACCCCCCACCAACACCCCTCACCCCTCCACAACCCCCCAAACCCCCCTCCCCCCTCCACACACCTCCCCCCCAACACTCCTCCCCCCCTCCACCACCCCCACCAACACTCCTCACCCCCCCAACCACCCCATAACCCCCCCTCCCCTCCACACCCCACCAACACTCTCACCCCTCCACACCCCTCCCAACACTCCTCACCCTCCACACCCTCACCCAACACCCTCACCCCTCCACAACCCACCAACCCCTCCCCCTCCACAACAATCCACCCCCACTCCCACCCCCCCCACACACCTCCCCCCAAACACCCTCACCCTCCACACACCTCCACCAACACCCCCACCCCCCCACACCCTCCCCCAACATCCTCACCCCCCACACCCTCCCCCCAACACTCCTCACCCCCCACACACCCCCATCAACCCCCCTACCCCTCCACAACCTCCACCAAACACTCCTCACCCCCACACAACCCCACCCAACACTCCTCCCCCCTCCACACCCCCTCCCCCCAACACCCTCACCCCTCCACACACCCCACCCAACACCCTACCCCTCACAAACTCACCAAACTCCTCACCCCTCCACACACCTCCCCCCAACATCCTCACCCCTCCACACCTCACTCAACACCCCTCCCCCCTTCCACCACCTCCCCCCAACATCCTCACCCCTCCCACAACTCCACCCAACCCCCTCCCCCCCACACACCTCCACCCAACCCCCCTACCCTCCACCCAAACTCCCCCCCAACATCCCCCCATCAACACAACTTCCCCCCCAACATCCTCCCCCTCCCCACACCTCCCCCCAAAACCTCCTCACCCCTCCCCCCCAAACCCCCCAACCCCCCCCCCCCAACACCCTCCCCCCCCACAAAACCCCCAACACCCCCCACCTCCACACACCCTCCCCCCAAAACACCCCCTAAACCCCACAACTTCACCCAAACACTCCTACCCCCCCCTCCCCCAACATACCCCCCACCCAACACCTCACCCCTCCACAACCCCCCCAAAAACCCTCACCCCTCCACAACTTCACCCAACACCCTCACCCCCCCACCCCCCCCCCAACCCCCACCTCCACAACTTCACCCAACACCCTACCCCTCCACACAACCCACCCAACACCCCTACCCTCCACAACCCCCACCCAAACCCCTCACCCCCCACACACCTCCACCCAACACTCCTCACCCCCCCAACCCCACCCACCCCCACCCTCAACCATTCCCCCAAACACCCCACCCCCCCACCCCACCCCTCCCCCCCCTACCCCCCCCCAACCCCCTCCCCCCTCACACAACTCCCCCCAACCTCCCACCCCCACACACCCCAACACCCCCTCACCCCTCCACACACCCCCCCCAACACTCCTCACCCCTCCAAAAAAACTACCCAAACTCTTCCCCCCTAAACCAACTCACCCAACCTCCTCCCCCTCCAAAACCCCTCCCCCCAACACCCCTACCCCTCCACACACCCACCCAACACTCTCACCCTCCAACCCCCACCCACACTCCCCCCCCTCCCACAACTCCACCAACACTCCTCCCCCCCCACACCCCACCCAACACCCCTCCCCCCTCCCCCAAAACCCACCCAAACACCCCTCACCCCCCCAAAACCACCCAACACTCTCCCCCCTCCACAACCCCAACCACACTTCACCCCCCAAAAAACCTCCCCCCCAAACTTCCCCCCCCAACCCTCCAAACACCCCCCCCCTAAAACCCCCCAAACACTCCTCACCCCCACACACCCCCCAAAACACTCCTCACCCCTCCACAACCTACCCCCCCCTCCCCTCCACCCCCCCCAACACCTCCCCCAACACCCCCCCAACCCCCTCCCCCCCCACCCCCTACTACCCCCCCAACCCCCTACCCCTCCCCCAAACCCTACCCCCACCCCCAACCCATCCCCCCCCTACAACCCCCATAACCCCCTTACCTTCCCCCCTTCCAAAAAACCCCTACCCCCCCCAATACCACACCCCTTCCCCCCACACCTCCCCCAACACCCCTCCCCCCTCCAACCCCCACCCAACATTCCCACCCCCCCACACCCTCCCCCCAAACACTCCTCACCCCCCCACCCCTCCACCAACACCCCTACCCCCCACAACTCCCCCCCCTCCCCCCCTCCCAATCCCCCCAAACCCCCAAACCCTAATACCCCCCCAAACTCCTACCCCTCCACAAACCCCACCCAAACCCCCCCCCACCACACCTCCCCCCAACACCCCTCCCTCTCCACACACCCTCCCCCCAAACCCCCCTCACCCCCCCACACCCCTCCTCCCAACACCCTCACCCCTCCCCACCTCCACCCAACACCCCTCACCTCCAAAACCCCTCCCCCACCCCCTCACCTCCAAACACCTCCACCCAAACTCCTCACCCCCCACAACCTCCCCCCCAACACCCTCACCCCCCCACACAACCCCACTAACACCCCTCCCCCCCACACCTCCACCCAACCCCGTCACCCCCCCACACCCCCCAACCCAACACCCCCACCCCTCCACACCTCCACT
Organism: Cherax quadricarinatus; assembly: GCF_026875155.1. Lineage (NCBI taxonomy): Eukaryota > Metazoa > Arthropoda > Malacostraca > Decapoda > Parastacidae > Cherax > Cherax quadricarinatus. Next base: position 97,953,524 of record NC_069400.1, read on the forward strand.
AACACTCCTACCCCCACCCCTCCCCCAAAACTCCTCCCCCCTCCAACACCTCCACTCAACACCCCTCCCCCCTCCCACACTCCCCCCAAACCCCTCACCTTCCCACACCTCCACCCAACCCCCACCCCTCCACACACCCCACTCAACCTCCTCCCCCCTCCCCAACCTCCACCCAACACTCCCACCCCTCCAACAACCCCACTCAACCCCCCCTCACCCCTCCACAACCCCCCCCAACCCCCCTCACCCCTCCCACACCTCCCTCAACACCCCTCCCCCCTCCAACCCCCCCCCCCAAACACCCTCACCCCTCCAACACCCCCACTCAACACTCCCACCCCCCCACCACCCCCACCAAACACCCCCACCCTCCACACACTCCACTCAACACCCTCACCCCCCACACACCCCACCCAACCCCTCCCCCCCCACAACTCCCCCCAACACCCCCTCCCCCTCCACCCAACACCCCCACCTTAAACACCCCTCCCCAACCTCTCACCCCTCCCACACCCCCCCCCAAACTCCCACCCTCCACAACCCCCACTCAACCCCCCTCACCCCCCACACCCCCCCCCCCCAACACCCCTCACCCCCCACAAAACTCCCCCAAAACATTCCTCCCCCCTCCACAACCCCTCCACCCAACCCCCCTCACCCCCCCACAACCTCCACCAACCCCCCTCCCCCCTCCCCCCAACCTCCCCCCAAACTCCTTACCCCCCCAAACTCCCCCCCAACACTCCCCCCCCTCCCAACCCCCCAAATCCTCACCCCCCACACACCTCCCCCCAACACCCCCCCCCCCTCCAAAACCCCTCCCCCCAACATCCCACCCCTCCAAAACTCCACCAACCCCCCCCCCCCAACCCCCTCCCCCCAACATTCCCCCTCCAACACCTTACCCAACATCCTCACCCCCCAAAAACCCCCCCAACACTCCTCCCCCCCTCCACACACCTCCCCCCAAACTCCTCACCCCTCCACACCCCCCACCCAACACCCTCACCCCCCCACAAAACTCACCCAACATCCTCACCCCCCCAACACTCCACCCAACACTCCTCCCCCCTCCACACAACTCACCCAACATCCTCCCCCCTCCACACACTCCCCCCAAACACTCCTCACCCCTCCCACCCCTTCACCCAACATCCCCCCCTCCACAAAATCCACCCAACATCCCCCCCCTACAACCTCCCCCCAAACTCCTCACCCCCCCAACACCCCCCCCAACCTCTACCCCCACAAACTCCACCCCCACCCCTCCCCCCTCACACCCCCCAACCCGACATCTCCCCCCTCCCACAACCCCCCAGCACTCCTCCCCCCTCAACAACCCCCCCCCAAACACCCCTCACCCCCCCCACAGCCCTCCCCCCAAAAATCCTACCCCTCAACAAACTCCCCCCAACACCCCTCCCCCCTCACAGACCTCCCCCCAACTCCTCACCCCCCCCCAAGACCCCCAACCCCTCCTCCCCCCAGACCTCCCCCCAAAACCCCTCACCCTCCACACCCCTCCACCCAAAAACACCCTCACCCCTCCACAGCCCTCCCCCAACACTCCTCACCCCCCACCCACCTCCCCCCAAAACTCCTCACCCCTCCAAACTCCCCCCTATCCTCCCCCTCCACCCAACACCCTACCCTCCCAGCCCCCACCCAAAAATCCCACCCCCCCACCAACTCCCCCCAACACTCCTCACCCCTCCCACAACTCCCCCCCAACATCCTCACCCCTCCACACAACTCCCCAACATCCTCCCCCCTCAACAAATCCACCCAACACCCCCCCCCTCCACACAACCCCCCCAAAAACCCCCCCCCCCTCCCCCAACCCCACCCAACACCCCCCCACACCTCCCCCCAACACTCCTCACCCCTCCACAAAACTCCCCCCCAAACATCCTACCCTCCACACAACCCCACCAACACTCCTCCCCTTCACACACCCCCAACACCCCCTCACCCCTCCACACCCCCCCACCAAACTCCTCCCCCCCTCCACCACCTCCACCCAACACTCTCCCCCCTCCCCACACCTCCCCCCCAACACTCCCCCCCTCCCACACACCCACCCACCAACCCCCCCACCACCCCCCCCCCCCACCCCCCACAAAAACCACCCAACACCCTACCCCTCCCAAACCCACCCAAAAATCACCCCTCCCCACACCCCACCCAACACTCCCACCCCCCCAACACCCCACCAACCCCCTACCCTCCACACACCCCCAACCCCCTCACCCCTCCACCAACTCCCCCCCAAACATCCTCACCCCCCCACACACCCACCCAACACCCCTCACCTCTCCACAACCTCCACCCAACATCCCCCCCTCCACACACTCCATCAACACCCCTCCCCCCTCCAACACCTCCCCCCAACATCCACCCCCCAAACCCCTCCAAAAACCACCCCCTCACCCCTCACACCCCTCCACCCAACACTCCTCCCCCCTCCAAACCCCACCAACATTCCCCCCCTCCACACACTCCCCCAACACCCCTCACCCCTCCAAAACCCCCACCCAACTTCCTCCCCCCTCCACACCCTCCACACCCCTCCCCCAAACACTCCTCACCCCCCCACAAACTTCCCCCAACACTCCTCACCCCTCCACAAAAATCCCCCAACACTCCTCACCCTCCACAGACCCCCACCCAACACCCCTACCCCTCCACACCCCTCCACCCAACCTCCTCACCCTCCACACAACCCCACCCAAACCCTACCCCTCCCAATCCCCCCAACACCCCTCACCCCTCCACAAAACTCCCCCCAAAACCCCCTCCCCCCTCCCACACCTCCACCCAACACTCCTCACCCCTCCACACCCCCCCCAAACATTCCCTCCCACAACTAAACCCAACACCCTCCCCCCTCCACCACCTCCCCCCAACACTCCTCACCCTCCACACACCCCCCCCCCAAAACACTCCTCACCCCTCCCCAAAACTCCACCAAAACACTCCTCCCCCTCCACCCCACCACCCAAACCCCTCCCCCCTCCACACAACTCCACCCACCCTCCCCCTTCCCAAACTCCCCCCAACACCCCTCACCCCTCCACAGACCTCCCCCCAACCCCCTCCCCCCTCCACACACCCCCCCAAACACCCCTCCCCCCTCACAGCCCTCCACCCAACACTCCCACCCCTCACAACCCCAACCAACACTCCTCACCCCCCCACGACCCCCAAACCCAACACCCCTCCCCCCCTCCCACACCCCCAAACTCCTCCCCCCTCCACACACCCACGCAAACCCTCCCCCTCCCCCCCTCCTAAAACACTCCTCCCCCCTCCAAGCCCTCCCCCCAACACCCTCACCCCCCCCACAACTCCCCCCAACACTCCCCCCCCCTCCACAGACCCCCACCCTATATATCCCCCCTCCACGACCTCCACCCAACACCCCTCCCCCCTCACACACCTCCCCCCAACACTCCTCACCCTCCCACCCCTCCCCCCAAACACCCCTCACCCCCCCACACCCCTCCCCCAAACCCCTCCCCCCCCCAAAACCCCTCCACCCAACACTCCCCCCCCTCCCACCCTCCCCCAAAAACCCCCTCACCCCTCCACACATTTCTACCCCCCAAATCCTCACCCCCCAACACCTCCCCCCCAACACCCCTCACCCTCCACACACTGCACCCAACACCCTCACCCCTCCACACACCCACGCAACACTCCTCACCCCCCACACCCCTCCCTCAACACTCCTCCCCCCTCACAGCCTCCCCCCAAAACACTCCTCCCCCTCCAACAACTCCACCAACACTCCTCCCCCTCCAAGACCTCCACCTATCTACTCCCCCCTCCACAGACCTCCACCCAACACTCCTCCCCCCTCCACACACCCCCCCCCCCCCACCCCCCCACACACCCCCACCCAACACCCCCACCCCCCCAAAACCCCTCCCCCAACACCCCCACCCCTCCACAACCCCCACCCAAACTCCTCCCCCCCCACACATTTCTACCCCCCAACACTCCTCCCCCCTCACACACCTCCCCCCAACACTCCTCACCCTCCACACCCCCACCCAACACTCCTCACCCCTCCACACACCCCCCCAAAACACTCCCACCCCCCCCACACAACTCCACCCAACATCCCACACCCCTCCCCCCAACATCCTCCCCCCTCCACACAACCCCCCCAACCCCCCTCCCGCCTCCCCCCAACACTCCTCACCCCCCCAAAAACCCCTCACCCAAACCCCTCACACCCCCACAGATCCCCCCAACACCCCTCCCCCCGCCACACACCTCCCCCCAACACTCCTCACCCCCCACAGCCCCCACCCAACACCCTCACCCTCCAACACCTCCACCCAAACCCCTCCCCCTCCACGACCTCCCCCCAACACCCCTCACCCCCCCCACCTCCCCCCAACACTCCTCACCCCCCCACACACCTCCACCCCATCTCCCCCCTGCACCCAACACCCCTCCCCCCTCCACGACCCCACCCAACACTCCTCACCCTCCACAAAACTCCACCCAACACCCCTCACCCCTCCACAACCTCACCACCACCCTCACCCCTCCACCCAACTCCCCCAACATCCCCCACACCCCTCCACCCAACACCCCTCATCCACATGTTAGTGTTATCTAGCTTATTAGGAATTAGAAACATGTGCAACACCTGGTATCTTTATTTGAAGATGTTTCCCCAATCAGGGGGCTTTTCGTTCAAGCAAAGGGGTATTCGACACAGTAGAAGATTTGTAATCACCCCTAGCCTTGCGGAATTACACAGGATTTGAAAAAAAAGGCAGGAGCCCCCAGCCTGGTTTTCTGTGTCTTTCCCTTTCATGGGAATCTTTTTGCATAGGTAACAGATTTATCCAGACAAAGGGACGTTTTATCAGGATATATGGATCAGTGAGGTGCACAATTAAAGGATGTCGCAGGTGGGGGGGGCTCGCCCCTGGGAGTAGGTAAATGTCCAGAGAGGCCAAGGTTAGTAGTTGGTCAAAAAATTTCCCTCTCGTCAGTTAGTGGTTTTAAATGTTCATGTTTTAAACATGATGTGAAGAGAGTTTTTTAAATACAAGGGGTGACATGTTGTGTACAGGTACTTCAACAAGGGCACAAGTTCACTGTGTCATTAATCCATAAAAAATAAAGATTAATGGAAATTCTGAGTTTATATACAGAGCTTACCAGTGTTATTGTCGATAATAAAATAATAAACTTGTTGTTCATATAGACCGAGAACTTTCTCTTGGGTATTGCACTGAGAGGAGTTTGTTGGTTTAGTGAGGTTTAAACACCATAAACTGCACGAGGGTAATTAAGACTTCACTTAAACATCACCAATCAAGATTGCTTTATTCCTTAATGTTTGGATTAAAGTATATCTGTATACTTATATGGACATAAATTCCTCTGGGTGTATAACCTTGGCTACCAACAAGTGGGGGAGCTACCATAAAGATAGTTTTACTCCAGAACTACGTTGTGAAAGAACCAGGGTGGGGTTTTCCCAGGTTGGGTTGAAGGGTGAGGGCAGCACTTCCCCCCCCGTGGGGCAGTAGTCACTTGGTACTGTAGGGCGGTGTCGTGGGGGAAGGTATTGTGTTTGTGTTGTGTGTTGTATAGTGCCCAATGTTTGTTCTTTTGACCCCGTCTACTGGGGTCTCCCGGGACGGTGTCACAGGGGCGCAGACATTGCAGGGGTGCAAGTGTGTCGTGGTTGTGGTGGGAACTACTAACCTACCAGCCTCTGATGGTACCCGTTAGGAAAGTGTTCTGGCTGTTGCTGCTGCCTCTTCTAAATGCTGTAAATGAAATTAGCAGGGCTGTGGGCGAGACGTTGACACTGGTGTGATGTGTGGGCGAGACGTTGACATGGTTGTGTTATTTAGCCAAGAACAAGTTAAAATTTTGTATGTATGGGTGAATTATTTAATGGGAGGGTGATTGTTTATGTGGATGGGGGTTGTTTATGGGGGAGGGGGATTGTACAAGAGAAGCATCACCCCGAGCTCTTCAGACTGGGAGATCTATGATGTCCTCTGGGAGACTGACATCATTCAGGTGCTTACTGACACTCGACTCCCCTTCTTCCCTACACCCCATTCTAACATCCCTACACCCCCACTCGCAGTGTGGAGTGTGGTGGACCAAGAATGATTCACTGGTAGTGTGTTAAGTGCGGCATTCACGTCATTTGTAAGAGATTGTCTGAAGTGACTGGCTCAAGTAGGTGGGGGTTGTGTGGGGGATCTAGTGGGGTGTCAGGTGTGGGCGGGTATGCCTGTAATATACCTTTGATAGGTTTCGAGAATTTTCCTACTCCCGGAGCTCAGCCATGGACCAGGCTTTCCTGGTCAACCAGATTGTTGCTGCTGGTAGCCCACTGCTCCACATATTCATCACAACCTGGTTGATCTGGCACCTGGTGAAGGTACTTGTCGTGTTTCCTCTTGAAGACTTCTACACATGTCCCAGCAGTGTTTGATACCTTCCGGTAAGTTGCTAAACATTCTGGTACCATGAATGTTGATAGTGTTCTCTTATTGTGCCCACGGCGCCCATACTTTTCACTAGGTATGTTTTACATATTCTTCCATCTCTCCGCTGCATGACCCTTGTCGGTTTAGCGCTTTCTTTGATTATAATCTTCCATCTCTCACTCCAGTATGTTGCTATGGCAGTGTGCGGATCGGAATTTCTTTACGCTTTCAAGTATTGTCCATACTATCACATCTCTCTCCGCTCCAGCGAGTACATATTGAGAGGTTTGAGATGTTCCAAGTAATTTAAATATTTTTTTGGTTCTGTAGGCCGTAAATGATCTGTATTTGTTCCAGCTCTGATGTCTTCTGCTGTGAAAGGAGTCGTCAACACGAACAATATTCAAAGCGAGAGAGCATAGACGAATAGTGTCACCATTGGAACTATTTTCCTTGTTCTGAAAGGTCTCTCTATCCTTGTGCTCCTTGAAAGAAAGGTTAGCTGACGTGACTGCAACCAGATCCTTCACAAATTCTTTCGTTCTGTTTGGTGATCCTTTTGAGTTTCGTCCCTCGAGTTCTTCATTCCTTCCATATATAGGCAGTTGGAACTTGTCGCTATTTAACACCATTTACCCCTCAAGGAAGGTTCCTTGACGCTGGTGAGGGGCTCTTGATCTAGGGAATTGGATCTGTGCTCCGGTTCCCCTAATTGAGCCTTAATACCTTATATTCCCCCCCCCACGTCATTCTGTCATGTCATGTCATTCTGTATTTTCTTGGAATTTCCCCTCGTCTTCTACTTATGGTATCAACCTCACATGATACAACACTGTCGAGTGTTATCTGTCAGCTGTGAGGAAAGATACCAGGATCGTGCCTTGGGGGACTGAGCTTCTTACTTCGCTGGATTTTGCTCTTGGTCTTGAAGACTACGGTGCTCATCACTAACTCCAAGACTGAGGGACTGATTACCTCGTCTTTCGTATATAGTTCGTCTTAACCAATATGTCCTTGAATTTGCAGTGCCGAAACGTCTACAAAAAGATACCCGGATGTTGAACATGTCTAAACGAGTGTGATGGGTAAAAAAGACAGAATGGCATATCAGAATTTAAAATTTCATACTTTAATTACCTTACAGAAACCTCGGTGATGTTTAGCCATTATTTTTGTGTTAATTTTCAGTTATTTCAGTGTTGTGCGCTCATGTGTGCGCTTTATACATGTCTGGACTCGTGTGTAATAACCTTGTGTTGTAATCTTTACAGGACGCAAACCTGTAACCTCGTCATGTCCAGTGTGTGGACTAACACTCAGAACTGGTGAGATGGAAGCTCACTTCACCCAGGAACTGGACAAGATGGTACGTCTTCCACAGTCTCGCCCACTCGCCCAGCGCACACCCACTGCACCAGCCTGCACCAGCCCCACGCCCTCCACCTCCACTGAGGGTTACAGCAACACGCCCACAGCCAAGCCTAGGCCTGCCAACTCGGCTCCTCGCCACGGCGAGGGATGGAAGGTGAGTAGCTCGCTCACTCTCCAGTATTACCAGCATGAATTAGCCTTCACACGTTTAGGTTAAGACTTGAATATTGTAGTCAGTGGGATGTCTGTTGAGACCTCGGTACCCTATAATCACCGAGGTTTCTGTTGAGGTACAAGTGTCGGTAATCACCAGCGTGTCTGGTGAGACCTCGGTGACTTTTTAAACAGCTATTTAAAGTAAATAAACGCTTGTCTTTGTATAGCCATAAAATACTGTGTAACTAAAGAGCAACATTTCCCAGGAACATTCACTGTTACGTGATGTGTTGCTTCACATAAAATATGCAGCTTTAAATGAATAACAGGAATTAAAATATTTCTTACAAACGTTTAAAAAGCATAAAACTAATTATAAAGGACGTATCAAGTAAAAGTGAAAAAACTAACACTGGCGAGTTTCCCAGCGACACAATACAATCACTGGGAATTAAACAGAAGAAGAAACATAACTTGGTAGAGGCGGCCAGAGTAGCAGACACAACACAGGTCATAACGGAGGAGCCAACAGTACAAACAGATCGCTCAAGCTCTGACGCAAAAGAATTTAAAAGCTCGTTGAGAAGCAAGTTTACCCAAGTTTATCGGAAAAAAGCATGACCGTCACAGCTGGTATGAGAAAGGACTCGGAGCAGGAAGATCATGACTGTCACAGCTGGTATGAGGAAGGACTCGTAGCAGGAAGATCATGACTGTCACAGCTGGTATGAGGAAGGACTCGGAGCAGGAAGATCATGACCGTCACAGCCGGTATGAGGAAGGACTCGTAGCAGGAAGATCATGACTGTCACAGCTGGTATGAGGAAGGACTCGTAGCAGGAAGATCATGACTGTCACAGCTGGTATGAGGAAGGACTCGGAGCAGGAAGATCAAGACTGTCACAGCTGGTATAAGGAAGGACTCGGAGCAGGAAGATCAAGACTGTCACAGCTGGTATAAGGAAGGACTCGGACCAGGAAGATCAAGACTGTCACAGCTGGTATGAGGAAGGACTCGGAGCAGGAAGATCATGACCGTCACAGCTGGTATGAGGAAGGACTCGTAGCAGGAAGATCATGACTGTCACAGCTGGTATGAGGAAGGACTCGGAGCAGGAAGATCAAGACTGTCACAGCTGGTATAAGGAAGGACTCGGAGCAGGAAGATCAAGACTGTCACAGCTGGTATAAGGAAGGACTCGGAGCAGGAAGATCAAGACTGTCACAGCTGGTATGAGGAAGGACTCGGAGCAGGAAGATCATGACTGTCACAGCTGGTATGAGGAAGGACTCGGAGCAGGAAGATCAAGACTGTCACAGCTGGTATAAGGAAGGACTCCGAGCAGGAAGATCAAGACTGTCACTGCTGGTATGAGGAAGGACTCGGAGCAGGAAGATCATGACTGTCACAGCTGGTATGAGGAAGGACTCGTAGCAGGAAGATCATGACCGTCACAGCTGGTATGAGGAAGGACTCGGAGCAGGAAGATCATGACTGTCACAGCTGGTATGAGGAAGGACTCGTAGCAGGAAGATCATGACTGTCACAGCTGGTATGAGGAAGGACTCGGAGCAGGAAGATCGTGACTGTCACAGCTGGTATGAGGAAGGACTCGGAGCAGGAAGATCGTGACTGTCACAGCTGGTATGAGGAAGGACTCGGAGCAGGAAGATCGTGACTGTCACAAGCTGGTATGAGGAAGGATCGGAGCAGGAAGATCGTGACTGTCACAGCTGGTATGAGGAAGGACTCGGAGCAGGAAGATCGTGACTGTCACAGCTGGTATGAGGAAGGACTCGGAGCAGGAAGATCAAGACTGTCACAGCTGGTATGAGGAAGGACTCGGACCAGGAAGATCGTGACTGTCACAGCTGGTATGAGGAAGGACTCGGAACAGGAAGATTCGTGACTGTCACAGCTGGTATGAGGAAAGGACTCGGACCAGGAAGATCGTGACTGTCACAGCGGTATGAGGAAGGATCGGACCAGGAAGATCGTGACTGTCACAGCTGGTAGAGGAAGGACTCGGAGCAGGAAGATCGTGACTGTCACAGCTGGTATGAGGAAGGACTCGGAGCAGGAAGATCAAGACTGTCACAGCTGGTATGAGGAAGGACTCGGACCAGGAAGATCGTGACTGTCACAGCTGGTATGAGGAAGGACTCGGACCAGGAAGATCGTGACTGTCACAGCTGGTATGAGGAAGGACTCGGACCAGGAAAGATCGTGACTGTCATAGCTGGTATGAGAAGGACTCGGACCAGGAAGATCGTGACTGTCACAGCATGGTATGAGGAAGGACTCGGACCAGGAAGATCGTGACTGTCACAGCTGGTATGAGGAAGGACTCGGACCAGGAAGATCGTGACTGTCACAGCTGGTATGAGGAAGGACTCGGACCAGGAAGATCGTGACTGTCACAGCTGGTATGAGGAAGGACTCGGAGCAGGAAGATCATGACTGTCACAGCTGGTATGAGGAAGGACTCGGAGCAGGAAGATCATGACTGTCACAGCTGGTATGAGGAAGGACTCGGAGCAGGAAGATCAAGACTGTCACAGCTGGTATAAGGAAGGACTCTGAGCAGGAAGATCGTGACTGTCACAGCTGGTATGAGGAAGGACTCGGAGCAGGAAGATCGTGACTGTCACAGCTGGTATGAGGAAGGACTCGGAGCAGGAAGATCGTGACTGTCACAGCTGGTATGAGGAAGGACTCGGAGCAGGAAGATCGTGACTGTCACAGCTGGTATGAGGAAGGACTCGGAGCAGGAAGATCGTGACTGTCACAGCTGGTATGACAAAATCACTGACTTTGGAAGGAAATTGTGAAGGTTTGCCTCTCAAGGGAGGTTCCTTGATGCTGGTGAGGGGCTCTTGATCTAGCGAATTGAATCTGTGCTGCAGTTCCCTGAATTAAGCCTGAATACCTTCCACATCCCCCCACAGGCGCTGCATAATCTTACGGGTTTAGCGCTCCTCCTTGATTGTAATATATAAGTGTGATCTACACGTATTTTTCAAGACGGTTGACAGATACGACCATACAGTGACGTACCTACTGACCACAGTGACGTACCTACTGACCACAGTGACGTACCTACTGACCATACAGTGACGTACATAATGACCACAGTGACGTACCTACTGACCATACAGTGACGTACATAATGACCACAGTGACGTACCTACTGACCATAGTGACGTACCTACTGACCATAGTGACGTACCTACTGACCATAGTGACGTACCTACTGACCATACAGTGACGTACCTACTGACCATACAGTGACGTACATAATGACCACAGTGACGTACCTATTGACCACAGTGACGTACCTACTGACCATAGTGACGTACCTACTGACCACAGTGACGTACATACTGACCATACAGTGACGTACCTACTGACCACAGTGACATACATACTGACCATACAGTGACGTACCTACTGATCACAGTGACGTACATACTGACCATACAGTGACGTACCTACTGACCACAGTGACATACATACTGACCATACAGTGACGTACCTACTGACCACAGTGACGTACATACTGACCATACAGTGACGTACCTACTGACCACAGTGACATACATACTGACCATACAGTGACGTACCTACTGACCACAGTGACGTACCTACTGACCATAGTGACGTACCTACTGACCACAGTGACGTACATACTGACCATAGTGACGTACATACTGACCATACAGTGACGTACCTACTGACCACAGTGACGTACCTACTGACCATACAGTGACGTACCTACTGACCACAGTGACGTACCTACTGACCATACAGTGACGTACCTACTGACCACAGTGACGTACATACTGACCATACAGTGACGTACCTACTGACCACAGTGACATACATACTGACCATACAGTGACGTACCTACTGACCACAGTGACGTACCTACTGACCATAGTGACGCACCTACTGACCACAGTGACGTACATACTGACCATACAGTGACGTACCTAATGACCACAGTGACGTACCTACTGACCACAGTGACGTACATACTGACCATACAGTGACGTACCTACTGACCACAGTGACGTACATACTGACCATACAGTGACGTACCTACTGACCATACAGTGACGTACCTACTGACCATACAGTGACGTACCTACTGACCATACAGTGACGTACCTACTGACCATACAGTGACGTACCTACTGACCACAGTGACGTACATACTGACCATACAGTGACGTACCTACTGACCACAGTGACGTACATACTGACCATACAGTGACGTACCTACTGACCACAGTGACGTACATACTGACCATACAGTGACGTACATACTGACCATACAGTGACGTACATACTGACCATACAGTGACGTACCTACTGACCATACAGTGACGTACCTACTGACCTCTGTGGGGAGCTAACAGTACAAGTAGACAAAATGGATATTAAAATGTATTTCCTAAGGCTCACTGAGTGGTGGTAAACAAAACTTCAATCTCGTTAAAACAAAATAAAACTTAGTACCCCAAGGCTTGGTCCTGGCTCCTCCTCAGGTTTCTCACCCTCGTTATAAACATTGATGACAACACTAACCAAAGTTTAGTATAATTTTTTGAGGAAGAAACGAGTTATGAAATTTCTTCTCAGTAGAAGACATATATATATATATATATATATATATATATATATATATATATATATATATATATATTATATATATATATATATATATATATATATATAATATACGTACATCAACAGTTTCCCAGTGTTGAAATGAAAGTAACATGTTCACTGATGATAAATTTCAACTGTTTAAGAATGAGAAGAACTACAAGTGAGCACAGGAAGAACAGTTCACAGAACATCAGAAAGGGTGAAAAACTTGGGAATAATCGACAGATCATCAGTCATGTAGACTGCTGTATAGCCCTTGTGGCTTAGCGCTTCTTTTTGAGTATAATAATAATCAGTCATGTAGAGAACACACCACAGCATATGAAGCCAAGGCCAGGGAAATGAGAACTTTCAGAACAGAAGGAGCAGTCAGCTGGGACTGCTACCTCGTAACCTGTGAGAGGTCTGGTGTCAGCTGGGACTGCTACCTCGTAACCTGTGTGAGGTCTGGTGTCAGCTGGGACTGCTACCTCGTAACCTGTGAGAGGTCTGGTGTCAGCTGGGACTTCTACCTCGTAACCTGTGAGAGGTCTGGTGTCAGCTGGGACTGCTACCTCGTAACCTGTGAGAGGTCTGGTGTCAGCTGGGACTGCTACCTCGTAACCTGTGTGAGGTCTGGTGTCAGCTGGGGACTGTACCTCGTAACCTGTGTGAGGTCTGGTGTCAGCTGGGACTTCTACCTCGTAACCTGTGAGAGGTCTGGTGTCAGCTGGGACTGCTACCTCGTAACCTGTGAGAGGTCTGGTGTCAGCTGGGACTGCTACTCGTAACCTGTGAGAGGTCTGGTGTCAGCTGGGACTGCTACCTCGTAACCTGTGAGAGGTCTGGTGTCAGCTGGGACTGCTACCTCGTAAACCTGTGAGAGGTCTGGTGTCAGCTGGGACTGCTACCTCGTAACCTGTGAGAGGTCTGGTGTCAGCTGGGACTGCTACCTCGTAACCTGTGAGAGGTCTGGTGTCAGCTGGGACTGCTACCTCGTAACCTGTGAGAGGTCTGGTGTCAGCTGGGACTGCTACCTCGTAACCTGTGTGAGGTCTGGTGTCAGCTGGGACTGCTACCTCGTAACCTGTGAGGTCTAGTCTTGTGCCTCGTAACCTGTGAGGAACCTCCAGGTGTTTCTTGAGGTATTTAACGTGGGAAGAGTGTTTTAAGAGAGCACTTTGTGTGTTTGTTTAAGCAGTGTTTGAGACTTACACGGGCGCACCAACACTCTGGCGCCCACTCAGCGTCTCCTCCACCTGCCAGATAAACTGGGGAAATAGCAAGAGAAGGAAGGAAAAAAACGAAGGTATGAATAAGATGAAACAAGAGTAATTGTGTTGTAAAGGATGAGTGTGTGTGGTGCACTCCACGCCTTTACGGTGCACTCCCCTCTACGGGTGCACTCCCCTCTACTAGTGCAATCCACGCCTCTGAACATTAAAATGGTATAAAATACCGACAGGTTGTTAGGTAAGACACATATGCAACAGTTAGGTATCTTTATTTCGAAACGTTTCGCCTACACGGTAGGCTTCTTCAGTCGAGTACAGAAAAGTTGATAGAAGCAGAAGATACTTGAAGACGATGTAATCAGTCCATCACCCTTAAAGTTTTGAGGTGGTCAGTCCCTCCTTACCTCTTCTAGTGACCTACGTCTCGACTCTTGGCGCTATTTAAGTGCTCCATCCTGTCACTTAATCTCCATATTGTTTCATTCCATGGAACAATGCTCTTCTCCAGACTGAGGGACTGACCACCTCAAAACTTTAAGGGTGATGGACTGATTATATCGTCTTCAAGTATCTTCTGCTTCTATCAACTTTTCTGTACTCGACTGAAGAAGCCTACTGTGTAGGCGAAACGTTTCGAAATAAATACCTAACTGTTGCATGTGTCTTACCTAACAATCCACGCCTCTACAGGTGCATTCCATCTTCTACAGTAGCCTGAAGCTGCTGTACCTCGCCTGTCTGCAGTATATAACCTCCTTGTATATGCTGTACTTTGATCAAGATTGATGGACTAAAGACGTCGACTTCAGACTGAGGCACTGATTACCCCAAACTCTTCCTCCTCGTCTTCCACCATTCATCTCTCTACCGCACTGAGGAAGCCACTTGTCGGCGAAGTTTCCTCAGTAAAGATACCCAAGTGTTGCACATGTCTCATTCATCATGTCGGTTCTCTGAACCATTAATCTGCAACACTTGACTTTAGTTCCCACTATTTTGCAGTGTATCTAAATGCAGACAAGGTTCTCCTAGTGTGATGTACCGTTGTTAAGTGGTCTTTGTTTCACTTTCCTGAACATATTTGGTGATAAACTGTTTATAAAACCGACAAGTTGAAGGATGACACTTGTGCAACATGTTGCAAAAGTCTCTCATTCTTTGACTCTTGAGGTTTTTTCTTTATCAAGGTCTCAGGTTCGCTGTTACTAGTGAAACGTTGCGGAAATTCTTTAATACGGTCTGTCTACAACTGTGCCGCTGTGAATCCCATTGTGACATCTGTTGTAGTAGTGCAGATATAAAGACGCAGTTTTTATATCTGCCTCGTCTTTGTTACTTATCAGACTGAAGAAATTATAATCTCCGTGGCGTTCATCTGACTCTTTGACTTCATAGTTTTTGTAAGTTATATTTCATAGATTTTTTTTAATGACTACACTGTTAAGAACCGTATGTGTTGCTGCTGACTGTTTAATCTCCGTCACTGCTGTCCTGGGATCGTTCTTGGTTTAGAAAATAAAGGAGTCGATAGGTTGGTAGACAGGCCGCGCCTGCCTTCCTAATGTGATTAGTGAACCGAGTACAGAGCCTCCATTGCTAATCTACCCTGAGCCGCCCACACAAGTTTGGCTCCTGACAGAAAATAAATAACGAAGAATTAATTAACCATCGAAACTTAAAAGTCTGTGATCAAGAAGACTGCGTAAACTGTGTGTGTCCAACTCTCCTTCACCAGCACTGTTCTTGTATCAAGATGTTACTAAACAGTAACAAACTACTAATCCCAACATGGTAATAAAGATTGTTGTTAGCAATAAAGTAGTAGTGTACTTTCATGTCTCCAGAGGCAGTGAAAATTATTTAAATTTCCCGGCTAGCATTAACATGAAGTTTTCCCCTGGGGGATGACTTACCAGGTGGTTCATGTTTTGATGATGTTAGTGCATGTTAACTGCTTTAATAAGAGGTGGGGAATTTGACTCGCTAGTTAGGTATTGCTTCTCTGCATTAAGTATATACCAGTGCCAGCCTTCAAGACTACGGGAGAGACACCATCAACATGGGAAAGCTTTCAACACCATCAAGATGAACCAACTTTTTCCCCACCTCTGAACATTACAAAGATGCTGAGGTCTTGTTCGCAGGAATTAACGATACAGTTAAGAGTCGTGACTCTTAAATTTTATGGAATTAATAATGAGGCTCCAGCACACTGTGGGAACCTTTGTAGTTTCGCCAGCTAGTGACTTCAGTCCTGTACACAGCAGTGAAGGAGTCACTGGCTGGAGAAACTTTTCCTTAGTGAAGGTTCGCAAATATTGCACAAGTGTGTCGTTCTTCAACTTGTCGGTTTTCTAAACCATTATAAAGCATTTTGAACAAGATACTGACTGGATGATAATAGCAGGATGTTGACCTTGGGAATAATAAAAATATCATAGCGGTGTACTGGTGAACGGATACCTAAAATAACTTCTTGAATTAAGGTCATGTTTTGAAGTGTTTTTTTTTGTCAGAACATGTACTTAAAAATGTTAGCAATTAAGCTTTGCCTCGAGGATGAGACGCACGCATTGATTAGAAATTTCTTGGCGGTTGATTTAAATGTTTTGCATAGTGGCACGTGTTGGCATGGCTACGTGTGGTGTACTGAGCGCACGTCTGGTTCTGCTGGGCCCCTCAGCCAGGTTCAGAGGTGCACTGAGCGCACGTCTGGTTCTACTGGGCCCCTCAGCCATGTTCAGAGGTGCACTGAGCGCACGTCTGGTTCTGCTGGGCCCCTCAGCCATGTTCAGAGGTGCACTGAGCGCACGTCTGGTTCTACTGGGCCCCTCAGCCATGTTCAGAGGTGCACTGAGCGCACGTCTGGTTCTGCTGGGCCCCTCAGCCATGTTCAGAGGTGCACTGAGCGCACGTCTGGTTCTGCTGGGCCCCTCAGCCATGTTCAGAGGTGCACTGAGCGCACGTCTGGTTCTGCTGGGCCCCTCAGCCATGTTCAGAGGTGCACTGAGCGCACGTCTGGTTCTACTGGGCCCCTCAGCCATGTTCAGAGGTGTACTGAGCGCACGTCTGGTTCTGCTGGGCCCCTCAGCCATGTTCAGAGGTGCACTGAGCGCACGTCTGGTTCTGCTGGGCCCCTCAGCCAGGTTCAGAGGTGCACTGAGCGCACGTCTGGTTCTGCTGGGCCCCTCAGCCATGTTCAGAGGTGCACTGAGCGCACGTCTGGTTCTGCTGGGCCCCTCAGCCATGTTCAGAGGTGCACTGAGCGCACGTCTGGTCCTACTGGGCCCCTCAGCCATGTTCAGAGGTGCACTGAGCGCACGTCTGGTTCTGCTGGGCCCCTCAGCCATGTTCAGAGGTGCACTGAGCGCACGTCTGGTTCTGCTGGGCCCCTCAGCCATGTTCAGAGGTGTACTGAGCGCACGTCTGGTTCTGCTGGGCCCCTCAGCCATGTTCAGAGGTGTACTGAGCGCACGTCTGGTTCTGCTGGGCCCCTCAGCCATGTTCAGAGGTGTACTGAGCGCACGTCTGGTTCTGCTGGGCCCCTCAGCCATGTTCAGAGGTGCACTGAGCGCACGTCTGGTTCTGCTGGGCCCCTCAGCCATGTTCAGAGGTGCACTGAGCGCACGTCTGGTTCTGCTGGGCCCCTCAGCCATGTTCAGAGGTGTACTGAGCGCACGTCTGGTTCTGCTGGGCCCCTCAGCCAGGTTCAGAGGTGCACTGAGCGCACGTCTGGTTCTGCTGGGCCCCTCAGCCATGTTCAGAGGTGTACTGAGCGCACGTCTGGTTCTGCTGGGCCCCTCAGCCATGTTCAGAGGTGCACTGAGCGCACGTCTGGTTCTGCTGGGCCCCTCAGCCAGGTTCAGAGGTGCACTGAGCGCACGTCTGGTTCTGCTGGGCCCCTCAGCCAGGTTCAGAGGTGCACTGAGCGCACGTCTGGTTCTGCTGGGCCCCTCAGCCATGTTCAGAGGTGTACTGAGCGCACGTCTGGTTCTGCTGGGCCCCTCAGCCAGGTTCAGAGGTGTACTGAGCGCACGTCTGGTTCTGCTGGGCCCCTCAGCCAGGTTCAGAGGTGTACTGAGCGCACGTCTGGTTCTGCTGGGCCCCTCAGCCAGGTTCAGAGGTGCACTGAGCGCACGTCTGGTTCTGCTGGGCCCCTCAGCCATGTTCAGAGGTGCACTGAGCGCACGTCTGGTTCTGCTGGGCCCCTCAGCCAGGTTCAGAGGTGCACTGAGCGCACGTCTGGTTCTGCTGGGCCCCTCAGCCATGTTCAGAGGTGCACTGAGCGCACGTCTGGTTCTGCTGGGC
The DNA here is from genome assembly GCF_026875155.1 of Cherax quadricarinatus. Classification (NCBI taxonomy): domain Eukaryota; kingdom Metazoa; phylum Arthropoda; class Malacostraca; order Decapoda; family Parastacidae; genus Cherax; species Cherax quadricarinatus. Next base: position 97,971,727 of record NC_069400.1, read on the forward strand.
CCCTCAGCCATGTTCAGAGGTGCACTGAGCGCACGTCTGGTTCTGCTGGGCCCCTCAGCCATGTTCAGAGGTGCACTGAGCGCACGTCTGGTTCTGCTGGGCCCCTCAGCAATGTTCAGAGGTGCACTGAGCGCACGTCTGGTTCTGCTGGGCCCCTCAGCCATGTTCAGAGGTGCACTGAGCGCACGTCTGGTTCTACTGGGCCCCTCAGCCATGTTCAGAGGTGCACTGAGCGCACGTCTGGTTCTGCTGGGCCCCTCAGCCATGTTCAGAGGTGCACTGAGCGCACGTCTGGTTCTGCTGGGCCCCTCAGCCATGTTCAGAGGTGCACTGAGCGCACGTCTGGTTCTGCTGGGCCCCTCAGCCATGTTCAGAGGTGCACTGAGCGCACGTCTGGTTCTGCTGGGCCCCTCAGCCATGTTCAGAGGTGCACTGAGCGCACGTCTGGTCCTACTGGGCCCCTCAGCCATGTTCAGAGGTGCACTGAGCGCACGTCTGGTTCTGCTGGGCCCCTCAGCCATGTTCAGAGGTGCACTGAGCGCACGTCTGGTCCTACTGGGCCCCTCAGCCATGTTCAGAGGTGCACTGAGCGCACGTCTGGTTCTGCTGGCCCTCAGCCATGTTCAGAGGTGCACTGAGCGCACGTCTGGTTCTGCTGGGCCCCTCAGCCATGTTCAGAGGTGCACTGAGCGCACGTCTGGTCCTACTGGGCCCCTCAGCCATGTTCAGAGGTGCACTGAGCGCACGTCTGGTCCTACTGGGCCCCTCAGCCAGGTTCAGAAAGGTACTTGAAGCATCCTCAGCTTGACACTGATACATCGGAGATAATTGCAAAAAATACCGACACAATGGAAAAAATACGCAAATGCGGTATAATGTGATCCTTTGACAACGTTTCGCCCACACAGTGGGATTTATCAAGTCACAAACGACTATCGGGTCTTAGTACACCATGGTTTAGATTCCTACCATATACAAGAACACCACAACGAAGGAACGCTACAGTAGGCCTACTGACGCATGCTGGGCACGGCCAACTCACCCACTCGTCTACCCGTCTAACATATATTTAAAACTACCCAAAGTTCTTGCCTGAGTGATGCTACCTGGGAGTTTGTTCCACTCATCTACAACTCTCTTGCCAAACCATTACTTCCCAATATCCTTTATAAATCTAAATTTCTCCAACTTTTATCCATTGCTGCGAGTCCTGTCTTGGTTAGATGTTTTAAACACCGAGGTGTACAATGGAAAACAAGAATAAAGTGTACACATGCACACACATGCATACAGAACGCAGATGGAATAACGAATAAATACGAGGAGTGGAATGAAAGAATCAATGAGAAGTCCCCAGACATCATAGCAGTCACAGAAACGAAACTCGGAGACAATAACAGACGCAGTCTTCCCACCGGGATATCAGATCCTGAGGTAAGATAGAAGGAGCAGAGGGGGAGGAGGGGTTGCACTGCTCGTAAAAAAAAACAATGGGGTTTTGAGGAAATGGAAGGCATTGACGAGATTGGAGAAAGGGACTACATTGTAGGTACAATTCAGTCTGGGGAACATAAGGTAGGCATTGCAGTGATGTATAACCCACCACAGAACTGCAGGAGGCCAAGAGAGGAATATGAAGAGAACAGTGATGGACACACTGGCTGAGGTGGCACGAAGAGCTCAATCATGCAGAGCAAAGTTACTGGTTATGGGTGATTTCAACCACAGGGAGATCGATTGGGGAAACCTGGAGCCTCATGGGGGTCCCGAAATATGGAGAGCCAAGATGATGGATGTGGTACTGGAAAATCTCATGCATCAACACGTCAGGGACACTACCAGAGAGGAGAGGATGAACCACCAAGACTGGACCTTGTGTTCACCCTGAGCAGTTCAGACATTGAGGACATCACATATGAGAGGCCCCAAGGAGCTAGTGACCACGTAGTTCTGAGTTTCGGTTACATAGTAGAGTTACAAGTGGAGAGGGTAACAGGAGTCGAATGGGAAAAGCCAAACTATAAAAGGGGGACTACACAGGTATGAGGAACTTCCTGCAGGAGGTTCAGTAGGACAGAGAACTGGCAGGAAAGTCAGTAAATGAAATGATGGAACATGTAAAAACAAAATGCAAGGAAGCAAAGGAA
>NC_069400.1:97976373-97995138 GCF_026875155.1 Cherax quadricarinatus
AGCTTATAAATGACCGTTATTTCCTTTTCCTAGGATTAGAACCTGATACTTACTGAAGTTGGTTGAATCTTCCACTTCTCCAACCACATCATCAGCTTGTTCATTACCTCCTCTGTAATGTTTATGTATATTGTGAACAAGTGTGTCGACTGCCACACCTTGCAACACCGCTCTTGCCAGGTCCCCATTACGATTTCTCTCCATTAATGCAGACACTGGTGCCTATCTGTCAGCCATGCTTCAACCCTGGTGATCATTTCCTAATCACCTGTGTTGAACTTTTATCAAAAAGACCTTACTGAAGTCCATATGCATAATGTATTCTTTATATTAGTCTACCTCCTCAAAATAGTAAATCTGTCCTGAGGTTTGTTGATCAAATTGCTCCTTTGCTGGTGGCCTCAAACTGCATCAGCAATTATTCATTGCATCAACTTTCCATCAATTGAGGTTACTGATGTGGTCTATCTCCTTCATAAATGAGTATCACATTTCCCATTTATTGTTTATTCGGTACGACACCTGTTTGTGTTGGAGACTAGCTAATAGTTTGCTAAGTTCCTTCTCACATTCCTTTAGAATCCTTGAAAACAGCTCATCAGGTCCCGGTGATTTGTTTAACGTCAATTTGTTTACTTGTTTGAGGACCAAGTAACTACTGACTTTATTACATAATTTATGTTCGTCCTGATCAATATAATTATTGAGTTCTGGAATTTTGTTTGTATTTTCTTGTGTAAAAACAGAAAGGAAATAAATATTGAAAATAGTCCACATTTTTTTGTCACTAACAGTCAACTGATCTGAGTTGTATTTCATTGGACTTATCTTTTCGCTAATATTATTCCTGTATACTTGAAACTTAGGATTGATCTGTAATTCCCTCTCAACCAAAATTTATTTTTTTTAATTTTTACTTCATCTTAAACTGAATATTGAATATTGTTCAGTAAGGCGACTCTCACTTCTTTTGATTCGCCTGTAAATGCTTCTCTTTAAACCATTTAGGGTCTTTCATCTTAGATTTAAATTTTGTTTAATGAATATATGCAGTTTGGCCAGGTTGTACAATGCTGTGGAAAATGTTATATTGACAACCATCACCACCACCTATCCTGTCTCCCGCATGATAGTCGCCAGTCAGGTTACCTCAGTCTATCCTTCTAAAGTAATCCCTGACCTCCACATAATATGCAGCACGAAAATTGGGGACCTAAATTTTCTTATAGTTATTGAGGTAATTTATGTGTGATATTAAAACTGAGTGATTTGTGACCACTTTCTCAAAGCTCATTAACCTACCCTTGTGGGTTTAGTGCTCAATTATGGTTATACTCTTCATTAACCTTAAAATTATCTATAAGAGAATTTGTTTGCCAGGTCCAGCAGATTATTTCCTCTACTTGGTTCTGACACTATGGTTTTGAAAAGCAATCCTGGACCACTTCAAGAAACTCGCTAGACTGAATTGCCGTCAAATTGCTGCAATTGGGACTTGGCTAAAGTTAAAAATCTCCCATTAAAATACATTTTAATATCTAGATGCCTGAGCAATTTCGTCCTAAGGAAGTTTACCATAGTTACTCTAGGTCTTCCATCTTTATTTAGTTTCTGATGGAATATTTAAAAAATTTTCCCAAACATACATAGCCACTCCGCCCCCTTTCCTCTTGACTGTGTAGACTAGTTTGTACCCGTGGGTGGGTGTGTGTGTGTGTGTGTGTGTGGGGAACTCAGCAGTCATGTCTCTTGGGAGTGAGAGTGAGTTACAAGCTTGGTAATGAACATACAAGCTGAGGAGACGGGAAAATACTTTCAACTATGGAAATCGCTGCGAGGAAGTTTTCTTGTGCAATTCATAACTTAAAAAAAAAACATTGGCTTAATCCAGCATGGTGTAACCCAGTCTAATCTAACCTTGCTTAATTTAACAGGATTTTATTTTTTTAACACGCCGGTCGTCTCCCACCGTCTCGCACTATCACTGCCTTGCCAGAGGCGAGCAGATATGATAGTTTAGATATCCCTCTAAACAGCAGATATCCCAGACCCCTCCCTTAAAGTGCAGGCATTGTATTTCCCACCTCCAGGACTCAAGTCCGGCTAACCGGTTTCCCTTAATCCCCTCACAAAATATTACCCTGCAAATTATTTAATTTAAGCGTTAAAACCTAAGGGTCATATCCACATGAGCCAGCTTGACCTTGCATGCATGCATGCATATGAATGCATGCATGCCTGGCTCCCTCACTGACATGGATGCCTGGCTCCCTCAGACGTACCAGCGTGTGAGAAACAATCGTCAGTTGAGGGTAAGAGTGAAGCGACCCCGGACGCTGGTTGACCTGGACGGGGAAGAAGGGATGACCTGCCCCGTGTGTGACCTGCGCGTTCCTCTTGACGGACCAGGAGACATCAATACGCACATCGACAAGTGCCTCCGGGCGGTAAGTTCTCTTCATAGTCAGATAATTACCTATCGGGTAATCACCCGCTTACCTCTCAGACAATTACCTTCTCGTCGTAGTGATTCTTTTTCTCTCTCCTCTTGGATGTTTGACATCTTATGAGATTTAAAAATCTAAAACTAAAAATCTATCCGTGAATATCATTAAGACAAATGTTAATACAATGTATAATAATAGTAATAATTATTTCCACATGTACAACGTATACAGCTGACATCTTAACATTGAAAATTCTTATGCAGAGCATTTCTGGCAAATTAAGTCTGTTTTCTCCCCAGGATGCGACCTACTCCAGTCGACTAACACCCAGGTACCTATTTTACTGCTACATGAACAGGGACACCAGGTGTCTTAAGGAAACACGTACTAGTGTTTCCACCCGTACCGGGGATCTAACCACGGACCTGCGTGCGTGCGTGCGTGTGTGTGTGCGTGCGTGTGTGTGCGCGTGTGTGCGTGCGCGTGTGTGCGTGCGCGTGTGTGCGCGTGTGCGTGTGTGCGTGTGTGTGCGCGCGCGTGTGCGTGTGTGCGTGTGCGCGTGTGCGCGTGTGCGCGTGTGCGCGTGTGTGCGCGTGTGCGTGCGCGCGCGCGTGAAATGAGTGCTCTGCCCAGTTATGGGACACCTTTACCCCATCCTTCAGTTTTGAAAGTTTGACTTATGTCAGACGAGTCTCTGGAGAAATATATATTATATATATATATATATATATATATATATATATATATATATATATAAAATATATATAATATAATATATGTCGTGCCGAATATGTAAAACTGGTCAATTAGCAAGAACTCATTTAAAATTAAGTCCTTTCTAAAATTTTCTCTTATACGTTTAAAGATATATTTTTTCATTACTGTTAATGTAAAAAAAAATAATTTTGCTCCAAAAGAATCTTAGAAAACTTACCTAACCTTATTATAACAAGAATAATTTATTTTGGCCTAACCCAACTAAATATATTTTAGATTTGTTTACAATAACTTAATACTAAACAAACACAGTGAATTATATTTTTTTCGTTAGGTTCAGAATGATTTTGGCGAAATTATTGCATACACAAATTTTCACTTGTCCTATATGGCAAGATGAGCGTTGCTATTTAAGCCAAGATCGCAAATTCTGCTTATTCGGCACGACACACACAACACACACACACACACACACACACACACACACACACACGTATATTATATATATAATTTTTTTTTTTTTTTTTTTTTTTTTTTTTTTTTTTTTTTTTTTTTTTTTTTTTTTTCAACAAGTCGGCCGTCTCCCACCGAGGCAGGGTGACCCAAAAAGGAAAGAAAATCCCCAAAAAGAAAATACTTTCATCATCATTCAACACTTTCACCACACTCGCACATTATCACTGTTTTTGCAGAGGTGCTCAGAATACAACAGTCTAGAAGCTTAAACATATAAAGATAACAAACATATCCCTCCAAACTGCCAATATCCCAAACCCCTCCTTTAAAGTGCAGGCATTGTACTTCCCATTTCCAGGACTCAAGTCCGACTATATGAAAATAACCGGTTTCCCTGAATCCCTTCACTAAATATTACCCTGCTCACACTCCAACAGATCGTCAGGTCCCAAGTACCATTCGTCTCCATTCACTCCTATCTAACACGCTCACGCACGCTTGCTGGAAGTCCAAGCCCCTTACCCACAAAACCTCCTTTACCCCCTCTCTCCAACCCTTTCGAGGACGACCCCTACCCCGCCTTCCTTCCCCTATAGATTTATATGCTTTCCATGTCATTCTACTGTGATCCATTCTCTCTAAATGACCAAACCACCTCAACAACCCCTCTTCTGCCCTCTGACTAATACTTTTATTAACTCCACACCTTCTCCTAATTTCCACACTCCGAATTTTCTGCATAATTTTTTACACCACACTTTTGCCCTTAAACAGGACATCTCCGCTGCCTCCAACCGTCTCCTCGCTGCTGCATTTACCACCCAAGCTTCACACCCATATAAGAGTGTTGGTACTACTATACTTTCATACATTCCCTTCTTTGCCTCCATAGATAACGTTTTTTGACTCCACATATACCTCAACGCACCACTCACCTTTTTTCCCTCATCAATTCTATGATTAACCTCATCCTTCATAAATCCATCCGCCGACACGTCAACTCCCAAGTATCTGAAAACATTCACTTCTTCCATACTCCTCCTCCCCATATATATATATATATTATATATATATATATATATATATATAATATATATATATATATATATATATATATATATAAAATATATAATAGGTAGTAGGTTGGTATAGGTAGTAGGTTGGTAGACAGCAACCGCCCAGGGAGGTACTACCGTCCTGCCAAGTGAGTGTAAAACGAAAGCCTGTAATTGTTTTACATGATGGTAGGATTGCTGGTGTCCTTTTTTCTGTCTCATGAACATGCAAGATTTCAGGTACGTCTTGCTACTTCTACTTACACTTAGGTCACACTACACATACATGTACAAGCACATATATACACACCCCTCTGGGTTTTCTTCTATTTTCTTTCTAGTTCTTATTCTTGTTTATTTCCTCTTATCTCCATGGGGAAGTGGAACAGAATTCTTCCTCCGTAAGCCATGCGTGTTGTAAGAGGCAACTAAAATGCCGGGAGCAAGGGGCTAGTAACCTCTTCTCCTGTATATATTACTAAATGTAAAAGGAGGAACTTTCGTTTTTCCTTTTGGGCCACCCCGCCTCGGTGGGATACGGCCGGTGTGTTGAATGAAAGAAAGATATATATATATATATATATATATATATATATATATATATATGTGTGTGTATTTCAGATATCACCTGTAGAAGGCAAGTGTTTACTGTAGGTTTTCTTCCTAGGTGTCATAGTTGTTAGGTTTTAAGGAAATTTTGTGGAATGGCGTCCACTCGTAAGAGATACCTGATTGACAGGTTTCTCTCGTATGAGAGCAGTGCCGCTGTCACTCTGGGTTGTCTCACTGTTGTTACTCTGGACAGGCAGAGCGAGAGTGTGAAGAAGCAGCGGAGGTGGATGTTGAAGGAGAATATGAGGAGTACGAATGGTGTGGTCAGACGAGGGTGAGAGCAACACAGATGCTGAGAGCGGAAGGTCAGCTGCATGGTGAGTACCTTTCCTCATGCCTTACACTAGATCACAGTTGCTGAGGGAAACGGGACATAGCTGGCCAATCTGAGGTAGACAGTTGCACAGCGGATGAGGTCAGGCGTGGGTACACTGCTGCAGGGGCGGCTGTCGAAGTAGCTGTTTTGTGCACCCCCTATAGCCATGCGGTGGAGGGTAACGCAAGAGCATGTGGATACACAATAGACCTAAGAACTAGGGTTTATACCTACCTAGGAACTTAGTATTTGTGCCTAGGAACTTAGTATTTATACCTAGGAACTTAGGATTTGTCTAGTAACTAGGACTTTTCTATTGGCAAAAAATTTAGGATGTTTGCTTAATGTCTGGTTTCTTATTTTCATTAATGAGATACCTTGACATATCACATAGGTTATTGTACTGTCTATATTCCTCAATAAGTGAACAGTGAAGTACATAGTGTCCAAGAGCCACTCTCATGTTGACCACACACACTTTGTATCTAGTTTGATCATGTGTGTATCTGCCAGACTGCCAGAAGTACTTATAACCAAGCCTAAGCCTGGCTACTACAACGCCGGTCAGTCTGTTTACATGGCAAGTTGATCGGTAAATATGCTTACCTACGATCATATTGTAATGAGTGATAGATCTACTCAGGCTTCTTCTAACTGCACTGTCATGACATTGGTTCATTGTTCGTCAGTATAAGCAGATAATTTGTGAATTTCAAGTGTAGAACAGTTGAAAGTAAATTTACTAGCTGAGTGTACTATGAATATAATTAATTTTTCAAGGTGCGTCTGTCGTAATTGGTAAGTGAAAGTAAGGATTTTAAGTTAAAATATACTTGATATTAATGTTTAGTTTACTTGTATACATAGATCTTTCTGAATGTATATTGGAAGTTTAGATATTGCACTGGATATATACATGTAGTGTGCAACTGTTTACTGCCGTTCTGTTTATCTTATTAATGGGATCTATATTTATTTACTTTTATTTTGGGCAGCTATAAAAAAAATTGCTACCAAGTTTTCGTTTATTGCTAGTTTTAACCATTAACATTCTAGTTGCTAATCTAAAATAATATTGATATTGCTATATTTGTAATGTGCGAGTGTGTTTATGACAGCTCTGGGGACGAGGGTGGTACAAGGTCGTGAAGACGAAGTGGTGGAAGTATGTGAGGATGACTCGCTCAGTGTGTACGGTCCAGCACAGTACACTGACACTGACCTGCAGCCCCACAACCACCTTGCTCACACCAACACTGACCATGATGTCGACGTAGGTGACTTAGTCGACACCACCACCACCTTGCACACACCTCAAGCGCCTACTGATCACATCCCCAGGTGAATATTTTTCGCCCACACTTCAGTGTTCTAGCGCCGTTTTTTTTCAGTGCGTTTGACTTCTTCGAAATTCGTTTTAATTACTTTTCTGAATAAAAAAGATGCTTAAGCCTGGAGGAAAACACATGGAGCGAGAGAACTAACTAGCTGGACTGAAGAACAGAATTATTGCATCGCATCTCTCCTGACTAGGATAGAGGGGGGGGGTGCCAAGATACTGTTACAGGGCTCTTGATTCAGGGAACCTTACTTACCCTCACCAACTTTAGGTTGATTACCTCTCATTCCCCTACCGCGGTTATAGCCCATGCAGGTTTAGCCTTTCCTTATGGATATAATGTGTTTTATCACTAAGTTGCAGCTCGTCACACGTGTTCCACACTTCCAGAGTTGCAACACTCCTTGGTAAAGTGATTCTGCATCTCTTAAGTGTGCAGTGTAATATTTGTCTTTACAAATCAACCGTTGACATAATTATCACAGAACTATCAACATGTGTGAATCAACATGCATGCCAACAAGTCACCTGTACATACAGTACATACTCTTCTTACATTTGTAGCTATGTGGTAAATGTTTAATGTAAATGTAGTCTTGCTGGGCGCATCACCCCACTGGCAGTGTTAAGGTAGGTTGGCACTACGTCATAATAGGGTCGCACGCACATACGTAATGCAAACAGGGTATATACACCCGTGTATATACACAGTTTTACTTCATTTTTGTATATTAGGGTACAGGTAAGTTGCAGCCTTAATGACACATGTGCAGTCGATACATATATATATATATATATATATAATATATATATATATATATATATATATATATAAAATATATATATATATATATATATATATATATATATATATATTATATATATATATATATAATATATATAATAATATATATATTTATATATATATATATATAATAATATATATATAATATATATATATATATATTATATATATTATATATTATATATATATATATATATATTATATATATATATATATATATATATATATAAATATATATAAAAATATAATATTTATATATATATATTAAATATAATATTTAATATATATATATATATATATAATATATATATAAATATAATATATATATAAATATAATATTAATATATATATATTAAATAATAATATTTATATATATATATATATATATAAATATAATATTATATATATATAAATATAATATTTATACTCATACGAATATCTATTAATAAATATCAATTCACGGGAGATACAAAATTTTGATGCATCAACGAGAAACTAGAGTTGAGAGAATCTAGTATTGAAGTTGTGACACTTAAACACAGTTTTTGATAATACGATTCATGGTATACCTTAGAATTATTCTGTGATAAAGTTCGAATTCAGTATGATAAAGGAATGGTATGATGCATGCTTTAGTAGGAAGTCATTATAGAACAGAGGATCTTGATCTTGACTGATTGGATTGATTTATGTAACGAAAAAACTTGGGGGGGGGGAGGGGGGATGTGCTAGGAAGGTGGGAGAGTAAGAATATATTTTTTAAGTGGTGTCACGAGGAGAGAGAGTTGGAGCTTAACCCAGCTGTTAGGAAAAGATCCAGTATTCTAAGATATTGATAAGGTTTCATTTTTCAGCAGTAGCAGCAATAGCCTAGCCCCAGAGGAGCCGGCGTCAGGCAGCAGTAGCAGCAACAGTCGCTGCTCAGTCAACTCGGCTCACTCTCGTTAGTAGCCACACGTTTGTATGTTGATTATGTGGAAGTCTTAATATATCAAGAACACTCCTCTCCTCAGTCGCTAATTCCACCTCTCATAATTCCATCCTTCCCTCACCACCACTACAACCTCCAACTCCCCCTCCTCCTCCACAACTACAACTTCCTCCACCTCACCAACCATAAAGAAGTCGGTTAAATTACCATTTTATTTTATCAAAGGCAGTATTCAGAGAAATTAATTTTGTTTAAACTTCAGTTTTACACATTAGTTTTACAGGGTCAGAGCTGTTATCTTACCTCAGCTCATTTCCAAGCCCAGCTCACCCTCTTGTGTATCCCCTTCCCCGGATATGATACCCATACTGGTACCTACTTACTGCTAGGTGAACAGTAGCAGCAGGTGTAGGAAACATGTCCAACGTTTTACTTGTACTACACTAGACAGATAAGCACTTTTGAAGCATTTTTGCAACACACAAAGTTAAATAAAATGGACTTCAAAATCGAGGAGACAAAAATTTGAAACAAATGGTTAACAGCAGGTATTGAAAAGCCGCCGGGAAACTGGGTTAAGCTTAGCGACTACTACTAGGCGGAACTTTGGTATTACTGCACACTGTACAATACGTATAAGCCATATAACCTATGTGCACCGTGGAATAAGTATATATTTTGTGCAAATTGTTATTTTGAGAGCAAAATTAGTGCCATACGTTTGGTTGCACAAAATATTCGAGCCAGTTACAGCTTAGCGTGAGTCTCGTCACTCCGGCAGAATGTAAACAATGACGCGCCAGAGCGATGGCAGAGGCCAGGTTAAGGCGAGTTCTTTCCTTTTGGTTACTTTTTTTTTTCCTATTTGCACAACATACTGTCTCAACTGCAAAACCAACTCTGTATTTTGTAATTAGTTATTAATTGTCCGAAATAGGCCGAGAAGAGGTAAACTATTGCCAGAAATGGTTTCAAGTAAAACGTTCGCCAGAGAGCAGCGAGTTGTACCGAAAAAATGCTAGCAAGTAACCCTGAAAAATGACGACTTACAAAGGAAGAGCCTTCAAAGGGGTGTCTTGTCAGCGAAGGGCTCTTGATCCAAGGAATTTGAACTATCTCCTTGGATGAGACCAGATTACCTCCCAGACTCTACAGTCCTTACGGGTTCAATACTTCCCTCATTATATGAAGAATTGAAAATACTGAAGTCGTCAATGGTGCGGAGAAAGACGAATGATAAGTATTATTATAAAAGTAATGAGAAGATAAATTAAGAGACTTCTTAGCACCGTCAGCGGAGAACAAGATGCCACAATTTTAAACTAACAAAGAAAATCAGTAACATAAGAGGAGTAGAAAATGTCTTAACTAAGAGTGTTGGATTGCTGGAGCGGGAGAAGTCTTAATGTTTACTGTTTGATAAACTAAACACTGAAGATGGACACCGAGCACAGCTTCTCTCTCCTGCAACTACAAATAGATAATCACACATCCACTACACTTTTACTTCGACCCCTCTTCCTTCACCCTCTACATAAAATGATGAATATCAATTCATGCAGTGAATATATCGCCCAATAGGATTTAGAGTAGAGCCATAAATTAAGGAGTTAACATTTGTACACAGTGCGGGCGGAGGGCGAGAGTGCAAACAACCCAGCTGTTGTGGAAGCCCTGAGGGCGAGGCTGCAGGAGTTGGAAGAAGAGACGCCCAGGGCTCGATACTCCTGCCGTGTCTGTCACGTAAGTTTTAAGTCAATTTGTTTGGAAAGTAGTCAAAGTAGTCATTAATGAAGTAAGGTAGATCGGGGAGGAGAGCCAGGCAGCTCCAGAGATCTTAAGAGATCAATACTGGTCTCGATCTCTTCATTTTCTAGCATTCTGATCGCCAAGAATTGAGAATCTCTTAAGCCTTTTTAGAGGTTAATACATTAGTGTGCTGCGCGTCGTCATAAATACGGTGCAGGGATGCTGAGTAATAGAACACTGAAACACTTATTGATCCTCAGATATCAAGAACTTTTTATTTATGGGTACTAGAACTTCCTGAATCTTCATATTCAGTGTGCCGGTGTCTTCTGGAACTTTAGGCTTCAGGTATCTAAAGCAACTTGAGGTATTAGGGATCTCTGAAATTAGTGGTTTCTGGAGCTTAGTTTACTGACTGTGTGTGCTGGAAGATTAGTGATTTTGCAGTCCCTACTGAGGTCTTTCAAATTGGGTTCAGTATGTTGATTCCTGAATTTTGTCCTTTGTATCAGGAACTTTAGAAAAATGAAACCCATAACATTACTACAGCATTTCGTCTAGAATAATAAACCTTTTGGTACAGAGATCCTTAGTTGTAAAGTGTTGCGGCTTTTGTACAATGGAAACTTTGGAACTCTGAGCTTGTTAGGCTACGACCTCGAACTCTTGTCTTGTATGCTGAGGAACAGTCTCTGGGTGTGTCGACAACCCTAGGCCTCTATGGAACCAGCATTTCCAAAAAGTTTAATGTCAGGCTTTGTTTAATGTCAGGTTTTGCTTTGTTTACATCCTTGATCCTGGAACTTTAGATTCCAAGAGCACTTGGTGCAAAAACCTGTGGTTACTTTTTATTCCCCAAGAATCTCTGAAAAAAAGAAATTAGTATTTTGAACTTTTTGTAAACAGTATTTAGCCTGTGGGACTGTTAATGCCAGGCTGTGAATAACCCTAGGCATTTTGGACTGGGATTTCAGGTGCCTTGGTATTTAGTACCAGAGATGTGGTATTGCCGATGAACCTTAGTACCTGGAGAGTTTCGGGGGTCAACGCCCCCGCGGCCCGAGCTGTGACAAGGCCTCATGGTGGATCAGGGCCTGATCAACCAGGCTGTTACTGTTGGCCGCACGCAACCCGACGTACGAACCACAGCCCGGCTGGTCAGGTACTGACTTTAGGTGCTTGTCCAGTGCCTGCTTGATGACAGCCAGGGTTATTGGTAATCCCCCTTACGTATGCTGGGAGGCAGTTGAACAGTCTTGGGGCCCCTGACACTTATTGTGTTCTCTTATCGTACTAGTGACATCCCTGCTTTTCAATGGGGAGATGTTGCATCGTCTGCAGTGTCTTTTGCTCTCACAGGGAGTGATTTTCGTGTGCAAGTTTGGCACTAATCCCTCTAGGATCTTCCATGTGTGTGTTATCATCTCTCTCCCGCCTACGTTCTAAGGAGTACAGGTTGAGGAACTTCAAGCGCTCCCAGTAATTGAGGTGTTTTATCTTCGTTATGCGCGCCGTGAAGGTTCTCTGTACATTTTCTAGGTCAGCAATTTCACCTGCCTTGAAAGGTGCTGTTAGTGTGCAGCAATATTCCAGCCTAGATAGAACAAGCGACCTGAAGAGTGTCATCGTGGGCTTGGCATCCCTAGTCTTGAAGGTTCTCATTATCCATCCTGTCATTTTTCTAGCAGATGCGATTGATACAATGTTATGGTCTTTGAAGGTAAGATCTTCTGACATGATCACTCCCAGGTCTGACATTAGTTTTTCGTTCTATTGTGTGGTTGGAATTTGTTTTATACTCCTATATAGTTTTAATTTCCTCACGTTTTCCATATCGGAATAATTGAAGATTTGGTTGATGTCCGCCTGGAGTCTTGCAGTGTCTTCAATGGAGCACACTGTCATACAAATTCGGGTGTCATCTGCAAAGGAAGACACGGCACTGTGGCTTATATCCCTGTCTCAGATATGAGGAACAAGATGGGAACGAGTACTGTGCCTTGTGGAACAGCTTTTTCACCGAAGCCTCCTCTGACTTTACTGTTGACTACTGCTCTTTGTTCGATTTGTTAGGAAATTATAGATCCATCTACCAACTTTTCCTGTTATTCCTTTATCACGCATTTTGTGCTCTATTACACCATGGTCACACTTGTCAAAGACTTGCAAAGTCTGTGTATATTACATCTGCATGGCAGAATCTCTGAAAATCTTTGACTCTGGTAAGTCGAACCTCTTGAACTCTGGCGTCTACATTCCTGAACCTCTACGTTGTGTACTTTTGGCTTCTGGAACACGTGGACCTATTAACCTTAGGGTGTTTAGGATTTTTAAATATGGTTTCAGGGTACCGACATACAGTATATGAATTAGCTGTAAATACTGGGGTCTTTGGGTTCTGAGCCTTTAGAGAGACTGGCATTTTGGTACTGCGGCCTTTTGGCACTCTTGGTATCTGGTTGCTGTAATCGACGACTTTTCTAGATCATATGAAATTCCTTGCATTTGGATAATGAATTATAGGATTTCGTCTTGAGCACTGAGCTTTCTAGAATTTCCAGATTTTGAATGTAACCTCTGAAATTCTTGGGGGCTGCTTAAATTTTTAGTCTGAGTACTTAGCATTAGCGGAGCTCTGAGTAGCTCTTACAGAATCTGCAATTTTTACAAAGGGGGTGCTTAGTCTCGTGTACACAGAGCCTGAAGCCCCTATCGGGAAAGGGATTTTGGGGAAAATTAAATACTAATGCTGGATCCCTGAATATTTGCTCTGCACGGTGCACCACTTTCTTGGTATTGCACAAGTGGTACAAAATGCACTGAATCCGGGAACCCTCAAAAAATTACTTTTGAGTTTTAAGAATTTAAAAGAGTGAAAGGGGTGAATAGTAGCTGGGGCTTATGGATGCTGGTTTCCCATTTTAAAAGTTATGAGGTGTAGTGTAAGTAATTTATTTGTATACTTGAAAAATTTTCCCTAAAAACTTTCCACCATTTTTTTGGCTTTTTTACGACTAATACTCTAAGGTCGGAAAAATTTTTATTGAAAAGCTGAGTAAATTTTTCTTAAAATTTTTTTTTTAAAAACATTTTAAATTTACATCTAATTTTTACCTACTTTTCTGTGGCTCTTTGTAATATTTTTTTTTTTTTTTTCCCTATAATGGGGGAAATGGTGACTGGCGGGGTACCACGCGATGAGGGGAGTACGTGAGGGCCCCTGGGCGGGGCATGTTGGCACTTTTACTGCCACAGTGTTGGCTTCCACTCTGGGGTCACTAAACCATTACTTTTCCCAAAACCTGCGCATCTTATTTTATTTTTCTTTACATTACGGGAAAAATTTTTAAGTACTTTCTCTCTTTTTTTTAAACGGCTTTTTTCCCCCCAAGGCGCGTGACCTAAATAAGGAAAACAGACACAAGTTGAAACATACACTTCAAATAATTCACTGAAACCCCGAAAACCCCCATCCTTCAGAATGCCAGCATGGCTTCCCACCTTCAGGAAATTTAAAAATTTGTGGTTTCTTTGAATGGCGTGACGGTTCCTTCTGGCCCCCAACATAAATATTCAAATCCTACTTTTCCCAAAATTCATACCCTTCCAATTTTTTTTTCGTAACCACTTTCTTTCTCTTTTTTGATAATTCCCCGTACAATTTCCAGGTAACTCAAAAACAATTGTTTCCCCTTTTTTACTCTTTTTCCCCGCCTTCAAGGGGGGCCTTGATGCGATGACGGGTTTTTGATACAAGAAATTGGGGTGCTTTACTTTGAATCATGTCTCCCTTTCCTAGTTTGGTTTGCATTCGTTTGGAATATTATAAAAATATTCCTTTCCCTATAAAAAGAATTTTGCATGATGCTACCAACCTTGGGCCCCTTTCCCCTTTTTTTTCATGGTTGTTGCAAAATGCGCTGATCTAAAATGTTCCCTACCAATTGCAGAATCTGTATGTTATATATATACCTCACAACTTAATTTCAACTTCCCCCCAATTGCATCACTTCACCCCCCCTCTGGTTCTTCTTCCAAAATTCTATTTTTCCTTGACCTGTGTGGAAATCCCCCCCATTACTTTTAAATATCTAAAAGTTTTGTCTCCCTTTAACCTCCACTTTCCCACTGAACGTCTGCCACTTTCATTTTGGGCTGCCCTAAGTTTCCCAGCTCTCAACTTTGTCCCCTGAACCCCCTCTTGTTTTTGGCAAAATTTTTTTATAAATACTCCCCCAGTTTTTTTTTATTTACTTTCGAAATCTTTTACTCTCCATATCCCTTTTTCCCTAGTTACAAATTTTTAAAATTGTAAAAATCTTGAAAAATTTTTTATCCTTAACACCACCCCCCCCCCCCTTTTTTTTTTACACGATTTAAATACTTGAGGTTCACAGACTGTTTTCTTGTCACTTTTTCTTAAGAGAGGCTTTTGTTCCTTTAACACTGCTTTATCTCGTTACTTCTCTATTTTATATTCACATTTTTTTTTTAAAATTTCTTAGTGAATTTTATAAACTAACATTTTTTAAATGTAGATTTATCTTTGGTATCCAAGTTTTATTAAAAAAAAAAAAGCGTTTTTTCTTTTTTAATTTTTAAACAGAAAAAAAGTTCCTACTAGTTAAATTTTTCGCAATAAAATTTTGTTTAAATTTTTATTTAAAAAAAACAGTTAAATCTGTCGGGGAAAAAATGTTAGTTACCTTTTTTTATCTAATATAATTTTAAAAAAGTTTCGAGTCCCTACACCCAGATCCGGGGGCCATGACCAACAAATTTTTTTAAGGGGAAAATGCATTTTATTTAGCATTTTAGTTTTTTTGAATATCAGCTTACAAAGCAGTGAAGCAAACTTCTCTCATACAGGCGGGCCAAAAAAGTTGTTCCTCAGTGTAGTGTCATCACAGCGCCTGGCGACCTTCGCGAGTGACCTGGACGTGTTCCCTCACTCCCGACACTTTCCCCGATCCCCCAGCTACACTAGCTACTTTTTTCTTTTCACCTGTTTGGTTAATCCCGGGGCCAGTTTTGGATAAGGGAAAAACCCGCGGGACACAAAAGTGTGTAGTTTTTAAAAACCTTCGAATTTTTTTTTTTTTTTTTTTTTAAAATGGCTAACACTTTGGATCCCCGATATTCTCGTCCACAATGGGCGGGGAGGAGATCGCCTCTTGGAGAGACGTTTATAATGATTTGTTTATCTTCGTGTTGAGGCCAAGATAGATGCAATAACAAAAAAATTGCAACTTTTTTTCTGGGAGGTTACCTTCGAACCGTGTCAGTTCTTCCTCTGAAAAACCTTAATAAAAGGACATTTCTCCTGACCTTCGGGTGCAGACTCCGGGAAAATTTTTTAGCTGATAAATTTCAATTAAAGGAGTTAATAATTACTTTTAAATTTTTTTTGTCCTGAATAACCAAGTTTTGTGGGTCATTTGCAGGGGTTTTGTTTTTAAGGTACATTTTTTATGTATTAAAAATTTGTCAATAAAAACCCTTTTAAAATCAATGTAACTGTTTTTAAAAAAGCTATATAACATTAATTAAATAATAAAATAGGCGCACAGAGTGGGACGTTTTTAAGGTTTTATACCACAATCACTTCTTTTTAACAGTAACCTGTCCTTGCTTCCTCAAGGAAGGTTCCTTGACGCTGGGGAAGGCTCTTGTCTAGGGAATTGGTATGTGCTCCATTCCCTGAATTAAACCCGAATACCTTCCATATCCCCCCACAGGTGCTTTATAATCCTACGGTTTAGTGTTCCCCCTTGATTATATTAAAA
Source organism: Cherax quadricarinatus (assembly GCF_026875155.1). Lineage (NCBI taxonomy): Eukaryota > Metazoa > Arthropoda > Malacostraca > Decapoda > Parastacidae > Cherax > Cherax quadricarinatus. The sequence continues at coordinate 97,992,587 of NC_069400.1, forward strand.
ATCTTTCCTTCATAATGATCACTCGAGTACACATGCAATAACCATTGTCTAAACTTTACATACATGTACCGCTTATTTTAACATAGTATCTGCTTTTTCTGGGCATTTGATATGCATGTAGCTTTTATAACGTTTATCATACAGTGTTTAGTGACCGGAGAATGGAAACTTTTTTTTGTTTTTTGCTTTTTGTTTCTTTTATAGTACTGTGCACTTTTTTTTCCCCTAAAGGGGAAGGGTTTCCCTTGATGTTGGTGAGGGTCTTGATTTAGGAAATTGGATCTGTGCTCCATTTCCCCGAATTAAGCCTGAATCCCTTCCACATTCCCCCCCCCAGGCTTTATAACCTCCGGTTTAGCGCTTCCCCTTATGATAAAAAGTGCACTATTTTAACATCATTTGGGAGTTTTGGATAACCCATCAGATCCGTCTTTTTGATTTTTGCCTTGTTAATTCGTTTCAAGCACTTCTATCATCTCCCTTTTTAGTTTTCTTCCTATATTTTATTTTCCTCTATGTTTAAATAAGGTAGCAGCCCCCAGTCTTCTAATAACATTTTAATTTTTTCCACTAACTCTACCTTGTCTAAAATTTTATCGCCATTTTTTTCGTAAGGAAGTCCCGGGTCTCTCCTTAATTATGGGATAAATTAACAAATCTTCGAAAACAAATGTGTTGCAGAGGCTGAGCAAATCTCGACCTCTCAACACAATTGTCCCAGATTTGTTATACCATGAATTTAGGAAAGATCCTGGGCTTTCCTTTTTGAAAAAATCAAATGCGAAAGCAATTATGGAAAGGTAGATTATAGTGGAAAAAAAAACATGTTACTCGAAGACGGAGGGACATACTGCTTTTAAGGTTTACACAACCCACAGATGGGAGACTGAAACTTATGAGGTGTTCAGTTTGAGAAGAACTCTGATAAATTTTGGGCAGGGGATACTGGCAGCAACAGTCTGGTTGTAAATCAACATGATACAAAGCCCGGGGGTGAGTAAAACCGCAAACTGTCACATTACTATACATTCTTATTCTCCATACAAAGAGGTGGGTTTTAAACAGAACGCTTTAAAGGGTATTTTTCGATGATTGGTAAAACCCAAACTTGACCTTTGCCTTACCCCGTGAGAAAGGGGGTTTTCTTAATTCCTTTGTATGTGTTGTTTTTCTGAATATTGCATTTTTGTTTTTGTATGTATTTCCTAGGGGCTGTTGATGCAACATCCCAAAATAAAACTTTCATCTTCAGGATCAAAAGGATCTTTCGGCACATTGAAAAATGGGAGACAATCAGGTTTGAGCCAAGTCTAGGGAAGTCGGGGCCAATACCTTGGTTCAAGGTCTCCCCCGGATTCAAAAACTCTTTTGGAGGGGGGTTTCTAGCGGGTTTACATTTTAGAGCATTTTCCCCCCCAAAAGGGGAATTCTCCACTCATACCCAGGCTTAAACTCCTATATTATTATTAAAAAAAGGGGAAGCGCAAAACCCGGGGGATTATACAGCCCCGGGGGGGGGAGTGGAAGGCATTCAGTTAATTCGGGGAACTGGGGGACAATCCAATTCCCAAATCAAGACCCCTCCCAACATCAAGGAACCTTCCTTTAGGGGTACGACTCCTATAGGGGGAACGCTTCCTCCAGTTAAAAATAAATTTTAAAAATCATTATATAAAAAGCTGCTGGACAGAACCATAACAAAAATGGAAAAGCAAAGTCTATTGTGCTCTTATTATAAGTCTAAATCCGTAAAAATTCCCGGGAAGGGAGTCCTTTTGGTTGATCCAGGGGGGAGAGAACAAGTTTTTTCCGGCCCCCTTTTGGGGCCCCTTTCTTACGTTTTTAAATGTTGAGCCGCTGTATACCCTTGTGAGTTTAACGCTGTTTTGATTTTTAATAATCAAGTTACTGTTGAAAAATCGGCGGGATGGGGGAGTAAGGAAAAAAACTTTTTTGATTATTTTGTATTTTTTTTTCCACCCCGTAAAAACACGACTCTGAAACCCCTATAAAACACTGGCCTACTCTTGCACTGACCGCCAGTGATATTTTAGTGTGGGTGAGTGACGGGATGGGGAACATTGTGGTTTTGGGCGGGGTAGGGAGGGGGGAAGGGTGGTGTTAGTTAGGGTCGGATGGCAGGGGATTACATCACTGGAGATCATGTACGGGGATATCCCCCCCTGGAAAAACAACATGGGGATGGGGGGAAAGGGGGTTTTAAAGGAAAAGGGTTGGCGAGCAAAGGGAAAAAAAAGTAGAGTTGAGGCAAAATGGGATCTTTTTTTTTTTTTTTGAGGGTCGGGGTACTAAACCCCTTTGCTCGGACTTTAAAATTTGGGGTGAGATTTTTTTTACACGAGACTGACCGAAACACCTGGTTATTTTTGTCGTATAAAGCTCTTAGCAGTGAATGTTCATCTGAAGATAAGAGCAGTCTTGCCCTTTCCTGGTCGAGTACCGGGGCCCGGGAGCGAGACCCCCCAACAACCTCCAGGTATTAGACTCGCCCCGGCTCCCTAACTACTAACGTGTGACATTTACCCCTTCCA
>NC_069400.1:97995638-98241357 GCF_026875155.1 Cherax quadricarinatus
TTTGTTGACTCCTGAGCCTGGCTCTGGGCTCGTCTCCTGACATCCAGCTAAACACTTGTTCCACACTTCCATCACCTGGTGTATCTATGTTTACGTACATACATTTACACAATACTTCGATGTATTCCAGTGAAAGAAGATATGTTAGATTTACCCGCCGAAATTTTTAGGTTACTGTACACCTCATATTCACCCTATGGACGGTAGTACAAGCACTTGTGGACGCACAAAAGCGCCAGGAACTAGATCCTAAAAAAAAAGCTAACAGGAGCACGTTTGGCCATATTTACTAATTCTCAACTTGACATCTTGTACCACGGCTGTGGTTCGTACGTCAGCTTGCGTGCGGCCAGCAGTAACAGCCTGGTTGACCAGACCCTGATCCACCATGAGGCCTGGTCTTAGACCGGGTCGCGGGGGCGTTGACCCCCGAAACCCTCTCCAGGTAAACCATTGATTTTTCTCTTGATGTTCACCCTTTCCCCTTCTCCCCCGTTATCCGGGCAATCAAAAGTCGTGTCACCACACGTCCAAGGAACTCCTCACACAAACGTTAGGAAATATACGAGAGATTAGTCGTGTGTACACTGTTGATACTAGAGTGAGGCACTTAAGACTAACAACGAACGGACGCACTCACAAAGGTAAGACTTAGCACTAGTGACTGACAGAAACACTCACAAAGGTAAGACTTAGCACTAGTGACTGACAGAAACACTCACAAAGGTAAGACTTAGCACTAGTGACTGACAGAAACACTCACAAAGGTAAGACTTAGCACTAGTGACTGACAGAAACACTCACAAAGGTAAGACTTAGCACTAGTGACTGACAGAAACACTCACAAAGGAAGACTTAGCACTAGTACTGACAGAAACACTCACAAAGGTAAGACTTAGCACTAGTGACTGACAGAAACACTCACAAAGGTAAGACTTAGCACTAGTGACTGACAGAAACACTCACAAAGGTAAGACTTAGCACTAGTAACTGACAGAAACACTCACAAAGGCAAGACTTAGCACTAGTGACTGACAGAAACACTCACAAAGGTAAGACTTAGCACTAGTGACTGACAGAAACACTCACAAAGGCAAGACTTAGCACTAGTGACTGACAGAAACACTCACAAAGGTAAGACTTAGCACTAGTAACTGACAGAAACACTCACAAAGGTAAGACTTAGCACTAATGACTGACAGAAACACTCACAAAGGTAAGACTTAGCACTAGTAACTGACAGAAACACTCACAAAGGTAAGACTTAGCACTAGTGACTGACAGAAACACTCACAAAGGTAAGACTTAGCACTAGTAACTGACAGAAACACTCACAAAGGTAAGACTTAGCACTAATGACTGACAGAAACACTCACAAAGGTAAGACTTAGCACTAGTAACTGACAGAAACACTCACAAAGGTAAGACTTAGCACTAGTGACTGACAGAAACACTCACAAAGGCAGACTTACGACACTAAAGTGACTAAAACAGAAACACTCACAAAGGTAAGACTTAGCACTAATGGACTGACAGAAACACTCACAAAGGTAAGACTTAGCACTAGTGACTGACAGAAACACTCACAAAGGAAGACTTAGCACTATGACTGACAGAAACACTCACAAAGGAAGACTTAGCACTAATGACTGACAGAAACACTCACAAAGGTAAGACTTAGCACTATGACTGACAGAAACACTCACAAGGTAAGACTTAGCACTAGTGACTGACAGAAACACTCACAAAGGTAAGACTTAGCACTAGTGACTGACAGAAACACTCACAAAGGCAAGACTTAGCACTAGTGACTGACAGAAACACTCACAAAGGCAAGACTTAGCACTAGTGACTGACAAAAAACACTCACAAAGGAAGACTTAGCACTAATGACTGACAGAAACACTCACAAAGGCAAGACTTAGCACTAGTGACTGACAGAAACACTCACAAAGGTAAGACTTAGCACTAATGACTGACAGAAACACTCACAAAGGCAAGACTTAGCACTAGTGACTGACAGAAACACTCACAAAGGCAAGACTTAGCACTAATGACTGACAGAAACACTCACAAAGGCAAGACTTAGCACTAATGACTGACAAACACTCACAAAGGCAAGACTTAGCACTAGTGACTGACAGAAACACTCACAAAGGCAAGACTTAGCACTAATGACTGACAGAAACACTCACAAAGGTAAGACTTAGCACTATGACTGACAGAAACACTCACAAAGGCAAGATTTAGCACTAATGACTGACAGAAACACTCACAAAGGAAGACTTAGCACTAGTGACTGACAGAAACACTCACAAAGGCAAGACTTAGCACTAATGACTGACAGAAACACTCACAAAGGCAAGACTTAGCACTAGTGACTGACAGAAACACTCACAAAGGCAAGACTTAGCACTAATGACTGACAGAAACACTCACAAAGGCAAGACTTAGCACTAATGACATGACAAAACACTCACAAAGGCAAAGACTTAGCACTAGTGACTGACAGAAACACTCACAAAGGCAAGACTTAGCACTAATGACTGACAGAAACACTCACAAAGGCAAGACTTAGCACTAATGACTGACAGAAACACTCACAAAGGTAAGACTTAGCACTAGTGACTGACAGAAACACTCACAAAGGTAAGACTTAGCACTAGTGACTGACAGAAACACTCACAAAGGTAAGACTTAGCACTAATGACTGACAGAAACACTCACAAAGGCAAGACTTAGCACTAGTGACTGACAGAAACACTCACAAAGGTAAAAACTTAAAATGAAGGGAGTGGGGGGAGGGGGGTGGCTCCCTCCCTGCCTCACATTTACATGCAGACAAGTGGAGAAAAAACAATTTAGGCGACTTTACAACCCATCTTAACCACTCTTTACAAGGCCACGATGTAATAAGGCTTTGGTGGTGGTGATGTAAGTGCTGGCAGGGTGGTGGCAGTGGTGGTAATATGGGAGGTGATCGTGGTATCAGTGATGGAGTGGCGGTGTTAGTAGTGGTGGTATTAGTGGTGTAGTGGTGGTATTAGTGGTGGCGTTAGTAGTGGTGGTATTGGTGGTGGTAGGGGAGGAGGTGGTGGTATTACTGGAACAGTGGTGATGTTAGTAGTTTTGGTATTAGGGTAGTGGAAGTAATAGTTGTGGTGGTATTATTAGAGGTATTGGCCATGGTATTAATGGTGGGGGTACTGTGGTATTAATGGTAGGGGTAGTATTAGTTTTGATGGAGTGTTAGCTGTGGCAATATTAGTGGTAGCAGTAGTACTAATAGTGACATTATAAGTGGTGGTATTAGTTGTGGTAGCAATGTTGGTGGTAATATTGTGGTGGAAATATTAACGTTGGTGGTATTAATGGTGGTGGTAAGATAAAGTTGGTTATGGCACAAGCATAGGAAGAGAATAAAGGCGTGGTACTCACATCCCAGCCGGGGTCGCGGGCGCGGGCGTGCCCTGGGTGTGGGCTGAGGGGCGAGCTGACGGAGGCGGCGACGCTGGTGACGGAAGTGGTGCTGCTGCTGGTGATGGGCGTGGAGGTGGTGGGTGTGGGCGTGCGCTGGGAGAGTGGGCGGGTCTGAGGAAGGCGGATGAGCTTGTCCAGCTCGTGGGTGAGATGGGCATCCACTTCCCCAGTACGTAGCGTCACTCCACACACCGGGCACCAGGACTCCCCAGGGCGAGGCTTACGTCCTGGGGGGCAGAAGAACTTGCCCTTATTATGTACATTATGTAATGGTATCAAATTTATTTTTAAAATTACACACACACACACACACACACACACACACACACACACACACACACACACACACACACACACACACACTGGACAGGCTACAAGCCTGGTCCAGCAACTGGCTCCTTGAGTTTAACCCCACCAAGTGTAAAGTCATGAAGATCGGCGAAGGACAAAGAAGACCGCAGACGGAGTACTGCCTAGAGGGACAAAGGCTGCAAACGTCACTCAAGGAAAAGGATCTTGGGGTGAGACATCTCCTGAGGCGCACATCAACCAAATAACTCAGTAAGGAATCGTTCAGGACCCTGCACACTATGTACGTCAGGTCCATACTGGAGAATGCAGCACCAGTTTGGAACCAACACCTGGCCAAACGCGTAAAGAAATAAGAGAAAGCGCAAAGGTTTGCAACGAGATTAGTCCCGAAGCTAAGGGGCTTGTCCTACTAGGAGAGGTTAAGGGAAATCGACCTCACGACACTGGAAAACAGGAGAGAGGGGGGATATGATAGCGACATATAAAATACTGAGAGGAATTGACAAGGTGGATAGAGAAGTTGAAGACTCCTATGGGCCACAGGGATGTTACCTGGAGGTTATTCCGGGGATCAACGCCCGCGCGGCCCGGTCCATGACCAGGCCTCCCGATGGATCAGGGCCTGATCAACTAGGCTGTTACTGCTGGCCGCACGCAGTCCAACGTACGAGCCACAGCCCGGCTGATCCGGCACTGACTTTAGGTATCTGTCCAGTTCTCTCTTGAAGGCAGCCAGGGGTTTATTGGCAATTCCCCTAATGCTTGATGGGAGGCTGTTAAACAGTTTTGGGCCCCGGACACTTATGGTGTTTTCCCTTAGTGTACCAATGGCGCCCCTACTTTTTATTGGGGGCATTTTGCATCGCCTGCCCAGTCTTTTACTTTCGTAGGGAGTAATTTGTGTGTGCAGATTTGGGACCATTCCTTCCAAGATTTTCCAAGTGTAGATTATGATATATCTCTCCCTCCTGCGTTCCAACGAGTACAAGTCAAGTGCTTCCAAGCGTTCCCAGTAGTTAAGGTGCTTGACAGAACTTATACGTGCAGTAAAGGATCTCTGTACACTCTCTAGATCTGCGATTTCACCTGCTTTGAATGGAGATGTTAATGTACAGCAGTATTCCAGCCTAGAGAGAACAAGTGATTTGAAAAGGATCATCATGGGCTTAGCATCTCTCGTTTTGAAAGTTCTCATTATCCATCCTATCATTTTCTTCGCACGTGCGATCGTGGCACTGTTGTGATCCTTGAAAGTGAGATCCTCAGACATTACTACTTCCAGGTCCCTTACATTATTTTTCCGCTCTATTGTATGGCCGGAGTCAGTAGTATACTCTGTTCTAGTTATTATTTCCTCCAGTTTTCCATAACGGAGTAGTTGGAATTTGTCCTCATTGAACATCATATTGTTTACCGTTGCCCACTGGAAAACTTTGTTTATATCTTCTTGGAGGTTAACCGCGTCCTCAGCAGATGACAGCCTCATGCAGATCCTAGTATCATCCGCAAAGGATGATACGGTGCTGTGGTGTATATCTCTGTTTATGTCTGATATGAGGATAAGGAATAAGATGGGGGCGAGTACTGTGCCTTGTGGAACGGAGCTCTTCACTATAACAGCCTCCGATTTAACTCTGTTGACCACTACTCTTTGTGTTCGATTTGTCAGGAAGTTGAAGATCCATCTCCCCACTTTCCCAGTTATTCCTTTAGAACGTATTTTATGGGAAGTATTTCTCAGTAAGAGCTGTCAGGAGGTGGAATAGTCTGGAGAGTGATGTAGTGGAGGCAAAATTCATACATAACTTTAAGAATAGGAATGATAAAACTCATGGAGAATAGAAAGAGTGGACCTAGTAGCGACCAGTGAGAAGGCAGGGCCAGGAGCTAGGAATCTACCCGTACAACAACAATTAGGTGAGTAAATACACGCGCACACACACACACGCACACACCCGCGCGCACACACACCCGCGCGCACACACACACACGCACACACAAACGCACGAAACACATGCACGCACGCACACATGCACGCACGCACACATGCACGCACGCACACATGCACACACAACACACACACACACACACACACACACACACAAACACACACACACACCACACACACACACACCCACGCTCTAGGTTAAAATATTCAAACATCGGTTAAAAAAACAAGAAACAAATAGGAATTAAAAAGCCCCGTAACAAAAATGCCAGAAACAATATAACTACACTCAGTGGTAATTAACAAATGTATTGGTAAAGGTGTTCTACCAGCAGCAACACCTCTGATAACACCTCTGATAACACCTCTGATAACAGCACCTCTGATAACACCTCTGATAACAACACTTCTGATAACACCTCTGATAACAGCACCTCTGATAACAGCACCTCTGATAACACCTCTGATAACAGCACCTCTGATAAGAGTACCTTTAATAACAGCAACTCTGATAACAGTACCTTTAATAACAGCACCTCTGATAACAGTACCATTAATAACACCTCTGATAACACCTCTGATAACACCTCTGATAACAACACCTCTGATAACAGTACTTTAATAACAGAAACTTGGGTAACACCTCTGATAACACCTCTGATAACAGCACCTCTGATAACACCTCTCATAACAGTACCTTTAATAACAGCACCACTGATAACAGTAGCTTTAATAACAGCACCACTGATAACAGTACCTTTAATAACAGCACCACTGATAACAGTACCTTTAATAACAGCACCACTGATAACAGTACCTTTAATAACAGTACCTTTAACAACAGCACCTCTGATAACAGCACCTCTGATAACAGCACCTCTGATAACAGCACCTCTCATAAAAACACCTCTGATATCAGCACCTGTGACATCAGCACCTTTAATAACAGCACCTCTGATATCAGCACCTTTAATAACAGCACCACTGGAAAACAGTACCTTTAATAACAGCACCTTTAATAACAGCACCTCTGATAAGAGCCTTTAATAACAGCACCTTTAATAACAACACCTGTGACATCAGCACCTTTAATAACAGCACCTCTGACATCAGCACCTTTAATAACAGCACCACTGGAAAACAGTACCTTTAATAACAGCACCTCTGACATCAGCACCTTTAATAACAGCACCTCTGACATCAGCACCTTTAATAACAGCACCACTGGAAAACAGTACCTTTAATAACAGCACCACTGATAACAGTACCTTTAATAACAGCACCTCTGATATCAGCACCTTTAATAACAGCACCACTGATAACAGTACCTTTATTAACAGCACCACTGATAACAGTACCTTTAATAACAGCACCTCTGATAACAGTACCTTTGATAACAGCACCTCTGATAACAGTACCTTTAATAACAGCACCTTTAATAACAGCACCTTTAATAACAGTACCTATAGTAACAGCACCTCTGATAAAAGTACCTTTAATAACAGCACCTTGAATAACAGCACCTTTGAATAACAGCACCATGAAAAACAGTACTTTAATAACAGCACCTCTGATAACAGTACCTTTAAACAGCACCACTGATAACAGTCCTTTTAAATAAAGCACCTCTGATAACATACCTTAATAACAGCACACTGATAACAGTACCTTAAAAAAAAAAAAAACAGCACCTTTAATAACAGCACCTTTAATAACAGCACCTTTAAAAACGTACCTTTAAAAAACAGCCCCTTTTTAATAACAGCACCACTGAAAAACAGTCCCTTTTTAATAACGCACCACTGATAACTCCCTTTAATAACAGCCCCACTGATAACAGTACCTTTAATAACAGCACCTCTGATAACAGTACCTTTAATAACAGCACCTTTAATAACAGCACCACTGATAACAGTACCTTTAATGACAGCACCTTTAATAACAGTACCTTTAATAACAGCACCTTTAGTAACAGCACCTCTGATAACAGCACCTTTAATAACACTACTGATAACAGTACCTTTAATAACAGCAACTCTGATAACAGTACATTTAATAACAGCACCTCTGATAACAGTACCTTTAATAACAGCACCACTGATAACAGTACCTTTAATAACAGCACCTTTAATAACAGCACATCTGATATCAGCACCACTGATAACAGTACCTTTAATAACAGCACCTCTGATAACAGTACCTTTAATAACAGCACCTTTAATAACAGCACCTTTAAGAACAGCACCTTTAAGAACAGCACCTTTAAGAACAGCACCTCTGATAACAGTACCTTTGATAACAGCACCTCTGATAACAGTACCTTTAATAACAGCACCTTTAATAACAGCATCTTTAATAACAGTACCTTTAATACCTCTGATAACAGCACCTTTCATAACAGCACCACTGATAACAGTACCTTTAATAACAGCACCTCTGATAACAGTACCTTTAATAACAGCACCACTGATAACAGTACCTTTAATAACAGCTCTCTGAAAATTTAGTACCTTTAAAACAGCACCACTGATAACAGTACCTATAATAACAGCACCTCTGATAAAAGTACCTTCAATAACAGCACCTCTGATAACAGTACCTTTAATAACAGCACCTCTGATAACAGTACCTTTAATAACAGCACCTCTGATAACAGTACCTTTAATAACACCTCTGATAACAGTACCTTTAATAACACCTCTGATAACAGTACCTTTAATAACAGCACCTCTGATAACACCTCTGATAACAGTACCTTTAATAACAGCACCTCTGGTAACACCTCTGATAACACCTCTCATAACACCTCTCATAGCAGTACCTTTAATAACAGCACCACTGATAACAGTACCTTTAATAACAGCACCACTGATAACAGTACCTTTAATAACAGCACCACTGATAACAGTACCTTTAATAACAGCACCACTGAAAACAGTACCTTTAATAACAGCACATTTAATAACAGCACCTTTAATAACAGCACCACTGATAACAGTACCTTTAATAACAGCACCTCTGACAACAGCACCTCTGATAACACCTCTGATAACAGCACCTCTGATAACAGCACCTCTGATAACACCTCTGATAACAGCACCTCTGATAACAGCACCTCTGATAACACCTCTGATAACAGCACCTCTCATAACACCTGTGACATCAGCACCTTTAATAACAGCACCTCTGATATCAGCACCTTTAATAACAGCACCTCTGATAACAGTACCTTTAATAACAGCACCTCTTACATCAGCACCTTTAATAACAGCACCTCTGACATCAGCACCTTTAATAACAGCACCACTGGAAAACAGTACCTTTAATAACAGCACCTTTAATAACAGAACCACTGATAACAGTACCTTTAATAACAGCACCTTTAATAAAAGCACCACTGATAACAGTACCTTTAATAACAGCACCTTTAATAACAGCACCTCTGATAACAGTACCTTTGATAACAGCACCTCTGATAAGAGTACCTTTAATAACAGCACCTTTAATAACAGTACCTTTAATAACAGCACCTCTGATAACAGTACCTTTAATAACAGCACCTTTAATAACAGCACCTCTAACAGCACCTTTGATAACAGCACCACTGATAACAGTACCTTTAATAACAGCACCTCTGATAACAGTACCTTTAATAACAGCACCACTGATAACAGTACCTTTAATAACAGCACCTCTGATAACAGTACCTTTAATAACAGCACCACTGATAACAGTACCTTTAATAACAGCACCTTTAATAACAGTACCTTTAATAACAGCACCTTTAATAACAGCACCACTGAAACAGTACCTTTAATAACAGCACCAGTGATAACAGTACCTTTAATAACAGAACCATTGATAACAGTACATTTAATAACAGCACCTTTAATAACAGCACCTCTGATAACAGTACCTTTAATAACAGCACCTCTGATAACAGTACCTTTAATAACAGCACCTCTGATAACAGTACCTTTAATAACAGCACCTTTAATAACAGCACCTCTGATAACAGTACCTTTAATAACAGCACCTCTGATAACAGTACCTTTAATAACAGCACCTCTGATAACAGTACCTTTAATAACAACACCACTGATAACAGTACCTTTAATGACAGCACCTCTGATAACAGTACCTTTAATAACAGCACCTCTGATAACAGTACCTTTAATAACAGCACCTTTAATAACAACCTCTGATAACAGTACCTTTAATAACAGCACCTCTGATAACAGTACCTTTAATAACAGCACCTCTGATAACAGTACCTTTAATAACAGCACTGATAACAGTACCTCTGGTAACAGTACCTTTAATAACAGCACCTTTAATAACAGCACCTCTGATAACAGTACCTTTAATAACAGCACCACTGAATAACAGTACCTTTAATAACACCTCTGATAACGGTACCTTTAATAACAGCACCTCTGGTAACAGTACCTTTAATAACAGCACCTCTGATAACAGTACCTTTAATAACAGCACCTCTGATAACAGTACCTTTAATAACAGCACCTCTGATAACAGTACCTTTAATAACAGCACCTCTGATAACAGTACCTCTGATAACAGTACTTTTAATAACAGCACCTTTAATAACAGCACCTCTGATAACAGTACCTTTAATAACAGCACCTCTGATAACAGTACCTTTAATAACAGCACCTGTGACATCAGCACCTTTAATAACAGCACCTGTGACATCAGCACCTTTAATAACAGCACCTGTGATATCAGCACCTTTAATAACAGCACCTTTAATAACAGCTCCTGTGATATCAGCACCTTTAATAACAGCACCTGTGACATCAGCACCTTTAATAACAGCACCTGTGATATCAGTACCTTTAATAACAGCACCTTTAATATCAGTACCTGTGACTACTCTCACTGAACACGATAGTGTGAGTGCTCAACACACTCTGGGGGACTTGCATTCTTCGAGGCAAAATAAAGGTTATGGGACATAGTTCATTATGACATCCTTGGGGAAGTATAACATAGGTTGTTACATGGTACAGCCCCCTTAGGGAAGAAACATGTTTGCACCCTCCCCTTATCCCCCTCTCTGACGAGGAGCACCCCCCTCCCGGAGATGAGCAAAAGTCCCTGTGGGGGACAACTGACCTCTGTTTGGAGAGGGTCATACGTCAAGTGTGGGAGGCACCACCACACATTACGGAGGGGCTTGTGTCCCGTGGAGGAGAGACGGCATAACATGTGATTGTTGCGGCTTCTCGATACTCAAAGACAAGGCAGAACCACAGTACTGCTCACTAGAGGACCTCAGTAGCGTCTCTCAGGGTACATCCACATTCCAGCTTCTCATCAGAGTAGAACATTATTGAACGTCAGACCAGATCAAACGCCTGTTGAGAAGCAAACCAACGCAACAAGAGCGAGTTATACTTAAAACGATGAAAAAGGCACATCTGCATCACTTTAGTATGTTTGCAGAAACGTTTCGCCAACGCAGTAGGCTTTTTCACTTAAATGTAGAGGTGACTAAAATTAGAGATAGCAGAAGCAGAGATAAATATGATCTAATCAGTCCCTCAGCCTTGAAGCAGTAGTAGTGAGGTGGTCAGTCACACAGCCTTGAAGCAGTAGTAGTGAGGTGGTCAGTCACACGCCTTGAAGCAGTAGTTTGTGATCTGGTCGTCACACAGCCTTGAAAACAGTAGTAGTGAGGTGGTCAGTCACACAGCCTTGAAGCAGTAGTAGTGAGGTGGTCAGTCACACAGCCTTGAAGCAGTAGTAGTGAGGTGGTCAGTCACACAGCCTTGAAGCAGTAGTAGTGAGGTGGTCAGTCACACAGCCTTGAAGCAGTAGTAGTGAGGTGGTCAGTCACACAGCCTTGAAGCAGTTGTAGGGAGGTGGTCAGTCCACAGCCTTGAAGCAGAAGTTGTGAGGTGGACAGTCACACAGCCTTGAAGTAGTAGTAGTGAGGTGGCAGTCACACAGCCTTGAAGCAAAAAGTAGTGAGGTGGTCGTCACACAGCCTTGAAGCGTAGTAGTGAGGTGGTCAGTCACACAGCCTTGAAGCAGTAGTAGTGAGGTGGACAGTCACACAGCCTTGAAGCAGTAGTAGTGAGGTGGACAGTCACACAGCCTTGAAGTAGTAGCAGTGAGGTGGTCAGTCACACAGCCTTGAAGCAGTAGCAGTGAGGTGGCAGTCCACAGCCTTGTGTAGTAGTAGTGAGGTGGTCAGTCACACAGCCTTGAAGTAGTAGTAGTGAGGTGGTCAGTCACACAGCCTTGAAGCAGTAGTAGTGAGGTGGTCAGTCACACAGCCTTGAAGTAGTAGTAGTGAGGTGGTCAGTCACACAGCCTTGAAGTAGTAGTAGTGAGGTGGTCAGTCACACAGCCTTGAAGCAGTAGTAGTGAGGTGGTCAGTCACACAGCCTTGAAGCAGTAGTAGTGAGGTGGTCAGTCACACAGCCTTGAAGCAGTAGTAGTGAGGTGGTCAGTCACACAGCCTTGAAGCAGTAGTAGTGAGGTGGTCAGTCACACAGCCTTGAAGTTGTAGTAGTGAGGTGGTCAGTCAAAACAGCCTTGAAGCAGTAGTAGTGAGGTGGTCAGTCACACAGCCTTGAAGCATAGTAGTGAGGTGGTCAGTCACACAGCCTTGAAGCAGTAGTTTGTGAGGTGGGCAGTCACACAGCCTTGAAGCAGTAGTAATGAGGTGGAAAAGTTTACACAGCCTTGAAACAGTGTAGTGAGGTGGACAGTCACACAGCCTTGAAAAAAGTAGTAGTGAGGTGGACAGTCACCCAGCCTTGAAACACTAGTAGTGAGGTGGACAGTCACACAGCCTTGAAACAGTAGTAGTGGGGGTGGACAGTCAACAGCCTTGAAACAGTAGTAGTGAGTGGACAGTCACACAGCCTTGAAACAGTAGTAGTGAGGGGGGACAGTCACGCAGCCTTGAAACAGTAGTAGTGAGGTGGACAGTCACACAGCCCTTTAAACAGTAGTAGTGAGGTGGGGCAGTCACACCAGCCTTGAAAACAGTAGTAGTGAGGTGGACAGTCACACAGCCTTGAAATTTAAACAGTAAATAGTGAGGTGGACGTCACGCAGCCTTGAAACAGTAGTAGTGAGGGGACGTCACGCAGCCTTGAAAAAAGTAGTGTGAGGTGGTCAGTCACGCAGCCTTGAAGTAGTAGTAGTGAGGTGGACAGTCCACACAGCCTTGAAGTAGTAGTAGTGAGGTGGGGCAGTCACGCAGCCTTGAAGTAGTAGTAGTGAGGTGGCCAGTCACGCAGGGCCCTTTAAGTAGTAGTAGTGAGGTGGACAGTCACACAGCCTTGAAGTAGTAGTGAGGTGGACAGTCACGCAGCCTTGAAGAAGTAGTAGTGAGGTGGACAGTCACGCAGCCTTGAAGAAGTAGTAGTGAGGTGGACAGTCACGCAGCCTTGAAGGGAGTAGTAGTGAGGTGGACAGTCACGCAGCCTTGAAGAAGTAGTAGTGAGGTTGGACAGTCACCCAGCCTTGAAGAAGTAGTAGTGAGGTGGACAGTCACGCAGCCCTTTAAGTAGTAGTAGTGAGATGGGACAGTCACGCAGCCCTTTAAGCAGTAGTAGTGAGGTGGACAGTCACACAGCCTTGAAGTAGTAGTAGTGAGGTGGACAGTCACGCAGCCTTGAAACAGTAGTAGTGAGGTGGACAGTCACGCAGCCTTGAAGCAGTAGTAGTGAGGTGGACAGTCACGCAGCCTTGAAACAGTAGTAGTGAGGTGGACAGTCACGCAGCCTTGAAGCAGAGTAGTGAGGTGGACAGGGCACGCAGCCTTGAAGCAGTAGTAGTGAGGTGGTCAGTCACACAGCCTTTAAACAGTAGTAGTGAGGTGGACCCGTCACGCAGCCTTTGAAACAGTAGTAGTGAGATGGACAGTCACACAGCCTTGAAACAGTAGTAGTGAGGTGGACAGTCACGCAGCCTTAAAGTAGTAGTAGTGAGGTGGACAGTCACGCAGCCTTGAAACAGTAGTAGTGAGATGGACAGTCACGCAGCCTTGAAACAGTAGTAGTGAGGTGGACAGTCACACAGCCTTGAAACAGTAGTAGTGAGGTGGACAGTCACGCAGCCTTGAAACAGTAGTAGTGAGGTGGACAGTCACACAGCCTTGAAACAGTAGTAGTGAGGTGGACAGTCACACAGCCTTGAACAGTTAGTAGTGAGGTGGACAGTCACACAGCCTTGAAACAGTAGTAGTGAGGTGGACAGTCACGCAGCCTTGAAACAGTAGTAGTGAGGTGGTCAGTCACGCAGCCTTGAAGTAGTAGTAGTGAGGTGGTCAGTCACGCAGCCTTGAAGTAGTAGTAGTGAGGTGGACAGTCACACAGCCTTGAAGTAGTAGTAGTGAGGTGGACAGTCACGCAGCCTTGAAGTAGTAGTAGTGAGGTGGTCAGTCACGCAGCCTTGAAGTAGTAGTGAGGTGGACAGTCACGCAGCCTTGAAGAAGTAGTAGTGAGGTGGACAGTCACGCAGCCTTGAAGAAGTAGTAGTGAGGTGGACAGTCACGCAGCCTTGAAGCAGTAGTAGTGAGGTGGACAGTCACGCAGCCTTGAAGAAGTAGTAGTGAGGTGGACAGTCACGCAGCCCTTTAAGAAGTAGTAGTGGGGGTGGCAGTCACGCAGCCTTGAAGTAGTAGTAGTGAGATGGCAGTCACGCAGCCTTGAAGCAGTAGTAGTGAGGTGGACAGTCACACAGCCTTGAAGTGTAGGATAGTGAGGTGGACAGTCACGCAGCCTTGAAAACTGTAGTAGGGGAGGTGGACAGTCACGCAGCTTGAAGCAAATAGTAGTGAGGTGGACAGTCACGCAGCCTTGAAACAGTAGTAGTGAGGTGGACAGTTACGCAGCCTTGAAGCAGTAGTAGTGAGGTGGACAGTCACGCAGCCTTGAAGCAGTAGTAGTGAGGTGGTCAGTCACACAGCCTTGAAACAGTAGTAGTGAGGTGGACAGTCACGCAGCCTTGAAACAGTAGTAGTGAGATGGACAGTCACACAGCCTTGAAACAGTAGTAGTGAGGTGGACAGTCACGCAGCCTTAAAGTAGTAGTAGTGAGGTGGACAGTCACGGGAGCTTGAAGTAGTAGTAGTGAGGTGGACAGTCACGCAGCCTTGAAGTAGTAGTAGTGAGGTGGACAGTCACGCAGCCTTGAAGTAGTAGTAGTGAGGTGGACAGTCACGCAGCCTTGAAGTAGTAGTAGTGAGTGGACAGTCACGCAGCCTTGAAGTAGTAGTAGTGAGGTGGACAGTCACGCAGCCTTGAAGTAGTAGTAGTGAGGTGGACAGTCACGCAGCCTTGAAGTAGTAGTAGTGAGGTGGACAGTCACACAGCCTTGAAGTAGTAGTAGTGAGGTGGACAGTCACACAGCCTTTAAGTAGTAGTAGTGAGGTGGACAGTCAGCCCGCCTTGAAGTAGTAGTAGTGAGGTGGACAGTCACGCAGCCTTGAAGTAGTAGTAGTGAGGTGGACAGTCACACAGCCTTGAAGCAGTAGTAGTGAGGTGGACAGTCACACAGCCTTGAAGCAGTAGTAGTGAGGTGGACAGTCACGCAGCCTTGAAGCAGTAGTAGTGAGGTGGACAGTCACACAGCCTTGAAGCAGTAGTAGTGAGGTGGTCAGTCACGCAGCCTTGAAGCAGTAGTAGTGAGGTGGACAGTCACGCAGCCTTGAAGCAGTAGTAGTGAGGTGGACAGTCACGCAGCCTTGAAGTAGTAGTAGTGAGGTGGACAGTCACACAGCCTTGAAAACAGTAGTAAATGAGGTGGACAGTCACACAGCCTTGAAGCAGTAGTAGTGAGGTGGACAGTCACGCAAACCTTTTAAAACAGTAGTAGTGAGGTGGACAGTCACACAGCCTTGAAGCAGTAGTAGTGAGGTGGACAGTCACGCAGCCTTGAAGTAGTAGTAGTGAGGTGGACAGTCACACAGCCTTGAAGCAGTAGTAGTGAGGTGGACAGTCACGCAGCCTTGAAGCAGTAGTAGTTTAGGTGGACAGTCACGCAGCCCTTTAAACAGTAGTAGTGAGGTGGACAGTCACGCAGCCTTGAAGCAGTAGTAGTGAGGTGGACAGTCACGCAGCCTTGAAACAGTAGTAGTGAGGTGGACAGTCACGCAGCCTTGAAGCAGTAGTAGTGAGGTGGACAGTCACGCAGCCTTGAAGTAGTAGTAGTGAGGTGGACAGTCACACAGCCTTGAAACAAATAGTAGTGAGGTGGACAGTCACGCAGCCTTGAAGTAGTTTGTAGTGAGGTGGACAGTCACACACCTTGAAGCAGTAAATGTGAGGTGGACGTCACGCCCGCCTTGAAACAGTAGTAGTGAGGTGGACAGTCACGCAGCCTTGAAGCAGTAGTAGTGAGATGGACAGTCACGCAGCCTTGAAACAGTAGTAGTGAGATGGACAGTCACGCAGCCTTGAAACAGTAGTAGTGAGGTGGACAGTCACGCAGCCTTAAAGTAGTAGTAGTGAGGTGGACAGTCACGCAGCCTTGAAGTAGTAGTAGTGAGGTGGACAGTCACGGAGCCTTGAAGTAGTAGTAGTGAGGTGGACAGTCACACAGCCTTTAAAACAGTAGTAGTGAGGTGGTCAGTCACACAGGGCCCTTTAAGCAGTAGTAGTGAGGTGGTCAGTCACACAGCCTTGAAGCAGTAGTAGTGATTTGGTCAAACAGCCTTGAAGCAGTAGTAGTGATCTGGTCAGTCACACAGCCTTGAAGCAGTAGTAGTGAGGTGGTCAGTCACACAGCCTTGAAGCAGTAGTAGTGAGGTGGTCAGTCACACAGCCTTGAAGCAGTAGTAGTGATTTGGTCAAACAGCCTTGAAGCAGTAGTAGTGATTTGGTCAGTCACACAGCCTTGAAGCAGTAGTAGTGATTTGGTCAGTCACACAGCCTTGAAGCAGTAGTAGTGATTTGGTCAGTCACACAGCCTTGAAGCAGTAGCAGTGAGGTGGTCAGTCACACAGCCTTGAAGCAGTAGCAGTGAGGTGGTCAGTCACGCAGCCTTGAAGCAGTAGTAGTGATTTGGTCAGTCACACAGCCTCGAAGCAGTAGTAGTGATTTGGCCAGTACGCAGCCTTGAAGCAGTAGTAGTGATTTGGCCAGTACGCAGCCTTGAAGCAGTAGTAGTGATTTGGCCAGTACGCAGCCTTGAAGCAGTAGTAGTGATTTGGCCAGTCCCACAGCCTTGAAGCAGTAGTAGTGATTTGGCCAGTCCCACAGCCTTGAAGCAGTAGTGAGGTGGTCAGTCACACAGCCTTGAAGCAGTAGTAGTGAGGTGGTCAGTCACACAGCCTTGAAGCAGTAGTGATTTGGCCAGTCCCACAGCCTTGAAGCAGTAGTAGTGAGGTGGTCAGTCACACAGCCTTGAAGCAGTAGTAGTGAGGTGGTCAGTCACACAGCCTTGTAGATGAATGGTTCAGAGAACCGACATGTTGATAAATTAGACACATGTGCAACTCTTGGGTATCTTTATTGAGGAAACGTTTCGCCACACAGTGGCTTCATCAGTCCATACAAAGGAGAATCGGTTCTCTGAACCATTCATCTACAAACCTGTCAGACACTGCAACTTCTTGGGATCTTAATACTTGGGAATTCTTCGCTTGCCTAATTCTTGGGCACGACCTACTTCAACATTGAACAAATGTTACACGACCTATGACTGCTGCACCTCTCCTGCCAACGGTTTATAAGCTCCTTCTCAGCACGTATGCCGTATTCTATTCAAGATTGATGGACTGACCACATCGACTCAAGGTTGAGGGACTGATTACCTCATTCTCCTACTGTTCTTCAAGATTCTCCTTTGTATGGACTGATGAAGCCACTGTGTGGCGAAACGTTTCCTCAATAAAGATACCCAAGAGTTGCACATGTGTCTAATTTATCAACATGTCGGTTCTCTGAACCATTCATCTACAAACCTGTCAGACACTGCAACTTCTTGGGATCTTAATACTTGGGAATTCTTCGCTTGCCTAATTCTTGGGCACGACCTACTTCAACATTGAACAAATGTTACACGACCTATGACTGCTGCACCTCTCCTGCCAACGGTTTATAAGCTCCTTCTCAGCACGTATGCCGTATTCTATTCAAGATTGATGGACTGACCACATCGACTCAAGGTTGAGGGACTGATTACCTCATTCTCCTACTGTTCTTCAAGATTCTCCTTTGTATGGACTGATGAAGCCACTGTGTGGCGAAACGTTTCCTCAATAAAGATACCCAAGAGTTGCACATGTGTCTAATTTATCACACAGCCTTGAAGCAGTAGTAGTGAGGTGGTCAGTCACGCAGCCTTGAAGCAGTAGTAGTGAGTTGGTCAGTCACGCAGCCTTGAAGCAGTAGTAGTGAGGTGGTCAATCACGCAGCCTTGAAGCAGTAGTAGTGAGGTGGTCAGTCACGCAGCCTTGAAGCAGTATCAGTGAGGTGGTCAGTCACGCAGCCTTGAAGCTGTGCTTAACTCCAACGTCTCCATCAATGTACAAAAATATACATACAGTTGAAACCACAATTAAATATCGAAGTAGAAGCCACTGTGGAACACTATTATTACATTACTACTGTTAGACAACAGACTAACAAAGACTACAACGTAAGACTATCAACTACCAAACCAGACCACTATCAAGGACCAGGAAAGTAAGAACACATCAACAGTGAAGAACCTGTTATGTTTCACGCTATTTTCTGTGGAGAAATAAAAACGCGCACAAAAACATTCCAGGTCCGAGATGGTTCATTAGTCAATTACGTTGAGCGCGCGCGCTTCAAGAGGTGTATTGTAGGTCTTAACTCGTGGTCCAAACGATGGCCACACCATACTCGCCTATTACCAAGCAGCTGTGAAGGAAACAATGAGATTACCAACCTTCTCCACACCTCTCCTCTCACCTTTAGCCTCTTTTCGCCCACTCATCTGCCCTCTTCCCGTCCCCTCCCTCCATCTTGCCAATGATCAGGCTGCATCGTAGACGTGTATTACTTAGAGAATCTATAGCCGGTTCTCTCCATGCGTTATACACTTGTACAAACATACATGTCACTGTGACCAAAACTTATTTATGCAGTTTGACGGACTCGTGCGCATACAATAATATACAGGTGTATATAAGGTAGCAGTAATACTGTCTTGAATAATGGCGCTTATTCCTCCATTCCATACATATATGGGAGGTTACCTGGAGGTTATTCAGGGGATCAACGCCCCCGCGGCCCGGTCCATGACCAGGCCTCCCGATGGATCAGGGCCTGATCAACTAGGCTGTTACTGCTGGCCGCGCGCAGTCCAACGTACGAGCCACAGCCCGGCTGATCCGGCACTGACTTTAGGTAGAGCAGAGAGGCTTCAGAGCTTCAGTATGACAATTAGGACGTTATGTAAAGTAAAAGGACACAAGTGCAACTAATGTGACATTTTACTGTGGCAACGTTTCGCTCTCCAGGAGCTTTGTCAAGCCGTTACAAACAATACATGGACAGAGGGTGTATATATAAGCTTAGAGTGAGGTGCAATGAAATTTTAGGTAATGAAATATTAGGACGTTGCTGGAGACCGCTGCTCTGCCCAGGTCTCGTAAGCCTAGAACTGTATTAATATCCTGGAGATCTTATGCAGCCTCTCATATCACCCTGACAGACCTTTAGTGTGGTCAGTGATGATGCTCGGTGTCTGCCTCTTAATGCCTCTCTAATATTTCAAGTGGAAATAATCTGACTTTCCAGAAGTCTGTGTGTGTGTGTGTGTGTGTGTGTGTGTGAGAGTGAGAGAGAGAGAGAGAGAGAGAGAGAGGACAGAGAGGAGAGGACAGAGAGGAGAGGACAGAGAGGAGAGGAGAGAGGAGAGAGAGAGAGGGAGGGAGAGAGGGAGAGAGAGAGGGAGAGAGAGGGAGAGAGAGGGAGAGAGAGGGAGAGAGAAAGAGAGAAAGAGAGAGAGAGAGAGAGAGAGAGAGAGAGAGAGAGAGAGAGAGAGAGAGAGAGAGAGAGAGAGAAGAGAGAGAGAGAGAGAGAGAGAAGAGAGAGGGAGGGAGAGAGAGAATGGGGGGAGGAGGGGCAAGATTTAACATTAAACAAAGTGGTTCTGGTGGTCAGACAATCTCTGCGTGAAAACATTAGCTGGTGATATGTTAGTGTGGTGGTGACGGGGTGGTGGGTGGTGGGGCGACCCCCACCTGCCAACCGGTGGGTGGTGAAGCGGCCCCCACCTGCCAACCATTCTGCACGCCTCGGCAACAATACCCAATGTGTCTTGTTGCAGTGCACGCATGCCCCCCCCCCCACAAATTCTCTGCCTCATGCTGCACCAGACTGTGAAGTGCCAGGTGAGGAGGAGTAATAGCTGGGGAGGTAGAATGAAAGGGGTGATGGGTGGGGAGGTTGTGGGATGAAGGGGTGATCCGGAGGCGAGGTGACAGTATAGACAGAGCTGTGAGTCACAAAGCTCATTTACTGATCTATATACACCATGGCAGCATACACTCACAATATACTCATACAGCACTCTATACACCATGACAACTATACGAGGTTAATACGGCACTATTAAACCCTATACTAATAAAACAATTATTAAGTATACAAAAAAAAACCCTAAACATCCACCGAGGTGTTGACACTTGGGGTAACTTTAAAACAGGAAGTCAAACGTAATGTCTGTTGTTCCGCAAACACCCACGCAAGTGACCACTTTCCCAACCAAACATGTATATATCAGTACGACTTAATTAAATGCGACCGGAAAAAACAGGCAACAGAGGGAAGGTGTGTAGCAACAGAGGGAGGGTGTGTGGCAACAGAGGGAGGGTGTGTGGCAACAGAGGGAGGGTGTGGGGCAACAGAGGGTGTGTGGCAACAGAGGGAGGGTATTTGGCAACAGAGGGTATGGGGCAACAGAGGGTGTGTGGCAACAGAGGGAGGGTGTGTGGCAACAGAGCATGTGGGGCAACAGAGGGAGGGTGTGGCGCAACAGAGGGTGTGGGGCAACAGAGGGAAGGTGTGTGGCAACAGAGGGAGGGTGTGTGGCAACAGAGGGAGGGTGTGGGGCAACAGAGGATGTGGGGCAACAGAGGGAGGGTGTGTGGCAAGAGAGGGTGGGTGTGTGTGTGGCAACAGAGGGAGGGTGTGTGGCAACAGAGGGAAGGTGTGGGGTAACAGAGGGAAGGTGTGTGGCAACAGAGGGTGTGGGGTAACAGAGGGAGGGTGTGTGGCAACAGAGGAAGGGTGTGGGGCAACAGAGGGTGTGGGGTAACAAAGGGAGGGTGTGGGGCAACAGAGGGCGTGGGGCAACAGAGGGAGGGTGTGGGGCAACAGAGGGTGTGTGGCAACAGAGGGAGGGTGTGTGGCAACAGAGGGAGGGTGTGTGGTAACAGAGGGTGTGGGGCAACAGAGGGAGGGTGTGTGGTAACAGAGGGTGTGGGGCAACAGAGGGTGTGTGGCAACAGAGGGAAGGTGTGTGGCAACAGAGGGAGAGTGTGTGGCAACATAGGGTGTGGGGCAACAGAGGGAGCGTGTGTGGCAACAGAGGAGGGTGTGGGGCAACAGAAGGAGGGTGTGTGGCAACAGGGGGAGGGTGTGGGGCAACAGAGGGAGGGTGTGTGGCAACAGAGGGAGGGTGTGTGGCAACAGAGGGAGGGTGTGGGGCAACAGAGGGAGGGTGTGGGGCAACAGAGGGAGGGTGTGGCAACAGAGGGAGGGTGTGGGGCAACAGAGGGAGGGTGTGGGGCAACAGAGGGAGGGTGTGTGTGGCAACAAAGGGAGGGTGTGTGGCAATAGAGGGAGGGTGTGTGGCAACAGAGGGAGGGTGTGTGGCAACAGAGGGAGGGTGTGGGGCAACAGAGGGAGGGTGTGTGGCAACAGAGGGAGGGTGTGTGGCAACAGAGGGAGTGTGGCAACAGAGGGAGTGTGGCAACAGTGGGTCGAAGAGTCGCTTATTTACACACAGTTGCTAAACACCATAAATAATTGTTAGGTAAAAAGGACACAAGTACAACTAATGTGACATTTTATTGTGGCAACGTTTCGCTCTCCAGGAGCTTTATCAAGCTGTTACTAACAGTACATGGACACAGAAGGTATATATAGGCTAAGAGTGAGGTGTAGTACTTGTAGCAGTAGTAATACAATGTGGTAGAACAATCAACTAGCACACCAGTACAAGGTTATAAATGCTATTATTGGGTAACATAAAAATAGTTTAGATAGATATTACAGCTATTATTTTGGGTAGCATAAAAATATGCTACCCAATAATAGCATTTATAACCTTGTACTGGTGTGCTAGTTGGTTGTTCTACCACATTGTATTACTACTGCTACAAGTACTACACCTCACTCTTAGCCTATATATACCTTCTGTGTCCATGTACTGTTAGTAACAGCTTGATAAAGCTCCTGGAGAGCGAAACGTTGCCACAATAAAATGTCACATTAGTTGTACTTGTGTCCTTTTTACCTAACATATTGTGGGTAATTCTACCAACAATACCACCATAAATGTAGTTAAAGTTTTGGGTCCCCAACAAAAATGAGAACCAAAACCTAATTATTGTGGCTGTACATAAACATTTATGAAGGGATTCAGGAAAGCCGGTTAGCTGGACTCGAGTCCTGGAGGTGGGAAGTACAGTGTCTGCACTCTGAAGGAAGGGTGGAGACATGTTGCAGTTTTTGAACCGTAGTATCGACACGCCTCTGGCAAAACAGTGATAGAGTGAATCATGATTAAAGTTTTTCTTCTTTTTCGCTGTCACTGCCGCGATGGGAAACGGTTGATAGTTAAAAATGAAAAAGTATATAAACCATCAAATGCAACTTTCCAACAGTACAAGGACCAGCTATCAAAAATATATACCTTTGACCTTATAGTAACGAATAATGATTATATACGAAATATCACGGTATCGATGACAGTAAATTGCAATCACAACCTCATGGAAGTTCCGACTTGCATGGCACACGGATCCTCACCACCAGACGCTATCAGTCATGAGAGTGTTTTCACCAAATTCAACTTTAACAAGAACATCAACTGGGATCAAATATATCATGTCCCTAACAAAACATGCTGGGAACACATGTTAAATAACATATCCCAACTAATGTCTTGAAAGGATTAATTGTGTGTGCTCAAGGCCCATGCCACAGAGGAAAAGAAAAAAACAGAAGATGTAAACTTTAAAGAAAGAGACGCTCATTCTACAGATGACGACGAAGAATTACCGAACTTCTCACGTGTGCTGTATTATCTGAAATACAAAGCGCTGTATGACCCTTGTGGGTTTAGCGCTTAGTTATGATTAGAATCTGAAATACAGAATGAAGCACTGGCTAGAGAAATGGAAGATACTGAATTCACATTAAGGGAATCGTAGAGAATTCAGGACGGACAGCAAGAGCTAAAAGCAATTAATAAAACAGAAAGAAATCCAAAATACTTCCCATATGACAAATCCAGATAAAAAAAAAACCCAGCCAGTATTGGGCCCTTGCTCACAGATGGAACACACACTGATGATAGCAAAGAAATAGGTGAAATACTGAAGTTTCAATATAACTCTGTCTTCAGCGAGCTGTTAATCATATTGAAGGATGACAATTTAAACCAATTCATCATGTACGGGACTTTAAACCTTGCCAACATTCCAACATAACTAACCACACAATTTAGAAAAAAAAAACGATTAACAGCATACCTATAAACTCTGCCTCAGGTCCAGGCTCGTGCAATTCCATATTCTTCAAGAACCAAGAAACTTCTGTCACACGTCACAGTCTATTGAGAGGGAGCCTAGATATGGGGGTTCATCCCACAGTCATTAAAAACCACGGATACAGCCCCACTCCACAAAAATGGCAGCAAAGCAACAGCAAAGAACCGATAGAACTGACCCCAGAAAACATCCTTCAGGTCTGCAGGCACTTACTGGTAACTATAAAACAAAGAGGTGTAGTCGCAACACAACAGCCACTGAACTCTGTACTCACATTGTGACTATAAAGCATGTACTGAAGCCTAAAAGAAGGAATCTCATGACAAACTAAAATATTATCAGTGACCAACAAGCTGCACTGAGAAGCGCAGGATTCCCCTGAAAACATGTGTATGTATATGTATGAGGTGTTTACGCCCTGTCCTAAACGTCATACTCCCACTCTTCCTTCCCATACTAATGATGACACACACGTGCAACAGTTAGGTATTTTATTAAGAAACGTTTCGCTTACACAGTAGGCTTCTTCAGTCGAGTACAGAGGAGGAAGCAGAAGCAGTAGAGATGTAAAGACGATGTAATCAGTCCAGCACATCATACTTTCTCTACAATCTCCCATCTCTCGTTCCCGCAACACCACTGTACAAGATGGTAACTGAGGAGGGGTGGGGGGCTGGGGTTGAGGGGTGGTGGGCTGGGGTTGAGAGGTGGAGACTAGGGTTGAGGGGTGGTGGGCTAGGGTTCAGAGGTGGGGGCTGGGGTTTAGGGGAGGGGGCTGGGGTTTAGAGGAGAGGGGCTGGGGTTGAGGGGTGGTGGGCTGGGGTTGACAGGTGGGGCTGGGGTTGAGAGGTGGGGGCTGGGTTGATGGGATGGGGATGGGTTTGAAGGGAGGGGGGCGGGAGTTGAGAGGTGGGGGCTGAGGTTGAGAGATGTGGGCTGGGGTTGAGGGGTGTCTGGGGCACCTGACTGGGATCCACTTAAGAAGCGTGAACACTTGAGAGCGGCCCAAGGAAAGGCCAGGGGCCCCCAGGCGCCACTCATTCCCTAGAGGCTCCATTAATCATACCCCCTGTTTATCTTCACCCCCTCCCCCTCTAATACTCCCCTCCCACTATGATATTACTCCCCATCTCCACTTGATATTACTCCCCCCTCTCTCCCCTTGATATTACTCCCCCTCTCTCCACTTGATATTATTCCCTCTCCACTTGATATTACTCCCCTTCTCTCCACTTGATATTACTCCCCTTCTCTCCACTTGATATTACTCCCCTTCTCTCCACTTGATATTACTCCCCTTCTCTCCACTTGATATTACTCCCCTTCTCTCCACTTGATATTACTCCCCTTCTCTCCACTTGATATTACTCCCCATCTCCCCACTTGATATTACTTCCCATCTCTCCACTTGATATTACTCCCCTTTTCTCCACTTGATATTACTCCCCATCTCTCCACTTGATATTACTCCCCCTCTCTCCACATGATATTACTACTACTCTCTCCACATGATATTACTACTACTCTCTCCACATGATATTACTCCCCTTCTCTCCACATATTACTCCCCTTCTCTCCATTTGATATTACCCCCATCTCTCCACTTGATATTACTTCCCATCTCTCCACTTGATATTACTCCCCTTCTCTCCACTTGATATTACTTGTCTCTACTTGATATTACTCCTCCTCTCTCTACTTGATATTACTCATCTCTCCACTTGATATTACTCCCCATGTCCACGTAATATTACTCCTCCCTCTCTCCACTTGATATTACTCCCCATGTCCACTTAATATTACTCCCCCACTCCACTTGATATTACTACCCCCTCTCCATTTTATATTACTACCCCTCCAACTCTATTGCTCCCCCTCTCCAATTGACATTACTTAATCATCCACTTAATATTACTCCCCTCTCCACTTGATAATACTCCCCTCTCCACTTGATAATACTCCCCTCTCTAATTGATATTACTCCCCCTACCCAGACCATACTACTCACTCTTTCAGTGTCTGCTATTATTCCACCTCGCTTGATATTACTCCCTCCCCTTCACCAACTGTTATTACTCCACTTTTCCATATTCCACTCCCCCTTAATCCCTCAACATCGCCAGCACATCACATGGAAACAGATATATATTTTTCCCACACTATAACTTATTTACAGTGCTGTAGTTACTGTACCCACATTGTCATTAAGCCTGATGTAATTATTGTACCCACACTATCATACAGTGCTGTAATTATTGTACCCACACTATCATACAGTGCTGTAATTATTGTACCCACACTATCATACAGTGCTGTAATTATTGTACCCACACTATCATACAGTGCTGTAATTATTGTATCCACACTATCATACAGTGCTGTAATTATTGTACCCACACTATCATACAGTGCTGTAATTATTGTATCCACACTATCATACAGTGCTGTAATTATTGTACCCACACTATCATACAGTGCTGTAATTATTGTACCCACACTATCATACAGTGCTGTAGTTATTGTGCCCACACTATCATACAGTGCTGTAATTATTGTACCCACACTATCATACAGTGCTGTAGTTATTGTGCCCACACTATCATACAGTGCTGTAATTATTGTACCCACACTATCATACAGTGCTGTAATTATTGTATCCACACTATCATACAGTGCTGTAATTATTGTGTCCAAACTATCATACAGTTCTGTAATTATTGTATCCACACTATCATACAGTGCTGTAATTATTGTATCCACACTATCATACAGTGCTGTAATTATTGTACCCACACTATCATACAGTGCTGTAATTATTGTATCCACACTATCATACAGTGCTGTAATTATTGTGTCCAAACTATCATACAGTTCTGTAATTATTGTATCCACACTATCATACAGTGCTGTAATTATTGTATCCACACTATCATACAGTGCTGTAATTATTGTACCCACACTATCATACAGTGCTGTAATTATTGTATCCACCTATCATACAGTGCTGTAATTATTGTGTCCAAACTATCATACAGTTTTGTAATTATTGTATCCACACTATCATACAGTGCTGTAATTATTGTATCCACACTATCATACAGTGCTGTAATTATTGTGCCCACACTATCATACAGTGCTGTAATTATTGTGCCCACACTATCATACAGTGCTGTAATTATTGTGCCCACACTATCATACAGTGCTGTAATTATTGTGCCCACACTATCATACAGTGCTGTAATTATTGTATCCACACTATCATACAGTGCTGTAATTATTGTATCCACACTATCATACAGTGCTGTAATTATTGTATCCACACTATCATACAGTGCTGTAATTATTGTATCCACACTAATCATACAGTGCTGTAATTATTGTGCCCACACTATCATACAGTGCTGTAATTATTGTGCCCACACTATCATACAGTGCTGTAATTATTGTATCCACACTATCATACAGTGCTGTAATTATTGTATCCACACTATCATACAGTGCTGTAATTATTGTGCCCACACTATCATACAGTGCTGTAATTATTGTGCCCACACTATCATACAGTGCTGTAATTATTGTATCCACACTATCATACAGTGCTGTAATTATTGTACCCACACTATCATACAGTGCTGTAATTATTGTATCCACACTATCATACAGTGCTGTAATTATAGTACCCACACTATCATACAGTGCTGTAATTATTGTGCCCACACTATCATACAGTGCTGTAATTATTGTGCCCACACTATCATACAGTGCTGTAATTATTGTGCCCACACTATCATACAGTGCTGTAATTATTGTACCCACACTATCATACAGTGCTGTAATTATAGTACCCACACTATCATACAGTGCTGTAATTATTGTGCCCACACTATCATACAGTGCTGTAATTATTGTACCCACACTATCATACAGTGCTGTAATTATTGTATCCACACTATCATACAGTGCTGTAATTATAGTACCCACACTATCATACAGTGCTGCAGTTATTGTACCTACACTATTATGTATAGTGTTGTAATTGTACTCACACTGTAACTATCATGTAGAATGCTGTAGCAACACAGACCTGAACACCCCAATTTTGTCTAACACAAAGGTCCACTCGACCCAACCTTGTGGACACAACAATAAAGTGGCTCTCTCTTCTATGTTATTCTGGGCCCCTCCTTTGGTGTCCCTACTGGTTCAGGGCCCTTCGTCATTTAGAGGGCCCCTTCTTCACTGTCAAATGTCGTCTATCGTGGCGTCTACTCTTCCTTTTCACATACGAGTTGTGCACAAGCTTTTTTACACTGTCGACAAGCTTCTTCAGACGTCTACACGTCTAACTCAAGGTCGGGGAGCGTCCCTCGGTGTCGACACGAACTTATTAGCGTCGGAGCGTAAACACCTGTTACGCCTACACAACTATCACGTTTAAACACCCGCCGTCTAAATTCATGCCACGTCTACACATTTACCTCAACGTCTAAGAACCTCTCACCACCCCCGACCCTCCCTTTACCCTCACGACCCTCCCTCCCTCACCCCCACGACGCTCCCCTCACCTTATCCACACAGAAACTTTCCCTCACTCCACACACCCACTCCACTCGCCCACTCTACTAGCCCACTCCACTCGCCCACTCTACTAGCCCACTCCACTCGCCCACTCTACTAGCCCACTCCACTCGCCCACTCTACTAGCCCACTCCACTCGCCCACTCTACTAGCCCACTCCACTCGCCCACTCTACTAGCCCACTCCACTCGCCCTCTCTACTAGCCCACTCTCTAGTGAAGCTCAAACTTATTAACCACAAGTCACGCATTTCTTCGCTATTATTTAATCTTACCTTCACGGTACAAAAAAAATACGTTGTTGACGTTTTTAAAGAGTCGACTTGAGGGGAAGATGACATATGAATAAGTAGGAAGAGCTTTAACAGCAGCGCGAGACAGTGCAGCAGCGGCCCTGCCAGCAACAGCAGCAGCAGCACTGATAGTTGCAGCAGCGGCCCTGCCAGCAACAGCAGCAGCAGCACTGATAGTTGCAGCAGCGGCCTGCCAGCAACAGCAGCAGCAGCACTGATAGTTGCAGCAGCGGCCCTGCCAGCAACAGCAGCAGCAGCACTGATAGTTGCAGCAGCGGCCCTGCCAGCAACAGCAACAGCAGCACTGATAGTTGCAGCAGCGGCCCTGCCAGCAACAGCAGCACTGATAGTTGCAGCAGCGGCCCTGCCAGCAACAGCAGCACTGATAGTTGCAGCAGCGGCCCTGCCAGCAACAGCAGCAGCAGCACTGATAGTTGCAGCAGCGGCCCTGCCAGCAACAGCAGCAGCAGCACTGATAGTTGCAGCAGCGGCTCTGCCAGCAACAGCAGCAGCAGCACTGATAGTTGCAGCAGCGGCTCTGCCAGCAACAGCAGCAGCAGCACTGATAGTTGCAGCAGCGGCTCTGCCAGCAACAGCAGCACTGATAGTTGCAGCAGCGGCCCTGCCAGCAACAGCAGCACTGATAGTTGCAGCAGCGGCCCTGCCAGCAACAGCAGCACTGATAGTTGCAGCAGCGGCCCTGCCAGCAACAGCAGCACTGATAGTTGCAGCAGCGGCCCTGCCAGCAACAGCAGCACTGATAGTTGCAGCAGCGGCCCTGCCAGCAACAGCAGCACTGATAGTTGCAGCAGCGGCCCTGCCAGCAACAGCAGCACTGATAGTTGCAGCAGCGGCTCTGCCAGCAACAGCAGCACTGATAGTTGCAGCAGCGGCCTGCCAGCAACAGCAGCACTGATAGTTGCAGCAGCGGCCCTGCCAGCAACAGCAGCACTGATAGTTGCAGCAGCGGCTCTGCCAGCAACAGCAGCACTGATAGTTGCAGCAGCGGCCCTGCCAGCAACAGCAGCACTGATAGTTGCAGCAGCGGCTCTGCCAGCAACAGCAGCACTGATAGTTGCAGCAGCGGCCCTGCCAGCAACAGCAGCACTGATAGTTGCAGCAGCGGCCCTGCCAGCAACAGCAGCACTGATAGTTGCAGCAGCGGCTCTGCCAGCAACAGCAGCAGCAGCACTGATAGTTGCAGCAGCGGCTCTGCCAGCAACAGCAGCACTGATAGTTGCAGCAGCGGCCCTGCCAGCAACAGCAGCACTGATAGTTGCAGCAGCGGCTCTGCCAGCAACAGCAGCACTGATAGTTGCAGCAGCGGCCCTGCCAGCAACAGCAGCACTGATAGTTGCAGCAGCGGCCCTGCCAGCAACAGCAGCACTGATAGTTGCAGCAGCGGCTCTGCCAGCAACAGCAGCACTGATAGTTGCAGCAGCGGCCCTGCCAGCAACAGCAGCACTGATAGTTGCAGCAGCGGCCCTGCCAGCAACAGCAGCACTGATAGTTGCAGCAGCGGCCCTGCCAGCAACAGCAGCACTGATAGTTGCAGCAGCGGCCCTGCCAGCAACAGCAGCACTGATAGTTGCAGCAGCGGCCCTGCCAGCAACAGCAGCACTGATAGTTGCAGCAGCGGCCCTGCCAGCAACAGCAGCACTGATAGTTGCAGCAGCGGCTCTGCCAGCAACAGCAGCACTGATAGTTGCAGCAGCGGCCCTGCCAGCAACAGCAGCACTGATAGTTGCAGCAGCGGCCCTGCCAGCAACAGCAGCACTGATAGTTGCAGCAGCGGCTCTGCCAGCAACAGCAGCACTGATAGTTGCAGCAGCGGCTCTGCCAGCAACAGCAGCACTGATAGTTGCAGCAGCGGCCTGCCAGCAACAGCAGCACTGATAGTTGCAGCAGCGGCCCTGCCAGCAACAGCAGCACTGATAGTTGCAGCAGCGGCCCTGCCAGCAACAGCAGCACTGATAGTTGCAGCAGCGGCTCTGCCAGCAACAGCAGACGAAGCAACATCAGTAAAAACACGAAGAACAGCAGCAACAGTTATAACATTAGAAGGAACATTAGAAGCAGCAGCAGCACTGGCACCAACAGTAACAGTCACAGCTGTAGCAGCATCAATAACTACTGTAAGATCACACGTAACACCACCACCACAAGTCAACCGTAACAGCAAAACCACCACCACCAGAAGCACCATTAGCTGCAATACTTGAAAAAAAAATATCAGGTGAAGACGTCCAAACCAGCTTAGTGACAGCAGCTGCAGACAACAAAAGCTGAATATGTCACCAAGTGAAGAAGACTCTGACAAATGACTTGGATTATTATACCTGTGTTTATGTTGGCCTCGGAGGAGAGTGGAGTGAGGAGAGTGGAGTGAGGAGAGTGGAGTGAGGAGAGTGGAGTGAGGAGAGTGGAGTGAGGAGAGTGGAGTGAGGAGAGTGGAGTGAGGAGAGTGGAGTGAGGAGTGGAGGGAGAGGAGAGAGCAAAGAGGGAAGAGAGTAGTGTGGGGAGGGGAAGAGCGGCGTGGGGGGAAAAGAGAGCGGAGTAACGTGGGAAAAAGAGAGCGGAGGGAGGGAAAGAGAAAACGGAGGGGGGGGGGAGAGAGAGCGGAGTGAGGAGGGGGAGAGAGCGAAGTGAGAGGAGAGAGAGAGAGAGAGAGAGAGAGAGAAGAGAGAGAGAGAGAGAGAGAGAGAGAGAGAGAGAGAGAGAGAGAGAGAAGAAAGAGAGGAGGGGAGAGAGAGAGAGAGAAGGGAGAGAGAGAACGGAGTGAGGAAGGGAGAGAAAACGGAATGAGAAAGGGAGAGAGAACGGAATGAGAAAGGGAGAGAGAAAGGAATGAGAAAGGGAGAGAGAACGGAATGAGAAAGGGAGAGAGAACGGAGTGAGGAAGGGAGAGAGAATGGAGTGAGGAAGGGAGAGAGAACGGAGTGAGGAAGGGAGAGAGAACGGAGTGAGGAAGGGAGAGAGAACGGAGTGAGGAAGGGGGAGAGAGAGAGAAAACGGAGTGAGGGGAAAGGTGTGGAATTTTGAGAGCGATGGTACCAAAAGGTGATTCAGACCTTTCATCATGAAATATCTTGCAGTCGCACTATGCAGTACACAGTACAACCACAACACACTGAGTGACGTAGGTACGTTCCTCTACTGGCAGACAATCATCTTATTGGCAATTGTTGTAGAAAGAAGACCAGACAGTAACGCCCTTGCCTGGTCTCATCAGGTCCACTATTTTTCCATTACAGACACTGATGCAAAAGCCTCCATCTGCCAGGTTATTACCTGGTCGGTACTCTTTAATGCCCGGCCTCCAACAAAATTCCATCTATGTGTACCTGGAGTGTTGACAGGTCAACAGCACCTGATTTTTCAGAGCCAAAGGATGCACCTTGGCATGCTACACCAGGGTAAGACGCAGTCATTGTAAACAGTGAACCACTGTAATCATTAATCATATGAAAACAGCGAGAATAGCAGGGAGTTCCAGGGAACATGGGGGACTTCACTGATAACTGGACACACTGTAAGTCTCCAGTGTGTGTCCCTGTACAACCCACACACCTTAATATTTAACCCATCAGCTTTAACGTCATCCTCGACGTATGAACAAATTATGTTCGAGAAAATGAGACGTCATTGCCGGCGCCAGACTGTTGGGAGTCAGTATCAGCAGAGATGGTACGAGCTTCCAGGAAGAGAAGTTAATGTGACAAACCTCACTACCCGGATGAAAGTAACAACCCAGAAGGACAGCAGCATCTATCTAAGACGACACACGGGGTTGTGAACACCTGACCGGTGGCCCCCATGGCACCGGCTGCTGAACACAGTGTAAACCGGATTCTCAAGGGTGAGCTGTAGGTCCAGGAAGGCTGGAAGTGCCACAAAATACAGAGGAATTCCCAGATGAACTGGGTCCAGCAAAAGAACAGTAAACAACCATAGTCAAGCTGGAAGTGACACAGGGACTCATAACGAAGAAGTTCTGGTGATCTGTAACCCCAGGACTGATGGAACATTATCTTTCAAAGCTCCACACCTGCAAAATGTCCATTTTAAGTTCAAGACGAGGGGAAACGTCTATGCTTGGTCAAGGAACAATACCCCTCCAAAAAAAAAGTCTTTTGACGTTCGTAACGTCCCTCGACCATGATATGAAGGATCAGCCGCTACACCTGAAAATGAATACTGCGAATTGTTACAATTATCCAGATATTAAAGCAGTAACCCAGGGAAGGGGGAGGTAACACACCCCACCGTATTGTCCATCGCCAGCAGGAGACTGTGGCAGGGGTTCTCAGAGGACGCACAGCAGTAAACGCAGAGAATAACAAAAAAAGGCACAATACCGTGACTGGAACGATACACAAATAACCCGCACATAAAAGAGAGAAGCTTACGACGACGTTTCGGTCCGACTTGGACCATTGACAAAGTGTGACTTTGTCAATGGTCCAAGTCGGACCGAAACGTCGTCGTAAGCTTCTCTCTTTTATGTGCGGGTTATTTGTGAAACGCAGAGACA
Source organism: Cherax quadricarinatus (assembly GCF_026875155.1). Classification (NCBI taxonomy): domain Eukaryota; kingdom Metazoa; phylum Arthropoda; class Malacostraca; order Decapoda; family Parastacidae; genus Cherax; species Cherax quadricarinatus. The sequence continues at coordinate 98,028,520 of NC_069400.1, forward strand.
GAGAGGCCGCCACCCTGGATGGAACAACACCGACCACCCAATCCATTGCTACTACAGAGTTATATTAGGACGAGGGAAAAGTGGATTTAAGGGAGTGGGGTGAAGGTAGCGGGATGAAGGGTGAGGAAGGACTAGGGTTAAGGGAGAGCGGGGGTGAGGAAAGTGTGATATAGAAAAGAAAATTGGCATAAAATTTATCGCTGATGATGATGATAAAAGTAATACTATGTTAGGTTTAAAGTATGTCAAACTCGCGGTCAATATTAATGGCGCATGTCGCCTAATAAGGTCAACTAGGAAATAAGTCAGTTCCAAGAATATACACAGAGAAGGCTTCACACCTGTGCGTATATGTCCCATGTGTTGGTGCAACATGCGGTAAGGACTTTACGTAATATGTTTATATACCTTCTTACAAAGGTACAAAGTGCCAGGGAGCACCTGTGCTGTCTTGCAGGTGAGCACCTGTGCTGTCTTGCAGGTGAGCACCTGTGTTGTCTTGCAGGGGAGTACCTGTGTTGTCTTGCAGGGGAGTACCTGTGTTGTCTTGCAAGGGAGCACCTGTGTTGTCTTGCAGAGGAGCACCTGTGTTGTCTTGCAGGGGAGTACCTGTGTTGTCTTGCAGGGGAGCACCTGTGTTGTCTTGCAGGGGAGCACCTGTGTTGTCTTGCAGGTGAGCACCTGTGCTGTCTTGCAGGTGAGCACCTGTGTTGTCTTGCAGGGGAGTACCTGTGTTGTCTTGCAAGTGAGCACTTTTGTTGTCTTGCAGAGGAGCACCTGTGTTGTCTTGCAGGGGAGTAACCTGTGTTGTCTTGCAGGGGAGCACCTGTGTTGTCTTGCAGGGGAGCACCTGGTTTGTCTTGCAGGGAGCACCTGTGTTGTCTTGCAGGGGAGTACCTGTGTTGTCTTGCAGGGGAGCACCTGTGTTGTCTTGCACGGGAGCACCTGTGTTGTCTTGCAGGGGAGCACCTGTGTTGTCTTGCAGAGGAGCACCTGTGTTGTCTTGCAGGGGAGCACCTGTGTTGTCTTGCAGGGAAGCACCTGTGTTGTCTTGCAGGGGAGCACCTGTGTTGTCTTGCAGGGGAGCACCTGTGTTGTCTTGCAGGGGAGCACCTGTGTTGTCTTGCAGGGGAGCACCTGTGTTGTCTTGCAGGGGAGCACCTGTGTTGTCTTGCAGGGGAGTACCTGTGTTGTCTTGCAGGGGAGCACCTGTGTTGTCTTGCAGGGGAGCACCTGTGTTGTCTTGCAGGGGAGCACCTGTGTTGTCTTGCAGGGTAGCACCTGTGTTGTCTTGCAGGGGAGCACCTGTGTTGTCTTGCAGGGGAGGGCCTGTGTTGTCTTGCAGGGGAGGGCCTGTGTTGTCTTGCAGGGGAGCACCTGTGTTGTCTTGCAGGGGAGCACCTGTGTTGTCTTGCAGGGGAGTATCTGTGTTGTCTTGCAGGGTAGCACCTGTGTTGTCTTGCAGGGGAGCACCTGTGTTGTCTTGCAGGGGAGCACCTGTGTTGTCTTGCAGGGGAGCACCTGTGTTGTCTTGCAGGGGAGCACCTGTGTTGTCTTGCAGGGGAGCACCTGTGTTGTCTTGCAGGGGAGCACCTGTGTTGTCTTGCAGGGGAGCACCTGTGTTGTCTTGCAGGGGAGCACCTGTGTTGTCTTGCAGGGGAGTACCTGTTGTTGTCTTGCAGGGGAGTACCTGTGTTGTCTTGCAGGGGAGTACCTGTGTTGTCTTGCAGGGGAGCACCTGTGTTGTCTTGCAGGGGAGCACCTGTGTTGTCTTGCAGGGGTAGCACCTGTGTTGTCTTGCAGGGGAGCACCTGTGTTGTCTTGCAGGGAGAGCACCTGTGTTGTCTTGCAGGGGAGTACCTGTGTTGTCTTGCAGGGGAGCACCTGTGTTGTCTTGCAGGGGAGCACCTGTGTGTCTTGCAGGGGAGCACCTGTGTTGTCTTGCAGGGGAGCACCTGTGTTGTCTTGCAGGGGAGCACCTGTGTTGTCTTGCAGGGGAGCACCTGTGTTGTCTTGCAGGGGAGTACCTGTGTTGTCTTGCAGGGGAGTACCTGTGTTGTCTTGCAGGGGAGTACCTTTGTTGTCTTGCAGGGGAGTACCTGTGTTGTCTTGCAGGGGAGTACCTGTGTTGTCTTGCAGGGGAGTACCTGTGTTGTCTTGCAGGGGAGTACCTTTGTTGTCTTGCAGGGGAGTACCTGTGTTGTCTTGCAGGGGAGCACCTGTGTTGTCTTGCAGGGGAGTACCTGTGTTGTCTTGCAGGGGAGCACCTGTGTTGTCTTGCAGGGGAGCACCTGTGTTGTCTTGCAGGGGAGCACCTGTGTTGTCTTGCAGGGGAGCACCTGTGTTGTCTTGCAGGGGAGTACCTGTGTTGTCTTGCAGGGAGTACCTGTGTTGTCTTGCAGGGGAGTACCTTTGTTGTCTTGCAGGGGAGTACCTGTGTTGTCTTGCAGGGGAGTACCTGTGTTGTCTTGCAGGGGAGTACCTGTGTTGTCTTGCAGGGGAGTACCTTTGTTGTCTTGCAGGGGAGTACCTGTGTTGTCTTGCAGGGGAGCACCTGTGTTGTCTTGCAGGGGAGTACCTGTGTTGTCTTGCAGGGGAGTACCTGTGTTGTCTTACAGGGGAGTACCTGTGTTGTCTTGCAGGGGAGTACCTGTGTTGTTCAGTCCACAGGCTAAACATGGGGCGATGTTAAAAAAAAAACATTAAAATTATATTAAGTTATCACCTTCACAGTCTCTGTGGAACACTGGGTGACTGTCACAGTCTCTGTGGAACACTGGATGACTGTCACAGTCTCTGTGGAACACTGGATGACTGTCACAGTCTCTGTGGAACACTGGGTGACTGTCACAGTCTCTGTGGAACACCAAACAAGCTGACATTTCTTATTTGGTGTTAAGTACTGAGGTTGGATTATCGCCGGTACTTCATCAGCCTCTTCCATGGTATATTTTCTCACCCTCAGGGTTACTAAATACCGGTTATAACTATGGCCATAATTCTTAAAGGGGTGAACCGGTAAGCCAGCGGAAGACCTCTGTCAGATGACCAAAAGTTCCAACGACGGGTCATCATCTAAGACCCGCGTCAGGGAACACTTGTCCTCTCTCCTGACAAATCTTACCTAACCTTACCTCACCCTAAGTACAACATCACGTCAGTTCTACTGGTCAGTATACCTCCCCCCTTACACCCCCCCCCTCAGTAATGTGGTCTATATACCTCCCCCTTACACACCCCGTCAGTAATATGGTTTTTATAACTCCCCCTTACATTCCTTTTCCTCCTGATTTTTTGAGCTGCATGACCCATTCGGATTTAGCGGCTTTTATGAACATAATACCAGAGCCTAGTTTAATGTCTCTGTTTTGTTAAATAATAATAAATTAATAATAATAATTAATAATGCACTAAACCCATATGGTTAAAAGAGATATGCTTATAAATTGGGAGTGGAGTGTTGTGCAGGTGTGTGGTAGCTGTCTTCACCCTGGTGGTGAAGATGGGTACTACTGGTCTTCACCCTGGTGGTGAAGATGGGTACTACTGGTCTTCACCCTGGTGGTGAAGATGGGTACTACTGGTCTTCACCCTGGTGGTGAAGATGGGTACTACTGGTCTTCACCCTGGTGGTGAAGATGGGTACTACTGGTCTTCACCCTGGTGAAGATGGGTACTACTGGTCTTCACCCTGGTGGTGAAGATGGGTACTACTGGTCTTCACCCTGGTGGTGAAGATGGGTACTACTGGTCTTCACCCTGGTGGTGAAGATGGGTACTACTGGTCTTCAACCCTGGTGGTGAAGATGGGTACTACTGGTCTTCACCCTGGTGGTGAAGATGGGTACTACTGGTCTTCACCCTGGTGGTGAAGATGGGTACTACTGGTCTTCACCCTGGTGGTGAAGATGGGTACTACTGGTCTTCACCCTGGTGGTGAAGATGGGTACTACTGGTCTTCACCCTGGTGGTGAAGATGGGTACTACTGGTCTTCACCCTGGTGGTTAAGATGGGTACTACTGGTCTTCACCCTGGTGGTGAAGATGGGTACTACTGGTCTTCACCCTGGTGGTGAAGATGGGTACGACTGGTCTTCACGAGGTTTGTGTTTCTCTCTCTCACACCACGGAGGAACACAGTTTCAGGCCTCAGTGTTCATGTACGCCAGTACCTGCGGCACTTCTTCCTCTGTTGTGTAAACAGCTCCTCACTGAAGACTTGCAGTCATACAGGGGGTTTAGGCTTTCAGGTCTTGCAGTCGGAAATATTTTGTGGGCTATCGTCTTCAGGCTTAAGTACCTGGTCTTTATCAGTCACTTTCCTTTCTTTGTAGCTGTCGAGTAACTTTCTTGTATATTATCATTTCCTTATATCACTGTCGAACAGCACTTTGCTTCTCTTTTACATTTGAATATTCACTCCAGCTCGCCTGCTTCACTGTGTCACTCTGCTCATCTTCAGTATTTTTGTTAATGCTCTTCACTCGGTCCTCACTACCGCCCAAGTTAAACGATGAGCTCTCGTTTTAAATTCACATGTCCCGTAGCTCGACTGCTAGTGCACTCAGCTCACACACTGAGGTCCATGGATCGATTCCTGATACGGGTGGAAACATTTGGACGTGCTTCCGTGAGACACCTGCTGTCTCTGTTCACCTATCAATAAAATAGGTACCTGGATGTTAGTTAGCTGGTGTGGGTAGCATCTCAGGGGCAAAATTTACCGAAGTTGCCCGAAATGCTCTGCTTTCTATATCGTAGTGTGTCACTGATGTCAGCTAGGACGACTATATACCTTGTACATATAAATTATAATAAAAAAAGAAGCAATAAACCTACAAGGAGTCATACAGCACTGTAGAAATAATGATTATTGTATTATCCTCATTTGTACTGTATTATCGTTTTCGTGGTATACCAGCACATCCTGGGTCAATCATCAGCTCTTCAGCTGCCAGGCCATTTATTTACCTTTCGCATTCAAAGGCAAAAAGGGAAATAGATTTCTTTATCCTTAATGTTTTTCATTTTTTCCTCTTCGTTCTCTGTTTCAGTGCTGTCTGTTTAAGGTATCAGGTAATCAGTCTTCTATATCGTGTGATCGCTGCCTCCTAGAGGAAATCCATAATTTATCGAACCTATGTCAAACTTACTCAGGGTGAAGATCAGGTTCAGTCTGGCTGAACCTTTTCACTTCTGTGATGCATTTCAAGTGCTGCCTAAGTTTTCCGTAACTGTCTTTATTAGCCTTATCCTCCATTTCTGACCCCGTGTAAGGTGCTCTATTTTTCTGTGGCTTAAATCCCGTATGATAAACAGATTTGTATTGGAAATACTACGTCCGGTGACAAGTCACCTGTTTGGTGTAGAGTTGTATATGATCTCTATTATCTTAGTAACAAGTGGATAGTGTTTATATCTGTACTTGTTTGAACTCATTCCCGGGGCGTGATTACACCCACAAGGGTATGCCTAGCCATACTCGTGTTCCCTAGGGTCGTGACAACACCCACAAGGGTATGCCTGACCATACCCGTATCCCCCAGGGTTGTCCAGTGGTTTGTGGGGGCACGTGAGCAGTTAATGTTACAGTGAGGTGAACCTGACTCCCTGGTCAGAGGTAAGGAAGCCAAGCTCTTGTTGTGGTGGATGGTGAGCTGGGCAAGCTGTGAGGTTCAGGAGGTAAGATAAGGCTGAGTGGGTGGGGGAGTTGGAGGTGAATGGGGAGGAGAGATCTAAACACCCCCCCCCCATTCCCCCGCCCAGGGGAGAAGAGGCCCCCACCTTCCCACAGGGACCAGGCTACACCAGATACTACCTCCTCCTCCGACCCTTTGCCGCCAGAAACGTCGCTGCCACCTCCAGCCCACGCGTAAAAACGATAAATTCCCGCCGCCCTATACCCGTCGGGTAAAATATTCAAATAATATTAATAAAAACAATAACAAGTGTGTTGGCGCAGGTGGGTGGGACCCCGAGCCAGCCTGGGGGTGCCACAGGGGGTGGGAGTCGGGGTCTAACTATTGATTTACACCCGGCTACCGTCTCCATCCAATTCTTTTCAGGAGCCCAGGGCGTCCCAAGAGAGTGTAAATCAGCTGTAAATTATTACAAAGGACTTACATCGTCACTCTGGTGTGAGCAGAGCGCCGCTACCTTCCTCAGCTGAGATCACTTCAATTTCCTTAGCTTTTACCCTGGCCCCGCCCACCCACTTCATGATCCACCAATCACCGGGAGGATCTCCACCCGGTGTCCACTCGCTATTGGGTGGAGGCGCGCATGGGCGGAGTCTGCGTCACACCTCGCCACTTGATTGGTGGGCGCGCCGGATGGGACTCCCGCCGAATTTTTAGATTTGCGGAAGGCGGGATTTTCTGTTATACATGAGTCGTTAGTTTCTGTTATATTTTCATTTGTAACTTCAAAACTCCCGCCAGACGCTGGGGGCCGCCGCGATGCAACGCCACTAACAATCCCATGTTCTCGCGCGCGCCAAAAATGAGAAAATGTTCTCGCGCGCGCCAAAAATGAGAAAATGTTCCCAAGCGCTCCAAAAATGAGAAATTGTGTATAGCTCTGCTTCGTGGGTAATATATAATATATATATATATATATATATATATATATATATATATATATATATATATATATATATATATATATATATATCTACCGTAATAATGCAATTTGTGGGTGAGGCGGAGGAGGAGAGGCAGGGGAGAAGAAGAGCCTCTGAAGATGCCGACGCCACCGACCCCCCCCCAGGCTAGTGGGGGTGGGTGGGTGGGGGGAGCAGGATTTCTGCACCCCCAGAAAACACGCACATCCGCGCATGACACACACACACACACACACACACACACACACACACACACATACACAGCAGAGATGGCGCTCACGTCCAGGTGGCTTTGGACGGCTGTCTAAGATGATGTATGTTGCCTGCAGGAGGAGGAGGAATGGAAGTAGTGGAAGGAAGAGTAGGAGAATAGATGGAAGCAGAAGGGAGGGTAGAATAGATGGGAACAGGAGGGAAGAATAGATGGAAGCAGAAGAGAAGGATAAATAAAGGCAAAAGGGAAGGAAGGATGGATGGATGGAGACAGAAAGGAGGTAAGGATAGACAGAGGCAGAAGGGAAGGAAGGATAGAGATTAGGAAAACTAACTAGACAATTAAGGTGGATAAAAGTGACCTGGATAAAGATAAATGGATACCAAACAGGATAATTTAAGATAAATAAAATAGAATAATTACATATAGAAGATGACTCATATTCCTCTTGAGACGACAGAAGAAGATGCTTCAAGGAAGAGATGAGACGAATGTGTCAGACTCTTCAAGGAACACTATCACTGTTATCCTCCTCTATCCAGATCTGGCTCACACCAAGGTTATCCTACTCCCACCTGGAGTCTACCTGGTGGTTGTTCCGGGGGCCAACGCCCCCGCGGCCCGGTCCTCGACCAGACTTGCCTACTGGATCAGGGTCTGATCAACCAGGATGTTACTGCTGGCCCTCACACTCTCTCCATGCATAAGGGAGATTACCAACACATCCGTGGTGTCTTCGAGCGGGAACTTGACAAATTCCTCGAGACAGTTCCTAATCAGCTGGGCTGTGGTGCACTTATTAGACTGTGAATGGCGGGCACCAACAGCTTGATCGATCAGGCCAGCAACTAGGAAGCCTGGTCTGGGACCGAGTCGCGGGGGCGGTGACCTCCGGAAGTGACTACAGGTACTCTAGATCTGTCCAACATCCTAGTGCCTAGTACAAACTTCTAAGAGTCACCTGGGTGTTGAAGGATTCTGAAGTTCCTACCTCTTCACCCTCTGTCACCTTATTACCGCTCACCCCTCACACCTTCACCTGCTTCCTCTTTAGACACTTACACCACAGCCTCAAAAAACAGCAGTGTCCAAAACTCAACAACAACCTAGTGTCCCTTCACAGTTTCTTTTTTCAAAGTCTCCCTCAACTATTGACTCCTACATCTTTAACAGTTGCAAAAATACATTCATCCCCACACACACCTCCACGACTTCATCTGTACCCACACAGACTCTTCCACCAGGAGACAACTAACTTCTTACCTCTTTCTATCTTGGCAGATGCCAATGTCTCTTCCATCTCGGCTCCATTTTCATCTTCCACCTCTTGCATCCCGCTACCAGCCAGGGGGCTGTTGGTAATCCTACTTACGTATGAAGGGAGGACGTTGAAAAGTATTGGTCGACTCTTACTTATTTAGTCTTAGCTCATAACACCCCTGCTTTGCACTGGGTGTTTTGCACTGTCTTACTTTCATGAGGACCAATTTGTGTGTGCATATTTGGGACCAATCCTTCTAGAATTTTCCAGGTGTAGATTATAATGTACCACTCTCGCTTACATTCCAAGCAGTACATATCGAGGGACTTCATACGTTCCCAGTAATTTAGATCATTGACAATTTAGGCGAGCAATGAAAGTTCTCTGAACATTCTGTACGTCTGCAATTTCGCTTGACTTGAACGGAACTCTTAAAAGTACTGTAGTATTCCGGCCTACAGAGAACAAGGTAACTTGAAGAGTATCATCATCGACTTAGTATCCCTTGTTTTGAAAGTTCTAGCTATCCAACCTATCACTTTCCATACAGCTGTGATAGTGACAAAGTTGTGATCCTTGAAGGTGAGATCTTCTGACATAACTCTTAGTTACCTTTGTTTTCTAATCTTATGAATGTAAATTATTGTGCTGCTGAGGGGGCTCTTGATCCAAGGAACTAGACATGTTTTCCCCTTCCTTGAATCGAACCTGATAGTCTCCCGTTTCCACAGGCTCTGTATAACCCTTACAGGTTTAGCGAAGTTTTTGAATAATTAATCAACAAAAATAACTTATTTACCAGTTATTCCACATCTAACAACAACTTAGTGTGTGTGTAAGGCACTGACGTGTGTCAGTGTATACCGTGTACGTCAGGCCCATACTGGAGTATGCAGCACCAGTTTGGAATCCACACCTAGTCAAGCACGTCAAGAAATTAGAGAAAGTGCAAAGGTTTGCAACAAGACTAGTCCCAGAGCTACGGGGACTGTCCTATGAAGAAAGGTTGAGGGAAATCGGCCTGACGACACTGGAGGACAGGAGGGTCAGGGGAGACATGATAACGACATATAAAATAGTGCGCGGAATAGACAAGGTGGACAAAGACGGGATGTTCCAGAGAAGGGACACAGACACAAGAGGTCACAATTGGAAGTTGAAGACTCAGATGAATCAAAGGTATGTTAGGAAGTATTTCTTCAGTCATAGAGTAGTCAGGCCGTGGAATAGCCTAGAAAGTGAAGTAGTGGAGGCGGGAACCATACATAGTTTTAAGGCGAGGTATGATAGAGCTCATGGGGCAGGGAGAGAGAGGACCTAGTAGCAATCAGCGAAGAGGCGGGGCCAGGAGCTGTGAATCGACCCCTGCAACCACAAGTAGGTGAGTACACACACACACGCACACACACACATGCACACACACACACGCACACACACACACACACCGCGCACACACGCGCACACACGCGCACCCACACACACACACACACGGCGCGCACACACGCCACGCACGCACACACGCACACGACATACACTCACACACACACACACACACACACACACACCAACACACACACACACACACACACACACACACACACACATATGAAAATGACATAGCAGCGAAAGCCAAATCTGACCCGAAACTGTTGTACAGCCACATCAGGAGGAAAACAACAGTCAAGGACTAGGTAATCAGGCTAAGGAAGGAAGGAGGAGAGACAACAAGAAATGACCGTGAAGTATGTGAGGAACTCAACAAGAGATTCAAAGAAGTGTTCACAGAGGAGACAGAAGGGACTCCAGAAAGACGGAGAGGTGGGGCACACCACCATGTGCTGGACACAGTGCACACAACCGAGGAAGAAGTGAAGAGGCTTCTGAGTGAGCTAGATACCTCAAAGGCAATGGGGCCAGATAACATCTCCCCATGGGTATTGAGAGAGGGAGAAAGAGGCGCTATGTGTAACCCCTAACAACAATATTCAGTACATCTATCGAAACAGGGAGATTGCCTGAGGCATGGAAGACAGCAAATGTAGTCCCAATCTTTAAAAAAAGGAGACAGACATGAAGCATTAAACTACAGACCAGTGTCACTGACATGTATAGTATGCAAAATCATGGAGAAAATTATCAGGAGAAGAGTGGTGGAACACCTAGAAAGGAATGATCTCATCAACAGCAGCCAACATGGTTTCAGGGACAGGAAATCCTGTGTCACAAACCTACGGGAGTTCTATGACATGATGACAGCAGTAAGACAAGAGAGAGAGGGGTGGGTGGATTGCATATTCTTGGACTGCAAGAAGGCGTTTGACACAGTTCCACACAAGAGATTGGTGCAAAAACTGGAGGACCAAGCAGGGATAACAGGGAAGGCACTACAATGGATCAGGGAATACTTGTCAGGAAGACAGCAGCGAGTCATGGTACGTGGCGAGGTGTCAGAGTGGGCACCTGTGACCAGCGGGGGGTCCCACAGGGTCCAGTCCTAGGACCAGTGCTGTTTCTGGTATTTGTGAACGACATGACGGAAGGAATAGACTCTGAGGTGTCCCTGTTTGCAGATGACGTGAAGTTGATGAGAAGAATTCACTCGATCGAAGACCAGGCAGAACTACAAAGGGATCTGGACAGGCTGCAGACCTGGTCCAGCAATTGGCTCCTGGAGTTCAACCCCACCAAGTGCAAAGTCATGAAGATTGGGGAAGGGCAAAGAAGACCGCAGACGGAGTACAGTCTTGGGGGCCAGAGACTACAAACCTCACTCAAGGAAAAAGATCTTGGGGTGAGTATAACACCAGGCACATCTCCTGAAGCGCACATCAATCAAATAACTGCTGCAGCATATGGGCGCCTAGCAAACCTCAGAACAGCATTCCGACATCTTAATAAGGAATCGTTCAGGACCCTGTACACCGTGTACGTTGGGCCCATATTGGAGTATGCGGCACCAGTTTGGAACCCACACCTAGCCAAGCACGTAAAGAAACTAGAGAAAGTGCAAAGGTTTGCAACAAGACTAGTCCCAGAGCTAAGAGGTATGTCCTACGAGGAGAGGTTAAGGGAAATCAACCTGACGACACTGGAGGACACGAGAGATAGGGGGGACATGATAACGACATACAAAATACTGAGAGGAATTGACAAGGTGGACAAAGACAGGATGTTCCAGAGATTGGACACAGTAACAAGGGAACACAGTTGGAAGTTGAAGACACAGATGAATCACAGGGATGTTAGGAAGTATTTCTTCAGCCACAGAGTAGTCAGGAAGTGGAATAGTTTGGGAAGCGATGTAGTGGAGGCAGGATCCATACATAGCTTTAAGCAGAGGTATGATAAAGCTCATGGTTCAGGGAGAGTGACCTAGTAGCGATCAGTGAAGAGGTGGGGCCAGGAGCTCGGACTAGACCCCCGCAACCTCAACTAGGCGAGTACAACTAGGTGAGTACACACACGCACGCACACGCACACACATACACACACACGCACACACACACACGGACACACACACACGGACACACACACACATACACACACACACGCACACACACGCACACACACACACGCACACACACACACACACACACGCGCACACACACACGCACACGACTGTGAGTGTTGCTCCTCGGGTTGATATGCAAGACTGTGATTGTTGCTCCCGGGTTGATATGCAAGACTGTGATTGTTGCTCCCCGGGTTGATATGCAAGACTGTGATTGTTGCTCCCCGGGTTGATATGCAAGACTGTGATTGTTGCTCCCCGGGGTGATATGCAAGACTATGATTGTTGCTCCCCAGGGTGATATGCAAGACTGTGAGTGTTGCTCCCCGGGGTGATATGCAACACTCACCTACCTATCTGCTACCTACCTGGAAGGAATTCCGGGGATCAACGTCCTCGCGGCCCGGTCCCTGACCAGGCCTCCTGGTGGATCAGGGCCTGATCAACGAGGCTGTTACTGTTGGCCGCACGTAGTCAAACGTACGAATCACAGCCCGGCTGATCCGGTACTGACTTTAGGTATCTGTCCAGCTCCCTCTTGAAGGCAGCCAGGGGTCTATTGGCATTTCCCCTTATGGCTGGTGGGAGGCTGCTGAAGAGTCTTGTGCCCCGGACACTTACTGTGTTTTCTCATAGTGTACTAATGGCGCCCCTACTTTTCACTGGGGCTATGTTGCATCGCTTGCAAGCGAGTGATTTCTGTGTGCAGATTAGGGACCAGTTCCTCTACGATTTTTCCAAGTGTAGATTATGATGCATCTCTCTCGCCTGCACTTCAGTGAGTAAAAGTCAAGTGCTTCCAGGCGTTCCCAGTAGTTAAGGTGTTTGTAAGGAACTTATAAGTGCAGTAAAGGTTCTCTGTACACTCTCTAGATCTGCAGTTTCACCTGCCTTGAATGGAGATGTTAATGTACAGTAGTATTCCAGCCTAGAGAGAACAAGTGATTTAAAAAGGATCATCATTGGCTTGGCATCTCTTGTCTTGAATGTTCTCATTATCCATCATATCAAGTTTCCTCGCAGATGTGATAGTGGCACTGTTGTGATCCACGAAGGTGGATCCTCAGACATTACCATTCCCAGGTCCTTTTCCGCTCTATTATGTGATTCGAGTTTGTAGTATACTCAGTTCTAGCTATTATTTCCCATAACGTAGTAGTTGGAATTTGTCTTCATTGAACATCATATTGTTCTCTGTTGCCCATTGGAAACTTGGTTTATATCTTCTTGGAGCTTTGCCGTATCCTCAATGGATGACACTCATGCAGATCCTAGTATCGTCTGTAAAGGATAATACGGTGCTATGGTTTACATCTTTCTCTATGTCTGATATCCCCTCAAGGAAGGTTCCTTGATGTTGGTGAGGGGCTCTTGATTTAGGGAATTGGATTTGTGCTCCAGTTCCCCGAATTAAGCCTGAATGCCTTCCACATCCCCCCCCCAGGCGCTGTATAATCCTCTGGGTTTAGCGCTTCCCCCTTGATTATAATAATATGTCTAATATGAGGAACAGAATAGGGGCAAGTACTGTGCCTTGTGGAACAGAGCTTTTCACTATGGCAGCTTCCGATTTAACTCTGGTTACCACTACTCTGTGTTCGATTGGTTAGAAAGTTGAAGATACGTCTGCCCATTTTGCCAGTTATCCCTTTAGCACACATTTTGTGTGCTATTACACCATGATTGCACTTATCAAAGGCTTTTGCAAAGTCTGCATTCTGTTTGTTTTTCAGTGCATCCAAGACCATATTATAGTGGTCCAGTAGTTGCGAGAGGCAGGAGCGACCTGCCCTGAACCCATGTTGCCCTGAATTGTACAATTGTTGGGAGTCCAAGTGGTTTGCTATCCTGCTTCTTAGAACTCTTTCACAGATTTTTACGATGTGGGACGTTCAAGCTATTGGTCTATAGTTCTTAGTTCTTGCTCTGCTGCCACCTTTATGGAGTGGGGCTATATCCCTTGTTTTTAGTGATTGTGGAATCTCACCTGTGTCTATGCTCCTCCATAGCATACTTATAGCCCGCCAGAGGGGTTTCTTGTAGTTCTTAATGAACACAAAGTTCCACGAGTCTGGGCGTGGGGCCGAGTGCATGGACATATTGTTAATGGCTTTCTCAAAGTCTAGTTGAGTTTGGGTTATGTCAGAAATTTGGCACTACACTGACAGGGTTTTGAGGCTCATTCATGAAAAAATTATTTGGATTGTCTATCTTTAGACTGATTAGTGGCTCGCTGAACACAGTCATAATGAGATTTCAGTATCTCACTAATTTCTTTGCTGTCATCTGTGTAGAATCCGTCGTCTGAGCAGGGGTCCTATACACTAAATGTGATTTTTGCCTTGTTTTTGGCATATAAAAAGAAATATTTCGAATTTTTTTAAATTTCACTAATTGCTCCTCTTGTCTCTCCTGGATCCTGTACGAGTCCTTTAACTTAAGCTTAATATTTTCCGCATTCTTGAGGAGCTCAATGATCCTTCGCCTTCTTCTGTAGAGGGAGTCTCTCTTTCCAGTTTACTTCTCCTTTTTTTCTTAGGGGAATACGCCTTGAACATACTTCAACTATCAGAAAATTGATCTTTTCAAGGCACTGGTTAGGGTCCATGTTATTTAAGATTTCTTCCCATGTTTCATTTAGGACATGGTTTATCTGGTCACAGCTGATGTTCTTGTTGAAGTTGAATTTGATGAAGGTACCCTCATAGCTATATGCATATTGCTGATCAGGATCCCTGTGCATGCAAGTCTGGGCTTCCATGAGACTGTGATCAGAATTAGTTGTTTTTTATATTATGTTTCTTATCTGGTCCTCATTATTTGTGAAAATAATGTCTCATGTGTTCTCCAGTCTGCTGATTTAGGGTGTATTTATTGCAGAAATTCAGCAGCTCGTGTGTGTGTGACTTTTCATCTGAACTGCCTCCAGGGATTATTTTTGCTATATTCTTCCATTTTGTATGTCTTAGATTGAAGTCACCAACCAGCAAGATGTTAGGGGATGGGGCTGGAAGGTTTTCCAGACGGAAGTCAATTTTCGATAGCTGTTCCTTGAACTGTTGGGAAGTTGCATCTGGTGGCCTATATACAAGCACAATGACTAAGTTTTGGTTCTCGATTTTTATTGTCAGAACTTCAAGTACATCGTTTATGGTGTTCAGTATCTCTGTGCAAATGAGCGACTCTTTGACATACAAGCCAACCCTCCCTCCCTCCCCATCCTTGTTGCCTGTTCTTTCTGTCGCATCTGAAAACGTTGTACCCAAGTATCCATATTTCATTGTCAAAGTAATCTTTTGCGTGGGTCTCCGTGAAGGCTGCAAACACTGCATTTGACTCCCCTAGAAGTCCACTAATGAAAGGTATTTTGTTGTTGGTGGATGGCTTAAGGTCCTGTATATTAGCAAATATAAATGAAGTTGTGTTGCATATTTGTTGGGGGGATTTTGTTGTTGGCATCAGTAGTTGTGAGTCTGGAGGTGCCACTGGAGGTGCCACTGGCTGTGCCTCCAGTCCAACAAGGCTCCAAGGTGAACTATTTTGGTTATTTCTTTACATTTTTTCTTCATTTCCAACCACTAAAAATCATTTGGAGTGGAGTTGTAACTACCATGATTTGTGTCACGGGGTTTGTACCTCCTGGTCCCTCACAAGTGGTGTGCGGGGCTGTGGTTGTTGCTCCCCGGGGTGATACACAAGACACACTGTGGTTGCCACAGTCAACTTTATCAAGTACAAACTCCCGAAGTAGACAGTGTTTACACTACCGTCGTAGCTCAGTTGCCAGCACACACCTGTAACATGCCTGTGACACACCTGTGACACGCCTATAACACAACTGTAGCACCTGTGATACGCCTGTGACACACCTGTAACACACCTGTGACACGCCAGTAACAAACATGTGACACGCCTGTGACACCTGTAACAGCTGTGACACGCCTGTTACACCTGAAAGCAGTAACACATCTCTGACACCCGTAAAAGACCTGTGACACACCAGTAACACACCTGTGAAAGAAAGGCTTCTAAAACGATATATACAACAGTATTAACGGTAAGCTGGTACAGCATACGCAATGGAACCAACGGTAACAATCCTCGTGTCAACCGCAACAGAGCTAACGGAAAACGCGACAACGAACATAAACAGCACAAAGAAAACAGCAGCAGCACCACCACCACTACCATCAACAGCAGCGCCAACAGCAGCAACAGTACCAACAGCAGCAGCACCAGTAGAAACAGCAGCACCATCAACAAAGAAAACAGCACCACCACCACCATCAAGAGCAGCACCATCAACAGCAGTGCCAACATCAACAGCAGCAGCATCAGCAGCGTCAGCAGCGCCAACAGCAGCAGCAGCACTATCACCAACAGCAGCACCACCACCACCACCAACGAAAGCAACAGCAGCATCGTATATCAGTAACAAAAGAGCCGTGACCATCACAACAGCAGGAGAGGCCGTGTATTGTTTCATTAGAGTGGAAGCAGCGGTCACTAGTGTCAGTCATCTCCGCCGGGAGCAGCAGCAGCAGCAGCAGCAGCAGCAGCAGCAGCAGCAGCAGGAGACACTGTAGTTTTCAACACACCAAGACTGCGCTGGAATACCAACAGCAACAGCATGGTTGACTAAGTAAGCACCAGACGAACCTGGTCTATGGCCGGGCTCCAGGAGTAGAAAGACACTCAAAACTCATCAAAGGTATATCAAAGGTAGCTTCTTACCTCCGAAGCTGTACTCTGTTTACGTTTTTTTCTTTACTGGGGTTCAGACTGAAAACCAGCTACCAATGCTGAACTGCATTTGTTGCGCGAGGTGTTCTGCTGTTTGTTCATTATATTCTCATACTCCATGAGAGAGAGTATGCTGAGGTAGCATATTCTATGATATAATCTGCGGCCCCAGCGTAGAGCTCACTCCTGGGCAAGTACGTATACAAACACGAAAATGTTTAAAGGTTTTAAAACAGAGCAGATCCAGCACCGAGAGCAACCAACCGCACAAGACTGAAGACACTGGACGTGACGACCATGGAGGAGGGCACTGGACGTGACGACCATGGAGGAGGGCACTGGACGTGACGACCATGGAGGAGGGCACTGGACGTGACGACCATGGAGGAGGGCACTGGACGTGACGACCATGGAGGAGGGCACTGGACGTGACGACCATGGAGGAGGGCACTGGACGTGACGACCATGGAGGAGGGCACTGGACGTGACGACCATGGAGGAGGGCAATGGACGTGACGACCATGGAGGAGGGCAATGGACGTGATGACCATGGAGGAGGGCACTGGACGTGACGACCATGGAGGAGGGCACTGGACGTGACGACCATGGAGGGCACTGGACGTGACGACCATGGAGGAGGGCACTGGACGTGACGACCATGGAGGAGGGCACTGGACGTGACGACCATGGAGGAGGGCAATGGACGTGATGACCATGGAGGAGGGCACTGGACGTGATGACCATGGAGGAGGGCACTGGACGTGACGACCATGGAGGAGGGCACTGGACGTGACGACCATGGAGGGCACTGGACGTGGCGACCATGGAGGAGGGCACTGGACGTGACGACCATGGAAGAGGGCACTGGACGTGACGACCATGGAGGAGGGCACTGGACGCGACGACCATGGAGGAGGGCACTGGACGTGACGACCATGGAGGAGGGCACTGGACGTGACGACCATGGAGGAGGGCAGGACTAGAAAAGACCGGAACACCATCTTCGATATACAACGATCAAGGAACTAAGGAAACTATACAGTCGTATTATTCACAGGGAACTCAAAGTGCTTCTTCACTCTTAGTATGGTAGGAAATTGGAAAGAGTTGGTTGAAGTGTTGGGGGCGAGATGGGAATGATGCTTCTTAGGAGCGGCGGCCTCCAGGTGTTGCATTCTGGGTAGTTTATCACTCTTAGTAATGTGTGTGTGTGTGTGTGTATATGTATATATATATATATATATATATATATATATATATATATATATATATATATATATATATATATATATATATATGCGCAAGATAAGCCACAGGGGATGGAAATCTTCAGCTCAAGTGCTCTCACACATCGTGCGACACCACCCAACTGGCTGGTGTCGCTACACAAAGTTACCCCGAGAAAACTTTCCCTCAATTCTTTTGTTGTTACTCTTGCAACATTCCACAGCACCTGATGACGCACGGTCACGTGTGAAAGTACTTGAGCTGAAGATTTTCATTCCCTGTTCCTTATCTTGCATTGTTAAGATCGTCCGTTTGAGATTGTATTGCGCGCGCGCGCACACGCACGAACGCACACGCACGCACACGCACGCGCACGCACACGCACACACACACACACACACACACACACACACACACCCACCCACACACCCACCCTACCCGATATCAAATCTCATTGAACCCCATTTCACAAGCGGTATGTCGACCCCTAAAATGAGGACTGTTACGAAAGTAGAATTAGCAGGATGAAGTGGTGGAAGCAAGGAGACAGAAATTAAGTACTGGATGGTTGTGAAGAAGTGGTAGTAACAAGGGGTGAACGAGCTTCCACAGTCACGCTCGTTAAGTACATAATATCTCACATAATACTAACCACAACAATATTTAAGTTAAAGATTGAGACACTTATGCAGCATATGGGAATCTTTATTCAGGAAACGTTTCGCCACACAGTGGCTTCATCAGTCCAATACAAAGAGGAAGGCGTAAGGAGAGGAGGAGAATGAGGTAATCAGTCCCTCAACCTGGAGTCGATGTGTTCAGTCCATCAATCTTGTATAATGTACAGCATAGGGCCGTAGACGTGGCTTATATGCTGTAGTGAGGTGACGTGAAGCAGGTGGAGGCGGGGTCATAGTGGTACCATCCACTAGTCGAAGTAAGTCTTCGTCCAAAGGTTGAACAAGTGTTGAAGAATTCTTTGTAACAAGATCCCATGATGCTGCAGTGTCTGACAGTTGTGATGAATGGTTTGAAAAACCGACAAGTTGAAGATTGAGACACTTATGCAATTACACAGCCCGTCGTGTGTTGTAATAGCTGCCGCCTCCTGGCTGCCCCGAGAAGCAGAACCAGGTGTTGAAGACTTTGCTGAAACGACGTAATGTGTCGCCTGGTATGGTCTGTTACCTCGTCTAGAGGTAACGGAGGGGAGAGACGAGGCAATCCAAGAAACTGGTGAGAGTAAACATGTGTCTTGTATTGAATTTTGCAGCCTCCCTCTCTCCTCTATATCTCTCACTCTCCTCTATCTCCCTCTCTCCCTGGTGTTTGTTATTATTGGGAGGAGCGCGTGGGAGCCTGGCAAAATGTTGTTGAGTTAGAGCACGTTGTAGCGGAAGGGACGCCGCTGTTATCTGCAAAGCAAAACTAACAATATTGGCTTTAAAATCTCTTCTCCAAATCGCACCTCGACTGGCATATGGGCCAGTCAGCGTTACCAATAAGACAAACACCTCGCCATCCCTCCCTGCCTTACTCACCAGCCTCCACACTCACCATACAATTGTCACCATAAACACAACCTCCTCCACCACACCGTCACCGCACCTCCTGTAAACAATCACTAGAAAACAGACACTAGAAAATAGGCACTAGAGGACCAAGCTGAGAATTAAGAGAGAGTGGTGGGAGCAGAAAACAACGGGAAGGTTGGCAGCACTAGTCTCAACACATTGGGAACATCCGAAGGTAAACAGTGGACGCTTGCGAACACTTGGTGCGTCGATAGGGTCCATGTGGCCATGCTGGGTCCGCGGGATCTTCCGCCTTACGGCCGCCCCAGCCGCTCAATGACACTGTTTGCTCGCTCGATGGATACCCCAGATTACCGGCAAGTTAAGAAGTATTTTTGCCGCCGCTCGTGCGACTCAACTATGATGCTGCCACTTAGCTCTTAGCTGCGGACATCTCTTAGCTGCGCTGACCCATCTATTAATGACGGGAACCAGGTGGGGTCTTAAGTCGTGGTCGTAGGGATGGAGGATGGAAGAGGCACGTGATTAGCTGTGGGAAGATCAGACTTATTAGCTGCAGCAGCGGAATTTATTTGTTGTGGATGTACCTGACACATTTTAGCTACCTGGAGTCTACCTGGAGGGCATTCCGGGGATCAACGCCCCAGCGGCCCGATCCACGACCAGGCCTCCCGGTGGATCAGGGCCTGATCAACGAGGCTGTTACTGCTAGCCGCACGCAATCCAACGTACGAACCACAGCCCGGCTGATCCGGCACCGTCTTTAGGTATCTGTCCAGCTCCCTCTTGAAGACAACCAGGGGTCTTCCCGTAATGCCACTTATTGCTGGTGGGAGGCTGTTGAACAGTCTTGGGCCCCGGACACTTATTGTGTTTTCTCTTACTGTACAAGTGACGCCCCTACTTTTCACTGGGGGCATGTTGCATCACCTGCCAAGTCGTCAGTTTTCTTTATAGCTGTGGCAATAAGGTAGATTACCTGTGGATGGAACCGGTAC
Source organism: Cherax quadricarinatus (assembly GCF_026875155.1). Lineage (NCBI taxonomy): Eukaryota > Metazoa > Arthropoda > Malacostraca > Decapoda > Parastacidae > Cherax > Cherax quadricarinatus. Next base: position 98,048,631 of record NC_069400.1, read on the forward strand.
GTGATAGCTGTGGCGCATGTTCCTGTGGTAGCGGTAGATGTTAGCTGTGGTAATAGATTTTTGCCGTGTTGGCAAAAGATATTAACTGTGGTGGTGCTGGATTTTAGATGTAGTGAAGGTGGGTTGCGTCAGCTAAAAGGGTTGAACACAGCCAAGTGTGTCAGCTAAGAGGATTGAACACACCTAATCGACATGTGCCTAAGACGAAATGGTAACTAACACCTGAGTGTGTCAGCTAAGAGGGTTGAACACAGCTGAGTGTGTCAGCTAAGAGGGTTGAACACAGCTGAATGTGTCAGCTAAGAGGATTGAACACAGCTGGGTATGTCAGCTAAAACGGCTGAACAGAGCTAAGTGTGTCAGCTAAGGGGGTTGAACACAGCTGAATGTGTCAGCTAAGACGGTTGAACACAGCTGAATGTGTCAGAAAAGAGGGTTGAACCAGCTGAATGTTTTCAGCTAAGGGGGTTGAACACAGCTGAATGTGTCAGCTAAGAGGGTTGAACACAGCTGAATGTGTCAGCTAAGAGGGTTGAACACAGCTGAATGTGTCAGCTAGGAGGGTTGAACACAGCTGAATGTGTCAGCTAAGAGGGTTGAACACAGCTGAATGTGTCAGTAGGAGGGTTGAACCCCGCTGAATGGTCAGCTAAGAGGTTGAACACAGCTGAATGTGTCAGCTAAGAGGGTTGAACACACTGAATGTGTCAGCTAAGAGGGTTGAACACAGTAAAAGTGTCAGTTTAAGAGGGTTGAACACAGCTGAATGTGTCAGCTAAGAGGGTTGAACACAGCTGAATATGTCAGCTAAGAGGGTTGAACACAGCCAAGTGTGTCAGCTAAGAGGGTTGAACACAGCTGAATGTGTCAGCTAGGAGGGTTGAACACAGCTGAATGTGTCAGCTAAGAGGGTTTTGAACACAGCTGAATTTTGTCACCCAAAGAGGGTTGAACACAGCTGAATGTGTCAGCTAAGAGGGTTGAACACAGCTGAATGTGTCAGCTAAGAGGGTTGAACACAGCTGAATGTGTCAGCTAAGAGGGTTGAACACAGCTGAATGTGTCAGCTAGGAGGGTTGAACACAGTGAAGTGTCAGCAAAGGGGGTTGAACACACTGAATGTATCAGCTAGGGGGGTTTTGAAACAGCTGAATGTGTCGCTAAGGGGTTGAACACACTGAATGTGTTCAGCTAAGAGGGTTTTGAACACAGCTGAATGTGTCAGCTAAGAGGGTTGAACACAGCTGAATGTGTCAGCTAAGAGGGTTGAACACAGCTGAATGTGTCAGCTAAGAGGGTTGAACACAGCTGAATGTGTCAGCTAAGAGGGTTGAACACAGCTGAATATGTCAGCTAAGAGGGTTAACACACCCAAAGTGTGTCAGCTAAGAGGGTTGAACACAGCTGAAGTGTCAGCTAGGAGGGTTTGAACACAGTGAATGTGTCAGCTAAGAGGGTTGAACACAGCTGAATGTGTCAGCTAAGAGGGTTGAACACAGCTGAATGTGTCAGCTAAGAGGGTTGAACACAGCTGAATGTGTCAGCTAGGAGGGTTGAACACAGCTGAATATGTCAGCTAAGAGGGTTGAACACAGCCAAGTGTGTCAGCTAAGAGGATTGAACACACCTAATCGACATGTGCCTAAGACAAAATGGTAACACCTGAGTGTGTCAGCTAAGAGGGTTGAACACAGCTGGGTATGTCAGCTAAGAGGGTTGAACAAAGCTGAATGTGTCAGCTAAGAGGGTTGAACACAGCTGAGCGTGTCAGCTAAGAGGGTTGAACAAAGCTGAATGTGTCAGCTAAGAGGGTTGAACACAGCTGGGTATGTCAGCTAAGACGGCTGAACAGAGCTAAATGTGTCAGCTAAGAGGGTTGAACACAACTGAATGTGTCAGCTAAGAGGGTTGAACACAGCTAAGTGTTTAGCTGCGAGGATGGAAATGAGTTCTGGAGTTATTAGCTTAATTTAAAACTCGTTTATCATCAATATAGTCATCACCTCAAGTCATTACCACACCCCTCGCTCCTAGCTCCCCTCGCTCCTAGCACCCCTCGCTCCTAGCTCCCCTCGCTCCTAGCACCCCTCGCTCCTAGCTCCCCTCGCTCCTAGCTCCCCTCGCTCCTAGCTCCCCTCGCTCCTAGCTCCCCTCGCTCCTAGCTCCCCTCGCTCCTAGCTCCCCTCGCTCCTAGCTCCCCTCGCTCCTAGCTCCCCTCGCTCCTAGCTCCCCTCGCTCCTAGCTCCCCTCGCTCCTAGCTCCCCTCGCTCCTAGCTCCCTCGCTCCTAGCACCCCTCGCTCCTAGCTCCCTCGCTCCTAGCTCCCCTCGCTCCTAGCTCCCCTCGCTCCTAGCACCCCTCGCTCCTAGCTCCCCTCGCTCCTAGCTCCCCTCGCTCCTAGCACCCCTCGCTCCTAGCTCCCCTCGCTCCTAGCTCCCCTCGCTCCTAGCTCCCCTCGCTCCTAGCTCCCCTCGCTCCTAGCTCCCCTCGCTCCTAGCACCCCTCGCTCCTAGCTCCCCTCGCTCCTAGCTCCCCTCGCTCCTAGCTCCCCTCGCTCCTAGCACCCCTCGCTCCTAGCTCCCCTCGCTCCTAGCACCCCTCGCTCCTAGCTCCCCTCGCTCCTAGCTCCCCTCGCTCCTAGCTCCCCTCGCTCCTAGCTCCCCTCGCTCCTAGCTCCCCTCGCTCCTAGTCCCCCTCAGCCCTAGCTCCCCTCACCTATCCCTAACACTTATCCCCCCTCACTCCCTAGTTCCCCTCACTCCCTAGTTCCCCTCACTCCTTTCCCTTACCTAGTTCCCCTATTTGAATTACCTATGACCAGTTTCGAGAGTTCCTCCTACTCTCGCAACTCGGCCCGAGGCCAGGCTTAGATGTTGATTGCCTGGTTAACCAGACTGTTGTTGCTGGCGACCCACTGGCCCACATATCTCTAACAGCTTGGTTGGTCTGGCACCTGTTGGGGATACTTGTCCATCTTCCTTATGAAAACTTCTACACTTGAACAGTCTTGGACCAACAACGTTGACATAGTGTTCCATTATTTTTTTCCTGTCTTTCGCGGGGGTTGTTTGACTGCGTTATCTGCTAGGTTAGCTGACATTATTATTAGTCTTTTACATGTTCCTTTCATACTAGCTGGTGATCCTCCTATGACTGGTAAACAGTACAGTGCCCCCTTTTGGGTTCTTTATTCTTACCACGTCTATACAAATGGCATTTGTCACCACTGAATATTGTGCTATTTTCTGCTGCCAACTGCAACACTGCAACACTTCTTGCATTTTTTCCACGTCTTCAACTGGGTCTTTTTTTATGTTAATTTTTGCTTCGCTAGCAAAGGATGATACGAAGCTGTAGTTCTGTTTCTATTTATGTTGGCTATGACGATGAGAAACTGTGAGAGTCAAAAGTTCAATCGTCTTGAGCTCCTGAACTTTTGACTTTGCTAACATTAAACTTTACTACTATATTTGTTTATTTTGTTAGAAAACTAAATCTTTATTTTCTCTCACTTTTATTGTTATACTTACTGACCTTATTTTATGGCCTCTCACTTCATGGTGGCAGTTGTCAAATTTCTCCGCGAAGACCGTGTACACTACACCTTCAACTTGACTTTCTTCCGAAGCCTCTGTCAACTGTGTCATAATGATCTAATAGTTGTAGCAACCTTGATCTTTCCCACTCTAAATTCACGCTCAGATCACTTTTTTTTTTCAATAAAGTTTGTGATATTAGTACCACTAACATGTGGTCTTCTTTAAGCAGGGCTCCATTACCTCCTTTGTACAGAAGAGGTAAGAGAGAGGGTTTTAAAGTTCCTGGCACTTCACGTACATGTAGCCTCTTTCTCCCAAGACTACCAAGTGCGTGTGGTAGCCGGATTTTGCACTTCTTTATAAATAGTGTCATTAATCAGGCCTTAATGCTGCATGTGTGGCCAAGTGTTAGACTTCGAATTTTGGAATATTTGTGGTAAAGCCAAATATGAAATTTGTAGGGCATTGTGCAATGATGCATCTCGCAGGGTATGCAGGGCATTGTGCAACAATGCATCTCGCAGGGCATGCAGGACATTGTGCAATAATGCATCTCGTAGGGTATACATGGCATTGTGCAATAATGCATCTCGTAGGGTATACATGGCATTGCGCAATAATGCATCTCGCAGGGTATGCAGGACATTGTGCAATAATGAATCTCGTAGGGTATGCAGGGCATTGTGCAATAATGCATCTCGCAGGGTATGCAGGGCATTGTACAATAATGCATCTCGTAGGGTATGCAGGACATTGTACAATAATGCATCTCGCAGGGCATGCAGGACATTGTGCAATAATGCATCTCGCAGGGTATGCAGGACATTGTACAATAATGCATCTCGTAGGGTATGCAGGACATTGTACAATAATGCATCTCGCAGGGCATGCAGGACATTGTGCAATAATGCATCTCGCAGAGCATGCAGGACATTGTGCAATAATGCATCTCGCAGGGCATGCAGGACATTGTGTAATAATGCATCTCGCAGGGTATGCAGGGCATTGTGCAATAATGCATCTCGCAGGGTATGCAGGACATTGTGCAATAATGCATCTCGCAGGGTATGCAGGACATTGTGCAATAATGCATCTCGCAGGGTATGCAGGACATTGTACAATAATGCATCTCGCAGGGTATGCAGGACATTGTGCAATAATGCATCTCGCAGGGTATGCAGGACATTGTGCAATAATGCATCTCGAAGGGTATGCAGGACATTGTGCAATAATGCATCTCGCAGGGTATGCAGGACATTGTGCAATAATGCATCTCGCAGGGTATGCAGGGCATTGTGCAATAATGCATCTCGCAGGGCATGCAGGACATTGTACAATAATGCATCTCGCAGGGTATGCAGGACATTGTGCAATAATGCATCTCGTAGGCAATGCAGGGCATTGTACAATAATGCATCTCGCAGGGTATGCAGGACATTGTGCAATAATGCATCTCGTAGGCAATGCAGGGCATTGTACAATAATGCATCTCGCAGGGTATGCAGGGCATTGTGAAATAATGCATCTCGCAGGGTATGCAGGGCATTGTGAAATAATGCATCTCGCAGGGCATGCAGGACATTGTACAATAATGCATCTCGCAGGGTATGCAGGGCATTGTGCAATAATGCATCTCGCAGGGCATGCAGGACATTGTACAATAATGCATCTCGCAGGGTATGCAGGGCATTGTGAAATAATGCATCTCGCAGGGCATGCAGGACATTGTACAATAATGCATCTCGCAGGGTATGCAGGACATTGTGCAATAATGCATCTCGCAGGGTATGCAGGACATTGTGCAATAATGCATCTCGACAGGGTATGCAGGGCATTGTGCAATAATGCATCTCGCAGGGTATGCAGGACATTGTGCAATAATGCATCTCGCAGGGTATGCAGGACATTGTGCAATAATGCATCTCGCAGGGTATGCAGGACATTGTGCAATAATGCATCTCGCAGGGTATGCAGGACATTGTGCAATAATGCATCTCGCAGGGTATGCAGGGCATTGTGCAATAATGCATCTCGCAGGGTATGCAGGGCATTGTGCAATAATGCATCTCGCAGGGCATGCAGGACATTGTGCAATAATGCAGGGATGATAATAAAAACCACGGGGATCCTCCAATCTTTTGTTTAGTGGATTGATGAACAATGATTCATACTGGTACTGATGAACAATGATTCATACTGGTACTGATGAACAATGATTCATACTGGTACTGATGAACAATGATTCACACTGGTGCTGATGAACAATGATTCATACTGGTACTGATGAACAATGATTCACACTGGTGCTGATGAACAATGATTCATACTGGTGCTGATGAACAATGATTCATACTGGTACTGATGAACAATGATTCATACTGGTACTGATGAACAATGATTCATACTGGTGCTGATGAACAATGATTCATACTGGTACTGATGAACAATGATTCATACTGGTACTGATGAACAATGATTCATACTGGTACTGATGAACAATGATTCATACTGGTACTGATTGAACAATGATTCATACTGGTGCTGATGAACAATGATTCATACTGGTACTGATGAACAATGATTCACACTGGTACTGATGAACAATGATTCATACTGGTACTGATGAACAATGATTCATACTGGTACTGATGAACAATGATTCATACTGGTACTGATGACAATGATTCATACTGGTACTGATGAACAATGATTCATACTGGTACTGATGAACAATGATTCATACTGGTACTGATGAACAATGATTCATACTGGTACTGATGAACAATGATTCATACTGGTACTGATGAACAATGATTCATACTGATACTGATGAACAATGATTCATACTGGTACTGATGAAACAATGATTCATACTGGTACTGATGAACAATGATTCATACTGGTACTGATGAACAATGATTCATACTGGTGTGATGAACAATGATTCATACTGGTACTGATGAACAATGATTCACACTGGTACTGATGAACAATGATTCATACTAGTACTGATGAACAATGATTCATACTGGTACTGATGAACAATGATGCATACTGGTACTGATGAACAATGATTCATACTGGTGCTGATGAACAATGATTCATACTGGTACTGATGAACAATGATTCACACTGGTACTGATGAACAATGATTCATACTGGTACTGATGAACAATGATTCATACTGGTGCTGATGAACAATGATTCATACTGGTACTGATGAACAATGATTCACACTGGTACTGATGAACAACGATTCATACTGGTACTGATGAACAATGATTCACACTGGTACTGATGAACAATGATTCATACTGGTACTGATGAACAATGATTCATACTGGTACTGATGAACAATGATTCATACTGGTGCTGATGAACAATGATTCATACTGGTACTGATGAACAATGATTCACACTGGTACTGATGAACAATGATTCATACTGGTGCTGAACAATGATTCATACTGGTGCTGATGAACAATGATTCATACTGGTACTGATGAACAATGATTCATACTGGTACTGATGAACAATGATTCACACTGGTACTGATGAACAATGATTCACACTGGTACCGATGAACAATGATTCATACTGGTACTGATGAACAATGATTCACACTGGTACTGATGAACAATGATTCACACTGGTACTGATGAAACAATGATTCATACTGGTACTGATGAACAATGATTCATACTGGTACTGATGAACAATGATTCACACTGGTACTGATGAACAATGATTCACACTGGTACTGATGAACAATGATTCACACTGGTACTGATGAACAATGATTCACACTGGTACTGATGAACAATGATTCATACTGGTACTGATGAACAATGATTCATACTGGTACTGATGAACAATGATTCATACTGGTACTGATGAACAATGATTCACACTGGTACTGATGAACAATGATTCATACTGGTACTGATGAACAATGATTCATACTGGTACTGATGAACAATGATTCATACTGGTACTGATGAACAATGATTCATACTGGTGCTGATGAACAATGATTCATACTGGTGCTGATGAACAATGATTCATACTGGTGCTGATGAACAATGATTCACACTGGTGCTGATGAACAATGATTCACACTGGTACTGATGAACAATGATTCACACTGGTGCTGATGAACAATGATTCACACTGGTGCTGATGAACAATGATTCATACTGGTGCTGATGAACAATGATTCACACTGGTGCTGATGAACAATGATTCACACTGGTGCTGATGAACAATGATTCACACTGGTGCTGATGAACAATGATTCATACTGGTACTGATGAACAATGATTCACACTGGTGCTGATGAACAATGATCTAATACTGGTACTGATGAACAATGATTCATACTGGTACTGATGAACAATGATTCATACTGGTACTGATGAACAATGATTCATACTGGTACTGATGAACAATGATTCACACTGGTACTGATGAACAATGATTCACACTGGTGCTGATGAACAATGATTCATACTGGTACATGATGAACAATGATCATACTGGTACTGATGAACAATGATTCATACTGGTGGTGATGAACAATGATTCACACTGGTACTGATGAACAATGATTCACACTGGTGCTGATGAACAATGATTCATACTGGTACTGATGAACAATGATTCATACTGGTACTGATGAACAATGATTCATACTGGTACTGATGAACAATGATTCACACTGGTGCTGAATGAACAATGATTCCACTGGTACTGATGAACAATGATTCACACTGGTGCTGATGAACAATGATTCATACTGGTACTGATGAACAATGATTCATACTGGTGATGAACAATGATTCACACTGGTGCTGATGAACAATGATTCATACTGGTGCTGATGAACAATGATTCATACTGGTGCTGATGAACAATGATTCATACTGGTACTGATGAACAATGATTCACACTGGTACTGATGAACAATGATTCACACTGGTACTGATGAACAATGATTCATACTGGTACTGATGAACAATGATTCACACTGGTGCTGATGAACAATGATTCATACTGGTACTGATGAACAATGATTCATACTGGTGCTGATGAACAATGATTCATACTGGTGCTGATGAACAATGATTCATACTGGTGCTGATGAACAATGATTCATACTGGTACTGATGAACAATGATTCATACTGGTGCTGATGAACAATGATTCACACTGGTACTGATGAACAATGATTCACACTGGTGCTGATGAACAATGATTCATACTGTGTCTGATGAACAATGATTCATACTGGTGCTGATGAACAATGATTCATACTGGTGCTGATGAACAATGATTCACACTGGTACTGATGAACAATGATTCATACTGGTACTGATGAACAATGATTCATACTGGTACTGATGAACAATGATTCATACTGTACTGATGAACAATGATTCATAATGGTACTGATGAACAATGATTCATACTGGTACTGATGAACAATGATTCATACTGGTACTGATGAACAATGATTCATACTGGTACTGATGAACAATGATTCATACTGGTACTGATGAACAATGATTCATACTGGTACTGATGAACATGATTCATACTGGTGCTGATGAACAATGATTATACTGGTACTGATGAACAATGATCATACTGGTACTGATGAACAATGATTCATACTGGTACTGATGAACAATGATTCATACTGGTACTGATGAACAATGATTCATACTGTACTGATGAACAATGATTCATACTGGTACTGATGAACAATGATTCATACTGGTACTGATGAACAATGATTCACACTGGTACTGATGAACAATGATTCATACTGGTACTGATGAACATGATTCATACTGGTACTGATGAACAATGATTCATACTGGTACTGATGAACAATGATTCACACTGGTACTGATGAACAATGATTCACACTGGTACTGATGAACAATGATTCATACTGGTACTGATGAACAATGATTCATACTGATGCTGATGAACAATGATTCACACTGGTACTGATGAACAATGATTCATACTGGTGCTGATGACAATGATTCATACTGATGCTGATGAACATAATTCATACTGGTACTGATGAACAATGATTCATACTGGTGCTGATGAACAATGATTCATACTGGTACTGATGAACAATGATTCATACTGGTACTGATGAACAATGATTCATACTGGTGCTGATGAACAATGATTCATACTGGTACTGATGAACAATGATTCATACTGGTGCTGATGAACAATGATTCATACTGGTGCTGATGAACAATGATTCATACTGGTGCTGATGAACAATGATTCACACTTGTTTTTCTCTAGTTTTTTACTGGAGTTTAGAGATACGTGTAGAAATATTTAGCATTTACTATTTCTTAGTATTTTTCCTTTTGTTTGTTTTGCACTGCTCGGTATTGGTTATTTCCTGTTGTTGTTGTTATCCTTCCTTCGTTGTCTCACGTGCTCGTTTGTAAGCAGTTTTGTAACCTCCTTCTCATGTGCATTCTTCAGCGTTCTCTTTCAATAATTAATCATCTTTTAGGATTTCTCCCTCCTAGATGCTCTCACTCTTCTCCTCCTAACTCAGTCTTAGCTCCCTCTCCCTTAAGTTTTGCTCCCTCATCCTCGGTCATAGCTCTTTAGCTTCTCTTGCTTTTCCTAACTTTCTCTCAGTCTTACCGCCCCTTCCATCTTCATTTAGTCCTTGCTCCCCGGACCCCCCGTCCTTTCCCTTATTACCAACCCATCTATCACACCCCACTTCTCCCTTCATTTACCTCCCCAACCATTTATTTTTCTTACCTTGCAAAGCTCTCCACTGCCTTCCCTCAAGCCCTCCCTTCATTCCTTCACCCATCCCTTCCCTCACCCAATTTCCTTAACCCGTCTCTTTCCTTGTCTCACACTGGCAAGTGTTTGAAGTTCCTTAACCTTTACTCATAATTTACATCTGGAAAATCCTAGAGGAACTGGTCTCAAATTTCCACACAGAGGTTCGCCAGACGGTGAGAAATACCCCCCAGTGAAAAGCGCGGGTGTCACGAGTACACTGAGACAAAGCAAACAAGTTCAGTGGGACCAAGACTATTATTCAGCTCCCCATCATACAAAAGGGGTACTACTGATAGACCCCTGGTTGTTTTCATGATGGAACTTGGACAAGTTCCTCACATCAGTTCCTCACCAGCCAGGCTTTGGTTTGCTATGGTTTGGTGGATCAAGACCTCAGTTAACAATATCCTGACCCACCAGGCCTAGTTTAAGAGTGGGGCGCGGGGGCGCTGCCCCCACCTCCCCGACAGCATCCTTCAAGTATTTCACACTTCTTATCCCAGGATTTTCCTTTATAGTATTCTCTTACATACACCTACACCAACGCCATCTCTCTCTCTCTCTCCCTTTCTCTTCCCCTCTCTCTCTGCGATTACGAGTTCCCACACCTCCCTCTTCCCCATACCCACCCGTAACCCTCCCATTACCACTCACCCGTCTCCCCGTTCCCTCTCCCCTACCTAACAGCTACTATCAGCAATTACTTAACAAGGTAACAGCCGGGCTTAAGTGGTTGTCTCAGTGGTAGTAGTAATGGTAGTAGCAGCGCTGGGCAAGTGGTCATTACACGGGAGAGGGAGAGGGAAAGGGAGAGAGGGAGAGGGAAAGGGAAAGAGGGAAAGGGAAAGAGGGAAAGGGAGAGAGAGAGAGAGAGGGAGAGGGGAAACAGAGATGGCACTGCTGCCACGACTTTTCTGTATACCCGTGCCCCATGCTAAACTGTCTTCCTTTCTAAACTGTCTCCCGTGCTAAATAAAGCCAAATTATATCACATGCTATACAAAGTCAAAATTATCTCCCATGCTAAACAAAGCCAAAATTATATCCTACGTTAAAGTGTCTCGTATGTTAAATGGTCTCCCATGCTCAATTATCCCATATATTGTGTCCCATAGATCCACTTGTTTTCGTTGATGCATTGATATTTATACTTTTAAATAATGGACATAAAGGAGGAGGATATAAGCGGGATGTACACCGTGAATGTGCTTGTCTTGAGCTAGTAACATGGCTAGCAGCTGTGCTGGCCTCATGAAGTTATGTGGCGTGGTAGTGTAGTGGACTCAGGTGTCAGGTCTCTACTTCCCTCCAATGATGAAGAGCTGGAACCTGGGTTCCAGTCTCGGTCGTATGCAGTATTTCTCTCTATAGATCCACTTGTTTCCATGGAAGGATGCAATGATCACTCCCCCTTCCCCCACAAACATACACCCTGGCCCTCACCACTAAAACCAAGACCACAGAATAGGTTGTCCCTTTGCTTTAGGACATCCTTGAGGGTTTCATTGGGGTAAATTTCCCCATGACGAGAGGAAGGAAATCAGCCGTGACCATGCGTTGATTTCCTTCCTCTCGTTGATCTCTGTCAATCACAGCCCAGAGGTTCTCAGTGGGGCTCAAGTCTGGGGAATATCCCGGCCAGTCATCGAAGACTAGTACCTCAAGGCGTGAAGCCACTGAGCAACATATTTCGCGGTGTGGCAAGCAGTACTGTCTTGCATGCAAACCTTGCACCGCACTGCGTCAAAGATTTGGGCAATTCTAGGCACGTTATTACAGTTAACGTTAGTGTGGAAGCTTTTCGAGGCTTCCCTGGAGGTTATTCCAGGGATCAACGCCCCCGCGGCCCGGTCCATGACCAGGCCTCCCGATGGATCACGGCCTGATCAACTAGGCTGTTACTGCCGGCCGCACGCAGTCCAAGGTACGAGCCACAGCCCGGCTGATCCGGCACTGACTTAAGGTATCTGTCCAGCTCTCTCTCGAAGGCAGCCAGGGGCTTACTGGCAATTCCCCTAATGTTTGATGGGAGGCTGTTGAACAGTTTTGGGCCCCGGACACTTATGGTGTTTTCCCTTAGTGTACCAATGGCGCCCCTACTTTTTATTTGGGGCATTTTGCATTGCCTGCCCAGTCTTTTACTTTCGTAGGGAGTGATTTCTGTGTGCAGATTTGGGACCATTCCTTCCAAGATTTTCCAAGTGTAGATTATGATATATCTCTCCCTCCTGCGTTCCAACGAGTACAAGTCAAGTACTTCCAAGCGTTCCCAGTAGTTAAGGTGCTTGACAGAACTTATACGTGCAGTAAAGGATCTCTGTACACTCTCTAGATCTGCGATTTCACCTGTTTTGAATGGCGATGTTAATGTACAGCAGTATTCCAGCCTAGAGAGAATAAGTGATTTGAAAAGGATCATCATTGGCTTGGCATCTCTCGTTTTGAAAGTTCTCATTATCCATCCTATCATTTTCTTTGCATGTGCGATCGTGGCACTGTTGTGATCCTTGAAAGTGAGATCCTCAGACATTACTACTCCCAGGTCCCTTACATTATTTTTCCACTCTATTGTAGGGCCGGAGTCAGTAGTATACTCTGTTCTAGTTATTATCTCCTCCAGTTTTCCATAACGGAGTAGTTGGAATTTGTCCTCATTGAACATCATATTGTTTACCGTTGCCCACTGGGAAACTTTGTTTATATCTTCTTGGAGGTTAACCGCGTCCTCAGCAGATGACAGCCTCATGCAGATCCTAGTATCATCCGCAAAGGATGATACGGTGCTGTGGTGTATATCTCTGTCTATGTCTGATATGAGGATAAGGAATAAGATGGTGGCGAGTACTGTGCCTTGTGGAACTGAGCTCTTCACTATGGCAGCCTCCGATTTAACTCTGTTGACCACTACTCTGTGTTCGATTTGTTAGGAAGTTGAAGATCCATCTCCCCACTTTCCCAGTTATTCCTTTAGCACGTATTTTATGGGCTATTACGCCATGATCGCATTTGTCAAATGCTTTTGCAAAGTCTGTGTATATTACATCTGCATTCTGATTTTCTTCCAGTGCATCCAAGGCCATGTCATAGTGATCCAGTAGTTGTGAGAGGCAGGAGCGACCTGCCCTGACCCATGTTGCCCTGGACTGTGCAGATTTGGGGAATCCAGGTGATTTGCAATCCTGCTTCTTAGCACTCTTTCAAAGATTTTTATGATGTGGGATGTCAGAGCTATTGGTCTATAGTTCTTAGCTAATGCTTTGCTGCCACCTTTATGGAGTGGGGCTATATCCGTTCTTTTAAGTGACTGTGGAATTTCACCCATGTCCAAGTTCCTCCTCCATAGTGTACTTAGGGCACGCGAGAGGGGCTTCTTGCAGTTCTTAATGAAAACAGAGTTCCACGAGTCTGGGCCCGGGGCTGAGTGCATAAGCATGTTGTCAATGGCTTTTTCGAAATCTATCCGGGTTAGGGTAATCTCGGAAATCTGGCATACATTTATGGAGTTTTGAGGCTCATTCATGAAGAAATCATTTGGGTCGTCGATCCTCAGACCGATTAGTGGTTCACTAAACACAAGAGTCGTACTGGGATTTCAATATTTCACTCATTTCCTTATTGTCATCTGTGTAAGTTCCATCCTGTCTGAGTAAGGGCCCGATACTAGATGTGGTATTTGCCTTGTTTTTGGCATATGAAAAGAAATATTTTGAATTTCTTTCAATTTCACTAATAGCTTTAAGCTACTCCTGCCTCTCCTGGTTCCTGTAAGAGTCATTTAACTTAGGTTCGATAGTTTCCACTTCCCTGGTCAGCGCCTCCTTTCGTGTATCAGATATTCTAGCACTCCTGAGGAGCTCAGTGACTCTTCATCGTCTTCTGTAGAGGGAGTGTCTTTCTCTCTCCAGTTTACTCCTGCTCTTCTTCTTTCTTAGGGGAATATGCCTAGAACATGCTTCGGCTGCCAGGAAGTTGATCCTTTCAAGGCACTGGTTTGGATCCATGTCATTTAAGACATCTTCCCAATTATTATTATAATCAAAAAGAAGCGCTAAGCCACAAGGACTATACAGCGCTGCAGGGCAGGAAGGAAGCGAGGGCATCAGGTGGCAAAAGGGAGATGGATGAGTAATAGGTTACGGATAACAGCGGGGCAGTGGATGGTGAAAGGGTAAAGGGCAGCAAGAGACTGAACTAGAAAGGGCTGAGGGGAGTGCGAAAAGTATCATCAGAGTTTGTGGAGTAAATCAGTCGTTGTCAAGAAGTCAATGAGAGAGTCAGGATTAAAGGAGGGTCCATCAGCAAGAAGGGAAGGTAAAGAGAGAGTAGTAGAACGAAGACGACGTTGGAGGTAAATTCTGCGTGCTCGTTGATAGAGAGGGCAGTCTAACAGAATGTGGCTAATCGATACTGGAACTTGACAATGCTCACAGAGAGGAACAGGGTGCCTCTCCATGAGATACCCATGAGTAAGACGAGTGTGGCCAATGCGAAGGCGGGAGAGAGTGGTCTCCCAACCTCGGCACTGATGACAAGAAGACGGCCAGTAACCTATGCTCGGTTTAATAGAATGAAGTTTGTTACCGAGCAGAGTTGACCAACGTTGTTGCCAACGGGTGCGAAGGTGGGTAGCTATTGCAGCAAAATAGTCAAGAAATGGAACACCTCGATAGGAAATTGGTAGGTCATGTACTGCTGACCGCGCAGCAGTGTCTGCCTGTTCATTGCCCTGTATGTCGACATCTTCCCAACATGTTTCGTTTAGGACATGGTTTACCTGGTCCCAGTTGATGTTCTTGTTG
Organism: Cherax quadricarinatus; assembly: GCF_026875155.1. Taxonomy (NCBI): domain Eukaryota; kingdom Metazoa; phylum Arthropoda; class Malacostraca; order Decapoda; family Parastacidae; genus Cherax; species Cherax quadricarinatus. The sequence continues at coordinate 98,063,811 of NC_069400.1, forward strand.
TTGAAGTTGTATTTTGTGAAGACACCTTCACAGGTACATGCATTCTGCTGATCAGGACACCTATGCATGTACGTCTGGACTTCGATTAGGTTGTGATCGGAATTAGTTGTTTTTGATATTCTTATGTCTCTTATCAGGTCCTCATTATATGTGAAGGTCAAGTGTGTTTTCTAGTCTTGTTGGCTCCACTATCTGCTGGCTTAAGGTGTGTTTTTCGCAGAGACTTAGTAACTCATGTGTGTGTGACCTTTCATCTGCGCTACCACCGGGGATTGTTTCAGCTATAACATTATTTGCTACATTCTTCCATTTTGTATACCTTAGGTTGAAATCACCAAGCAGCAAGATGTTTGGGGATGGAGCTGGAAGGTTTTCCAAACAGTAATCAATTTTCAGTAGCTGTTCCTTGAACTGTTGTGAGGTTGCACCTGGTGGCTTGTATACAACCACAATGACTAGGTTTTGGCTCTCGATCTTTATTGATAGAACTTCAACTACCTCATTTGTGGTGTTCAGCAACTCCGGAGAACAATATGATGTTCAATGAAGACATATTCCAACTACTCCGTTATGGAAAAACTGGAGGAATATATAATAACTAGGACTGAGTATACTACAAACTCAAATTACACAATAGGGCTGAAAAGTAATGTGAAGGACCTGGGAGTGGTAATGTCCGAAGATCTCACCTTCAAGGACCACAACAATGCCACTATCACATCTGCGAGGAAACTGATAGGATGGATAATGAAAACATTCAAGACAAGAGATGCTAAGCCACTGATGATCTTTTTTAAAACACTTGTTCTCTCTCTAGGCTAGAATTCTCCTGTACATTAACATTCCCATTCAAGGCAGGTAAAATTGCAGATCTAGACAATGTACAGAGAACATTTACTGCACATGTAAGTTCCATCAAACATCTTAACTACTGGGAACGCCTGGAAGCACTTGACTTGTACTCACTGGAGTTCAGGCGAGAGAGAGATATCATAATCTACACTTGGAAGATTCTGGAGGGATTGGTCCCTAATCTGCACACAGAGATCACTTCCTACGAAAGCAAAAGACTTGGCAGGCGATGTAACATACCCCCACTAAATAGTAGGGGCGCCATTGGTACAGTAAGAGAAGCACAATAAGTGTCCGGGACTCCAGACTATTCAACAGCCTCCCACCAGCAATAAGAGAAATTACCAATAGATCCCTGGTTGTCTTCAAGAGGGAGCTGGACAGATACCTAAAGTCAGTACCAGATCAGCCGGGCTGTGGTTCGTACATTGGACTACGTGCGGCCAGCAGTCTCGTTGATAGGCCCTGATCCACTAGGAGGCCTGGTCATGGACCGGGCCACGGGGGCGTTGATCCCCGGAATGCCCTCCAGGTAGCCTCCAGGTGGGCATGTCAACAACACTGTCCTCAAGGAACCGACACAACCAGCTCCTCACTGGACGTTCACACACATCGCTGGTTTCTACCATTTCCTTTAGTCGATGGCGTGCCTTACGTAATCCAATGAACTCTGCAATCGTTTCGTGTGTCAACGACTTTCTCCTGCCCATATTAATTCGTCAATAGCCAAAACTGTCCAAATCTGGCCTTCAAGATCACACAAAGCAAGAGGTGCCACGAACACAAAACCATTCAAACAAAAATAGAAGGCACCTAGGACACGGCAAGTAGCCTTGGGGAATCCTGGGACGTCCTACTTTGAGCTGAAAAGCCAAACATATTTTTTATCGTTTCATCGACAAACCTACCAGAGTAGGGTATTACTTTGAACACTGATGTATGCTGGGTGCCTTCCACCCGGCATACTTCAATGACAAGCACTCGCACTCTCTCATTTTATATATATATAATATATATACGCAGTACACTCGCAAACAAGCGATCTCAACAGTACAGAACTTGTTTCAAGTCTTGCAACAATGCATAACTCATGAAGAAGCACGAAAAGTGTGAAAGGCCTTAAGCTAGTGTTAGTGTGTTCCCTTCCCCTATGGCTTGTTTTGCACACACATACACATTACAATTACATACAATGCTAGTCATTAAAGAATGCCAGCTCGCCCTAAAGCCACGACCACAAAATAGGTCGTCCTTTAACGTTATAGGACATCCTTCAACAGTGTAGGAAGTGACTGACACTTTTTTCCAGAGTTTCATTGGGTAAATTCCCCCACAACTCAGAGATGATCTCCAGCTGTGTTTGTGTGTGTGTGTGTGTGTGTCATATCCTTCCCTTAGATCTCTCTTAATCACATCCCAGAGGTTCTCAACATAGTTAAAGTCTGCGCACTTCTCTGGGGGGTAGTCACAAAACCACTGTATTGGACTGAAGAAGTGGATAAATTAGACATGTGCAACTCTTGGGTATCTTCATTGAGGAAACGTTTCGCCACACAGTGACGAAACGTTTCCTCAATAAAGATACCCAAGAGTTGCACATGTGTCTAATTTATCAACTTGTCGGTTCTCTGAACCATTGATCTACGACTGAAGAAGTCACTGGTTGGCGAAACGTTTCCATAACAGATACACCTAAATGTTGCGCGAGTATCTCATATTTCAATTTGTCGGTTTTCTAAACCATTTACATATCTACCAGACACTACAACATCCTGGCATCTTGATAAAGGGAATTCTTCAACTCTTGCCTGACCTCTAGGCACGACCTACTTTAGAAGATTTTTCCACTGGTGACTCCGCCTCCTGCTGCTTCAACTCGCCTATTTATAATACATACGCCACGTTTTCACGCATATGGTGTATTTTTCTCGAGACTGATGGACTGACCACATCGACTCCAGGCTGAGGGACTGAGTACCTCAAACTCATCTTCCACTGTTCTTTTCCGTATTGGAGTCAAGAAGCCACTGGCTGGCGAAACGTTTTCAGAATATAGATTCCAAAATCTGCCAGTCCACAGCAAGATTGGAACCTGCACACTCAAGGTACACAGTACTTTAGCCACACGGTCAGAACCCTGGTAAGTATGGGCGCCTAGCTGAACCTAGACGGTGAATCCCATACCCCGTAACACCAGCCATGTAGTAAGTTATTTCGTAGAGTCCTGCGCACATGCAGTCTGACTGTGTGGCTAAAGTACTGCGTAATTTCTTGCAGTGGGTATAGGTTCGAATCCTGCTGGGGCCAGGAATAATGTTTATAAGTAATTTCGCCCGTTTATATATATATATATATATATATATATATATATATATATATATATATATATATATATATATATATAAAATGTCGTGCCGAATAGGCAGAACTTGCGATCTTGGCTTAAATAGCAACGCTCATCTTGCCATATAGGACAAGTGAAAATTTGTGTATGCAATAATTTCGCCAAAATCATTCTGAACGTAACGAAAAAAATATATTTCACTGTGTTTGCTTAGTATTAAATTATTGTAAACAAATCTAAAATATATTTAGTCGGGTTAGGCTAAAATAAATTGCGCTTGTTATAATAAGGTTAGGCAAGTTTTCTAAGATTCTTTTGGTGCAAAATTAAAAATTTTTTACATTAACAATAATGAAAAAAATGTATCTTTAAACGTATAAGAGAAATTTTTAGAAAGGACTTAATTTTAAATGAGTTCTTGCTAATTGACCAGTTTTACATATTCGGCACGAGATATATATATATATATATATATATATATATATATATATATATATATATATATATATATATATATATATATATATATATTATATAATTATATATAATATATATATTGTGTGTGTGTGTGAGGAGAGAGAGAGAGAGAGGAGAGAGAGAGAGAGAGAGAGAGAGTGTGTGTGTGTGTGTGTGTGTGTGTGTGTGTGTGTGTGCGTGCTTACAGCACTTCGTCGTATCTCGCATCTGCTTGACAGTAGGAGTTGCAAGATTCTGTACGAGGCACAAGTACGCTCACACCTTGAGTATGCTCCACTTTCTTGGTTTGCCTGCCCCCCTTCTCATCTGCGACTGCTTGACAGAGTAGAGAACAGAGCAAGACGTCTCATCTCTCGCCTGGACCCATCCTGGATAGATCTGTCATTTCAGCAGAGCTTTCAACATAGGAGGGATGTGGGTGGCCTAACTGTTATGTACAAGGCCAATATTGTCAAGGTACCACACTTGGATCCACTTCGAGGACAGCGTGAAACAAGCTTTTATGCCACAAGACGGGCAGAAAGCAGCAACTTCACTCATAATGATATCAACGAGATAAAGTCTGTTGATCAAATGAAAATGCTGGCCCACAGATGGCTCCAACTTCATCCTGTTCCCTACTTGTATGTCTCTTAACAATAAAAATGCTTTCAAATGAGCTGATGTAGGTAACAGCTCTTAGCGTGCCAATAAAGTTAGGAATCCTTAACCTGTAAACAGCTTGTCAATAAAGCTAAGGATCCTTAACCTAACCTTGTCAAACCCCGTGTAAAAGAGAGAGAGAGAGAGAGAGAGAGAGAGAGAGAGAGGTAGGTGCCATCATTACCAGCGGCATCATAGCTGGCCTAACGCTAGGATTATGCTAATTTTACGGCACATTAATTGGTAGTGTCCGAAGTGGCAGATATCCAGGGCACTGCTGCCACCACCGAACACTCCGGAGTGGCAGATATCCAGGGCACTGCTGCCACCACTGAACACTCCGGAGTGGCAGATATCCAGGGCACTGCTGCCACCACTGAACACTTCGAAGTGGCAGATATCCAGGGCACTGCTGCCACCACTGAACACTCCGGAGTGGCAGATATCCAGGGCACTGCTGCCACAACTGAACACTCCGGAGTGGCAGATATCCAGGGCACTGCTGCCACCACTGAACACTCCGGAGTGGCAGATATCCAGGGCACTGCTGCCACCACTGAACACACTCCTTCAAACTATCATTTGCAGATGACACTAAAATAAACATGGAAGTCAGTACGGTAGAGGACACTGAAAAAGTACAGGAAGGCATAAACAGGGTTTTCCAGTGGGCAGTGGAAAACAACATGACGTTCAGTGGTGATAAGTTCCAGCTGCTTAGGTATGGAAAGAACTCAAAAGGAACACTATATACAAAACTCAAGAGGGCCACCAAATAGAACGTAAGGAACACGTAAAAGACCTGGGAATAATTATGTCAGCGGACCTTTCTTTTAAAAACCATAACAAGACAAAGATCACGACAGCCAGGAAGATGACGGGGTGGGTATTGAGAACTTTCAAAACAAGGGAAAATGCCGATGGTGACACTCTTCAAATCGCTAGTGCTCCCTCACTTAGAATATTGCTCAGTGCTGACGGCCCCGTTCAGGGCAGGAGAAATATCGGAGCTGGAACAAATGTAGAGATCGTTTACGGATCACATTGAGCCAGTAAAGCACCTAAACTACTGGGAACGCCTGCAAGTCTTGAACATGTACTCACTGGAGCGGAGGAGAGAGAGGTACATGATAATATATACCTGGAAGGTACTCGAGGGCTTGGTCCCAAATCTGCACACTGCCATAACAACATACCGGAGTGAAAGATATGGGAGGAAGTGTAAAATAAACCCAGTGAGGAGCAGGGGTGCGGTGGGGACAATAAGGGAACACTGTATCAACATCCGGGGTCCCAGACTTTTCAACATCTTATCAGAAGATATCAGAAACACTGCTGGAACAAGTGTTGAAGCCTTCAAGAGGAAACTAGACAAGTATCTTCACCAGGTGCCAGATCAACCAGGCTGTGATGGATATGTGGGGTAGCGGGGCTCCAGCAGCAACAGCCTGGTTGACCAGGCGAGTACAAGGCGAGCCTGGCCCATGGCCGGGCTCAGAGAGTAGATACATTCTCGAAATTCTTCAAAGGTATATCAAAGGTAAGGTTGTTCATCTCTCTCATAAACTCCCACCCACGGAGAGGTGGGCAGGAGAGAGGTGTAGAGAGGAGGCGAAAGGAATGATAGTGAGAAGTGGAGAGAGTACGAAGAGAGAGGAGGAAAAAGGATTAGATGGGAGGCGATGAGGGGATAGAGAGGAGACGAGAAGGGAGAGGGAATCAGAGAGAGAGAGAGAGAGAGAGAGAGAGGAGAGAGAGAGAGAGAGAGAGAGAGAGAGAGAGAGAGAGAAAAGAGGAGAGAGAAGAGGAGAGAGAGAAAGAGGAGAGAGAGAAAGAGGAGAGAGAGAAAAAGGAGAGGAGAGAGAGGAGAGGGAGTGAGGAGGAGGAGAGGAGAGGGAGCATGAGAAGTGGAGAGGGATTAAAGGGAGGACAGCGAAGAAACAGGGGGAGAGGAATGAGAGGAGGGAAGGTGAGGGAGGGAAAAAAAGAGGGAGACGAGCGGAGGAGAGAGGAGGGAGATGAGCGGAGGAGAGAGGAGGGAGATGAGGGGAGGAGAGGGGAGGGAGATGAGGGAGGAGAGGGGAGGAGAGGGGAGGGAGATGAGGGGAGAGGAGGGTAGGGAGTATAAATCAGGACAGTCCCCAGCACCTGGAGTCAGCGCTGACAGGTCAACACTGGGACCTCAAAAGGAAGGATGGCCACCGGAAGTGGTGGACCGTCCCTAAATTGGTCTCCTGACCACTCCAGAGACCCAGAGGCCCATTTCTCCCTCCCTCCCACTTCATCCCTCCCTCTCCATCCATCCCTTCATTACCCTTCCCACTTTCCCTTATCCCCCCTCCCTCGCCTATCCTCCCACATTTCATTCCTTCTACCCATTCCACAGTATGCTCTTATATACAACAATTCTCTCTCTCTCTCTCTCTCTCTCTCTCCTCTCTCTCTCTCTCTCTCTCTCTCTCTCTCCCCGTGGGTGGTGGGGTGACTGTTGTGTCATGTCCAGCTCATTAGCAAGGATCAAAAGTCCACCAGCCACAACTACCACCACCCACACCATAAAATACCTCACCATTACCTAGAATACCCTACTGCCCAACACCTTCAACAAACAAGGGTTACTATTACAATATATTTTGCTGTATCAACAGCAGCAGCAGCAGCATGCTGCTGCTGCTGCTGTTGATTGGTCACTCATCATGACCAATCTTTTAATCACAGTTTTCTTCAGTCAAGGCAGTCACTTGAAGCAATCAGTCAGGTTCAAGTCAGTTTTAACTTTCTTGAGGTCATTACTGGTGAGGAGAGGAGAGAGGTGGTTGGAGGTTAACAAAAGAGGTCGCATGTGTGAAGAAGCTAACATGAATGTCTCCCAAGAAGTTACTGTTGTTGTGAGGTTAACAATAGACGAGGGAGCACAACAAGAGACTCGGAAGGTGGGAAAGAAATGAGGAGAGAGTAGACAGGAGATGAGAAGATTGGAAGGGAGTAATTAGGCCAGGGGAGGGTGAAGGAGGAGGAGGCAGGTGGAGGTTAAGGGGACGTAAGTTCCTCCGTCTTCTAATAACATGTTCATTTTTCCACTATAATCTACCTTGTCCATTATTACTATCACATTTGTTTTGTATCGTAAGGTGAAGTCCAGGATCTTTTCCTTAATTCATGGTATAACGTAAAAAATCTTTTTGGACAAATCTTGGTCCTCAAATCTTTGCTTCTTAAGGAGGAAATGGATGGAGGGAGGGAGGAAAAAGGTCTTCCTCATCATCATCATCTTCCCCTCCACCTCCAGTACAGTATTCGTCACAACCTACGGTCCTAGTTGACATCACTGAAAATGCAATGGTATTTAACCCAGATAATAACACAGCGTCATCAGTGTGTCTGCACCATATACAAATTACCAGCGTATAGGAGAAAAAACTAATGACCGTTTCGGTCCGACTTGGACCGAAACATCGTCATAAGTTTCTACGTGCGGGTTACGTGTTTATCGTTCCAGTCACGGTATTGTGCCTTTATATTCTTTGTCAGCAGTACGCTTGGGATATCTGGAAATATAGACAGACCAGAAACAGGAATGGAATATATCAATACGATCACCCAAAGAAATGTCGCAGTCTCTTTCATAAAGAAGTAAGTCATTCCCAGACCTGCACACACTCTCACCCTACAATGTACCATTACTCAACACTTAAACAAATCTACGATACAAAGTGTCCAGTGTTCTACATGAAGGGAACCAGACACAACACGTACGTACAATCGAACATGAAAATTCCAACCATACAGACAGCACAGACTTTTCTTAGTACCAGGAAATGGAAAAGAATGACAAAAAAAAAAAAGGTGAGAATATATCATCAACTAGGAATTATCTGGGACTGGAAACAAGGACAGTGGCAAGCTCTGGAGACATTAAAAGCAACAGAAATGGCCCCAACACATCAACAAGCAACATATCATTTGTCTTTACAAATATTCAAGGTCTTAAACCGAGAAATAACAAAATACCGTTCATCAGTGGTCTCCTAAACGAGTTGAATGCAATATTTGCAGCCTTTATGTAGGCCAATATTAAAGGCTACTCTAATAATGAAACACGGATACTTGGGTACAGTCTACTTAGATGTGACAGAAAAACAAGTGGGGTTTGGCCTGTATGCTAAAGAATAACTTATATTTGCAGAGTTATTTAATATCACGAATGATGTAGTCGAAGTTTTGGTGGTTAAATTTGCAAAATCAAACTCTAGTTATTGTACTAGTATATAAGCCACCAGTTGCAACTTCCCAGCAGTTCAATGATCAGCTAATGAACACTTGACAACTGTCTTGAAAACTTATCAAACCCGGCAGCAAATATTTTATTGTTTGATGACCTCAATTTAAGAAACCGAAAAAAATGGAAGTAGCAGAGACTAACAGCAGAGAGAATACCAGGAGCCAGAGCCTCACTCAATTGTACTACTAAAAATATGCAACAAATTCGCCTTATGCTAGGAAATAATACCTTTGATATACCTTTGATGAGTTCCGAGAGTTTTTCTACTACATGAGCCCAGCCATGGGCCAGGCTCGTTTGGTGTTTGCCTGCTCAACTAAGCTGTTGCTGCTGGTGGCCCGCTGCCCCACATAACCATCACAACCTGGTTGATCTGGCACCTGGTGAAAATACTTGTCCACTTTCCTCTTGAAGATTTCTACATTTGTCCCTGTAGTGTTTCTGATCTTCTAGGAAGATGTAGAATAATCTGGGACCCCGGACGTACTTACACTCACATTGTGCAGACGGAGCCCCCTGGTTTTCAATGGGTTTATTTAGCACTACCCTTTCCTCAAAATCTCTCTCACTCCAGTATGTTGTCATGGCAGTGTGCAGGACCAGACCCTGGAGCACTCTCCAGGTATATATTATCATGTCTGTCCTCGGCTCCGGCGAGTATCACAACTGACCAGTGTACACACTACTCTAGACTCCAGCACTGGCGGCCGGGCACGCGGTAATTACTCAAATGGGGTAAAGATGAAAATCTCGGTGATAATGAATTCTCAATAAAAAAAAATTAAACAAGCGAGGCAGATTATGAAAGTTATATTTTTTCAAACAAATAAATTTTAGAATCTTCAGCTTCTCCAAAAACTGAAGTGAAAATGTTTTCAATTAAATTTTTTATTTCGCGCAGTTTATTTTTCATTTTATTATTTCGTTAATTTTGTTTATTTTGAAAGTTGCTTTATGGAGTAAAATATATGCTTTTCAGCTTGTGATTGTATCTCCACACAAATTGATTCAATAAACAATTTTGAATTTCAATGCTTTTTTTCCTGTGTTTTCCGGAGTTTGGGGGAGTCTTGTGGGGAATTTCCCTCTACACAAATTTGTTTTGGGGAAATACTCAAAAAAATTTACCGACCTTTGTGAGACCTTATACTCACAAATAATGGAGATCTGGTACGGCACATAATAGCGTCAAATACAGAAACATCAAGTATCGGGCTTTTGATTACAGGGGATGGAACATATACTGAGGAAAATAAAGAAATGGCTGAAATACTCAAATTCCCATACGACTCAGCGTTCAGTGAGCCATTAATCAGCTTCAACTGATGACCCTAATGAATCTCATAAAGGAGACGCAGAGCACATTTACACTTGCTTGTGCATGTATGATGTTGTGATGCAGAGTGTATTGTATTGGTCACTGTTATGTCTCCGGTTAGTTCTCCATCATTAGTGAAAATCAAGTGCACTATATTTTAATTTTTAGTGCGTTCTGTTGTCTGCTGGAGGTGAGGTCACATCCAGTAGGTTACAAATACAATGGTCACATCCAGTAGGTTACAAGATACAATGGTCACATCCAGTAGGTTACAAGATACAATGGTAACATCCAGTAGGTTACAAGATACAATAGTCACATCCAGTAGGTTACAAGATACAATGGTCACATCCAGTAGGTTACAAGATACAATGGTCACATCCAGTAGGTTACAAGATACAATAGTCACATCCAGTAGGTTACAAGATACAATGGTCACATCCAGTAGGTTACAAGATACAATGGTCACATCCAGTAGGTTACAAGATACAATGGTCACATCCAGTAGGTTACAAGATACAATGGTAACATCCAGTAGGTTACAAGATACAATAGTCACATCCAGTAGGTTACAAGATACAATGGTCACATCCAGTAGGTTACAAGATACAATGGTCACATCCAGTAGGTTACAAGATACAATGATAACATCCAGTAGGTTACAAGATACAATGATAACATCCAGTAGGTTACAAGATACAATGGTCACATCCAGTAGGTTACAAGATACAATGGTCACATCCAGTAGGTTACAAGCTACAATGGTCACATCCAGTCAGGCTACATGATACAATGGTCACATCCAGTCAGGTTACAAGATACAATGGTCACATTCAGTAGGTTACAAGATACAATGGTCACATCCAGTCAGGCTACATGATACAATGGTCACATCCAGTCAGGTTACAAGATACAATGGTCACATCCAGTGGGTTTTACAAGATACAATGGTCACACCCGTACTTACAAGATACAATGGTCACATCCAGTAGGTTACAAGATACAATGGTCACATCCAGTAGGTTACAAGATACAATGGTCACATCCAGTAGGTTACAAGATACAATGGTCACATCCAGTAGGTTACAAGATACAATGGTCACATCCAGTAGGTTACAAGATACAATGGTCACATTCAGTAGGTTACAAGATACAATGGTCACATCCAGTAGGTTACAAGATACAATAGTCACATCCAGTCAGGTTACAAGATCCCAATGTCACATTCAGTAGTTACAAGATACAATTGTCACATCCAGTAGGTTACAAGATACAATGGTCACATCCAGTCAGGTTACAGTAAGATACACTGGTCATATTCAGTCAGGTTACAAGCTACAATGGTCACATCCAGTCAGGCTACATGATACAATGGTCACATCCAGTCAGGCTACAAGATACAATGGTCACATCCAGTCAGGTTACAAGATACAATGGTCACATCCAGTCAGGTTACAAGATACAATGGTCACATCCAGTCAGGTTACAAGATACAATGGTCACATCCAGTCAGGTTACAGTAAGATACACTGGTCATATCTAGTCAGGTTTCAGTAAGATACACTGGTCATATCCAGTCAGGATACAGCAAGATACACTGGTCATATCTAGTCAGGTTACAGTAAGATACACATCCAGTCAGGTTACAACATACACTACAAACATCAACTGGTGCACTCTCTGTTGCTAGGTACGTGTGCACTACCTGCTTATACTAAGCTAGTGCACCACAGTAACTACCACTTAAAATATGTAATTAATTCTGGCCTCTTTAACATGCAAGGCTCAACCCCACCCCCTTTCCTACCTCACCCTGGTCCCCTGTCACTCTCTCACCCTTCTTCCCCCCTCATTTCCCCTTCTTCCCTCACCCCTGTTTTAACCCCTTATTCCCCTTTTCTCCCTCATACTTCCCTTCCTCATCCCTCGTCGTCTCTCACCCATCGTCTCTCTATCCCTTCCTGCCTCACCCTCTTCCTACCCTCCACCATCCTTACTATTCCTCTGGGTGTCCCATTTTTCATCATCTGGGTAATTTGCATATCCTTTAATATCTATGTTATTGCGCTATTCACGGGAAGTGCGTTGATGCCGAAGGGCTCTGGATCCAAGAAACTGGAGGCACCCTTTCCTTGGTCAAAACATAGTTACCTTCCATTCCCCAGGCTCTGTATGACCCATACGGATGTAATGTCTCCCCTTCCCTGGAGGTTATTCCGGGGATCAACGCCCCCGCGGCCCGGTCCATGACCAGGCCTCCCGATGGATCACGGCCTGATCAACCAGGCTGTTACTGCTGGCCGCACGCAGTCCAACGTACGAGCCACAGCCCGGCTGATCCGGCACTGACTTTAGGTATCTGTCCAGCTCTCTCTAGAAGGCAGTCAGGGGTTTATTGGCAATTCCCCTAATGCTTGATGGGAGGCTGTTGAACAGTCTTGGGCCCCGGACACTTATGGTGTTTTCCCTTAGTGTACCAATGGCGCCCCTACTTTTAATTGGGGGCATTTTGCATCGCCTTCCCAGTCTTTTACTTTCGTAGGTAGTAATTTCTGTGTGCAGATTTGGGACCATTCCTTCCAGGATTTTCCAAGTGTAGATTATGTCTCTCTCCCTCCTGCGTTCCAACGAGTACAAGTGCTTCCAAGCGTTCCCAGTAGTTAAGGTGCTTGACAGAACTTATACGTGCAGTAAAGGATCTCTGTACACTCTCTAGATCTGCGATTTCACCTGCTTTGAATGGAGATGTTAATGTACAGCAATATTCCAGCCTAGAGAGAACAAGTGGTTTGAAAAGGATCATCATTGGCTTGGCATCTCTCGTTTTGAACGTTCTCATTATTCATCCTATCATTTTCTTTGCACGTGCGATCGTGGCACTGTTGTGATCCTTGAAAGTGAGATCTTCAGACATCACTACTCCCAGGTCCCTTACATTATTTTTCCGCTCTATTGTATGGCCGGAGTCAGTAGTATACTCTGTTCTAGTTATTATCTCCTCCAGTTTTCCATAACGGAGTAGTTGGAATTTGTCCTCATTGAACATCATATTGTTTACCGTTGCCCACTGGAAAACTTTGTTTATATCTTCTTGGAGGTTAACCGCGTCCTCAGCAGATGACAGCCTCATGCAGATCCTAGTATCATCCGCAAAGGATGATACGGTGCTGTGATGTATATCTCTGTTTATGTCTGATATGAGGATAAGGAATAAGATAATAATAAATTGAATTAATAATAATAAATACGATTACTGTGTGTCTTCTGAAACTGCTACTGTAACAACTAAGCGAGTAAATGTAAGTAGTGTTTGTCTCGCGATTACCAGACGGAGGATCGAGCCTCAGTCACTCCTTATGGTGACTGAACTACACGGGTTTAGCGCATAACATAAACACGTCAACTGTTAACTTTCACTAAAAGTGCAACTTGGTTCACGAGAGAGAGAGAAGAGAGAGAGGAGAGAGAGAGAGAAGAGAGGAGAGAGAGAGAGAGAGGGAGGAGAGAGAGAGAGAGAGAAGAGAGAGAGAGGAGAGGAGAGAGAGGAGAGAGAGAGAGAGAGAGAGAGATGAGAAGAGGGTGGAGAGAGAAAGGAGAGAGAGTGAAGAGGAAGAGTGAGAGAGAGGGAGAGAGAGAGAGAGAGAGAAGGTAGAGAGTGAGTGAGAGAGAGAGAGCTGAGGAGAAGCTACGTTAGATTTGCGAGGGAGAGAGGGAGTTATGAAGGGGGGGAGACTGTGTGCGTGATGGCACAGATGTAAACGGTAGAGATCAGAGGTGGAGGGGAGTAGAGGGAGGGGATAAAGGTTGGGAGAAGGTGATGGATGAAGCAGCCTTCAGACACGTAATAAGCCAGGTCAGGTAAGGGTGTTGACTAGCTGTGAACCGCCTCTCGTCTCGCCACAGATGACTAATTACTCGTTAAACATAGGAGGACCCGGGTAGTTGTACACGGGGGGGGATGAATAGTACTGAGTGGGAAGTGAATGGTGGTTGATCGGAGGGTAAGGTACAGGGTGTAAGACACGTAGTAGCCAGGTCAGGTAAGTGTTGACTAGCTGTGAACCCGCCCATCTCCTCTCCCTAATGACATTAATTACGTTGTTAAACACTAAGACCCAGGTACTGTTGTACACGGGGTGGTAATGATGTACACTAGATGGGTAATGTTGTACATGGGGTGGTAATGATGTACACTGGTAGGTTACTGTTGTACACTGGGTGGTAATGATGTACACTGGTAGGGTACTGTTGTACACGGGGTGGTAATGGTGTACACTGGCAGGGTAATGTATATAGGGTGGTAATGGTGTACACTGGCAGGGTAATTTACACGGGGTGGTAATGGTGTACACTGGCAGGGTAATGTTGTACACGGGGTGGTAATGATGTACACTGGCAGGGTGCTGCTGTACACGGAGTGGTAATGATGTACACCGACAGGGTAATGTACACTGGGTGGTAATGGTGTACACTGGCAGGGTACTGCTGTACACAGGGGTGCTAATGGTGTACACGGGAAGGGAAATGTTGTACACGGGGTGGTAATGATGTACACTGGCAGGGTAATGTTGTACACGGGGTGGTAATGGTGTACACTGGCAGGGTAATGTTGTACACGGGGTGGTAAAAGTGTACACTGGCAGGGTAATGTTGTACACAGCGTGGTAATGTACACTGGCAGGGTACTGTTGTACACGGGGTGGTAATGATGTACACTGGCAGGTAATGTTGTACACGGGGTGGTAATGGTGTACACTGGCAGGGTAATGTTGTACACGGGGTGGTAATGTACACTGGCAGGGTACTGTTGTACACGGGGTGGTAATGATGTACACTGGCAGGGTAATGTTGTACACGGGGTGCTAATGGTGTACACTGGCAAGGTAATGCTGTACACGGGGTGGTAATGGTGTAACATTTCGCAGCTCCTGGCCCCACCTCTTATGCACCGGCGTTGAAGATGCTTGGATCGTATCATACCTAGTCTTGAAACTGTAGAGTGTACCTTGCCACTCCACTCTCCACACTGATCCCCTTTCAATGTGTCGTTATCATTTTGTGTGTGTGTGTGTGTGTGTGTGTGTGTGTGTGTGTGTGTGTGTGTGTGTGTGTAAGAGTCCGAGGGTTGAGTTCCAGGTCTTGGTCCCTCCCTCAACTTTCTACCGGTTATTGTAAAATATTTTTGTCTATAAGACAGTATTTTTTTTGTGTTTGGATGCGCAGTTTAGTGCGTGCGTCTATTTTTTTGAATGTGCGTGGGGGTGTGTACTCACCTAATTGTGGTTGCAGGGGTCGATTCACAGCTCCTGGCCCCGTCTCTTCACTGGTCGGTACTAGGTCCGCTCTCTCCCTGTTCCATGAGGTTTATCAAACCTCTTCTTAAAGCTATGTATGGATCCTGCCTCCACTACATCACTCTCTGGATTGTTCCACTTTCTGACAACTCTATGACTGAAGAAATACTTCCTAACATCCCTGTGACTCATCTGAGTTTTCAACTTCCAAGTGTGTGTGTGCGTGTGCGTGTGTGCGTGTGCGTGCGTGCGAGAGAGAGAGAGAGGAGAGAGAGAGAGAAGAAGAGAGAGAGAGAGAGAGAGAGAGAGAGAGAGAGAGAGCAAGCACTCATTTTTACATGTGGGTGTCAATTTTCTTAGGCTGAGAGTACGTGATGCGTCAAGGAAGTTGCGGCCTTCATGTTCCTGCTGGGATTATCTTACCAACCCCACACCCACCTACTGCCTCACACCCACCTGCTGCCTCACACCCACCTGCTGCCTCACACCCACCTGCTGCCTCACACCCACCTGCTGCCTCACACCCACCTACTGCCTCACACCCACCTGCTGCCTCACACCCACCTGCTGCCTCACATTGCTTCTAATTTACCTCTGACCACTCCATGTTCTTCTACGTTGTCAACCCGATCTGGGGAACAAGATTCTCTGATGACCGCCTACTAACTTCCAGTATTGCTGGAGTCCCACGAACATGCATCACAACCACCCGCTGTTCTCTAACCTTTATGCCTTCCTGGCTAACACTGATGTCTAATAGTGCTGCTAATTATGATGTAACTATTCTAACATCTATAACACTTCTAATTGCTTATCTAATATATATCTACATCATTTTATATACTACACAACACAAACATGCGCACAGGTAATCTTACAATGCATGACAGCACGAGGGGGGGGGCGAGGGTTGAAATCTTTAGCTCACAGCACTTCATGCCACACGCTAACTTTTCTAATTTCAGTCTTTTTCTTCCTGATGACATTTTACTCCTACAATACGCTCACTTTTCAAAAACCATAAAGGTGCAATCAAATTAGTATTCCTAAGTGAAACAAAATCACCAAATCGCTAACTGCACAGAAAGGTGTGGTGGTTGGCTTACTACACGTTTGCATCACTACCAGGTTACTGCTTATTTAAATATTGATTCGTGACGACATTATAACTCCTAACGCTTCTCAAAGCCCATAAAGGTGCACGCAAATTAGTATTCCTAAGTGAACAGATTCTACCAAAATCGCTACTGCAGAACAGGTTGGTCAGGTTGGCTACTACACCGTTTGATCAACTACACAGGTTACTGCTTATTAAAAATATTGAATTAGTACGACATGAAAAGATAATGCTTCTTATAGAAATGAGGAGAACCAAGATAATTTTCTTTAACAGGATTCCCCTAGGTTGGCAAGACTACTTGTTTGATTATATTAACAGTGAGCTTAGAAGACTCAGAGAGAACACTGAACGTATGCATACGAGGAAGTTAAATAACCTCATAGCACAGAGTGGCTGGTCCATACATCCGGAGTCTGTAATGAACTTGTCTGGCACAGAGTTAAGTAGTGAAGAACAGGCAGCATTCGGGTTTGGATTAAACTTTGCGCCAACAACTAAAGATGTTAATTACGTAAACATAGCAAAATCCTTCTGCAAGCTAGAAAAACATGGTGACCTGACGCCTGATATATTTAATATATGTAAAGGGATGGTATACGGGGCTTTACTCCATCTGGTGGTCCCCAGCTGCCCATTAAGATTCACTAAAACATACAAGGAGCTCAGTAACATCAGACCTTGCATCTCTCTAGAGGTGATAACTCCAATATTGTTATTTTTAGATAAAGTTGAATACTTAGGTAAAATGAACCATTTATTGAGTGATAATGAAACTTACGAACCGCTTGTTAGGAACACCTTTGACCAGGTCAGTAGCTATTTCAATAACCGTCTTAAAATATTACTGAAGGCAATTGATGAGCTAATTAAACACCTGTCAGCGAGGTCTGCAACTTCACTGTATCTTTGTGTGTTGATTAAGACTCATAAACCAGGGAACACTACCTTGAAGAGGAACGAGTAAACTACTTCCTGCCATACCCCACGAATATAATTATTGAACTGACTGAACTTTGTGTTATGGATTGCAAGTTTGTGTTTGAAGGCAAGTAGTATGCTCAAAAACAGGGCGTGGCGATGAGAAATCCCCTCAGCCCCTTACTCAGTAACCTGTATATGGAATTCTACGAGACTAGACTACTTAAAGATATTCTCCCAAATAATGCCAGGTGGTTCAGATGCGTAGATGATGTTCTTTGCCTTTGGCCTCGAGATCACAACACTGATGAGTTCCAACTTAGACTTAATGGTCTGGTATCTTCTATTAAGTTCACAATAGAGCATGAAATAGATAACACTCTACCCTTCCATTGTGTTGACAGAATATTCAAATTTACAGTTTACAGGAAGATCGACAATATTTCGCCATACATTCATTATTATTCCAATCATGAATCTAGGGTTAGAATGAGTGTTTTTCTTACAATGTTCCTGAGAGCTCTGCGCATCTGCAGTCCTGAGTATTTAGATTAAACAAACAGGATAATTAACATAGAAACAAAACTGAGACACCCCAGGGATTTTGTTGAGAAGGCCCTACTGTCAGCTAGGAAGACTTTCTACAGGACTGAACCTAAGGAAACACCTGAGAGGAAAAATGTATTGGTCTTGACATACAATAACAATTTGACCTGCCTATGTGAGGCACTAATATATATATATATATATATATATATATATATATATATATATATATATATATATATATATATATATATATATATATATATATATATATATATATCTGACTTTTAAAAACACTGGGACATTGAAACAGAGATTGATTAAAAAAACTCTACCTAATAATAATACATTGGTCAGACAGGTAAACCTCTGGAAACTACATTATCCCAACACTAGTACTCGATCAGGACATGCTAGGTGTCAGCTCTTGCAATCACCCACCGGGGTGGGCTGCCGCCCAGATAATTGTACCCAACAGTTCCATCATGGAAAGAAACATAATCGAGTCCTCCCTCTTGAAACATGATAGAATGCCGTGTATAACTCAAATTATGGGCTGTACAAACTCGATAGTTATTTAGTGGAGTCTAAAGTGCACAGCCTTAAATGTTATACAAAAGCTCAAGAGTGCTCCTTATGCCACGGGGATTTCGTGATGTTTCAGCTATGTTCGACCCAAGTCTGCAAACTGAAAATCACGGTACGCCTGTCGTAAACGTCGATATAACATATAACATCCTGTTAAGTCCGTCACAAACGTCGATATTTAACATGTTAGGTCTGCCGTGACCGCCGTCGATATAGTTCATACAGGTATACAGGTATTGTAATGTTACAGGTGCTCTAGGTAGTGTGCTGCAATACAGACTGCAACCTGAGTGAATATAACATCAGTAGTGAGGAAGTAGGCATGGGGGGGGGGTTCATCTAGGTATGGGTGCACAGGTGCGATTATCCTAGGATAGCCCAAAAGAGAGGCAGTGACCTATTGTGGTCCTAACCCGTCAAGGTACAGCAGTACAAGGTGCACATAGTTGACTGCTAGTAGTTTAGTGGTTTACTGAATTACGTTGTTAGTAATATTATAATGGTAATGATAGCAACAGATGGTAGCGGATAATAATGATATTGTAAAGGCGTTACGAAAGAAAAATCAGGAATTGCCTAGTTATTATAAAAAAAGAAAAGCCTGAATAGGAGAATTCACACAGGCATATTGACAGAGTATTTCCTGAGTATTCTAGGATGTTCTGGGACATCGGGTATTACCTGTTGGCAAAATGAGAAATTTATTTATTCTATTTCATTAGTTAGAAAGTTGTTCACATTAGCTCATAGAAATATCCATATTATGTAAATTGATCCACAGTAGACTTGGGCTGGCATAATATTCCTAGTTATTTACCTCTGCTATTTGCAAACTGTGGGCACCAATGAGGAACCTTGTTTCTGATTTATCTGAGAGAGTTCGGTCAAGCGCCCGTTTGACAGCCCTAGGTCTTCCCAGGATGGCCAGACCAGGCTTAGGCTGGTCCATTTAACTATCATACACTAGTTAATATTAAACTCTCATGTTTGCAAACTGTGAGGCCTACTCCACCCGACCCCATATGGAGTGGAGTATGGAGGGACCAGTGTGTGGTTGGCATTCTGCTGGGCCTCTCTACTTCAGATATTGGCTGGTGCCACCGCGCTACCATACACTGAAAAAAAACTTACCTTATTTCTCCTGTTGCTGCCCTTGCAACATTGAGAAGTGTGAGAGTACTTGAGCTAAATATTTCCACTCCCTATGGCTTGTTTTACGTATATATGTTTTATTTATACTGCACATCGGCCGATTCCCACCAAGGCAGGGTGGCCCGAAAAAGAAAAACTTTCATCATTCACTCCATCGTTGTCTTGCCAGAAGGGTGCTTTACACTACAGTTATAAAACTGCAACATTAACACCCTCCTTCAGAGTGCAGGCACTGTACTTCCCATCTCCAGGACTCAAGTCCGGCCTGCCGGTTTCCCTGAATCCCTTCATAAATGTTACTTTGTTCACACTCAACAGCACGTCAAGTATTAAAATCCATTTGTCTCCATTCACTCCTATCAGATACGCTCACGCATGCTTGCTGGAAGTCCAAGCCCCTCGCACACAAAAGCTCCTTTACCCCCTCCCTCCAACCTTCCCTAGGCCGACCCCTACCCTGCTTTCCCTCCACTACAGATTTATACACTCTCGGAGTCATTTCGTTCCATTCTCTCTATATGTCTGAATCACCTCAACAACCCCTCCTCAGCCCTCTGGATAATGGATTTGGTAATCCCACACTTCTTCCTAACTTCCAAACTACGAATTCTTTGTATTATATTCACACCACACATTGCCCTCAGACATATCTCCACTGCCTCCAGCCTTCTCCTTGTTGCAACATTCATCACCCATGCTTCACACCCAAATAAGAATGTTGGTATAACTATACTCTCATACATTCTCCTCTTTGCTTCCACAAAGTTCTTTGTCTCCACAGACTCCTAAGTGCACCACTCACCCTTTTTCCCTCATCTTTCATAGACCCATCTGCCGACACGTCCACTCCTAAATATCTGAATACATTCACCTCCTCCACGTTCTCTCCCTCCAATGTGATATCCAATCTTTCGTCACCTAATCTTTTCATCATCACCTTACTCTTTCCTATATTCACTTGTAACTTTCTTCTTTTACATACCCTACCAAATTCATCCACCAACCTCTGCAACTTCTCTTCAGAATCTCCCAAAAGCACAGTGTCATCAGCAAAAAGCAACTGTGACAATTATCACTTTGTGTGTGATTCTTCATCTTTTTAATTCCACACCTCTTGCCAAGACCCTCGCATTCACTTCTCTTACAACCCCATCTATAAATATATTGAACAACCATGGTGACATCATACATCCTTGACATCACACATCCTCTGAAAAATAATCTCCCTCTCTCCTACATATTCTAACCTGAGCCTCACTATCCTCGTAAAAACTCTTCACTGCTATCAGTAACCTACCTCCTACACCATACACCTGCAACATCTGCCATATTGTCCCCCTACCCACCCTGTCATATGCCTTTTCCAAATCCATGTCACAAAAAAACCGTTTAGCCTTATCTCAATTACTGTTCACCTATATGTTTCACTGTAAACACCTGGTCCACACACCCCCTACCCTTTCTAAAGCCTCCTTGTTCATCTGCTATCCTACTCTCTGTCTTACTCTTAATTCTTTTAATAATAACTACCATACCCTTTACCAGGTATACTCAACAGACTTATTCCCCTATAATTTTTTGCACTCTCTTTTGTCCCTTTTGCCATTATAAGAAGGAACTATGCACACTCTCTACCAATCCCTAGGTACCTTACCCTCTTCCATACATTTATTAAATAATAGCACCAACCACTCTAAAACTATATCCCCACCTGCTTTTAACATTTCTATCTTTATCCCATTAATCCCAGCTGCCTTACTCCCTTTCATTCTACCTACTGCCTCATGAATTTCCCCCACACTCACAACTGGCTCTTCCTCACTCCTACAAGATGTTATTCCTCCTTCCCCTATACACGAAATCACAGCTTCCCTATCTTCATCAACACTTAACAATTCCTTAAAATATTCTCTCCATCTTCCCGATACCTCTAACTCTCCATTCAATAACTCTCCTCTCCTATATTTAACTTACAAATCCATTTCTTCCCTAGGCTTCCTCAAGTTATTAATCTCATTCCAAAACTTTTTCTTATTTTAAACAAAATTTGTTGATAACATCTCACCCACTCTCTCGTTTGCTCTGTTTTTACATTGCTTCACCACTCTCTTAACCTCTCTTTTTCTCTCACTATCCTCTTCCCTCCTTGCATCACTTCTACTTTGTAAAAACCCCCTATACACTAACTTCTTCTCCCTTACCACTCTCTTTACATCATTCCACCAATCTCACACCCACTTTCCTGTAGCCACAAACTTCTGCTGAACACTCTAGCACTACATTCTTAAACCTACTCTATACATCTTCGACCCCATTGCCTATACTCTCACTAGCCCATCTGTCCTCCAATAGTTGTTTATATTTTACCCTAACTGCCTCTCTTTTAATTTATAAACCTTCACCTCTCTCTTACTTGCTGCTTCTATTTCCCTTGTATCCCATCTACCTTTTACTCTCAGTGTAGCAACAACTGAAAAAGTGATCTGATATATTTGTAGCCCCACAATGAAACATGTACATCCTGAAGTCTACTCAACAGTCTTTTATCTACCAATACGTCCTTCAACAAACTACTGTCATTACGCCCTACATTATATATTGTATACTTTATTTAACAAGCGGAATTTAATTTAGCCTAATCAAACTAAATATATTTTAGATAAGTTGACAATTTAATAATAAATAAACACAATTAAATATATTTTTTTCGTTAGGTTCAGAATTATTTTTGCGTAATTACTGCATACACAAATTTTCGCTTGCCTTATTCGGCAAGAAGAGCGTTTCTATTTAAGCAGAAATAGCAAGTTTTACCTATTCGGCACGACATTTTTAATATAATATATATATTTATATATATATATATATATATATATATATATATATATATATATATATATAATATATATATATATTATATATATGCGCACACGTCGTGCCGAATAGGTAAAACTGGTCAATTAGCAAGAACTCATTTAAAATTAAGTTCTTTCTGAAATTTGTTTACAATAATTTAATACTAAACAAACACAGTGAAATATATTTTGTTCGTTAGGTTCAGAATGATTTTGGCCGAAATTATTGCATACACAAATTTTCGTTTGTCTTATATGTCAAGATGAGCGTTGCTATTAAGCCAAATCACAAGTTCTGCCTATTCGGCACGACACACACACACACATATAATATATATATATATATATATATATTATATATATATATATATTATAATATAATATATATTGCAGTTTAAAAACTGTAGTGTAAAGCACCCTTCGTGGCAAGACAGTGATGGAGTGAATGATGGTGAAAGTTTTTCTTTTCGGGCCACCCGCCTTGGTGGAATCGGCCAGTGTGATAAAAAAATAAAAATATAATATATAATAAATATATATATATATATATATATATATATATATATATATATATATATATATATATATATATATATATATATATTTCCTGACAAATAGAACACAAATAGTAGTCGTCAACAGAGTAAAGTCCGAGGCAGCTACGGTGAAAACCTCTGTTCCACAAGGCACAGTACTCCCTCCCATCTTGTTCCTCATCCTCATATCAGACATAGAAAGGGATATAAGCCACAGTGCCGTGTCTTCCTTTGCAGATGACACCCGAATCTGCTTGAAGACACTGCAAGGCTCCAGGCGGACATCAACCAAATCTTTCAGTGGGCTGCAGAAAACAATATGAAGTTCAAAGATGAGAAATTTCAATTACTCCGATATGGTCAACATGAGGAAATTAAAACTTCATCAGAGTACAAAACAAATTCCAGCCACACAATAGAGCGAAAAACTAACGTCAAAGACCTGGGAGTGATCATGTCGGAGGATCTCACCTTCAAGGACCATAACATTGTATCAATCGCAACTGCTAGAAAAATGACAGAATGGATAATGAGAACCTTCAAAACTAGGGATGTCAAGCCCATGATGACACTCTTCAGGTCACTTGTTCTATCTAGGCTGGAATATTGCTGCACACTAACAGCACCTTTCAAGGCAGGTGAAATTGCTGACCTAGAAAATGTACGGAGACCCTTCACGGCGCGCATAACGGAGATAAAACACCTCAATTACTGGGAGCGCTTGAAGTTCCTGAACCTGTACTCCCTGGAACGCAGGCGGGAGAGATACATGATTATATACACCTGGAAAATCCTAGAGTACCAAACTTGCACACGAAAATCACTCCCTACGAAAGCAAAAAACTTGGCAGACGATGCAACATCCCCCCAATGAAAAGCAGGGGTGTCAATAGCCCGTTAAGAGACAACACAATAAGTGTCAGGGGCCCAAGACTGTTCAACTGCCTCCCAACATACATAAGGGAAATTACCAATAGATCTCTGGCTGTCTTCAAGCTGGCACTGGACAGGCACCTAAAGTCGGTACCTGACCAGCCGGGCTGTGGTTCGTACGTTGGACTGCGTGCGGCCAGCAGTAACAGCCTGGTTGATCAGGCCCTGATCCAACATGAGGCCTGGTCACAGACTGGGCCGCGGGGGCGTTGACCCCCGGAACTCTTTCCAGGTAAACTCCAGGTAAACACTGCGACTAGCCGAGGACTCGAACACATGTCGTTTTGGCGCACCTCATGGTGAGCGAAAATCACGTGACTCTCTAACCCACAAGAGCACACAATGCTACAAAGATGACGCACCCAGCAGAGCTAGGTGTGTTACTGACACACTGCTCAACCTT
Source organism: Cherax quadricarinatus (assembly GCF_026875155.1). NCBI lineage: Eukaryota > Metazoa > Arthropoda > Malacostraca > Decapoda > Parastacidae > Cherax > Cherax quadricarinatus. The sequence continues at coordinate 98,088,071 of NC_069400.1, forward strand.
CACTGGGGAATTTTAAAACAAAAAAGCGTTTCCTGACGAATATAACAACATCGTGAACGTAAGAAAACTTAAATGATAAATATTGATTCTCAGAGCTGAATATTACATTAATGAAGGAGCCTGCCGCCCCTGCCAACCTAGCCTGCCGCCCCTGCCAACCTAGTCTGCCGCCCCTGCCAACCTAGCCTGCCGCCCCTGCCAACCTAGCCTGCCGCCCCTGCCAACCTAGCCTGCCGCCCCTGCCAACCTAGCCTGCCGCCCCTGCCAACCTAGCCTGCCGCCCCTGCCAACCTAGTCTGCCGCCCCTGCCAACCTAGCCTGCCGCCCCTGCCAACCTAGTCTGCCGCCCCTGCCAACCTAGCCTGCCGCCCCTGCCAACCTAGCCTGCCGCCCCTGCCAACCTAGCCTGCCGCCCCTGCCAACCTAGTCTGCCGCCCTGCCAACCTAGCCTGCCGCCCTGCCAACCTAGTCTGCCGCCCCTGCCAACCTAGTCTGCCGCCCCTGCCAACCTAGCCTGCCGCCCCTGCCAACCTAGTCTGCCGCCCCTGCCAACCTAGCCTGCCGCCCCTGCCAACCTAGTATGCCGCCCCTGCCAACCTAGCCTGCCGTCCCTGCCAACCTAGTCTGCCGCCCCTGCTAACCTAGCCTGCCGCCCCTGTCAACCTAGCCTGCCGCCCCTGCCAACCTAGCCTGCCGCCCCTGCCAACCTAGCCTGCCGCTCCTGCCAACCTAGCCTGCCGCCCCTGCCAACGTAGTCTGCCGCTCCTGCCAATCCAGCCTGAAGCCCCTACCAACCTAGTCTGCCGCCCCTGCCAACCTAGCCTGCCGCCCCTGCCAACCTAGCCTGCCGCCCCTGCCAACCTAGCCAGCAATTACTGCCAACCTAGTCTGCTACCCCTGTCCACTTAGCCTGCTACCCCTGTCCACCTAGTCTGCCACCCCTGTCCACCTAGCCTGCCACCCCTGTCCACCTTGCCTGCCACCCCTGTCCACCTAGCCTGCCACCCCTGTCCACCTAGCCTGCCGCCCCTATCCACCTAGCCTGCCACCCCTGCCCTCCTAGTCTGACACCCCTATTCACCTAGCGTGCCACCCCTGCCCTCCTAGTCTGACACCCCTGTTCACCTAGCCTGCCACCCCTGTCCACCTAGCCTGCCGCCCCTGCACACCTAGCCTGCCTCCTCTTAATCCAAGACATGAATGCTACAGGTTTAGCGCTTCCTCCTCCTTGCAGGAAGTGGTCGGTGTTGCAAAGAATGAACACTCAACATGATTCCGAGACGTCCAGCAATTTCGAAGATACTGTGAGGATGGTCAGGCACACATGCAACACACACACACACACACACACATTTTCTTGGACTGTAAGAAGGCGTTTGACACAGTTCCACACAAGAGATTGGTGCAAAAACTGGAGGACCAAGTAGGGATAACAGGGAAGGCACTACACTGGATCAGGGAATACTTGTCAGGAAGACAGCAGCGAGTTATGGTACGTGGCGAGGTGTCAGAATGGGCACTTGTGATCAGCGGGGTCCCACAGGGGTCAGTCCTAGGACCAGTGCTGTTTCTGGTATTTGTGAACGACATGACGGAAGGAATAGACTCCGAAGTGTCCATGTTTGCAGATGACGAAGTTGATGAGAATAATTCATTCGATCGAAGACCAGGTAGAACTACAAAGGGATCTGGAAAGGCTGCAGACCTGGTCCAGCAATTGGCTCCTGGAGTTCAACCCCACCAAGTGCAAAGTCATGAAGATTGGGGAAGAGCAAAGAAGACCGTAGACGGAGTACAGTCTAGGGGGCCAGAGACTACAAACCTCACTCAAGGAAAAAGATCTTGGGGTGAGTATAACACCAGGCACATCTCCTGAAGCGCACATCAACCAAATAACTGCTGCAGCATATGGACGCCTAGCAAACCTCAGAACAGCATTCCGATATCTTAATAAGGAATCGTTCAGGACCCTGTACACCGTGTACGTTAGGCCCATATTGGAGTATGCGGCACCAGTTTGGAACCCACACCTAGCCAAGCACGTAAAGAAACTAGAGAAAGTGCAAAGGTTTGCAACAAGACTAGTCCCAGAGCTAAGAGGTATGTCCTACGAGGAGAGGTTAAGGGAAATCGACCTGACGACACTGGAGGACAGGAAAGATAGGGGGACATGACAACGACATACAAAATACTGAGAGGAATTGACAAAGTGGACAAAGACAGGATGTTCCAGAGATGGGATACAGCAACAGGGGGACACAGTTGGAAGTTGAAGACACAGATGAATCACATAGATGTTAGGAAGTATTTCTTCAGCCACAGAGTAGTCAGGAAGTGGAATAGTTTGGGAAGCGATGTAGTGGAGGCAGGATCCATACATAGCTTTAAGCAGAGGTATGATAAAGCTCACGGTTCAGGGAGAGTGACCTAGTAGCGACCAGTGAAGAGGCGGGGCCAGGAGCTAGAACTCGACCCCTGCAACCTCAACTAGGTGAGTACAACTAGGTGAGGTGAGTACACACACATACACACACACACACACACACACACACACACACACACACACACACACACACACACACACACACACACACACACACTCGTTGGAACGCAGGAGGGAGAGATATATCATAATCTACACTTGGAAAATCCTGGAAGGAATGGTCCCGAATCTGCACACAGAAATCACTCCCTACGAAAGTAAAAGACTGGGCAGGCGATGCAAAATACCCCCAATGAAAAGTAGGGGCGCCACTGGTACACTAAGAGAAAACACCATAAGTGTCCGGGGCCCAAGACTGTTCAAGAGCCTCCCACCAAGCATAAGGGGAATTACCAATAGACCCCTGGTTGTCTTCAAGAGGGAGCTGGATAGATACCTAAAGTCGGTGCCGGATCAGCCGGACTGTGGTTCGTACGTTGGACTACGTGCGGCCAGCAGTAACAGCCTGGTTGACCAGGCCCTGATCCACCGGGAGGCTTGGTTGTGGACCGGGCCACGGGGGCGTTGATCCCCGGAAAATCCTCCAGGTAGGTAGACACACAAACACATTCAAAACACACAAACAAAAAGATAAGGATTCAAAACAGCTGAAGACACAATAAAAACAGCTGAAGAAACTAAAGACAGCCGAAAACATGAAAGACAGCTGAGGACACACCCATAACAGCCCTAGCCAATAAAAAGCCACAACAGCCAAAACAGCCGTAGACACACCTGCCAGGACACATCAGCAGTCATGCGTGTAGCGCTCTCAGCTTCCTTGTAAACACACCCGACGACAACACTGCTGTCTGCCGTGACGGAGGTGACGGCAGCGACCCTCTTTCACCCGCCCCCAACCACCATGACCCGTCACCCACCCGTCACTAGCCAAACAAGGCATCCTCGCCCCAATTAGACCCCCGCACCCCCGAAATTAACCGAGAATCACTAAACGGGCCCACTCAAGCGGAAACACTGAACAAATGAAGGACTCGGAGAGATGATGGGGCCAACCACGGATGGCTTTATGGTCGACAAGCCTACCCACACGGAATATGTAATTGAGCCTTAACGGGGGAAGGGTAAGTCCGGAGGGATGGGAAGGGAGGGAGGGAGGGAGAGGGAGTTAGGGAAGAGGGGAAGCAGAAGGTTGTTCTCGTTCTGTCTCGCTATATATAGTATGTGAGATGGTCTCTTTTCGTTCTCTCTCTCTCTCTCTTTGGGTTATCCTATATATGATAATTGTATAACTGTATTTACGTGTACCTGTACCTAAGTAAACTCTCCTCTCCTCTCTCTGCCTCTCTCCCACTGGTGACAAGGTACTACCCAGGTTGAACTAACGAGTCAGTGGTACAGTGGGAGTCTGGCAGGACAGCCGCACCATTCCTCATTACCCTATTATCCTATTTATAGTGAGGCAGGCCTTCCACCTCGCTAATGATTTGCTCACTCAATGGCCTCCCAGCGGCCTCTCAATGGCCTCTCAATGACCTCTCAGCGGTCTCTCAATGGCCTCTCAGCGGTCTCTCAGTAACCTCTTCCTCACTGCTCGGAAAACTGAGCCGGCCAGATGGACAGAAAATTCAATTTGAATTTCTTGAAAAATTCGCGTTAAGTAGTTGACAGCATAACCCCCCCCCCCTGCTGGGGTGTGAAATTATGGAGGGAGGGTGGAGGGTATGGAGGGAAGGGTATGGAGGGGAGGGTGGAGGGAATAGTGGAGGGAAGGGTGTAGAACGAAGGGTGGAGGGTGTGGAGGGAAAGTGTGAAGGGAAGGGTTGAGGGTGTGGAAAGAAGGGTGGATGGAGGGAGGGAGGGTGTGAAGGGAAGAGTATGGAGAGAAGGGTGGAGGAAATGGAGGGGAAGGTGGAGGAAATGGAAGGGAAGGTGGAGGAAGTGGAGGGGAGGGTGGAGGGATCGCCCGCCACCGCAGTTTACCGCCAATTTGTCCCAGCTGACAGATATCTGGCGCGCAACATCAAATTTTCGACCTTAATTCCAATGAGAAATTCTTCCTCATCTGCAAATCTAGATTGTGGGGCCGCTTCAATTAGAACCATTAATTAAGGCTAATTGCTTATTATCTGGCATTACATCGCTGGGAATGTCGAATTTAGAAGTAAGCTCGCAGCGCAACGATCACATTGCGCGACGCAACGCGACAAATTTACCGCCAACTTATCCTGCGGTGTGATGGCGCGAAAACGCATTTTGACTGTTTTGCCTAATATCCTAATTAAGGCCAGGTGATCCGTTGATACCTGTCCGCTACCCTGCTGAGAGACTAGTTATCCCAGAGCAGGTGGGCAGGGGCGAGGAGGAGCCTGGCAGGGGCGCGGGGAGGAGCCTGGCAGGGATGGAGGCGGAGGAGCCTGGGCAGGAGCCGGGCGGGGAGGAGACTTGGTAGGGAGAGGGAGGGGGGGGGGGGGAGGAGCCTGGAGGGGCGGGGAGGAGTGGCAGGGCGGGGGAGAGGCTGGGGGGGGGAGGGAGGGGGGGAGGCACAGGGGCGGGGAGGAGCCTGGCAGGGCGGGGAGGAGCCTGGCAGGGGCGAGGAGGAGCCTGGCAGGGGCGGGGAGGAGCCTGGCAGGGGCGGGGAGAGGCTTGGCAGGGGTGGGGAGGAGCCTGGCAGCAGGAGAGTGGAGGAGCCTGGCAGCAGGAGAGTGGAAGAGCCTGGTAGGGGAGTGCAGGAGGCCGACAGGGGTGAGACCCTGGCAGTGGAGTAGAGAAGCCTGGAAGGGGAGTAGAGAATCTTTTAAAGGGAGTGGAGGAGCCTGGCAGCAGGAGAGTGGAGGAGCCTGGCAGCAGGAGAGTGGAAGAGCCTGGCAGCAGGAGAGTGGAGGAACCTGGCAGGAGAGTGGAGGAGCCTGGCAGCAGGAGAGTGGAGGAGCCTGGCAGCAGGAGAGTGGAGGAACCTGGCAGCAGGAGAGTGGAAGAGCCTGGTAGGGGAGTGCAGGAGGCCGACAGGGGTGAGACCCTGGCAGTGGAGTAGAGAAGCCTGGAAGGGGAGTAGAGAATCTTTTAAAGGGAGTGGAGGAGCCTGGCAGGGGAGTAAATACAGATCTAAATGGGTTGTGAAAGCATGCAGTCATATTAAGTCTCATAATCTGAACGAACTGCATCACTGTAGACAACAAGAGCACTTCACCCCTCCACTGATGATATATATATTTATATCCTAAAGTCCCTCCCAAGAAGCTCATCACTAGTACTTCCTTAAATCATAACTTGCCATTTGCAAGTTATGAAACTTAAAATGACTGCATGTTTTCACAACCCTTTTAGATCTGTATTTATTTACTCCCTCTGGCAGGCTCCTCCACTCCCCTTCCGGGCTTCTCTACTCCTCTTCCAGGCTTAAGAAGAAACTTCTTAACTGTTAGTAATAACATGTTACAAATTATATACACTGATTCATCTAAGCAGGAGTCTACTGGCAGGGCTGCATCTGCTCTTGTTGTCACCTCCCTATATAACTATAGCAACCATGTTGAGTTAGACATAAAAAAACTAACAGCTGGGCTTCTACACTGCAAGCTGAGTTGTTTGACATCTAATGGCACTAAAGTTAACTTATAATCCTGAGCTTGACTCTGATTATTACTGATGCTGTGTCATCACTGAAGGCTCTTGACTCACATAATGACTTAACAACATGCTCACTGGAGAAGCCAGGTGCTGATACTCGAAAAACAGAAAAAAGAATTGATGTATAGTTTTTATGGATTCTATCACACATCGAATTGCTCCTTCATTATACAGTTGACGGGCTAGCCAAAGAAAATTATACTGAAGGAATATGTACAGTATAAACCACAGTACGATGGGTTAATAAATCTGAATATCCTGGGAATGCAGTTGGAAGTCTATTACTATCATAAGTATTACGGAGCAACTTAAAATGAGATACTGACTGATGTAGTAGCCAGGTTTAGGCTGACTACTACAGACGCACAGATGATGATTAAGCTAAATATAAATTTTGTGGACAGTCTTATGAGTCAATTACTTGACCATGATGTGATTCATTGACCATTTATTGAGAAATATAAAGACAGTATAATAACCTATGTGATATAACAAGGTATTTCATTAATAAAAATATGATCACAGGCATATTATGTGTTAAATATCCTGAATATGATAATGGTAAATTTGCTTGCAACATATAAGACAACTGTAGATATAAATCTAGATTTATTCCTATTAATCCTGGCCTAGTTTCTAGGACATGTGTGTATCCATATACTCTTGCGCTAAGGGATGGATAAGCAAGACCCGGGTCAGGAAACAGGACAAGTGTTTCCTGACGCGAGTCTCAATCATATGATGATCCACCACTGGAGCTTTTAGTCATCTGACTCTTCCACTGGCTAACCAGTTCACCCCCTTCAAAATTAAAATTACATTGAAGAATCCAAGGTTGGATACGCGTTGCGCAGTAAAGTAGCCGCTATGACCACAAAATCTAACTTTGTTGAGATGTTCTTTACTGAGCAGTTCATTATTATTATTATTAAAATCAAGGGGGAAGCGCTAAACCCGGAGGATTATACAGCGCCTGGGGGGGGGGATATGTGGAAGGCATTCAGGCTTAATTCGGGGAACTGGAGCACAGATCCAATTCCCTAAATCAAGAGCCCCTCACCAACACTGAGCAGTTCAGTAACACTCTTCCTCCCCATGTTCGTAGTCTTCTATACTTTAACTATGTGTGATGGTTGTTTAAGCTTTCTTAGTGAGACATCTTTCCGACAGACCTCGTTTGTTTCTTCATGGAGTTACCTAAGTTTTTCTACAGCTTGTGTCATGTTTTTTGTAGCCTGACGACCAAGTTTACTTGTAGACTGAATAAATTTTCTTGTAGCCTGTCCCGTTGGTTTTCAAACTTTGGACACCAACGAGACAGAACCCGAGACAGGAAACAACGAGACAAGAACCGATGAGACAGGAACCGACGAGACAAGAACCGATGAGACAGGAACCGACGAGACAAGAACCGATGAGACAGGAACCGACGAGACAAGAACCGATGAGACAGGAACCGACGACGCGTGGAAGAATTTTCCAAGTAGAGTAATAGAAGCTAAAACGTTGGGTACTTCAAAACCCCCCAAAAAAAAAAAAAGTTGAGAAAAGGTTGAATACATGGGAATGGTTAGTTTAGAGAAGGAACTGCCTAGCGTGGGCCATTAGACCTGCTGCAGTTTAAGTAAGACATGTGCAACAGTTAGGTATCCAAAACTTTTCGCCTACACAGTAGACTTCTTTAGTCGAGTACACAAGAGTTAGCAATATCTGCCGGTATTGTATACAATTTTCATATTCACCCCCCCCGCCGCCGCCGCCGCCGCCGCCGCCGCCGCCGCCGCCGCCGCCGCCGCCGCCCGCCGCCGCCGCCGCCGCCGGCCGCCGCCGCTGCTGTCGCCGCTGCTGCTGTCGCCGCTGCTGCTGCAGCAGTATTCCTCTACTCTCAGGTTCGTAACTCTTCTCATCAGCCTCACGTCATCAAACAACGATGCAGATTTGAACTGTGGCGTGTAGTTTACTTACATTAAAACTAGTAAGGTACCTACCTGGAAGGCATTCCGGGGATCAACGCCCCCGCGGCCCGGTCCACGACCAGGCCTCTCGGTGGATCAGGACCTGATCAACAAGGCTGTTACTGCTGGCCGCACGCAGTCCAACGTACGAACCATAGCCCGGCTGATCCGGCACCGTCTTTAGGTATCTGTCCAGCTCCCTCTTGAAGACAGTCGAATTAAGACAATAATATAGGAGACCATTATTAACACGAGGTTTCACCTGTATGAGGCTGTATGAAGCCTCGTGTGAATGAAACATGACATTAATGAAAGTCTTTTGTTGTGTGTAAACACTTCTACTCCGTGCTTCAGTTAAAGCTGACAAAAGATACAGTCTTACACCTTTCTCGGAGTTTCATTCTGTTATATTTTACTGACTCTCATTACGCTTAAATATTTCAACATATCTGAAGGTGCAGATTTGTTGAATATCTTAAAGTTCTGACCAAGGTTGTCTTGTAGTCTCTCTTACCTGAGACAGAACGGATTAAGTGCTTACATTCTTTTTCTCTTAACTAGATACCAGCTATGTTGTCCTGTGCACAATAATATTTCTACAGTTACATGATGCAACTTATACAGACGTAGCTGACATCAGTGACATACTGTATATATATCCCCTAGTTATGGAGAGCATTTCGGGCAGTTAGGTTAATTTTGTCCCCAGGATGCGACCTTCACTATCCAGCATATCTTCATGTTATATAATTTAGGGACGTATGATAGTACTTCGTGTAACAATGAGGTCCGTTAAGTAAGTTATAGGGAGTTACTATTTCTGATGTTTTGTGCTCGGAATCTCTAGCTATAAACACTAGTGTTGTTTAGTGGTTTATTGATCATAATGAGCACTCCAGGTGCTTAGCCTATCTCAACTAGTGGGTTTTCAGACATGACATATTCATGTTCAACAGTCTTATAACTGTCTTAATCAGGTCTTAGTTGTGTGCCTTTTATTATGGCATCCATAGTTAATCGTATTCCTTCCTCACCCACCTATTTCTTCATATATTTCTCCCGCCGTCTCTCGGAAACGTTTCTTCCTCCTACTTTCCATTCTTCTTTTCCTGTAGACCTATCAGTTACCACAGTGACCTGGCTGAAGGGGAGTTCCTCCTCCTCCCTTTCAACATGGGGGTCCTGGGTATAAGTGAGTTCCCAAAAGTCTCCCTTAGACAAGCTCTCACCCCACGTTAAGTCCTCAGCTGCCGTCCGCCCCTCTCCCCCATTCTCCACTCCATGAACGGTTCCTCCCTTACCCCTCCCCCCACAGGAGGTTAAATGGGGGTCTGGAATAACTAGCACAAGGAGGGGGGAAGGGGGGAGGGGGAAGTCAGCTTCCGCTCCATTAGTCAGGTGTGAGTGTATTGGTCGTTGTGTAATATTTATAGTGTTATGTTATTCCCCCTCTTCAGCCCCCTACCCCCAGCCCTCATAGATCAAAACGGAAGCCGTCGCCCTCACCCCTCCTCCCTGCCCCCTCCCCTTCCCTCGACCATCACACTATACTTACGCTCTCATGCTGCGTTCTGGTACCCGTTAACAACATTCGGTCACCAATCATCCCACTAAACACCCGCCAGCAAGTCATGACGGAGGCATCATTGTGGTGGTAGATGAAGAATAGGAGGTGGGTGAGGAAGGAATACGATTAACTATGGATGCCATAATAAAAGGCACACAACTAAGACCTGATTAAGACAGTTATAAGACTGTTGAACATAATATGTCATGTCTGAAAACCCACTAGTTGAGATAGGCTAAGCACCTGGAGTGCTCATTATGATCAATAAACCACTAAACAACACTAGTGTTTATAGCTAGAGATTCCGAGCACAAAACATCAGAAATAGTAACTCCCTATAACTTACTTAACGGACCTCATTGTTACACGAAGTACTATCATACGTCCCTAAATTATATAACATGAAGATATGCTGGATAGTGAAGGTCGCATCCTGGGGACAAAATTAACCTAACTGCCCGAAATGCTCTCCATAACTAGGGGATATATATACAGTATGTCACTGATGTCAGCTACGTCTGTATAAGTTGCATCATGTAACTGTAGAAATATTATTGTGCACAGGACAACATAGCTGGTATCTAGTTAAGAGAAAAAGAATGTAAGCACTTAATCCGTTCTGTCTCAGGTAAGAGAGACTACAAGACAACCTTGGTCAGAACTTTAAGATATTCAACAAATCTGCACCTTCAGATATGTTGAAATATTTAAGCGTAATGAGAGTCGGTAAAATATAACAGCAGAATGAAACTCCGAGAAAGGTGTAAGACTGTATCTTTTGTCAGCTTTAACTGAAGCACGGAGTAGAAGTGTTTACACACAACAAAAGACTTTCATTAATGTCATGTTTCATTCACACGAGGCTTCATACAGCCTCATACAGGTGAAACCTCGTGTTAATAATGGTCTCCTATATTATTGTCTTAATTCGACTGAAAAAGTTTGCCCTTTTAACTTTAAATGCAAAAGCCATACCTATTTAGTAACTGTTTGCAAAAAAGATACGATGCAGGGGATGACTGTGACCTTCAGTATCTATCCTAGTTGACTGAACACCGTGATAAACTATCAAACTGTGTTCCATGAACTACCAAGGTGGAAAATGGTAGTAGTAGTAGATGCAGTAGTAGTAGTAGTATAAGTGGTGGTGGTTGTAGTTTTACTGGCAGCAATATAATTCTACGTTTACTATCCATGTAGGGTTATTTACCTACTTGAAGCCGGCAGTATGGACAGAGAGTACAGAGTGGGGGGAGAGCCTTCTGCTATCATCCTAACCTCTAGTATTTAGACAAAATTCTAGGTAGAGTGTAGCTGGGTCTTCTCAGTAGAGGCTTCCAGTGCAAGGTCTTGTAGTGTCTGCCTTCCCCAAGTGCAAGGTCTTGTGGTGTCTGCCTTCCCCAAGTGCAAGGTCTTGTAGTGTCTGCCTTCCCCAAGTGCAAGGTCTTGTGGTGTCTGCCTTCCTTAAGTGCAAGGTCTTGTAGTGTCTGCCTTCCCCAAGTGCAAGGTCTTGTGCTGTCTGCCTTCCCCAAGTGCAAGGTCTTGTGCTGTCTGCCTTCCCCAAGTGCAAGGTCTTGTGCTGTCTGCCTTCCCCAAGGGGCAAGGTCTTGTGCTGTCTGCCTTCCCCAAGGCAAGGTCTTGTGGTGTCTGCCTTCCCCAAGTGCAAGGTCTTGTGCTGTCTGCCTTCCCCAAGTGCAAGGTCTTGTGCTGTCTGCCTTCCCCAAGTGCAAGGTCTTGTGCTGTCTGCCTTCCCCAAGTGCAAGGTCTTGTGCTGTCTGCCTTCCCCAAGTGCAAGGTCTTGTGCTGTCTGCCTTCCCCAAGTGCAAGGTCTTGTGCTGTCTGCCTTCCCCAAGTGCAAGGTCTTGTGCTGTCTGCCTTCCCCAAGTGCAAGGTCTTGTGCTGTCTGCCTTCCCCAAGTGCAAAGTCTTGTGGTGTCTGCCTTCCTTAAGTGCAAGGTCTTGTGCTGTCTGCCTTCCCCAAGTGCAAGGTCTTGTGCTGTCTGCCTTCCCCAAGTGCAAGGTCTTGTGCTGTCTGCCTTCCCCAAGTGCAAAGTCTTGTGGTGTCTGCCTTCCCCAAGTGCAAGGTCTTGTGGTGTCTGCCTTCCCCAAGTGCAAGGTCTTGTGGTGTCTGCCTTCCCCAAGTGCAAGGTCTTGTGCTGTCTGCCTTCCCCAAGTGCAAGGTCTTGTGCTGTCTGCCTTCCCCAAGTGCAAAGTCTTGTGGTGTCTGCCTTCCCCAAGTGCAAAGTCTTGTGGTGTCTGCCTTCCTTAAGTGCAAGGTCTTGTGCTGTCTGCCTTCCCCAAGTGCAAGGTCTTGTGGTGTCTGCCTTCCCCAAGTGCAAGGTCTTGTGCTGTCTGCCTTCCCCAAGTGCAAGGTCTTGTGCTGTCTGCCTTCCCCAAGTGCAAGGTCTTGTGGTGTCTGCCTTCCCCAAGTGCAAGGTCTTGTGCTGTCTGCCTTCCCCAAGTGCAAGGTCTTGTGGTGTCTGCCTTCCCCAAGTGCAAAGTCTTGTGGTGTCTGCCTTCCTTAAGTGCAAGGTCTTGTGTTGTCTGCCTTCCCCAAGTGCAAGGTCTTGTGGTGTCTGCCTTCCCCAAGTGCAAGGTCTTGTGCTGTCTGCCTTCCCCAAGTGCAAGGTCTTGTGCTGTCTGCCTTCCCCAAGTGCAAGGTCTTGTGCTGTCTGCCTTCCCCAAGTGCAAAGTCTTGTGGTGTCCGCCTTCCCCAAGTGCAAGGTCTTGTGCTGTCTGCCTTCCCCAAGTGCAAGGTCTTGTGCTGTCTGCCTTCCCCAAGTGCAAAGTCTTGTGCTGTCTGCCTTCCCCAAGTGCAAGGTCTTGTGCTGTCTGCCTTCCCCAAGTGCAAGGTCTTGTGCTGTCTGCCCTTCCCCAAGTGCAAGGTCTTGTGCTGTCTGCCTTCCCCAAGTGCAAGGTCTTGTGCTGTCTGCCTTCCCCAAGTGCAAGGTCTTGTGCTGTCTGCCTTCCCCAAGTGCAAAGTCTTGTGGTGTCCCCTTCCCCAAGTGCAAGGTCTTGTGCTGTCTGCCTTCCCCAAGTGCAAGGTCTTGTGCTGTCTGCCTTCCCCAAGTGCAAGGTCTTGTGCTGTCTGCCTTCCCCAAGTGCAAGGTCTTGTGCTGTCTGCCTTCCCCAAGTGCAAGGTCTTGTGCTGTCTGCCTTCCCCAAGTGCAAGGTCTTGTGCTGTCTGCCTTCCCCAAGTGCAAGGTCTTGTGGTGTCTGCCTTCCCCAAGTGCAAGGTCTTGTGCTGTCTGCCTTCCCCAAGTGCAAGGTCTTGTGCTGTCTCCCTTTCCCCAAGTGCAAAGTCTTGTGGTGTCTGCTTTCCTTAAGTGCAAGGTCTTGTGGTGTCTGCCTTCCCCAAGTGCAAGGTCTTGTGCTGTCTGCCTTCCCCAAGTGCAAGGTCTTGTGGTGTCTGCCTTCCCCAAGTGCAAGGTCTTGTGGTGTCTGCCTTCCCCAAGTGCAAGGTCTTGTGGTGTCTGCCTTACCCAAGTGCAAGGTCTTGTGCTGTCTGCCTTCCCAAGTGCAAGGTCTTGTGCTGTCTGCTTTCCCCCAAGTGCAAGGTCTTGTGCTGTCTGCCTTCCCCAAGTGCAAGGTCTTGTGCTGTCTGCCTTCCCCAAGTGCAAGGTCTTTGTGCTGTCTGCCTTCCCCAAGTGCAAGGTCTTGTGCTGTCTGCTTTCCCCAAGTGCAAGGTCTTGTGCTGTCTGCCTTCCCCAAGTGCAAGGTCTTGTGCTGTCTGCCTTCCCCAAGTGCAAGGTCTTGTGCTGTCTACTTTCCCCAAGTGCAAGGTCTTGTGCTGTCTGCCTTCCCCAAGGGCAAGGTCTTGTGCTGTCTGCCTTCCCCAAGGGCAAGGTCTTGTGGTGTCTGCCTTCCCCAAGTGCAAGGTCTTGTGCTGTCTGCCTTCCCCAAGTGCAAGGTCTTGTGCTGTCTGCCTTCCCCAAGTGCAAGGTCTTGTGCTGTCTGCCTTCCCAAGTGCAAGGTCTTGTGCTGTCTGCCTTCCCCAAGTGCAAGGTCTTGTGCTGTCTGCCTTCCCCAAGTGCAAGGTCTTGTGCTGTCTGCCTTCCCCAAGTGCAAGGTCTTGTGCTGTCTGCCTTCCCCAAGTGCAAAGTCTTGTGGTGTCTGCCTTCCTTAAGTGCAAGGTCTTGTGCTGTCTGCCTTCCCCAAGTGCAAGGTCTTGTGCTGTCTGCCTTCCCCAAGTGCAAGGTCTTGTGCTGTCTGCCTTCCCCAAGTGCAAAGTCTTGTGGTGTCTGCCTTCCCCAAGTGCAAGGTCTTGTGGTGTCTGCCTTCCCCAAGTGCAAGGTCTTGTGCTGTCTGCCTTCCCCAAGTGCAAGGTCTTGTGCTGTCTGCCTTCCCCAAGTGCAAAGTCTTGTGGTGTCTGCCTTCCCCAAGTGCAAAGTCTTGTGGTGTCTGCCTTCCTTAAGTGCAAGGTCTTGTGCTGTCTGCCTTCCCCAAGTGCAAGGTCTTGTGGTGTCTGCCTTCCCCAAGTGCAAGGTCTTGTGCTGTCTGCCTTCCCCAAGTGCAAGGTCTTGTGCTGTCTGCCTTCCCCAAGTGCAAGGTCTTGTGGTGTCTGCCTTCCCCAAGTGCAAGGTCTTGTGCTGTCTGCCTTCCCCAAGTGCAAGGTCTTGTGGTGTCTGCCTTCCCCAAGTGCAAAGTCTTGTGGTGTCTGCCTTCCTTAAGTGCAAGGTCTTGTGTTGTCTGCCTTCCCCAAGTGCAAGGTCTTGTGGTGTCTGCCTTCCCCAAGTGCAAGGTCTTGTGCTGTCTGCCTTCCCCAAGTGCAAGGTCTTGTGCTGTCTGCCTTCCCCAAGTGCAAGGTCTTGTGCTGTCTGCCTTCCCCAAGTGCAAAGTCTTGTGGTGTCCGCCTTCCCCAAGTGCAAGGTCTTGTGCTGTCTGCCTTCCCCAAGTGCAAGGTCTTGTGCTGTCTGCCTTCCCCAAGTGCAAAGTCTTGTGCTGTCTGCCTTCCCCAAGTGCAAGGTCTTGTGCTGTCTGCCTTCCCCAAGTGCAAGGTCTTGTGCTGTCTGCCTTCCCCAAGTGCAAGGTCTTGTGCTGTCTGCCTTCCCAAGTGCAAGGTCTTGTGCTGTCTGCCTTCCCCAAGTGCAAGGTCTTGTGCTGTCTGCCTTCCCCAAGTGCAAAGTCTTGTGGTGTCCGCCTTCCCCAAGTGCAAGGTCTTGTGCTGTCTGCCTTCCCCAAGTGCAAGGTCTTGTGCTGTCTGCCTTCCCAAGTGCAAGGTCTTGTGCTGTCTGCCTTCCCCAAGTGCAAGGTCTTGTGCTGTCTGCCTTCCCCAAGTGCAAGGTCTTGTGCTGTCTGCCTTCCCCAAGTGCAAGGTCTTGTGCTGTCTGCCTTCCCCAAGTGCAAGGTCTTGTGGTGTCTGCCTTCCCCAAGTGCAAGGTCTTGTGCTGTCTGCCTTCCCCAAGTGCAAGGTCTTGTGCTGTCTGCCTTCCCCAAGTGCAAAGTCTTGTGGTGTCTGCTTTCCTTAAGTGCAAGGTCTTGTGGTGTCTGCCTTCCCCAAGTGCAAGGTCTTGTGCTGTCTGCCTTCCCCAAGTGCAAGGTCTTGTGGTGTCTGCCTTCCCCAAGTGCAAGGTCTTGTGGTGTCTGCCTTCCCCAAGTGCAAGGTCTTGTGGTGTCTGCCTTACCCAAGTGCAAGGTCTTGTGCTGTCTGCCTTCCCCAAGTGCAAGGTCTTGTGGTGTCTGCTTTCCCCAAGTGCAAGGTCTTGTGCTGTCTGCCTTCCCCAAGTGCAAGGTCTTGTGCTGTCTGCCTTCCCCAAGTGCAAGGTCTTGTGCTGTCTGCCTTCCCCAAGTGCAAGGTCTTGTGCTGTCTGCTTTCCCCAAGTGCAAGGTCTTGTGCTGTCTGCCTTCCCCAAGTGCAAGGTCTTGTGCTGTCTGCCTTCCCCAAGTGCAAGGTCTTGTGCTGTCTACTTTCCCCAAGTGCAAGGTCTTGTGCTGTCTGCCTTCCCCAAGTGCAAGGTCTTGTGCTGTCTGCCTTCCCAAGTGCAAGGTCTTGTGCTGTCTGCCTTCCCCAAGTGCAAGGTCTTGTGCTGTCTGCTTTCCCCAAGTGCAAGGTCTTGTGCTGTGTGCCTTCCCCAAGTGCAAGGTCTTGTGCTGTCTGCCTTCCCCAAGTGCAAGGTCCTGTGCTGTCTGCCTTCCCCAAGTGCAAGGTCTTGTGCTGTCTGCCTTCCCCAAGTGCAAGGTCTTGTGCTGTCTGCCTTCCCCAAGTGCAAGGTCTTGTGCTGTCTGCTTTCCCCAAGTGAAAGGGTCTTGTACTGTCTGCCTTCCCCAAGTGCAAGGTCTTGTGCTGTCTGCCTTCCCCAAGTGCAAGGTCCTGTGCTGTCTGCCTTCCCCAAGTGCAAGGTCTTGTGCTGTCTGCCTTCCCCAAGTGAAAGGGTCTTGTGCTGTCTGCCTTCCCCAAGTGCAAGGTCCTGTGCTGTCTGCCTTCCCCAAGTGCAAGGTCCTGTGCTGTCTGCCTTCCCCAAGTGCAAGGTCTTGTGCTGTCTGCCTTCCCCAAGTGCAAGGTCTTGTGCTGTCTGCCTTCCCCAAGTGCAAAGTCTTGTGGTGTCTGCCTTCCCCAAGTGCAAGGTCTTGTGCTGTCTGCCTTCCCCAAGTGCAAGGTCTTGTGTTGTCTGCCTTCCCCAAGTGCAAGGTCTTGTGGTGTCTGCCTTCCTTAAGTGCAAGGTCTTGTGGTGTCTGCCTTCCTTAAGTGCAAGGTCTTGTGGTGTCTGCCTTCCTTAAGTGCAAGGTCTTGTGGTGTCTGCCTTCCCCAAGTGCAAAGTCTTGTGGTGTCTGCCTTCCTTAAGTGCAAGGTCTTGTGGTGTCTGCCTTCCTTAAGTGCAAGGTCTTGTGCTGTCTGCCTTCCCCAAGTGCAAGGTCTTGTGGTGTCTGCCTTCCCTACATATTCTTTGGTTCACCGTTACTGCCACCTACATATCATCATTTCGTAATTCTTAATATCACCAACCATCTTTTTCTTACTAGTATACTCTCTCTCTCTCTCTCTCTCTCTCTCTCTCCTCTCTCTCTCTCTCTCTCTCTCTCTCTCTCTCTCTCTCTCTCTCTTCTCTCTCTCTCTCTAACAATTTGTTACACTCGCCCTCACCCTCCTTTCCCCTATATCCATTCCCCCCCTCCCATCCTCTCTACCTCTCCCACTACATCCATAGAGTAATCCCCCTTTCCCATCCCCCACCTCTATTCGGTCCTCCCCCCCCCCTCAAACGGTATGAATAGCCATTCTGAACCTTGACCCTCAGTCTAAGGAGTTTCTGCATTAATTGATTGTTACTGTGTGACGGAGGGAGTGGCTGCCACTCCAGTCGTGGAGGGAGGAAGTGGCTGCCACTCCAGTCATGGAGGAAGTGGCTGCCACTCCAGTCATGGAGGAAGTGGCTGCCACTCCAGTTATGGAGGGAGAAAAGAGGGAGAAAAGGGGTACATAGGAAAGCCCAGGGAGAAGAGGGAGGGAAAAAGGGAAAGGAGGGAGGGGGCTAGGGAGAGGGAACGTGATAATGGAGAGGAGAGTACGCATGGAAAATAAGGCGTTGGGAGGGAAAACGAAAGTGGAAATGGAAGAGGAATGTGGTGGGGGGGGGGAGTAAAATGAGTCGAATGATGGGTAAAGGGTGGTAGAAATGGGTAAAGAGTATTGGTAGAATGGGTAAGGGGGCGTTAGGTGACTGGGAAAGCGTTGCGAGGAATGAGTAAAGAGTGGTAAGGAATGGATGAAGGTTGTGGGGACTGGATGAAAGTTGTGGGGACTGGATGAAGGTTGTGGGGAATGGATGAAAGTTGTTGGAATGAATGAAGGTTGTGGGGAATGGATGAAGGTTGTGGGGAATGGATGAAGGTTGTGGGGAATGGATGAAGGTTGTGGGGAATGGATGAAGGTTGTGGGGAATGGATGAAGGTTGTGGGGAATGGATGAAGGTTGTGGGGAATGGATGAAAGTTGTGGGGAATGGATGAAAGTTGTTGGAATGAATGAAGGTTGTGGGAATGGATGAAGGTTGTGGGGAATGGATGAAAGTTGTGGGGAATGGATGAAGGTTGTGGGGAATGGATGAAGGTTGTGGGGAATGGATGAAGGTTGTGGGGAATGGATGAAGGTTGTGGGGAATGGATGAAGGTTGTGGGGAATGGATGAAGGTTGTGGGAATGGAGAAAGTTGTGGGGAATGGATGAAAGTTGTGGGGAATGGATGAAGGTTGTGGGAATGGATGAAAGTTGTGGGAACGAATGAAGGTTGTGGGGGAATGGATGAAGGTTGTGGGGGAATGAATGAAGGTTGTGGGGAATGGATGAAGGTTGTGGGGAATGGATGAAGGTTGTGGGGAATGGATGAAGGTTGTGGGGGAAAGGATAAGGGTTGTGGGGAATGGATGAAAGTTGTGGGAATGAATGAAGGTTGTGGGGAATGGATGAAGGTTGTGGGGAATGGATGAAAGTTGTGGGAATGGATGAAGGTTGTGGGGAATGGGTGAAAGTTGTGAGAATGGATGAAAGTTGTGGAGAATGGATGAAAGTTGTGGGGAATGGATGAAAGTTGTGGGAATGGATGAAGGTTGTGGGGAATGGATGAAGGTTGTGGGGAAAGGATGAAGGTTGTGGGAAAGGATGAAGGTTTGTGGGGAATGGATGAAGGTTGTGGGGAATGGATGAAAGTTGTGGAATGAATGAAGGTTGTGGGGAATGGATGAATATTGTGGGGAATGGATGAAGGTTGTGGGGAATGGGTGAAGTTTGGGAATGGATGAAAGTTGTGGGGAATGGATGAAATTTGTGGGGAATAGATGAAGGTTGTGGGGAATGGATGAAGGTTGTGGGGATGGGTGTGAGGTTGTGGGAATGGGTGAAGGTTGTGGGGAATGGGTGAAGGTTGTGGGGGATGGGTGAAGGTTGGGGAATGGATGAATTTTGAGAGGAAAGGTTGTGGGGAATGGATGAAAGATGTGGGGATGAATGAAGGTTGTGGGGAATGGATGAAGTTGGGGATGGATGAAATTTAGGGAGAACGGTGAGGCTGTGGGATGGATGTTGGGTGAGAATGGATGAGTGTGGGAATGGATGAAAGTTGTGGGAATGGACGGAGGCTGTGGGAATGGATGAAAGTTGTGGGGAATGGACGGAGGCTGTGGGGATGGATGAAAGTTGTGGAGAATGGAGGAGGTTGGGGAAGGGATGGAGGTTGTGGGATGGGGAAGTTTTGTGGGGAATGGATGGAGGCTGTGGGAATGGATGGAGGCTGTGGGGAATGGATGAAGGTTGTGGGGAATGGGTGAAGGTTGTGGGAATGAAGGTATGGAGAATGATGAAGGTTGTGGGAATGAAGGTGTGGGGAATGGATGCAGGTTGTGGGAATGGATGCAGGTTGTGGGGAATGGATGGAGGCTGTGGGGAATGGATGAAGGTTGTGGGGAATGGATGAAGGTTGTGGGGAATGGATGAAGGTTGTGGGGAATGGATGAAGGTTGTGGGAATGGATGAAGGTTGTGGGGGAATAGATGAAGGTTGTGGAGAATGGATGAAGGTTGTGGAGGAATGGATGAAGGTTGTGAAGGAATGGATGAAGGTTGTGGAGGAATGGATGAAGGTTGTGGAGGAATGGATGAAGGTTGTGGGGAATGGATGGAGGCTGTGGGGAATGGATGAAGGCTGTGGGAAATGAATGAAGGTTGTGGGAAATGGATGAAGGTTGTGGGGACTGAATGAAGGTTGTGGGGACTGGATGAAGGTTGTGGGGACTGGATGAAGGTTGTGGGGAATGGATGAAGGTTGTGGGGAATGGATGAAGGCTGGTAGTCTCCCAGCTCAGGCAGACACTACTGAAGTCTCCCAGCTCAGGGTGACACCACTGAAGTCTCCCAGCTCAGGGTGACACTACTGAAGTCTCCCAGCTCAGGGTGACCCACGAAGTCCTCCCCACCAAAAGGGGGAACACCACGAAGTCCCCCCCAGCTCAGGGTGACACAAAATGGGTGTCTCCCCGCTCAGGGGACCCACTGAAGTCCCCAGCTCCCGGGTGGGCAAACCAAAGAAAATCTCCCACCCAAAGGGGGACACCACTTTAAATTCCTCCCATTCAGGGTGACACCCCGGGAAACCCCCCAGCTCAGTTTGCACCCCCGAAAATCCCCAGCTCAGTTTTTACAAACCCCCGAATCTTTCCCGCTAGGGGGACAAAACCCCCGAAGTCTCCCAGCTCAGGGTGGGCAAACCCCTGACCTTTCCCCTCAGTTTGACAAACCCCTGAAGCTCCCACCAGGCTGACACCCCTGAATCTCCCCAGCTCGGGGACACCCCTGTCGTCCCACCACCTCAGGGTGACAACCCCGACGTCTCCCCCCTCAAGGGGCCCCCCCTCCCTCTCCCAGCTCAGGGTGCCACCCCCGAAAGTCTCCCAGCCCAGGGTGCCCCCCCCTGGGCTTTTCCCAGCTCAAAGGGTCCACCCCGACGTTTCCCCCCCAGGCTGCCACCCCGGGCGTCTCCCACTCAGGCTGCCACCCCTGACGTCCCCCACTCAGGCTGCCACCCCTGACGTCCCCCAGCTCAGGCTGCCCCCCCCCCTAGTCTCCCACTCAGGCTGCCACCCCGGCTCTCCCCGCTCAGGGTGCCAAACCCCTGACGTCTCCCAGCCAAGGGTGCCCCCCTGACGTCTCCCAGCTCAGGGGCCCCCCCGACCCTCTCCCCCTTTAGGGGCGGGCCCCCCCCTGACGTTCCTTTTCCCCGCTCCGGCTGCCACCCCGACGTCTCCCCAGCTTCAGGGTGAAACCCCCCGGGCGTCTCCCCCGCTCAAGGGTGACAAACCCCGACTCCCCCCAGCCAAGGCTGACCCCCGACCCCCCCCAGCTCAGGCTGACCCCCCCGACGTCTTCCCCGCCCCAGGCTGACCCCCTGACGTCTCCCAGCTCGGCCAAACCCCCGACCCCCCAGCTCCGGGTGACACCCCTGACTCCTCCCCCTCAGGCGCACCCCCCGACGTCTCCCCTCAGGCTGACACCCCTGCCCCTCCCCCCGCCCGGGGACAACCCCCGACGCTCCCCCCTCGGCCCGACAACCCCCGACGGTTTCCCCCCCGCTCAGGCCCGACACCCCCGACGTCCCCCCCAGCCACGGGCACCCCTGACGTCTCCCCGCTCAGCTGACACCCCAAACGTCCCCCCCCTCAGGGGGACCCCCCCTACGTCTCCCAGCTCAGGGTGCCCCCCCTGACTCTCCCAGCTCAGGGTGACACCCCTTTACGTCTCCCAGCCCACTGACAAACCCCCGACGCTCCCCCTAGGCTGACAACCCCCGGGCGTCTCCCCGCTCCCGCTGCAACCCCCTGACGTCTCCCACTCAGGCTGACAAAACCCCCGACGCTCCCCCCAGGGTGAAAACCCCTACGTCCCCCCACTCAGGGTGACACCCCTGACGTCTCCCAGCCCAAGGGTGACACCCCCCCGACGTCTCCCAGCTCAAGGGTGACACCCCTGAAATCTCCCACTCCCGGCCGAAAACCCCTGACGTTTCCCCCCAGCTTTGGCTGAAAACCCCTGACGTCTCCCAATTTAGGCTGACACCCCTGACGCTCCCCCGCTCAGGGTTAAACCCCTGAGGTCTCCCAGCTCCGGCTGACACCCGCCCAGGGCTCCCAGCTCAGGCTGACAACCCCCCTAAAGGGCTCCCGCTAGGGTGACCCCCCCTGAGGTCTCCCCCGCTCAAACCCCGACAAAACCCCTGAGGGCTCCCAGCTCAGGCTGACACCACCCCCGAGGTCTCCCAAACCAGGCCCGACAAACCCCCGAGGGCTCCCAAATTTAGGCTTTACACCCCTGAGGTCCCCCCAGCTCAGGCTGAAAACCCCCCCCCCCAACCCCTGAGGTCTCCCCCCTCAGGCTGACACCCCCCGAGGTCTTCCCAGCTCAGGGTGACACCCCTGAGGGCTCCCACTCCGGGGCCAAAACCCCCAGGGGCTCCCCCCCTCACTGACACCCCTGAGGGGGCTCCCAGCTCAGGCTGACACCCCCCGGGTTTTTCCCACTCAGGGGTGAAAACCCCCCGAGGTCCCCCCCAGCTCAGGCTGCCCCCCCTGAGGGCCTTCCCCCCAAACTCAGGCTGACCCCCCCTGAGGGCTCCCACTCAGGGGTGACACCCCTGAGGTTTTCCCCCTCAGGCTGGGGCACCCCCGAGGGCCCCCCAGCTCAGGCTGACACCCTGAGGTTTTTTCCCAGCTCAGGGTGACACCCCCAGGGCTCCCAGCTCGGGGACACCCCGAGGGTTTTCCCCCGCTCAGGCTGACAATCCCAGGCCTCTCCCAGCTCAGGCTACATCCCCGAGGTTTTCCCCCGCTCAGGCTGACACTCCGAGGTTTTCCCCACTCAGGCTGACACCCATCCTGAGGGCTTTCCCCCTCAGGGTGACCTCCTGAGGGGCCCCCCAGCTCAAACTGACACTTTCCCGAGGTCCCCCCCAGCTCAGGGGTGACACTCCCGAGGGCCCCCCCACTCCCGGCCCGACAATCCCGGGGTCCCCACCCCAGGCTGACCCTCCTGACGTCTCCCAAACTCAGGGTGACACTCCGACTCTCCCACTCAGGGGAACTCCTGAGGTCCCCCCAGCTCAAGGG
Organism: Cherax quadricarinatus; assembly: GCF_026875155.1. NCBI lineage: Eukaryota > Metazoa > Arthropoda > Malacostraca > Decapoda > Parastacidae > Cherax > Cherax quadricarinatus. Next base: position 98,110,250 of record NC_069400.1, read on the forward strand.
TGACACCCTGAGGGCTCCCCGCTTTAGGCTGACACTCCCTTGGGGGTCCCCCAGCTCAGGCCCGACACACCTGAGGCCCCCCAGCTCAGGCTGACCCTCCTGAGTCCCCCACTCAGGGGAAAACCCCGAAAGGGCTTCCCCCCCCCAGGCCCGACACCCTTAGGTCTCCCACTCAGGCTGACCCTCCTGAGGGCTCCCAGCTCAGGGGTGCCCCGCCTGAGGGGCCCCCCCCAGCCTGGGTTACACTTTTCCCGAGGTCTCCCCCGGGTCAGGCGAAAACCCCCTTAGGTCCCCCCCACCCCAGGCTGACACTCCCGAAAGGGCTCCCACCCAGCTGACCCCTCCGAGGGGGCCCCGCCCCAGGCTGACAAATCCTGAGGGCCCCCCAGCCCCAGGCTGACAAATCCTGAGGGCTCCCCGCTCAGGCACAAATCCCGAGGTCTCCCACTCCAAAGGGTGACCCCTCCCGAGTTCCCGGCCAGGGTGACACTCCTGAGGGCTCCCCCCCCCAGGGTGACACTCCCGAGGGCTCCCAGCCAGGGTGGCACCCCTGAAAGTCCCCCCACTCAGGCTACAAACCCCTACGCCCCGGGGTCAGGCCTGACACCCCTACTCCCCCCCACCAGGCCCGACACCCCCCGACGTCTCCCAGCTCAGGCTGACACCCCCTGACGTCCCCAGCCCGGGTACACCCCTGACGTCTCCCAGCTCAGGCTGACAAAAACCCCCACGTCCCCCCAGCTCAGGCTGACAAACCCCCGAAAGTCTCCCACTCAGCTGAACCCCTGAGTCCCCCCGCCAGGCCCGACACCCCTGACGCTTTCCCCGCTCAGGGTGACAACCCCTGAAAGTCCCCGGGCCCGGCTGACACCCCTGACGTCTCCCCAGCTCAGGCTGAACCAAAACCCCCGACGTCTCCCACTCAGGCTGACAACCCCCTGACGTCCCCCCCGCTCAGGCTAAAACCCCTGACGTCTCCCACTCAAAACTGACCCCCCTGGGCGCTCCCACTTTAGGCTGACCAAAACCCCGACGTCTCCCACTCAGGGTGAAAACCCCGACGTCTCCCAGCTCAAGCTGACACCCCCCGACGTCTCCCAGCTCCCGGCTGACCCGAAACCCCCGACGTCCCCCAGCTCAAGGGGTGACACCCCTACGTCTCCCACTCAGGCTACCCCCCCCGACTCCCCAGGGGCCCGGCCCGACAAAACCCCCACTCCCCCCACTTGGGTGACAAACCCCCGACGTCCCCGCTCAGCTGCACCCCGAAAAGTCTCCCACTCAGGGGACACCCCCTTTACGTCCCCCCAGCTCAAAGGGTTACACCCCTGAGGGCTCCCAGCTCCCGGCAAAACCCCTGAGGTCCTCCCAGCCCCAGGGTGACAAAACCCCAGGGCCCCCCCAGCTCAGGCTGACAAAACCCCCGAGGGCTCCCCGCTCAGGCCCGAACCCCGGGGGTCCCCCCAGCTCAGGCTGACAGACCCCCTCACCCAAACCCCCGAGGTTCCCCCCAGCTCAAGGGTGACAACCCCCCGAGGGCTCCCCGCTCAGGGTACAAACCCCCGAGGGTTTTTTCCCCCCAGGCTGACAACCCCCCGAGGCTCCCCCCGCTCAGGGGACACCCCTGAGGTCTCCCAGCTCAGGCTGACACCCCCCGAGGTCTCCCAGCTCAGGGTGACAAACCCCCCGATTTCTCCCAGCCAGGGGGGACACCCCGAGGTTCCCCCCAGCTCAGGGTTTACACCCCTGAGGTCTCCCCCGCCAGGCTGACACCCCTGAGGTCTCCCAACTCAGGCTGACCCCCAAACCCCGAAGGGCCCCCCGGGTCAGGGTGAAAAAACCCCCAGGTCTCCCACTCCCGGGTGACACCCCCCGGTCCCCAGCTCAGGGGGTTTTACACTCTGAGGTCCCCACCAGCTGGGCCCCTCCTGGTCTCCCAGCTCAGGGTGACAACCCCCAGGGCTCCCAGCCGGCGACCCTCCTGAAAGGGCCCCCCAGCCTCAGGCTGACACCCTGAGGGCCTCCCAGCTCAGGGGACACCCCCTTAGGTCTCCCCGGGTCAGGGTGACACTCCTGAGGTTTTCCCAGCTCAGGGCTGACACCCGACGTCTCCCAGCTCAGGGGCACCCTAGGTCCCCCCACTCAAGGGTGACACTCCTGAGGGCTTTCCCCGCCAGGCGACAATTCCTGAGTCCCCCAACCACTGACACCCCTGACGTCCCCCCCCTCAGGCTGAAAACTCCCGACGTCTCCCAGCTCAGGCTACACTCCTGACGTCCCCCCAGCCCCCAGGCTTTTACACTCCTGAGGTTTTCCCAGGGTCAGGCTGCACTCCGAGGGCTCCCCGCTCAGGCTGACACCCTGAGGGGCCCCAGCTCAGGCTTTACACTCCTGAGGGCCCCCCAGCTCAGGGGTGACACTCCTTGAGGGGCCCCCCCACCAGGGTTTACACTTCCCCGAGTTTTCCCAGCTCAGGGTGAAAAACTCCCCGAGGGCCCCCCACTCAAGGGGGTACACCCCGAGGGCCCCCAAACTCAGGGGGACACTCCTGAGGGCCCCAGCTCCCGGGTGACCCCCTGAAAGGGCTCCCCAGCCAGGCTGACAATCCTGAGTCCCCACCTCAGGGTGGGCACTAAAGAGCTCCCAGCCAGGGGACACTCCTGAGGTCCCCAGCTCACTGACACTCCTAGGGCCCCCGCTCAGGCTGGGCACTCCGAGGCTCCCCCCCTCCCGGCTGACACTACTGAGGTCTCCCAGCTCAGGGTGACACTCCTTTACGTCTCCCAGCTCAGGGTGACACTCCGAGGGCCCCAGCTCAGGCTGGGCCCCTCCCGGGCGTTTCCCCCCACTCAGGGTGACACTCCTGAGGTCCCCACTCAGGCTTTACACTCCTGACGTCCCCCCGCTCAGGCATACTCCTGGGGGTCTCCCAGCTCAGGGTGACACTCCGGGCTCTCCCCCGCCAGGCTGGGCACTCCTGAGGGCCCCCAGCCCCAGGCGACACTCCTGACGTCCCCCCAGCTCCCGGGTGACACCCTGAGGTCCCCACTCAGGCTGACACTCCTGACGTCTCCCCTCAGGCGACACTCCTGAGGTCTCCCACCCCAGGGTGACACTCCTGCCCTCTCCCAGCTCAGGGTGACACCTTTCCCGAGGTCCCCCCCCAGCTCAGGCTGACACTCCACGTCTCCCAGCCAGGCTGACACTCCTGAGGGCTCCCCGCCAGGGTGACAATCCGACGTCCCCAGCTCAGGCCCCCCGAAAACCCTGAGGGCTCCCCCCGCTCAGGCGACCAAATCCCCGACTCCCCCCCCAGCTCAGGCTGAAAACTCCCGAGGTCTCCCAGCCAGGCCCGACACTCCTGAAGTCCCCAGCCAGGGTGGGCACTTTCCCGGGTCTCCCCGCTCAGGCTGACACTCCTGGGCTCCCCCCTTTAGGGTACACTCCTGAAAGGGCTCCCACCAGGGTGACACTCCTTTACCCTCCCCCCCAGCTCAGGGTGACACTCCCGAGGGCTCCCACTCAGGGGTTCCCCTCCTGAAATCTTCCCCCTCAGGCCCGACCAAATCCTGACGTCCCCCACTCAGGGTGACACTCCTTTGGGTCCCCCCCCCCCTGGCCCCCAGGCTGACACTCCTGACGTCTCCCAGCTCAGGCTGACACTCCTGAGGTCCCCCCAGCTCAGCTGACACTCCTGACGTCCCCATTTAGGCTGCCACTCCTTTAAGTCTCCCAGCTCAGGGTGACCTCCGGGGGTCTCCCCGCTCAGGGCTTTACACTCCTCCCCCCCCTCCCCCTCAGGCGGACACTTTCCCGACGTCTCCCAGTCAGGCTGACACTCCCGAGGCCCCCCCAGCTCAGGCTGACACTCCTGGGGGTCTCCCACTCAAGGGTTTACACCCTGAAATCTCCCCCTCAGGCTGACACCCCCTGACGTCTCCCAGCCACTGACACTTTTCCCGAGGTCTCCCAGCTCAGGGGTGAACTCCTTACGTCTCCCAGCTCAGGCTACCCCTCCTGAGGTCTCCCAGCCCCGGGTGACACTCCTGAGGTCTCCCCGCCCAGGCTGACACTCCTGAGGTCTCCCAGCTTTAGGCTGACACCCGAGGTCTCCCACTCAGGGGACAAATCCTTAAATCTCCCCGCTCAGGCTGAAAACTCCTGACCTCCCCCAAACTCAGGCTGACACCCCTGAGGTTCCCAGCTCCCGGCCCGACCCCCCCTGCCCTCTTTCCCCCTCAGGCTGCACTTTCCCGGAAAGGGGGTCCCAAGGGGTCAGGGTGGGCACTCCTGAAAGCTCCCCCGCGAGGCTGGCCCCCTGACGTTTTCCCCCCGCTCAAAGGGTGACACTCCTGGGTTCCCCCCAGCCAGGCGACACTCCTGACGTCTCCCCCCCCAGGCTTTTACACTCCTTTACGTCTCCCAGCTCAGCCCGACCCCTCCTGGGTCCCCCCAGCTTTAGGCTGAAAAACTCCTAAAGTCTCCCAGGGTCAGCTGACACTCCTGAGGTTCCCTTTCCCCGCTTTAGCTTTTACACCCGACGTTTTCCCAGCCGGCTGACACTCCTGAGGGCTCCCCCGCTTTAGGGGACACCTTCCCCGACTTTTCCCACTCAGGCGACACTCCTGAGGGCTCCCACTCAGGGTTTACACTCCTGACTCCCCCCAGCCAGGCTGAAACTCCCGAGGTCTCCCAGCTCACGAAACTCCCTGACCTTTTCCCAGCTCAGGGTGACACTCCCGAGGTTTTCCCAAAAACCCCAGGCTGACACTCCTGACGTCCCCACTCACTAACTTTTGAGGTCTCCCAGCTCAGGCTGACACCCTGACGTCTCCCAGCTCAGGCTACACTCCCCGGGGGTCCCCCCACCAGGCTGACACCCTGACGTCTTCCCCCGCTCAGGCTGGGCAAATCCTGAGGTTTTCCCCCCGCCAGGCTGACACTCCTGGAATCTCCCCCGGGTCAGGCTGACACTCCTGGGGTCCCCCCCAGCTCAGGCTGACACCCCTGGAAAAGTCTCCCAGCTCAAAGGGTTTACACTCCCGACGTCCCCCCCCCAGCCAGGGTGACACTCCTGAAATCTCCCGGGCCAAAGGGTAAAACTCCTGACGTCCCCCCAGCTCAGGCTGAAACCCCCTGTGGGCTCCCCCAGCCCCAGGCTGACACCCTGACGTCCCCAGCTCAGGCTGACACCCCCTGACGTCCCCCCCCGGCCCGGGCACTTCCTGGGTCCCCCAGCTCAGGGTGACACTCCGATTTTTCCCAGGGTCAGGCTGACACCCTAGCCGACCTCCCCCCCCCAAAGGGGTCCCGGCTGACAAACCCCGAAAGTTCCTCCCACCCCCCAGGCGAAAACTCCTGAAATTCCGCTCAGGGTGGGCAGTAAAAACACAATTTGCCAATCATAAGAACAGGGGAGCAAAAACCCCCGAAGATATACTATTCCCAAATTTTAAATAACACATTCACCCACCCTCCGCCCACCAGCCCCACCCACCAGACCCCACCCACCCCGCCCCCCCCCCCACCCCACCCACCACCCCACCCCCCCACCCCCCCCCACCCCCCTTTCCCCCCCTTTTTCCCCCCCCATCAAAAACCCCCATCCCAACGCCCCCATTTGTACCCCCCCCACCCCACCCCCCTATTTTTCCCCCCTCTCTACTTTTCCTCCCCCTAAAGGGTTGTGGGGGGAATGGGAAACCTAGTGTTTTCCCGGGTTAAACTGGGGCCCCAACCCCCCGCTGTCACCATACATTTGTGGTGTGTGTGTGTGTTGTGTGGGGTGTGTGTTGGGGGTGTGTGTTTTGTGTGTTTTTTGTGTTTTGGTGTGCGTTTGTGTGTGTGTGTGTGTGTTTTGTGGGGTGTGGTGGTGGTGTAGGTTGTGTGTGGTGGGTGTGTGGGGTGTGTGTGTTTGTGTTGCGTGTGTTGTGTGCGGGGTGTGTTTTGTGTTGTGGGGTGTGTGGGGTGTGTGTTTTGGTGTGTGTGTGTTGTGTTGGGGGTGTGTGTGTGTGTGTGTGTGTTGTGTGTTTGGGTTGGTGTGTGTGTTGGTTTTTGTGTGTTGTGTGTGTGTGTGTGGTTTTTTGTGTTGGGGTGTTTGGGGTGTGGGTGGGGGTGTGTGTGTGTGGTGTGTGTGGTGTGTTTTTAATGTGTGTTGGGGTTTTGGGGTTGTATGTGGTGGGTGTGTTGGGGGGTGGTTTGTGGGGGGTGTGTGTTGTGTGGGGTGTGTGTTGGTGTTTTGTGGGGTGTGTGTGTGTGTTTTTGGGGGGTGGGGGTGGGTTGGGGTTTTGGGTGGTGTGTGTGTGGGTGTGGGGTGTGGGTGTTTGTGTGTGTATGTGTGTTTTGTGGTGGGTGTGTGGTTTTGGGGGGTGTGTGTGTTTTTTGGTGGGGTGTGTGTGTGTGGGTTTTTGTGGTTTTTGTTTTGTGGGGTGTTTTGGGGGTGTGTGTGTGTGTGTTGTTTTGGGGGGGGGTAAAGGTTGGTGGGGGGTGGTGGGGGGGTGTTGGTTTTGGGGGTGTTGGGGGTGTGGTGTGATGTGGTGTGTGGGGTGGTTTTTGGGGTGTGTTGTGTGTGGGTGTGTGTGGGTTGGGGTTTTTTGTGTGTGTGGGGGTGTGGGTGGTGTGGGGTTTTTGGGGTGTGTGGGGGTGGGTGTTGTGTGTGTTGGGGGTGTGTGTGGGGGGGGGGGGTGTGGGTGTTTTTGTGTGGGAAAGGGGGGGTGTTGGTTGGGTTTTGGTGTGTGTGTGGGGGGTGGGGGGGGGGTGGGGTGGGGGGGTGTGTGGTGTGTGTGGGGGTGGGGTGTGTGGGGGGGGTGCGTGTGTGTTTGGGGTGGGGGTTTGGGGGGGTGTGGGGTGGTGTGTGGTGTGTTTGGGGGTTTGGGGGGGTGCCCCGGGTTTGTTTGGGTGGGTTTGGTTTTGGGGGGGGTGTTTTTTTTTGTCTTAAAAAATTTTGGTTCCCCTTCCCCCGACGCCTCCCCAAAAACCCCTTTTGAAAAACCTTCCCAACTCTCCCTGCTCCTGAATTTTCAAACCCCCTTTTCCCAAAAACCCTTTTTTTGGGTTCCCCCCTCCAACCCTCCATTGCCCGCAATTTTTTTAAAAAAAATTTCCTTTTCTTTTCCCCCAAACCCTTCTTCCTTCCCCAGGGATTTTTTTTCTGTGTTTCCCCACTCTTTAACATCCTGTTTGCAAAACCTTGGGGGAAATTTTTTCCAAAATTTTTAAAGTGCTTTACCGGGGGCCCCCTAAACCCTTTGGGCCCCCGCAAGTGTCGGTCGGAAGATTTTCCTTTTAAACCTTTCTCGTTTTTACATTTCCCCTAGCTCGAATTTTCTTTTTTGCAAAAATTTGGGGGGTTTCTCTATTTCTTAAAAGTTCTTTTCCATGGGGGTTTCCAAACTTTGGCATACCCATATTGGGGTGCGGCCCTTTCCCTTAAAGATTTCCCACTTTAGATTTTTAGGGTTTAAAATTCCCCTTTTGGCCACCCCAAGGGGCCCGCCCAAATTTTTGGGTGTGGCCCTCAAGATTTCTTTTTATTTTTTACTCACCACAAAGGGCCTTTTTTGACTGGGGTTTCCGTCCTTTTCCAAAACCTAGCCTATCCTGGCCCGACCCCGGGCCCTTTCCCTTGGCCCCTTCCCCGAAAATTAAAAACCTTTTGCCTTTGGCAGGGTTTTAAAATTTTTGAGGCCCCCCTTTGGTCCGTCCTTTTAGCCTTTTCCAAGCCTTTGGGTGGTCCGGCCCTTCCCCATCCCGAGTTAAATTTCCTTCCTTTTATTAAAAATTCCATATTTGTAAAACAGGAATTTTTTTCCCTCCCTCCCAAAACATTCATTTCCAAAAAAAACGCCGTTCCCAGGGCTCCCCATTTAACCCCAACTCTCCATGCGCCCCCTCTAAACCCGTCAGTTAAAACCTGGGCGCGTTTTTTTTTTCCTCCCTGGGCCGTTTCTTAAAATTGTGGCCTTCCTATGTTGCCGACCTCATAGTTTTTCCCAATTTTTGGTAGGAAAAAGTTGTCCCCAAAGGGTTTTTTGCGTCCTCTTTTAAACCCCTTTAAAAAAAATTTCCCCCCGTTTAGGTTTGTGACACAGGATTTTCCTTCCCTCAATCCGTGCTAGTTGTCGTTTATAAGCTTGTTCCGTTCTAGGAGCTCCACCACTCTCCTCCTGATAATCTTCTCCATGACTTTGCATACTATACACGTCAGTGACACTGGTCTGTAGTTTAGTGCCTCATGTCTGTCTCTTTTCTTAAAAATTGGGACTACATTTGTCGTCTTCCATACCTCAGGTAGTTGCCCATTTTCAATGGATGTGTTGAAAATTGTTAAGTGGCACACACAGGGTTTCTGCTTCCTCTCTAAGGACCCATTTAGAGATATTGTCCGGCCCCACTGCCTTTGAGGTATCAAGTTCACTTAGCAGCTTCTTCACCTCCTCCTCAGTTGTGTGTATTTCATCTGACTTCCCAGAGTCCTTCCTGTCTCCACTGTAAATACTTAAATCTCTTGTTGAGCTCCTCACATACTTCTTGGTCGTTTCTTGTAAGCTCCCCACTTTCTTTTCTCAGCTTGATTACCTGGTCTTTGACTGTTGTCTTCCTCCTGATGTGGCACTACAACAGCATCAGGTCAGACTTGACTTTCGATGCTACGTCGTTTTCTTACTGTCGTTCGGGGTCCCTCCTTATCTGTGCATACTCGTTTCTGGCTCTCCAACTATTCTCTTTATTTTCCTGGGTCCTTTGTCTTCTGTACTTTTTCCATTCTCTAGCGCACTTAGTTTTCGCCTCCCTACACCTTTGGGTAAACCAAGGGCTCGTTCTGGTCTTCCCATTGTTACTGATTTCCTATCAATTTTCTTTCCCACTGAACCTCCTGCAGGAAGTTCCTCATGGCTGTGTAGTCCCCCCTTTTGTAGTTTGGCTTTTCTCATCCTACTCCTGTTTCCCTCTCCACTTGTAACTCTACTATGTATTCTAAGCTTAGAACCACGTGATCACTAGCTCCGAGAGACCTTTCATACGTGATGTCCTCGATGTCCGAGCTACTCTTGCTGTGTGTGTGTGTGTGTGTGTGTGTGTGTGTGTGTGTGTGTGTGTGTGTGTGTGTGTGTGTGTGTGCGTGCACGCACGAGCGCACATCCGCTTCAAGAACATCACTAAAATATCACATCGAAGTGCTACGTCAAGACCACACCGGACGTATCTGGCCAGTTCATCACCACAACTTTCATCACCATAATGTTCATCACGACAACGTTCAACAGAACGTTCATCAACACAACGTTCATCAACACAATGTTCATCACCACAATGTTCATCACCACAATGTTCATCACCACAATGTTCATCACCACAATGTTCACCACAACAGCCATCACCACAATGTTCATCAACACAATGCTCAACACAATGTTCATCATCACAACGTTCATCACAATGTTCACCACAACAGTCATCACAATGTTCACCACAAACAGCCATCACCACAATGTTCATCAACACAATGCTCAACACAATGTTCATCATCACAACGTTCATCACAATGTTCACCACAACAGTCATCACAATGTTCACCACAACAGCCATCACCACAATGTTCATCAACACAATGCTCAACACAATGTTCATCATCACAACGTTCATCACAATGTTCACCACAACATTCATCACAATGTTCACCACAACAGTCATCACAACGTTCATCACAATGTTCACCACAACATTCATCACAATGTTCACCACAACAGTCATCACAACGTTCATCACAATGTTCATCACAACGTTCATCAATTACACTAATCACTCATCTTTAATTCCTCTTTTGTTCTTGAAATTTTTACAGATTAACATGGAGTTGCAACCTTCAAGGTGGAGGAGGTGGGGGAGGGGGGGAGGTGGGGGGTGGGGAGGTGGGGGAGGTGGGGGAGGGGGAGAGGAGGGAGAGTGAAAGGGGTAAAGAAGAGGGAGAGTAGAAGATGGGAAGGGGAGGGAGAGTAGGTGGGAAGGATGGCCTGCTGCTGGTGAAGTGTTCTTATTCCAAGGAACTGCAGCTACCCTCCACTTACTAAGTGGAAATATCGCCTCCAAAAGTACAAGTACAAGTACAAGTACAAGTACAATCATACCACCTGACATTTACTTGTAGAAATGAAGATTATTATTGTTAATACCGCTGGCCTGGTCAACCAGGTTGTTGCTACATCTTGTCACCATTGAAAGTCATGTTATTCTTCACTGCCCACTGGCAGACTTTGCTTATATCTTCTTACACTTTCTTTCTGTCATCTAAGGTAATTTTAATTTTTATTTTAAAGTCATTTGCAAATGATGATACGAAACTGTGTCGACTCCAGGCTGAGGGACTGATTATTCCTGGCGAAACGTTTCCAGAATAAAGGTAGCCAAATGTTGCAGAAGTGTCTCATTTATCAACCTGCCGATTTTTAAAAAAAAATTATTCAGACCACAACGAGGATGAGAAACAGTAAAGGCGCCAGGACAGTGCCTTGGGGTACTAATGCTAGATTTCGTCTTGTGTATTACGACTAATTTTTCGTGATCTGTCAGAAAGTTAAATATCCATTTACCTACTTTTCCCCAGTAAACTTATCACCATCATTTCATCTACAATCACTATGGTCACTTTCGTCAAAAGACTTTGCATAAACCGTGCATCCCACGTCTGTATTTTTTGCATTTTTCATTGTCCACACAATCCTCTGATAATGGTTTAATAGTTATAAACATCATATTCCCGCTCTAACACATGTTTAGGTTGTTCAGGTTAATCTATAATGTTTGTGTTTGGCGTCTTATCACTCTTTTTGAAGACTTTCATGATGTGTAATGTTAGGTCTACTGGTCTGTATTGTTTTTGCCAGTGCTCTACTGCCTCCTTTATTCATAGGATGTAACGTTTGCAATTTTTAAGCTCTAGGGAATTTCGCCTAGAACTAGGCTCTTTCTCCAAAGGTTATCGAACATTAAAATGGTATAAAATACCGACAGGTTGTTAGGTAAGACACATATGCAACAATTAGGTATCTTTATTTCGAAACGTTTCGCCTACACAGTAGGCTTCTTCAGTCGAGTACAGAAAAGTTGATAGAAGCAGAAGATACTTGAAGACGATATAATCAGTCCATCACCCTTAAAGTTTTGAGGTGGTCAGTCCCTCAGTCTGGAGAAGAGCATTGTTCCAGAGTATGAAACAATATCTTACAATATCAACTTTTCTGTACTCGACTGAAGAAGCCTACTGTGTAGGCGAAACGTTTCGAAATAAAGATACCTAACTGTTGCATATATGTCTTACCTAACAAAGGTTATCGAGTACTCCTGCAAGTGGTATTTTGTAATTTTATAAATAAGGAACTCTCTGAATCCAGTCCAGGTGCTGCATGCTTTCTATTTCCTTGTCAAATTTCACGGGATTACTGCTTCTGTGTGACCTTCGGAGGTAACGATTTTTTTTCCCTTCATTCTCTCCCCTGCTGTTGTTGATTGCTGAATACTGAATCATTTTTTTTTTTTTAGAATTTCGCTCATTCCGTTTTCACTGTCAGTGCATTTTGCATATATGCAGAAATATTTGGGGTTTCTAACAATATTCTGGACACCTTTTTGTTCCCTTTGTGCTTCCTTTGTTTGATGTGAAACTTGAAGCGTTTGTCCTATCTGGGGTGATCTTTCGGTGAAGATTATCTTTCTTTTTAGGCTTTCTCGAAGGTGTATATTTAATACAGACCTTGTATGTTTCTGTATTCAGTTTTTGTAATTACTAGTGAGGGGTCAGAGTGCTCATGACTGTTCCTCAGGATGTGTCTGATAGTTCGTTGTTTATTTCGTCCCAGTTAATTGTCTGATTGTTGAAGTTAAACTTACTGAACATACCTTCTCCTACATTATCACCGCAGTTTTCCATCCCTACATTTATACTTGCTTATAATTCCATGATGTGTCTGTGATTGTTATGTCTCTGATTACTTCTTCACTGTTTGTCCCTGTCCACCTTTCCTATATATACTGGCTCCCTCACCTCTGTCAGTGTCTTGTAAATGGACCGAGTCGGACCGAAACGTCGTCATAAGCGCTTTCTCTTTCTCTCTCTCTCTCTCTCTCTCTCTCTCGTGTATTTTCACTCCCAGCGAGTTCTTTAATCTACTGTTTTCAAATCAAACTTCTCACAAAGCGCCATTACCTCTCTGGTACGTACCTGTTGACCTAATAATCGGAACATTATCTCTCATATGGTAACACCAAAAAAAATATACGCAAAAAATTTGTATTAACAATATTGGATCCCTCCCCCCTCCGCTCCCCAAGATAAATATCTGTAACACCCCCCAAAAAAAAATATGTATATCCAACACACGGGGGGGTGGTCCCAAAAATCAATCCCGATTAGGCGGCAGGTGTTCTTAATACAGCAAATATGGATATTAGAGCGGAGCAGCAGGCGTCGCGCAGCGTGGCAACATTTATCACCGGCATCCATCACAACATCGGCCCAAAGTGTCGTACCGTAGCCAACGCGGCCGGCGTTATCGGGCGACACAATCCTCATTTGCCTTAAATACGACCGGAAATGAAAACGACACGACGAGGCTTGTCGTGTGTGTGTGGGGGGGGGGGGGACGATGATGATGGGAGGGGGTAGTGAGAAAGGGGAAAAGATGGCGGGGAGGGGGAGAGAACAGCCTACACCACCGACAACTTAAACACAGCGTTCGTTTCCTCACGTCTTACAATATGCAAATTAACTTATCTGGGTTAAGCTAAGTAAACTTAAACTTGTCTTTACACGGTGGCTTAGTCAAGTGGCTTGACCCGCCTGTCCACGGTGGCTTAATGAAGTGGCTTGACCCGCCTGTCCACGGTGGCTTAGTCAAGTGGCTTGACCCGCCTGTCCACGGTGGCTTAATCAAGTGGCTTGACCCGCCTGTCCACGGTGGCTTAATGAAGTGGCTTGACCCGCCTGCCCACGGTGGCTTAGTCAAGGTGGCTTGGACCCGCCTGTCCACGGTGGCTTAGCCAAGTGGCTTGACCCGCCTGTCCACGGTGGCTTAGCCAAGTGGCTTGACCCGCCTGTCCACGGTGGCTTAATCAAGTGGCTTGACCCGCCTGTCCACGGTGGCTTAGTCAAGTGGCTTGCCCCGCCTGTCCAGGGTTTGGCTTAATCAAGTGGCTTGACCCGCCTGTCCACGGTGGCTAGCCAAGTGGCTTGACCCGCCTGTCCACGGTGGCTTAGTCATGTGGCTTGACCCGCCTGTCCACGGTGGCTTAGTCATGTGGCTTGACCCGCCTGTCCACGGTGGCTTAGTCATGTGGCTTGACCCGCCTGTCCACGGTGGCTTAGTCATGTGGCTTGACCCCGCCTGTCCACGGGGGCCCTAGTCTTTGTGGCTTGCCCCGCCTGTCCACGGTGGCTTAGCCCATGTGGCTTGACCCCCCTGCCCCACGGGGCTTAGTCATGTGGCTTAAACCCGCCTGTCCACGGGCTTAGTCATGTGGCTTGACCCGCCTGTCCACGGTGGCTTAGTCATGTGGCTTGACCCGCCTGCTTCTATTTATGTGGAACACAATTCATCTTATTTTAGGCAATTCCCAGCGTCATTTTTTGAACGTTATTATTTTGCGCGCAATTCCTGCGTTAATTTATGTTTCCAGCATTTTTTTTTTGGGGGGGGAGGGTTAGGTTAGGTTAGGTTAGGTTAGGTTAGGTTAGGTTAGGTTAGGTTAGGTTAGGTTAGGTTAGGTTAGGTTAGGGTAGGTTAGGTTAGGTTACATAAGCCTATTCAATAATCAAATTAAAAAAAATCATGACACGTCTGGCAGCGAAGTGTCTTGGCGAGCCCAAGCAACGTTAAAATCTGGAGGTGCGAAGACAGGTTAAGAGGGCAAGAGAGTGTTGCCTGCTGAGTGAGTCTGTTATTGTGGGTGAGGACTGAGTGTCGACCAGTTCATAGTATCAGGGGGGTTAGTGCCCCTCTTCTGGGCACTGCCCCACACCTGTGTCATAGTCAATGGTCTGATCAGTCTGGCTGCTGGTGATAGCTCGCAGCAGTGTGCATCACAGCCCGGATAATCAGGAACTGCCGGGAGAAAAATGATCAATTCTCATCTTGAAGACAGTTAGGGATCAGTATATCAGATTGCAACATGCATAATACTCTGAGAGGGCAGAGAGGGAAGGACCATGAGAAAACCATGAGAGAACCATGAGAAGACGATGAGAGGACCATCTTCAGGTAGACTCCAGGTAACCACGAGAAGACCATGAGAGGACCACGAGGATCATGAGAGAATATGAAAGAACCATGAGGACCATGAGATAACCATGAAGGCCATGAGATAATAATTTTTCGGTCTTACTAAGGTTGGCAACAGCTGCATGACAAAGTTGTAGAGGTGAACCTCATACGAAGTTACAAGAGTAGGTATGACAGGGATGAAGGGACATGGAACCAGTACAGTGTCAATACTGTGTAACAGCTGTGCTTAGTAACCAATAAATACATCTTAAGTAAACACAAATCAGCGAGTACAAATAGGTAATTCTCACTCGCTCTCTCCCCATTCATTCCTCCCTCCGTCCCTCCCTCCCCCTCTCTCTCTTCTTCTCTCTCTCTCTCTCTCTCCCCTCTCTCTCTCTCTCTCTCTCTCTCTCCTCCGCTCCAGTGAGTATATATTATGTACTGCTTTACTGGCTCTAAGTGGATGGTGAACGATCTTTTTATTTGTTCCAGCTCTGATATTTCTCCTGCCCTGAACGGGGCCGTCAACACTGAGCAATATTCCAAATGAGAGAGCACGAGCGATTTGAAAAGTGTCACCAGTGGCATTATTTTATTTGTTTTGAAAGTTCTCATTACCCATCCCGTTATCCTCATGGCTGTCGTGATCTTTGTCTTATTGTGTTCTTTGAAAGAAAGGTCAGCTGGCATAATTATTCCCAAGTCTTTCACGTCTTCCTTTCGTTCTATCTGACGATCCTCTTGAGTTTTGTGTACAGTATTCCTTTTGAGTTGTTCATTCTTTCCATATCTAAGCAGCTGGAACTTACCACTAGTGACCGTCATGTTGTTCTCCACTGCCCACTGGAAAACATTGCTTATGTCTTCCTGTGAATTTTCAGTGTCTTCTACCGAAGTGACCTTCATGCCTATTTTAGTGGTCAGGAGGCGGAAGATACAGGTAATATACGTAGTTTTATGGTTCCGTACATCCCAGGAGGCTATGTGGGGGTGAATTTGGCCAGTGGCATTATAATCATGGGGGAGCGCTAAACTTGTAAGGATTATACAGCGCCTGTAGGGATGGGGGTAATGGAAGGTATTCAGGCTCAAGTCATGGAACTGGAGCACATATCCAATTCCCTAGATCAAGAGCCCCTCACCAGTGTCAAGGAACCTCCTTTGAGGGGCTGGCCAGTGGCGGGGTCAGGAACTAAAATTCGACCCCTATAACTAGATATAGGCGAATACACACGCACGTACACACGCACGCACGCACGCAAACAACACACACAACAAAACACACACAAAAAAACAAAATAACACACACAAAGCACAACACACATGTACGTACGTAACATTGAGGCACATTATTCGTATCTTCCAATCAGTTGTAAAACTCACACACTCGCCAAGGCTGATCTCTAAAACGACTTTGTTGATTGCATTGAATTATTACAAACAATAAATTTATTGTTCAGCCAGTGTAGCCGCGGAAATTAGTCAAGCCAATTAGCTGGTCACGCTGAATTGATAGTTAGGGTTGCTACCCTGGTTATAAATATTTAAAGCAATTATCATTCACGTAATATAATATAATATAATATTTATATATATATATATATATTATATAATATATATATATATAATAATATATATATATATAATATATATAATTTTAAAATATATATATATATATATATTATTATATAATATATATATATATAAATATATTATATATATAATATATATATAAAAATAATATATATAAAAAATTTTATAAATATATAAATATTATAATATATATATATATATATATATATATAATATATATATTATATATATATAAAATTATAATAATATATAAATATATAATTTATATATATTATATATATATATATATATAATTTTATATATATATATTATATATAAATACATATATATATATATATATTATATATAAAAATATATATATAAATACATAATATATATATTAATATATATATATTAAAATATTTATATATATATAAATACTATATATATATATTTCTTTCTTTCAACACACCGGCCGTTTTTCCCACCGAGGCGGGTGGCCCAAAAGGAAAAACGAAAGTTTCTCCTTTTACAAATTTAGTAATATATACAGGAGAAGAGGTTTCTAGCCCTTGCTCCCCGGGATTTTAGTTTTCCTCTTACAACACGCATGGCTTAAAGGGGGAAGAATTCTGTTCCACTTCCCCATGGAGATAAGAGGAAATAACAAGAATAAGAACTAGAAAGAAAATAGAAGAAAACCCAGAGGGGTGTGTATATATGTGCTTGTACATGTATGTGTAGTGGACCTAAGTGTAAGTAGAAGTAACAAGACGTACCTGAAATCTTGCATGTTCATGAGACAGAAAAAAGGACACCAGCAATCCTACCATCATGTAAAACAATTACAGGCTTTCGTTTTACACTCACTTGGCAGGACGGTAGTACCTCCCTGGGCGGTTGCTGTCTACCAACCTACTACCTAGATATATATATATATATATATATATATATATATATATATATATAATATTTATATATATATAAATATATATATAATATATAAATATATATATATATATATATATAATATATATATATATATATATATATATATATATATATATATATATATATATAAGGGAAGTATGCCAGGCATGAGGAGGTCAATGGCATCATAAAGAGAAGCCTCACCACAGCCCGTTGCCCAGCTCAACGGGAACCCCAAGTGCAGAGATCTGACGGAAGTCTAAAGCGTCCTGATGGAGCCACTATGCTACCTTGGAAGGATGGAAAGCAGATTGCCTGGGACTACACATGTGCTGCCACATTGGCAGACACCTACTTGCCATACTCCGTAGTGGAAGGGGGTGGAGCTGCCAGCCACAGGGAGACCCAGAAGATCCGCAAATATGAAGACCTTCCCCCTTGCTATAACTTCATCCCAATAGGGTAGGAGACCCTTGGAGCATGGGGCAAGTGTGCTCTAAAGTTCCTAATAGAGCTGGGTGAAAAGCTCATCATAGAAACCAAGGACCACAGGGCGACCAGCTTCCTCTTTCAGAGACTCAGTGTTGCGATCCAGAGAGGAAATGCCTGCAGCATTCTGGGCACGCGGCCCACCGCCGGGGAGCTGGACGAAGTATTCGAGATGTAGCTCTGAGTTACCTATGTTGTTTTACTTTCTATCGTATTTTTGTGAATGTTTTGTCAATGTATTTTGTCTTTAAATAAAATATATATATAAAATATAGGGGGTGGTAGGAGAAAATTCTCAAACAGCTTCAGGGAGAACCTTGAGTTTCCCTGCAGCAAGTTTATTCTTTCTCTGAGGATGGGGGTCCCTATAACAGTTCTAGAAGTGGTACCTCCCTCTAATATATATATATATATATATAAATATAATATATATATATATTTTATATTTATAATATATATATATATATATAATATATATTATAAATGTCGTGCCGAATATGTAAAAACTGGTCAATTAGCAAGACCTCATTTAAAATTAAGTCCTTTATAAAATTTCCCCTTGTACGTTTGTAGATATATTTTTTACGTTATGTTAATGTAAAAATTAATAATTTTGTAACAAAAGAACCTTAGAAAACTTACCTAACCTTATTATAACTAAGCGCAATTTAATTTAGCCTAATTCAACTAAATATATTTTATATAAGTTTATAATAATTTAACAATAAACAAACAAAATATTTTTTTTTTTGCGTTTGATTCAGAATGGTTTTTGCGAAATTACTGCATACTCAAATTTTTGCTTGCCTTATTCGGCAAGAAGAGCGTTGCTATTTAAGCCAAAATCGCAAGTTTTATTCGATACGACATCATAACATACATATATAAGCACTTTTATCTTCGGGTATAGCATCCAGTGATAATCTTAGATAGCTTGCAAGGTTCAGTGGGAATTAGCGGTCGAAGTTTAGCAGCAGCAGGAACAGTGGTGCAGTTGAGCATCGTTGCAGACCACCTCACAAAGACCACAGCGTCATTGGCACCGCTCCATTATGGAGGCAGTCAGATGTTGTTCAATGCCTCAAGAAGAACAAAGCTCGCCTGCTGGCGGTGAAGGTGCCACGTACTGGAAGATTTCTTAGTAATTGTCCCTAAATCCTCCTTGGGTACTCGCTTCGACCCTCGAATCATTCGCTTTTGGCCTAGCAGCCCTCGTACTCACCCAACATTTTTGATAAGCTCCTACTCCTGGAGCCCGGCCATGGGGTCCGGATGTATCTGCAACATTGCGTTGGCAGACTGATTTGAGATCTATGGTCTCGTCTGCCATTCATCAGAAGGAGAGAGTATATATACCAGGCACGCAGAAATCAATTATATAATGAAGAACAGCCTTGCTACACCTCGTTTCCCAGCAGAACGACAACCTCAGCAAGGCAAGCCTGATGGCCGCCAGACGGTAAGTTGATACTATGGGACTATATCTATGCATCTATAATGGTCCACACCTACCTAGGATACGCTGAAGATGGAGCTGAGTAGTGCCACCAGGTTCAGGGAGACCAAGATGATCAACAAATACAGTGTCCTGACAGCACGTTATAACTTCGTATCAATAAGATCAGAGACCATCGGAGTTTGGGGCAAGTCTGCACTTAATCTTTCAAGTGCAGACTTGTCAAGGGAAACCAAGGACCAGCTTTCTTATCCAAAGACTCAGTGTTGACATCCAGAGGGAAAATAATTGCAGCATCCTGGGCTCGCAACTACTAGTGTTCTAAATAGAGGTTTAATGTCACAAATGTTATTTTCATTCCTCATTAAAGTCTTTAAAAAATATTCACATACACATATAGGAGAGAGAGAGAGAGAGAGAGAGAGAGAGAGAGAGAGGAAGAGAGAGAGAGAGAGAGAGAGAGAGAGAGAGAGAGAGAGAGAGAGAGAGAGAGAGAGAGAGAGAATACTCAAACAGCGCCCGGGAAACCCTTAAGATTTTTCCTTGAAATGCTTATTTTCTTCTCCCAAGATGAGGGTCCCCACTCACTACCAGGTCATACCTCCCTAAACATTTATACTGTGTGTGTATACAGTATATATATAATGTAATACATACATACACACATACACACACACACACACACACACACACACACACACACACACACACACACACACAAGGCAAAAACCACAATACCGAGGTGTAGCAACCACACACACACACACACACACACACACACACACACACACACACACACACACACACACACACACACACACACACACACACACACACCATACAAAAATCACAATACGGACTGTGCAAGAATTTACAAATCATCCACAGTAAGAGAGAAACTTTACACGTTTCGATACATCCTGGACCAGAAGTAAAGTGAGGAATAGGGAAACGGAAGTAGCACTAGTAGTAACAGTATAGTAGTAACAACAATAGTAGTAGTAGTAACAGTAATAGTAGTAGTGATAACAGTAATGTAGTAATAGTAGTAGTATTGTACAAGCAGTAGTCATATCTGTAATAATAATTTTTGAGTGAGATCTGCAGTCTTGGTGGTTCACTCCTACTGGGTTATCTACCCAGTTTCACAAACTCTGACTATCATGCTAAACAAACTTTCTTCTCTTCTGACGTAACATGAACCTCCTGTACATAAAAATAGGGGGGAGGAGCTGACGTTTCGGTCCGACTTGGACCATTTACAAAGTCACTCCTGTACTTTAAGGTCTTCCACATATAACACCCTCCATTGTCTAGATATCAAACCTACATTGACGCAAATTAATAAACTTCGCTCTAATCTAGCTCATATTTCTCGTCCTGTCACTGTTTACTTATAAACTACATTACCAACCCAACACTTTGATGTCACTGGCCACAATCTTTCCCATATATTTAAAGAAAAAAATTTTTACCTTCCTGACACTAGACGTGATCTTTCCTGTCATGTTAAAAGATCACAGATACTTGTAAAATAATCTACCAAAAGTATCTACATAGATACTTTCGGTATCTATAGTCACCGTCTTTTATAATCTATCCTTATACACAACATTTCTAAAATGAACCTTAGAATGATATATAATAATGACAATTCAATTTGTAAGACAAATCTGCAATGCTTAATTATGTTCATTGTCGAAACATTTCGCCTCCTTATCAGACTTCTTCAGTCAAATCAAGTGGTTCAACAGTAGTAGTAGAGGCAAGAGACTTAAATACTTTAGCTAGAAGTGAAATATAGCAGCTGACGAAGACCTGACAGGTGAGCGGGATAACTAGTGGAAGTAGGTCATGGTAAACACCTGTTAGTAATACAGGTGTAGAAGATTTGACCTGTACTGGAAAATCTTCCAGCTCCTGCACCCAACATCTTGCTCCTGGGGGATTTCAACTTAAGGCACCTAAAATGGAGGAATATAGCAAATAATATTGTTGCAGTAATAACACCAGGAGGCAGCTCTGATGAAAACTCACACTCACACGAGCTTTTAAATCTCTGCACAAAATTCAATTTAAACCAGCAAATAATAGAGCCTACTAGACTGGAGAATACACTAGACCTCATCTTCACTAACAATGATGATCTGATAAGAAATGTCACCATATCAAAAACAATATACTCAGATCACAACATAATTGAGGTTCAGTCATGTATGCGTGGAGCCCCAGACCGACATAAATGAGACTAGTCACGAGGGAGCATTCACCAATTCAACTTCAATAACAAAAACATAAAGTGGGACCAAGTAAACCAAGTCCTAACCGATATAAGCTGGGAAGATATACTAAGCAACACAGACCCCAACTTATGCCTAGAACAGATTAACTCGGTGGCACTCGATGTATGCACAAGGCTTATTCCTCTAAGAAAAAGGAGGAGTAGATGTAAAATAGAAAGAGACAGGCCTCCCTTTACAGGCGACGGAAAAGAATAACAGAGCGGCTAAAAGAGGTCAATATATCTGAAATGCATAGGGAGACACTGGTCAGAGAAATAGCAAGCATCGAACTTAAGCTAAAAGAATCCTTTAGGAGTCAGGAATCGCGGGAAGAACTAAAAGCCATAAATGAAATCGAAAGAACCCAAAGTATTTCTTCTCCTATGCCAAATCAAAATCGAGAACAACGTCCAGTATTGGGCCCCTACTTAAACAAAAATGGGTCCTACACAGATGACAGCAAGGAAATGAGTGAGCTACTCAAGTCCCAATAGACTCAGTTTTTTAGCAAGCCGCTAACCAGACTGAGAGTCGAAGATCAAAATGAATTTTTTATGAGAGAGCCACAAAATTTGATTAACACAAGCCTATCCGATGTTATCCTGACGCCAAATGACTTCGAACAGGCGATAAATGACATGCCCATGCACTCTGCCCCAGGGCCAGACTCATGGAACTCTGTGTTCATCAAGAACTGCAAGAAGCCCCTATCACGAGCCTTTTCCATCCTGTGGAGAGGGAGCATGGACACGGGGGTCGTCCCACAGTTACTAAAAACAACAGACATAGCCCCACTCCACAAAGGGGGCAGTAAAGCAACAGCAAAGAACTACAGACCAATAGCACTAACATCCCATATCATAAAAAATATCTTTGAAAGGGTCCTAAGAAGCAAGATCACCACCCATCTAGAAACCCATCAGTTACACAACCCAGGGCAACATGGGTTTAGAACAGGTCGCTCCTGTCTGTCTCAACTATTGGATCACTACGACAAGGTCCTAAATGCACTAGAAGACAAAAAGAATGCAGATGTAATATATACAGACTTTGCAAAAGCCTTCGACAAGTGTGACCATGGCGTAATAGCGCACAAAATGCGTGCTAAAGGAATAACAGGAAAAGTCGGTCGATGGATCTATAATTTCCTCACTAACAGAACACAGAGAGTAGTCGTCAACAGAGTAAAGTCCGAGGCAGCTAGGGTGAAAAGCTCTGTTCCACAAGGCACAGTACTCGCTCCCATCTTGTTCCTCATCCTCATATCCGACATAGACAAGGATGTCAGCCACAGCACCGTTTCTTCCTTTGCAGATGACACCCGAATCTGCATGACAGTGTCTTCCATTGCAGACACTGCAAGGCTCCAGGCGGACATCAACCAAATCTTTCAGTGGGCTGCAGAAAACAATATGAAGTTCAACGATGAGAAATTTCAATTACTCAATATGGTAAAAAATGAGGAAATTAAATCTTCATCAGAGTACAAAACAAATTCTGGCCACAAAAAAAGAGCGAAACACCAACGTCAAAGACCTGGGGAATGATCATGTCGGAGGATCTCACCTTCAAGGACCATAACATTGTATCAATCGCATCTGCTAGAAAAATGACAGGATGGATAATGAGACCTTCAAAACTAGGGAGGCCAAGCCATGATGACACTCTTCAGGTCACTTGTTCTATCTAGGCTGGAATATTGCTGCACACTAACAGCACCTTTCAAGGCAGGTGAAATTGCCGACCTAGAAAATGTACAGAGAACTTTTCACGGCGCGCATAACGGAGATAAAACACCTCAATTACTGGGAGCGCTTGAGGTTCCTAAACCTGTATTCCCTGGAACGCAGGAGGGAGAGATACATGATTATATACACCTGGAAAATCCTAGAGGGACTAGTACCGAACTTGCACACGAAAAACACTCACTACGAAAGCAAAAGACTTGGCAGACGATGCACCATCCCCCCAATGAAAAGCAGGGGTGTCACTAGCACGTTAAGAGACCATATAATAAGTGTCAGGGGCCCGAGACTGTTCAACTGCCTCCCAGCACACATAAGGGGGATTACCAACAGACCCCTGGCAGTCTTCAAGCTGGCACTGGACAAGCACCTAAAGTCAGTTCCTGATCAGCCGGGCTGTGGCTCGTACGTTGGTTTGCGTGCAGCCAGCAGCAACAGCCTGGTTGATCAGGCTCTGATCCACCAGGAGGCCTGGTCACAGACCGGGCCGCGGGGGCGTTGACCCCCGGAACTCTCTCCAGGTAAACTCCAGGTACTAAGATACAATGATGATGCTGTGTCTGATAAATGGTATACAATGAGTAAGACCCTTGTATGATACCAGTTTGATACAGCAACACCACGCTGTCTTGGTCAGTGATACAGCAACACCACGCTACCTTGGTCAGTGATATAGCAACACCACGCTATCTTGGTCAGTGATACAGCAACACACGCTATTTTTGGTCAGTGATACAGCAACACCACGCTATCTTGGTCAGTGATACAGCAACACCACGCTATCTTGGTCAGTGATATAGCAACACCACGCTATCTTGGTCAGTGATACAGCAACACCACGCTATCTTGGTCAGTGATACAGCAACACCACGCTATCTTGGTCAGTGATACAACAACACCACGCTATCTTGGTCAGTGATACAACAACACCACGCTATCTTGGTCAGTGATACAACAACACCACGCTATCTTGGTCAGTGATACAACAACACCACGCTATCTTGGTCAGTGATACAACAACACCACGCTATCTTGGTCAGTGATACAACAACACCACGCTATCTTGGTCAGTGATACAACAACACCACGCTATCTTGGTCAGTGATACAGCAACACCACGCTATCTTGGTCAGTGATACAGCAACACCACGCTATCTTGGTCAGTGATACAGCAACACCACGCTATCTTGGTCAGTGATACAGCAACACCACGCTATCTTGGTCAGTGATACAGCAACACCACGCTATCTTGGTCAGTGATACAGCAACACCACGCTATCTTGGTCAGTGATACAACAACACCACGCTATCTTGGTCAGTGATACAACAACACCACGCTATCTTGTCAGTGATACAACAACACCACGCTATCTTGGTCAGTGATACAACAACACCACGCTATCTTGGTCAGTGATACAACAACACCACGCTATCTTGGTCAGTGATACAACAACACCACGCTATCTTGGTCAGTGATACAACAACACCACGCTATCTTGGTCAGCGATACAACAACACCACGCTATCTTGGTCAGTGATACAACAACACCACGCTATCTTGGTCAGTGATACAGCAACACCACGCTATCTTGGTCAGTGATACAGCAACACCACGCTATCTTGGTCAGCGATACAACAACACCACGCTATCTTGGTCAGTGATACAGCAACACCACGCTATCTTGGTCAGTGATACAGCAACACCACGCTATCTTGGTCAGTGATACAGCAACACCACGCTATCTTGGTCAGCGATACAACAACACCACGCTATCTTGGTCAGTGATACAACAACACCACGCTATCTTGGTCAGTGATACAGCAACACCACGCTATCTTGGTCAGTGATACAGCAACACCACGCTATCTTGGTCAGTGATACAACAACACCACGCTATCTTGGTCAGTGATACAACAACACCACGCTATCTTGGTCAGTGATACAACAACACCACGCTATCTTGGTCAGTGATACAGCAACACCACGCTATCTTGGTACATGGCATGTCTTCTCCAACTACAGAACCTTACCTAATATTCTAAAAACTTTGTTACTAAAATAAAAATCTTCTCTATTTTTTTTTGTATAATACGGGAACCTCGCAGGTGTCTAGCAGCTGCGTCACTTGTAAGAAAAGTAAACCCGGCTCTTAATCATCCAGTGTCTTCTCAGTGACTAGAACCACCTGACCCGTGGGGGGTCCTACGCTCTAGTGCAACACAATAACTTCAAATGGAAATACATTTTTTCTAATATAAAAATTTTTTGACAATACTTTTTCTGAAGCTTTATTCACACACACAACACACACACACACACACACACACACACACACACACACACCAAAACACACACGCACACCCGGCACACACACACAACACACACACACAACACCACACACACACACACACACACAACAACACAACACACACACGCACACCACCCCAGCGACACACACAGTCATCCGCCTGGCCTAAATCAGCGTTAATTATTTCAATCGGGAAACACGATGTCGGGTTTTCCATGTTTTCATCACACGGAGGGGGGGGGGGCTGGGGGGGGGGAGGATCGGGGAGGGGGAAAAGGCAGGGGGGGAAGGGAGGCAAAAAGGGGGAAGGGGAGGGGAAAGAGAAGATAGGGGATTACCTCTGCTGGGGGAGGGAAGGGGGAAAGTGGGGTAGGGGGATGAGTTGCGCGCGCGCCATGAAATTAATACATCACATTGGTAATTTGGAAAAATTTGGTCAAAATTTTTGTTATTTCCCAATGAAATTAAATTTGTTGACATTTCGGGCAAAAAATTTGGACAAAAAATTGGGTTGATTTATTTTTTTTCCCGAGAGTTAAAGTGTCCCTTTGTGTGTGTGTGTGTGTGTGTGTGTTGTGGTGTTGTGTTTTGTGTGTGTGTTGTTTGTGTTTGTGTGGGTGTGGTGTGTGTGTGTGTGTGTGGGTGTGTGTGTATTTGTGTGTGTAGTTTTGGTGTGATTGTGTGGTGTTGTGTGTGTGTGGTGTATGTGTGTGGTGTGTGTGTATGTGGTGTGGTGTTTTGGGTGTGTGTGTGTGTGTGTGTGTGTATGTGTTGTGTGTGTGTGTGTGGTGTGTGTGTGTATGTATGTTGTGTGTAGTTGTGTGTGTTGTGTCGTATATGGTGTGTGTGGTTTGTGTGTGTTGTTGGTGTGTGTGTGTGTGTGTATGTGTGTGGTAGTTGTGTGAGTGTTATGTGGTGTGTAGTGTGTGTTTTGTGTGTGTTGTGTATGTGTGTGTGTGTGTTGTGTGTGTTTGTGTGATGTGTGTTGTGTGTAGTGTTGTGTGTGGTGTGTGTGTATTGTGTAGTGGTATTGGTTGTGTGTGTATGTGTTGTATGTGTGTATTGTGTGTATGTGTGTATGTGTGTGTGTGTATGTATGGTGTGTATGTGTGTGGTGTGTATGTGTGTGGTTTGGTGTATGTGTGTGTGGTTGTGTGTGTTTGGTGAAATTGTGTGTGTGTTTGTTGTGTTTGTGTGTGTGTGTGGTGTGTGGTGTGTGTGTGTGTGTGTGTGTGTGGGTGTGTGTTATTACCATTTTGCCCTGGGGCACATGTGATTAGACACTGGGCCTGTTGTACATGCGGTGGGGTGTGCGATGTGTGGTTGGTGTGTGTTGTGTGGTGTGTGGTGTGGTGTGTGTGGTTGATGTGTGGGTTTGGGGGGTTTGGTGTGTGGTGGGGTGTGGTGGTTTTTGGGTGGTGTGTGTGTGGTGTTTTGTGTGTGTGTGGTTTGTGTGGGGTGTGGTGTGGGTGTGTGTGTTGTGTGGTTTTTGGGGTGGTTTTGTGGTGTGGTTGTGTGGTGTGTGTGTGTGTTGTGTGTGGGGTGTGTTTGTGGTGTGTGTGTGTTGTGTGTGTGGTGTGTGAGGGGTGTGGTGGTGGTGTGGTGTTTGGTGGGGTGTGTGTGGTTGTGTGTTGGTGTGGTGTGGGGTGGGGTTGTGGTGTGTGTGTGGGTGTGGTTGGGGTGTGGTGTGGTGGGGTGTGGTTGGTGTGTTTTGGGGGTGTTGTGGGTGTGGTGGGGTGTGTGAGGTTGTGTGTTGGGTTGTAGGGGTGTGGTGTGGTGTGTGTGGGTGTGTTTTGGTGTGTGTGGTGTGTGTTTGTGTTGTGTGGGTGTGTGTGTGTGTGTGTGGGGGGTGTGTGGTGTGTGTGTGTGTACTCCGTACTAGGTTTGCGGGGGTCGAGTCCTAGCTCCGGCCCCGCCTCTTCACGGTCGCTACTGGTCACCCCCCCCTAACCGTGAGCTTTATCTACCTCTGCTTAAGTATGTATGGATCCTGCCCCACTACATCGCTTCCCAAACTATTTCCACTTCCTGACTACTCTATGGCTGAAAAATATTTCCAAACCCCCTGTGATTCATCTGTGTGTTAATTTCCAACGTCCCCCCCCTTTTGCTGTGTCCCATCTTGGAACATCCTGTCTTTGCCTGGTTACTGGAATTTTCCCGGGATCAACGCCCCGGGGCCCCGGGCCCCAAACACCAGGCCTCCGATGGATCGGGCCCTGATCAACTAGGCTTTTACGTGGTCGCACGCACCAACTACGAGCCACACCCCGGCTGATCCGGCATGATTTTAGGTATCTGCCAGCTTCTCATAAGGGGGACCCGGGGTTTATTGGTAATTCCCCTAATGCTTAATGGGGGGCTTTGAACATCTTGGGCCCCGGCACATTGTTTTTCCCTAGTGACCAATGCGCCCTATTTAATTGGGGGATTTTGCATCGCCGCCCAGTCTTTACTTTCGTAAGTGATTTGTGTGTGCAGATTCGGGACCATTCCTTCCAGGATTTCCAAAGGTAATTATAAAATCTCTCCCTCCTCTTCCAACGAGTACAAGTCAATTTTTCCAAGCGTTCCCAGAAATTAAGGTGTTTTGACAGAACTTATACGTGAGAAAAGGATCTCTGTACACTCTCTAGATCTGCTTTCACCGCTTTGAATGGATGTTACGTACAGCAGTATTCCAGCCTAGAGAGAACAAGTTTTTGAAAAGGATCCATTGGTTGGCATCTCTCGTTCTGAATTTTCTCTTTATCCATCCTACCCTTTTTCTTTGACTTGTATATGGCACTGTTGTGATCCTTGAAAGTGAGTCCTCAGACATTCCTACTCCCGGGTCCCTTACATTTTTTTTCCGCTCTTTTATGGCCGGGCCCCCAGTAGTAAACTCTGTTCTAGTTATTATCCCCTCCATTTTCCATAACGGAGTATTGGAATTTGCCTCATTAAACCATATTGTTTCCCGTTGCCCCGGGAAAACTTTTTTATACTTCTTGGGGGTTAACCGCGTCCCAGCAGATGACAGCCCATGCAGATCCTAGTATCATCCGCAAATATATACGGTGCTGTGATGTATATTTTCTGTTATGTCTGATATGGGAGAAAAAAAAAAATAAGATGGGGGGGGGTACGTGCCTTGGGGAAAACAGAGCTCTTCACTAGGCACCCCGTTTAAACTCTTTTTGACCACCCCTTTTTGTTCGATTTTTAGGAATTGAAGACCCATCCCCCTTCCTTTAAATTCCTCTCAGTATTTTGTATGGTTATAAAGTCCCCCCTCTCTTCCTGTTTCCGGTTCGGCACTTTCTCTAGTTTCTTACGTGCTTGGCTAGGGGGGGTTCCCAAAACTGGGCCGCATACCCAAAAACCCAACGACACGGTTAAAAGGGCCGACGATTCCTTATTAAGATGTCGGAATCTTTTCCCTGAGTTTTGCTGGGCGCCCATATCGCAGCAGTTATTTGGTTGATCCCCCTTTCAGAGATGTGCCTGGTGTTTACTCCCCCCAAGATTTTTTTCCCTTGGTGGGGTTTTAGCTTGGCCCCTAGACTGTACTCCGTCTGGGGTCTTCTTTGCCCTTCCCCCAATTTTCATGACTTGCACTTGGTGGGTTGAACCCAGGACCAATTCGGCCCCGGTCTGCAGCCTGTCCAATCCTTTGTATTTTCTGCCTGTCTTCGATCGAATGAATTCTTTCATCAACTTCACGTCATCTGCAAACATGGACACTTGGGAGTCTTTTCCTTCCCGTCTGTCGTTCACAAATACCAAAACAGCACGGGCCCAGGACTAACCCCTGTGGGCCCCCCGCTGGTCACAGGCCCCCCATTTCTGACACCTCGCCATGTCCCGGACCGCTGCTGTCTTCCCGACGAGTATTCCCTGATCCATTGTATGCCTTCCCTTTTATCCCTACTTTTCCTCCTTTTTTTGCACTAATTTTGTAGGG
Organism: Cherax quadricarinatus; assembly: GCF_026875155.1. Taxonomy (NCBI): domain Eukaryota; kingdom Metazoa; phylum Arthropoda; class Malacostraca; order Decapoda; family Parastacidae; genus Cherax; species Cherax quadricarinatus. The sequence continues at coordinate 98,139,237 of NC_069400.1, forward strand.
AACTGTGTCAAACGCCTTATTGCAGTCCAAGAAAATGCAATCCTCCACCCCTCCTCTCTTGTCTTGCTGCGTCACCATGTCATAGAACCCAGTGGGTTTTGATCCCTGAAGCCATGTTTGTGTGTGTGTACACTCACTTATTTGTGGTTGGGGGGGCACTCATACTCCTGGGTACTGGGTCAAAGGTACCTCTCCTGCCCCCTGAGCTTCATCATACCTCGTTTTAAAATATGTATGGTTCCTGCCTCCCCACTACATCGTTTCAGACGTTCCACTTCCTACAACTCGGGGCTGAAAAATATTTCGAAACGTCCCTTTGACTCTTTGAGTCTTCGCTTCCAATTGTGACCCCTTTGTTTCTGTGCCCCATCTCGGTCATCCTGTTTCCCCCCTTTGTCTATTCCACGCAGTATTTTGTTATCGTTATCAGTTCCCCTGACTCTCCTGTCCTCCATGCGAAACCCGATTTCCAAAAACCTTCTTCATAGGACATATCCCTTAGCTCTGGAACTAACCTTGTCGCAAACCTTTGCACTTTCTCTAATTTCTTGACGTGTTGATCAAGTGTTGGTGGGTGGTGTGTGGTTTCAGTACCACAAAATTGGGGTTGCGGGGGTCGAGACTGGGTCTGCCCCGCCTCTTCACCGAGTGCTCTAGGTCCTCTCTCCCCCCTCCATAACTTTATCATACCTCATCTTAAAGCTATGTAGGGTTCCTGCCCCAAACCCCTACTTGCTAATTTTCCATTTCCTGACTACTCTTACTAAAGAAACATTCCTAACATCCCTTTGCCCGTCGGGTCTTCAACTTCCAATTTTAAAACCCTTTGTTTCTAGTCCCCTTTCGGGAACATCCTGTCTTGTCCATCTTATCTTTTCCCAAACCAGTTTTTTGTATGTCGTTATCATGTTTTTCCCTAACCCCCCTGTCCTCCAGTGTCGTCAGGCCGATTTCCTTAACCTTTTGTAGACTTTCCCCCTTACCATGGAACAAACTTTGTCGCAAACTTTGCACTTTCTCTAATTTCTTGACGGCTTGATAAAGGGTGGGGGGTTTTCCAAACGGGTGCTGCATACTCCACGGGGTCTAACGTACACGGTGTACTAGTCTTGAACGATTCCTTACAAAGGGACGGAACCTGTTCTCGGTTTTGCCAGGCGCCCATATGCTGCACATTTATCGGGTTTGATGTGTTTTTCCCGGGACGTGCTCTTTTAAATCCCCCCCAAGACTTTCTCTTGACGAGATTTACAGTCTTTGGCCACCTAGCCTATACTCCGTCTGGGGCCTTCTGTGCCCTTCCCCGATCTTCAGACTTTGCTTTTGGCGGTTTTAAATTGGGAAACCCATTTTGGGGACCAGGTGTCCATCGCCCAGGTCTCTTTGAAGTCCTGCCTGACCCTCATCTGTTTTATTCTCTTTAAAAATTCACATCATCTTCGAAAGGGACACTTCTGAGTCAACCTTTCCATCATGTCATTTACATATACCAAAAATACACTGGTCCTAGGACCGCCCCTTTTGGACCCCCCCTCGTCCAGGGGCCCACTGTGATACCCCATCACGTACCATGCTCGTTGTTGCCTCCCCCGTCAGGGGTCCTGATCCATTGCAGTCCTTCCCGTTATACGCGCCCGACCTCTGCTTCTGCATAACCCCTTTTGAGGAAATGTGTCAAAGGCCTTTTTACAGTCCAAGAAGATGCAACAAATCACCCCCTCTCGTGTCTTTTTACTTGTTGGGGGTTGTGGGGTGTGTGTGTGTGTGTGTGTGGTGTGTGGTGTGTGTGTGTGTGTGTGTGTGTGTGTGGGTGTGTGTGTGTGTATAATTTGATTGTTGGCTGGCACGGGGGAACTCTGAACAAGGTTTAAAAGCCTCGCCCCAAGGGGCCGTCCCCATTTCAAAAAATAATAATTGCAATTTAGGCCAGAACCGAATTTAAAAAATATTTATGTATTCGCCAAGTACGGCGAGCAATTTTTGGGGGTTTTTTTAATCGGCCCTTTAAAGTTTTTTTTTACATGACGGACTGCCTGCCTTCCTTCCTTTTCGGGGGAGAGAAGAGGGGAAGAGAGAGGGGAGAGGGGAGAGGGGAGAGAGAGGGGAGAGAGAGGGGGGGAAGAGAGGGGGGGGGAAAGAGAGAGGGGGGGGGAGGGAGGGGGAGAGAGAGAGAGGGGAGAAGAAGGGGGGGGAGAGAGGGGGGGGGGGGGAGAGGGAGGAGAGGGGGGAGAAGGGGAGAGAGGAGAGAGAGAGAAGAATGAGAGAGAGAGGAGAAGGGAGAGAGGGGAGAGAGAGAGAAGAAGAGAGAGAGAAAAGGTTGTCGCTAATAGATGAGGGGAGCTTGAGGGGAGGGGACAAGAGTAGGAAGAGGGAAATATGGTAGGGAAGGAAAGGGGAAGCACGGTGAAGAAAGAAGGAAAGAAAGGGGGAAGAAGAAAGGGGAAGAAAAGGGGAAGGGGGAAAAAAGGAAAGGGGAAAGGGGGGGGGGAAAAGGAAAGGGGAAAAAGGAGAAGCAAATAGGGGAAAAAGGGTAGGGAAAGGGAAAAGAGAAGGAAGAAAGTGAAAGAAAAAACTGAAAAGGTGAGGCTGAGGGGAAGGAAAAAGAGGGGATGGAAGAAGGGGAAAAAAAAGGAAGGGGAAGGAAGGGGAAGGGGGGGGAAGGGGAGGGGGAAGGGGAAAGGGAAAGGGGAAAGGGGAAAAGGAAAGGGGAAGGAAGGAAGGGGGGAAAAAGGAAGGAAGGGAGGGGGGAAAGGGAAAAGGGAAGGAAGGAGGGGGAAGGAAGATGGGAAGGAAGGGGAGGGGGAAAGGAAGATGGGGAAAGGGAAGGGGAGGGGGAAGGAAGAAAGGGGAAGGAAGGAGAGGGGGAAAGGAAGAAGGGAAGGAAGGGGAGGGGGAAAGGGAAAAAGGGAAGGAAGAAGGGAAGGAAAGAGAGGGGGAAGAAGAAGGGGAAGGGGGGGGGGAAGGAAAAAAGGGGGAAAGGGAAGGGGAAGGGGGGAAGGGAAAAAGGAAGGGGGGGGGGGGAAGGAAAAAGGGGAAGGAAGGGGGGAAGGAAAAAAAAGGGGGAAGGAAAAAAAAGGGGGGGAGACGGGGGGGGGGGGGGGGGAAAAAAAAAGGGGGAAAGGGGGGGGGAAGGGGGGCCCAAGGAAAAGGGGGGGGGGGGGGGGGGGGGGGGGGGGGGGGGGAAAAAAAAGGGGGGGGGGGGGGGGGGGGGGGGGGGGGGGGGGGGGGGGGGGGGGGGGGGGGGGGAAAAAAAAAAAAAAAAAAAAAAAAAAAAAAAGGGGGGGGGGGGGGGGGGGGGGGGGGGGGGGGGGGGGGGGGGGGGGGGGGGGGGGGGGGGGGGGGGGGGGGGGGGGGGGGAAAAGGGGGAAGGGGAAAAGGGGGGAAAAAAGGGGGGAAAAAAAAAAAGGGGGGGGGGGGGGGGGGGGGGGGGGGGGGGGGGGGGGGGGGGGGGGGGGGGGGGGGGAAAAAAGGGGGGGGGGGAAGGGGGGGGGGGGGGGGGGGGGGGGGGGGGGGGGAAGGGGAAAAGGGGGGGGGAAGGGGGGAAAGGGAGGGGGAAGGAAGAAGGGGGGAGAGGGGGGAAAAAAAGGGTTTGTGGGCTAAAATTTTTATATAAAAAAAATGCGGTTTATCAAAGGAAGACAAGAACCCGATTGACCCGGGGCTCACTTCCCCGGCCGATGACACCCCCCTTTCCCCGGTAGGACTACCTCCACCCCCAGGGTGAGTGACACCCCCCCACCTTCCCAGGCCCGAGGGGTACCTCCACTCTTTTCCAGGCTGAGGGACACCTCCACTCTTTTCCGGGTGAGGGACTACCTCCCCTTTTCCAGGGGAGGGACTACCTCCCCTCTTCTCCCGGGGAGTGACTACCCCACTCTTCCCAGGCTGAGTGACTACCTCCACTCTTTTCCCCGGCGAGGGGCTACCTCCCCCCCTTCTCCAGCTGAGGGACACCTCCACTCTTTCCAGCTGAGGGACTACCCCACTCTTCTCCACTGAGGGACTACCTCCACTCTTCCCAGGGTGAGGGGGCTACCCCCACTCTTTCCCCGGGTGAGGGACTACCTCCACTCTTTTCCAGGCTGAGTGACTACCTCCCTCTTCTCCAGGCGAGTGTACCTCCACTCTTCCCAGGCGAGGGGGTACCTCCACTCTTCTCCAGGGTGAGGACTACCTCCACTCTTTTCCAGCTGAGGGCTACCCCCCCTCTCTCCGGCTGATGACTACCCCCACTCTTCCCAGGCTGAGTGACTACCTCCCCTTTTCCGGCTGAGGGACTACCTCCACTCTTTTTCCCCGGGTGAGGGGCTACCCCCACTCTCTCCAGGCTAGGACTACCCCCACTCTTCTCCGGCTGAGGGGCTCCTCCCAATCTTTTCCAGGCTGATGACTACCTCCCCCCTTCTCCAGGGTGGGATACCTCCACTCTTCTCCCGGGGGAGGGACTACCTCCACTCTTTTAAAGGGAGGGGCTACCTCCACCTTTTAAAAGGGAGGGAACCTCCACCTTCTCCAGCTGAGGGATACCTCCACTCTTCTTTCCCGGCTGAGGGACAAACCCCCACCCTTTCAGGCTGAGGACCTACCCCCACTCTTCTCCAGGAGGGACTACCTCCATCTTCTCCAGGCAAAGGGACACTCCACTCTTCTCCAGGGTGAGGGCTACCTCCACCTTCTCCAGCGAGGGGGCTCCCCCCCCACTCTTTTCCCCGGCTGAGGGGTACCTCACTTTCTCCAGGCTGGTGATACCTCCACCTTCTCCAGGCTGAGTGACTACCTCCACTCTTTTCCAGGGGAGGGCTACCCCACTCTTCTCCAGGGTGGGGACTACCCCCACTCTTCTCCCGGCTGGGGACTACCTCCATCTTTTCCAGGCTGAGGGACTACCTCCACTCTTCTCCGTGAGGGGCCCTCCCCTCTTTTCCGGGTGAGGGACTACCTCCACTCTTTTCCCCGGCTGAGTGATACCCCACTTTCTCCAGGGTGAGTGAACCTCCAATTTCCCAGGGTGGGGGATACCTCCACTTCTCCCGGGTAGGGACTACCTCCACTCTTTTCCAGGCTGAGGGACTACCTCCACTCCCCGGGTGGGGACTACCTCCACTCTTTTCCCCGGGTGAGTACTACCCCCCTCTTTTCCCCGGTGAGTGACTACCCCACTCTTCCCAGGCTGAGTGACACCTCCACTCTTCTCCAGGCTAGTACTCCCCACTCTTCTCCAGGGGTGAGGGGGTACCTCCACTCTTCTCCCGGCTGAGGATACCTCCACTCTTCTCCCGGTGGTGACTACCTCCATCTTTCCCCGGGTATGCTACCCCCACTCTTTTCCAGCTGAGTGACTACCTCCACTCTTCTCCAGGCTGACGACTACTCCACTCTTCTCCAGGCTGACTGGGCTACCTCCACTCTTCTCCAGGCTGAGGGCACCTCCCCTCTTCTCCAGGGTGAGGGCTACCTCCCTCTTCCCAGGCTGAGGATACCTCCCCTCTTCTCCAGGTGAGGGACACCCCCACTCTTCTCCAGGCTGGGGACTACCCCACTCTTCTCCGGTGATGGACTACCCCCCCTCTTCTCCAGGCTGATGGACTACCTCCACTCTTTTCCAGGCTGAGTGGGCTACCTCCACTCTTCTCCAGGCAGAGGGGCTACCTCCACTCTTCTCCAGGCTGAGGGACTACCTCCGCTCTTCTCCAGGCTGAGGGACCACCTCCGCTCTTCTCCAGGCTGAGGGACTACCTCCGCTCTTCTCCAGGCTGAGGGACTACCTCCACTCTTCTCCAGGCTGAGTGACTACCTCCACTCTTCTCCAGGCTGAGGACTACCTCCGCTCTTCTCCAGCTGAGTGACTACCTCCGCTCTTCTCCAGGCTGAGTGACTACCTCCGCTCTTCTCCAGGCTGAGGGACTACCTCCGCTCTTCTCCAGGCTGAGTGACTACCTCCGCTCTTCTCCAGGCTGAGTGACTACCTCCGCTCTTCTCCAGGCTGAGTGACTACCTCCGCTCTTCTCCAGGCTGAGGGACCCCTCCCCTCTTCTCCAGGCTGAGTGACTACCTCCGCTCTTCTCCAGGCTGAGGACTACCTCCCTCTTCTCCAGCTTTAGTGACTACCTCCGCTCTTCTCCAGGCTGAGGGACTACCTCCGCTCTTCTCCAGGCTGAGGGACCTTACCTCCGCTCTTCTCCAGGCTGAGGACTACCTCCGCTCTCTCCAGGCATGAGGGACTACCCCCCGCTCTTCTCCAGGCTGAGGGACTACCTCCGCTCTTCTCCCGGCAGAGGACTACCTCCGCTCTTCTCCAGGCTGAGGGACTACCTCCGCTCTTCTCCAGGCTGAGGGACTACCTCCGCTCTTCTCCAGGCTGAGGGACTACCTCCGCTCTTCTCCAGGCTGAGGGACTACCTCCGCTCTTCTCCAGGCTGAGGGGCTACCTCCGCTCTTCTCCAGGCTGAGTGACTACCTCCACTCTTCTCCAGGCTGAGGGACTACCTCCACTCTTCTCCAGGCTGAGGGACTACCTCCACTCTTCTCCAGGCTGAGGGACTACCTCCACTCTTCTCCAGGCTGAGGGACTACCTCCACTCTTCTCCAGGCTGAGGGACTACCTCCACTCTTCTCCAGGCTGAGGGACTACCTCCACTCTTCTCCAGGCTGAGGGACTACCTCCACTCTTCTCCAGGCTGAGGGACTACCTCCACTCTTCTCCAGGCTGAGGGACTACCTCCGCTCTTCTCCAGGCTGAGGGCTACCCCGCTCTTCTCCAGGCTGAGGACTACCTCCCTCTTCTCCAGGCTGAGGGACTACTCCACTCTTCTCCAGGGTGAGGACTATCTCCGCTCTTCTCCAGGCTGAGGACTACCTCCGCTCTTCTCCAGGCTGAGGGACTACCTCCGCTCTTCTCCAGGCTGAGGGACTACCTCCGCTCTTCTCCAGGCTGAGGGACTACCTCCGCTCTTCTCCAGGCTGAGGGACTACCTCCGCTCTTCTCCAGGTGAGGGACTACCTCCGCTCTTCTCCAGGCTGAGGGGACTACCTCCCCTTCTCCAGGCTGAGGGACTACCTCCGCTCTTCTCCAGGCTGAGGGACTACCTCCGCTCTTCTCCAGGCTGAGGGACTACCTCCGCTCTTCTCCAGGCTGAGGACTACCTCCGCTCTTCTCCAGGCTGAGGGACTACCTCCGCTCTTCTCCAGCTGAGTGACTACCTCCGCTCTTCTCCAGGCTGAGGACTACCTCCGCTCTTCTCCAGGCTGAGGACTACTCCTGACTCTTCTCCAGGCTGAGGACTACATCCGCTTTCTCCATGCTGAGTGCTACCTCCGCTCTTCTCCATGCTGAGAGACTACTTCGAACTCTTCTCAGTGATGACTACTTCCGCTCTTCTCCAGGCTGAGTGACTACCTCACGTAACTTCATCCAGGCTGAGGACAACAACTCGCTCTTCTCCATGCTTGAGGACTACTACCCTCCCTCTTCTCAGGCTGAGGTAACCTCCGTCTTCTTCAGCTGAGGACTAAACCCCCGCTCTTCTCCAGTGAGGGACTACCTCAACTCTTCTCCAGGCTGGAGGGACTACCATCCGCTTTCTCCAGGCTGAGGGACTACCTCCCCTCTTCTCCAGGCTGAGGACTACCTCCCTCTTCTCCAGGCTGAGGGACTACCTCCTCTTCTCCAGGCTGAGGACTACCTCCCTCTTCTCCCCGGCTGAGGGACTACCTCCCATTTTTTCTCCAGGCTGAGGGACTACCTCCCTCTTCTCAGGCTGAGGGACTACCTCACTCTTCTCCAGGCTGAAAGGGGCTACCCCCTCTTCTCCAGGCTGAGGGACTACCTCCCTTTTCCCGCTGAGGGATACCCCCTTTCTCCAGGCTGAGGGGGCTACCCCCCTCTTCTCCAGGCTGAGGGACTACCTCCCCTCTTCTCCAGCTGAGGACTACCTCCCTCTTCTCCAGGCTGAGGGACTACCTCCATCTTTTCCAGGCTGAGGACTACCTCCCTCTTCTCCAGGCTGAGGGACTACCTCCCTCTTCTCCAGGCTGAGGGACTACCTCCCTCTTCTCCAGCTGAGGGAAATACCCCCCACTTTCTCCAGCTGAGGGACTACCTCCCTCTTCTCCAGGGTGAGGGACTACCTCCACTCTTCTCCAGGCTGAGGGACTACCTCCACTCTTCTCCAGGCTGAGGGACTACCTCCGCTCTTCTCCAGGCTGAGGGACTACCTCCGCTCTTCTCCAGGCTGAGGGACTACCTCCGCTCTTCTCCAGGCTGAGGGACTATCTCCGCTCTTCTCCAGGCTGAGGGACTACCTCCGCTCTTCTCCAGGCTGAGGGACTACCTCCGCTCTTCTCCAGGCTGAGGGACTACCTCCGCTCTTCTCCAGGCTGAGGGACTACCTCCGCTCTTCTCCAGGCTGAGGGACTACCTCCGCTCTTCTCCAGGCTGAGGGAACTACCTCCGCTCTTCTCCAGGCTGAGGGAACTACCTCCGCTCTTCTCCAGGCTGAGGGACTACCTACCGCTACTTCTCCAGGCTGAGGGACTACCTCCGCCTCTTCTCCAGGCTGAGGGACTATCTCCGCTCTTCTCCAGGCTGAGGGACTACCTCCGCTCTTCTCCAGGCTGAGGGACTACCTCCGCTCTTCTCCAGGCTGAGGGACTACCTCCGCTCTTCTCCAGGCTGAGGGACTACCTCCGCTCTTCTCCAGGCTGAGGGACTGACTACCTCAAATACTTTTTCTCCAAGGTTGATGGACAGATTACATCTTTATTTCATTTCTACTGCTCCCTTTATATTTGACTGAAGAATTCTACTGTGTAGGCGAAACGTTTAATCAATAAAGATACCTAACTGTTGCACGTGTCTTAATCTTCAGTTTGTCAGTATTTTATACCATTTTCAACAGTAACTTACACATATCCAAGCAGACAGCACAAAGGCAACACGAACACTATTAGACCGTGTTAACTTAACCACCAACACTTACCTTGAACTTGTCAATGGTAAAAGAATGGATATAAATTCGTTAGAAAACTTTCAGCGAAGAATGGCAAAATTAATACATTGCATCAGAAATCTTCCGTATGAAGAAAGATTGAAGTCCTTTAAATTACATTCTCTTGTAAGACGATGAGGGGAGACATGATTGAAGTGTATAAGTGGAAGATGGGTATTAACAAAAGAGATATAAATAAGGTCCTGAGGATATCCCTCCAAGAGAAAACCCGCAATAATGGATTCAAATTAAATAATTTTTGATTTGTAGATGAATGGTTCAGATTATTATTATTATAATCAAGGGGGAAGCGCTAAACCCGGAGGATTATACAGCGCCTGGGGGGGGGGGATGTGGAAGGCATTCAGGCTTAATTCGGGGAACTGGAGCACAGATCCAATTCCCTAAATCAAGAGCCCCTCACCAACATCAAGGAACCTTCCTTGAGGGGTAAATGGTTCAGAGAACCGACATGTTGATAAATTAGACACATGTGCAACTCTTGGGTATCTTTATTGAGGAAACGTTTCGCCACACAATGGCTTCATCAGTCAATACGTAGGAGAAACTTGAAGAACAGGAGGAGAATGAGATAATCAGTCCCTCAACCTTGAGTCGATGTGTTCATTCCATGTGTCTAATTTATCAAGTTTTGATTTGGAAAGGATACAGGAAGGTATTGGTTTGGAAATAGGGTGGTTGATGAGTGGAACAGTCTGCCTAGTAGAGTGATTGAAGCTAAAACCTTGGGTAGCCTCAAATTTAGGTTCGATAAATACATGAGTGAAAGGGGTTGGATTCAATGTGATTTCCTTATTGTAGATTAACTTTATGTAGGTCAATGTAGGTTTACCTAACCTAACTTAGGATGACAAGTATTAATTCTGAGAACATAAGAATGGAGGAACACTGAAGAAGGCCTGCTGGCCCATACGAGGCAAGTCCTTATCTGTTTAAAGCTTAAATGGGGAAGAAATTAATGAAGTGTAATGCGTGCGAAAATGCACGACCCATTTGAAGGACTTGTGAATGTTAAATCATTGTATCCCTGAGCCAAGCACTCGCCATGGGCTACACTTGAGCATATTAAATCATTGTATCCCCTGTTGATTCATTATTACATTCACAAGCAATGTGAGGGGAGATTAACATTCTGCAATGTAAGAGAGGAGGGAGGGGGAAAGGAATGGGCGAACGCAAGCAGAATTGCGTAATTAGCAAGTTAACACAACACAAGGAACAGTGGCATAAACCTTGGTAATAAATATCGACAAGTTGGTTTGGAAAAACCCGTAAGCAAACACTAGGACATACTTGTTAGAAAACGTTTCGGTCCTGGGAACTTGATCACTTCTACATACAGAGGTTAAAAGTCAACCAGTCAACGTTACAGCACCTCAGTGCCTAAAAATATGCAGATATGGTTAAGATGTTCAATTGTTGTTCAAACAGAACATCAGAATGGGGAAGAAATGTGATGTTAGTGACTGACTGTGGAATGATTCTTGGTGCCAGACAGGTGGGGTGGTTTGAGTATCTCAGAAACTGATCTGCGATTTTCAACCACAACAGTCTCTAGATTTTACAGACAACGCTGTGAAAAACAAAACATCCAGTGAGCGGCAGTTCTGTGGGTGAAAACGCCCTGATAATGAGAGAAGTCAGAGGAGAATGACCAGACTGGTTCAAGCTGAGAGGAAGGTGACCAACTCAGATAACCATGTATTAAAACAGTGGTATGCAGAAGAGTATCTCTGAACACACAATATATCAAACCTTGAAGTGGATGGGATATAGCAGCAGAAGACCACACTAGGTTCAACTACTGTCAGCTAATAACAAACAAAGGAAGCTAGAGTGGGCACAGGCTCAGTAAAACTGGAAACATTTTCCTGCTTCATGTTGACATGTCGCAGTGAAGCAGCGATGGGGGAGGGAGGAGGGAGGGTTTTAAAGTCCCCCATGGCCTTACTACCATCACTTCCATCCCTCATAACCTTGTCTCTGTCACCCCCACTCCTCAGGACCTTGTCAATGTTACCCCCACCCTTCATGACCTTGCCTATGTCACCCCTGCCCCCTTGGACCTTATCTATGTCACCTCCCCCCCCCCATGAACTTGCCTTCTACGCACACTCATACCGCCCCCTTCCCTGAGAACATCCCACTACGCTACTCTGCTTGTTCCTCCTCAAAATATGTATCTCCCCTTCCCTCCCCTCTCCTCACCACCTTCCATGCCTCCGTGTCGTCCAATATCAACAAGCTCCCGGCCTTCCATCTCCCCTCCTTCCCCAAGCTCCCTCCCCGGCCAAATGCCCCTCCCATACCGCTACCCACCTCTTATGGCTGCTGGTCCTGTTCCCTTCTACTGCTCCTCCGTCCCCCCTTCAACTCTTCCTGACCTAATCAATTGTTCTTGGCCCCCTCAACTCTTCCTGGCCTCATCAATTGTTCCTGGCCCCATCAACTGTTCCTGGCCTCCTCAGCTGCTCCTGGCCTCCCTTAGCTGTTCCTGGCCTCCCTTAACGGTTCCTGGCTTCCCTTAGCTGTTCCTGGCCTCCATTAGATGCTCCTTGCCCCATCAATTGTTCCTGGCCTCCCTTAGCTGTTCCTGGCCTCCCTTTGCTGCTCCTGGCCTCCATCAACTGTTCCTGGTCTCCATCAACTGTTCCTGGCCTCCATCAACCGTTTCTGGCCTCCTACAATTGTTCCTGGCCTCCAACAACTGTTCCTGGCCTCAAACAACCGTTCCTGGCCTCCAACAACTGTCTGGCCCCCATCAACTGTTCCTGGCCTCCATCAACTGTTCCTGGCCTCCAACAACTGTTCCTGCCTCCATCAACTGTTCCTGGCCTCCATCAACTGTTCCTGATCCCCAACAACTGTTCCTGGCCTCCATCAACTTTTCCTGATCTCCATCAACTGTTCCTGACCTCCAACAACTGTTCCTGGCCTCCATCAATTGTTCCTGATCCCCAACAACTGTTCCTGACCTCCAAAAACTGTTCCTGATCCCCAACAACTGCTCCTGGCCTCCATCAACTTTTCCTGATCTCCATCAACTGTCCCTGGCCTCCAACAACTGTCCCTGGCCTCCAACAACTGTTCCTGGCCTCCATCAACTGCTCCTGGCCTCCATCAACTGCTCCTGGCCTCCAACTGTTCCTGGCTTCCAACTGTTCCTGGCCTCCATCAACTGTTTCAGTCTCTCCTGGCTCTCCTCCCGGACCCTTCAAGGTGCCACTTGTCTACTGCGATAATTTGTAGTTTCCACAACAATTTGTTTTTCATGTTGACTCGCCCGAGGGGAGCAGCGGAGGAGGGGAGCAGCGGAGGAGGGGAGCAGCGGAGGAGGGGAGCAGCTGAGGAGGGGAGCAGCTGAGGAGGGGAGCAGCGGAGGAGGGGAACAGCAGAGTGAAGCAGCTGAGGGGAGCAGCGGAGGAGGGGAGCAGCGAAGGAGGGGAGCAGTGGAGGGGGGAGCAGCGGAGGAGGGGAGCAGCAGTGGAGGGGAGCAGCAGAGTGAAGCAGCGGGGGAGGGGAACAGCGGAGGAACTGAACAGCAGAGGAAGGGAACAGAGGGGAAGAGCAGAGAAGGGAACAGTGGAGGAAGGGAACAGCAGAGGGAAACATCGGAAGGGAACAGCGGAAGAGGGGACACAGCAGAGGGGAACAACTTAGGGAAACAGTGAAGTAGTGGAGGTGGGGAACAGTGGACAATGGGAACAACCGAGTAGGGTAACAGTGAGGTAGAGAAACAACGGAGGAACTAGAGAACAAGTGACCTGAGTGTTATCATGGTTAGTGTCTTCAACATTCCTTGTTTTGAAATTTCTAGTTTCCTGACCCACAGTTGTCCTTGCGATTATGATAATGACACTGTTGTGATCCTTGAAGGTGAGGGCTGACATGATCACTCGAAGGTCTCTCACATTAGCCTTACGCTCTGAGGGATCAGAGTTTATTTTATATTCCGATGCCGAAACTTGTCCTCACTGGTATCATCTGCAACGGATGATACTGAGCTGTGATTTATGTATCCGAGTTCCCTCTTATTATACTTTTGATTTTATTCGTTAGAAAATTAAATATCCACCTGCCCACATTTCCAATTCTTTTTTTGAACGCATATTGTAATTACACTATGATCATACTTGCCAAAGGCTTTTGTGAAGTCTGTGTACATATCTACATTTTGCTCGTCTTCCAAGGCATCTATGGGCATGTCGTAATAGTGAAGCAACTGCAAGAGACAGGAGCGACCTGCTCTACACCCATACTGTCCTGGGTTGTGCGACTCTTGAAATTCCATGTGACAGCAATCTAGCTTCTTCAGACTCTCAAAAGAGTCTGATATGCGGGACGTCAGCACTATCGGTCTATAGGTCTTCTGCGATTACTTTACAGCCGTCTTTTTTGGGACTGGGGCTATGACAGTGATTTTTAAAGGACTGAGATGATTTCCCTGTCCAGACTCCTCCTCAGAACATTCAAGGCACGAGATAGTGGTTTCATGCAGTTCTTAATGACTATGGAGTTGGGCGAGTCTGAGCCCAGGGCAGAGCGCAGGGGCATGCGAGTCATGACATTTTCGAGGTAAGCTGGGTTATAGTTATGTCATAACTAAATGTTAGAGTTTTGAGTCTCAACCATGAAAAACTTATTCGGCTATACAGCTGTTATTCTTTAGAATAATGGTTCATTGAACATAGCGTCATAATATAACTTCCCACATTTCCATGTTGGCACGAGTATAGGTTCCAGCTCCAATACTGGATGTGGCTTTCAGAGATGGATTTTTACATATGAGAAATATTTAGATTTCTCTTAATTTAATTTATAGATTTTCGTCCCTCTGCCTCTCCTGGGCTTTGTGTTATACATTTAGTTTGAACTCATTATTTTCCATTTCCCTGGTTAATGTTCCTTTCCGTTCTTCAGAAAGTCTGTAGCATTGTGAAGCTCTATAATTCTCAGTCTTCGCCTGTAGAGGAAGAAACTCTCTTTTTAACTTGCATCATCTCCTTTTTCTTAATGTTACGTGTGTATGAAACACTTCTAGAGCCATGAAACACATCCTCTCCAGTTACGGTTTCAAGTCATATCAGTCATATTTTCTTTCCAGTATATTTTATCAAGGTCATGATTTATTTGCTCCCAGTTAATGTTTTTGTTGTTGAAACTAAATTATTTGTTTTTCCCACAATAATGTTTCGTACCAGATCTTCAATGTGAATATAAGGTTAAGGGTATTTTCTAGTCTGGTCGGTTCCACTATTTGCTGGCTTACGGTGAATTTGTTGCCGAGTCTTAAGAGGTCGCCTGTGAGACTTCATCTGGACTATAGCTCCTGGGATTTTTTGTCCATTACAGTCTGTGTTACATACTTCCCTTTTAGATGCCGTAAACTGAAATCTCCAAACAAGAAAATATTTGGAGTCGGGTTTGAAAGATTTTCAATAGATGATTTTCAAACTATTGGAAGTTGTGTTTGGTGGCTTATAAACAAGTACAATAAACAGATTCTGATTTTTTTTATTTACTTCCAAAACTTCAACATCATTTGTGGCATGAAGTAACTCAGTGAAAATGAGGGACTCTTAACGTACAGAATCACCACTTCCTTCCCTCGGTCTACTTTTTCTGTAGCATGATTGTACTCAAGCATCCATATTTCACTGTCAAAGTAATCTTTTACGTGCGTCTCTGTGAAAACCGCAAACAATGGATTTGACTCAGTCAGGAGTCTACTAATAAATGGTATCTTGTTATTGTTTTTTTGTTTTAAGACCTTGTATATTTACAAACATAAATGTTATATTATTCGTTGTTGTGCTTGGAGCTTTTGGGTTAGTCTTAATATCTGTGGCTTTGAGTCAGTCACTGGGTTTTGTTTCCAGTTCCATCATGGCTCCAAGGTGCAGCTACATTCTTATAATTTTTTTGCCATTCTTTTTTCGCTTCCTGGCACTAAAAAAATCACTGGTGTATGTTTAAGTGTCCCATGAAGCTGACTGTCCGCGAGGCCTTATTCGCCTCGTTCCCTTTCTGTGGAATATAGGACAAGTTGTATCATAACACTGTCTTACGTACTGTGGCTCGTGGCCTGGTTGTTCAACCATCAGTAAAATGGATACCTGGGTATTAGTCGACTGGTGTGGGTCGCATCCCGGGACAGAATTGACCTAATTTGTCCAAAATACTCTGCATAATAAGCGGCTTTCTATATAGTAGTATGTCATTGATGTCAGCTAGGACTGTATACTTTTTACATGTACCTGTAGAAATAAAGATATTTTAATTGCGACACACTTTTGCATGGAAGTATTTACAGGTCTTGGATCGACATACGCCTTTATTTACGAGACTGCGCATTCCTTTGGATTGTCTACCTGACATTTTCCATTTCTTGTATCAGTTGGTCCGTGTGTGCGAACCCACCATGAATGCCGGCACACTTGTATATGCTGGTGACTGTGGTCAGTTGGCTTTGCATGAGGCACTATTTCGTTTTCAGTACTTGCAACTGATTCGGATGATTCTGAATTAGTACCAGGGTTGGAGGCTGTGAGGAGAGTAATGTTGCCCTGTACTTCGTGTCTGTGATGTGTATCTTCCGCTGTGCACTCCGGCATGTCCATGTATTCAGCTGAACACAGCGCACACTCTGTACATCCTCTGGCGGTGTTGGCTGTGGTTGTAGTAGTGACAGTGATGGTGGTAGTAACTGTAGAATTGTTGTGCACCCCATATCCATTCATCCTGTGGATGGTAGTGGCTAGTTTACTGTGCACCCCATATCCATCCTGTGGATATGAGGTGCACAAGAGCATATACCGGCAGATACACAAAAGACCTAGAAACTAAGCCTCACAAGGAAGTACATCTGGATTTATATATCAAGTTCACTTATCTGTTGCAAAGAAATTTAGAATATTTACTGAATATGTCCGGTCTCTTGTTTTCATTAATAAAATAGCGCTGAATTGTTTATTGACCATGCAGTCAGCCTTACTAACCATTAAACTACACTGCATTTACTTTGATCATGTGTGTGTCTGCCGAACCGCCAGAAGTACTTGTAACCAAGCCTAAGTCTGGCTACTACAACATCAGTCAGTCTGTTCACATTGCAAACTGCTTCGTAAACATGCTTATCTACGTTCATGTTGTGATACTGAGTAACGGATTTACTCAGACTTCTAACATTCTCATTATTTACTTCTCACCTATTATTAATATTATTAATGCTAGACACAGATATACCAAACCAAAGTTATAGTCAACATTTTCCTTAAAGGTACTTTCTTTAGCTAACTTATCAACATTTATGAAGGAATAATTCAATGCGTGACGCATCCATAAGAATTATACATTAATTCCATTCTCTCTGAATTTTGTGTATCTATATCTGACTTCTCTAATGACTGTGATGTTAGAATCATTTCTGTGAATCAAGTGCCATTAGGATGGCAAACAATTCAGTTTGCAGTATCTTATCCCTACCTCAACATGGCTGTTATGGTTATCTAGGGAGGTGACAACAAGAGCAGATGCCGCCCTGCTAGAGTATATAATTTGAATTATATTATTACTAACAGTTTGGTGAGAATTTTTTTGAGTAATTACCTTTGGAAGTGATTTAAGAAAGGAATTACTAGTGATGAGTTTCTTGGGAGGGACTTTAGGATATGTGACAATAAATTAATAAAACTTCCGTGGAGGGGTGAAATGTTCTTGTTGTCTATAGTGAAGGTTATAAAACCTAACTATGTTTACATTCACTCAACCACATCAACAATGTTAAGTATTCACAAACTAGAGGAAAATAATAATACAGAAGAACAGTGCTGTGTTGTAACTCTCTTAAAGTGCTTGGAATGTTGCGACTGTGTTGCTTTGGAGGCTTCAAGACACGCAGAGAGATGAGTTAGGTGTTGAGAAGGGAGATGCAACACACATGTGTAATGCAACACATGTGTGTGATGCAACACAGAATAATTACCGTTACCAAGAAGCTGCACAGCGTTGAACAGTATCCAGTCTTGAAGGCACACTGAAAATTAGAAGTTCTTACTTCATCAGTGGGAAAAATATTGTGCAGTTGAACACTGTGTAAAACATTGTGTTTAGTGTAGCCATAGTTCCTGAGAACTGGTAGTGTTTAAGTGTGTTTATTGCAGTCACAGTTCCTGAGAAATGGGAACCAATACACAGGTGTGAATTGTAGATGTAATATACCATGATAGAAAACCAGTAAGACAGTACAGTATATAAGCACGTATACGAACACACACACAAAAAAAAAACACACAATCTCTCTCTTTCTATTCTCTCTTTCCTTCTCTCTCTCTCTCTTTTTCCCTCCCTCTCTTCTCTCTCTCACACACACACAAAAAAAAAGCACAACTGGTAAATTTATGGATACTTTTGAAGAAGCTATAGTAGTAATATATATGAGACTGAAGACGACATTTGTCAGGTCCATCTTGGAGTACACAGCACCAGTATGAGTCACATATCTGGTAAAGCATGTAAGAAAATTGGATAAAAAAAAACATACAAGAATTACAATGAGACTGGTTGCACAGCTATGAGGAGAAACTAGAGGAGCTAAACTTAAGACACTAGAGAACAGGACCTGGGGGTGACATGATTACGACATATAAAATACTGAGGGGGGGAATGATTTTCTGATGCCAATGAGGAGGCTCTTGATCCAAGGAAGTGGATGTCTCCCACTCAACGCCTCCTATTTTCCAGACGCTATGTGACCCCTACACGTACAAGGGCTTCCATATGCTTAACTTCACATTAACTTCGCATTCATTTGATGGTTACGTTCAAATTTTGCAGCAGTTCTTGTGCCTCAGCAAGATTCTCTGGTGTCAGTGTTCCAGTGTCAGTGTTCCAGTGTCAAGTGTTCCAGTGTCAGTGGTCCAGTGTCAGTGTTCCAGTGTCAGTGTTCCAGTGTCAAGTGTTCCAGTGTTAGTGTTCCAGTGTCAGTGTTCGTGTTAGTGTTCCAGTGTCAGTGTTCCAGTGTCAAGTGTTCCAGTGTCAGTGGTCCAGTGTCAGTGTTCCAGTGTCAAGTGTTCCAGTGTCAAGTGTTCCAGTGTCAAGTGTTACAGTGTCAGTGGTCCAGTGTCAGTGTTCCAGTGTCAGTGTTTGTCAAGTGTTCCAGTGTTAGCGTTCCAGTGTCAGTGTTCCAGTGTCAGTGTTCCAGTGTCAGTGTTCGTGTTAGTGTTCCAGTGTCAGTGTTCCAGTGTCAAGTGTTCCAGTGTTAGTGTTCCAGTGTCAGTGGTCCAGTGTCAAGTGTTCCAGTGTCAGTGGTCCAGTGTCAGTGTTCCAGTGTTAGCGTTCCAGTGTCAGTGTTCCAGTGTCAGTGGTCCAGTGTCAAGTGTTCCAGTGTCAAGTGTTCCAGTGTTAGTGTTCCAGTGTCAGTGTCAAGTGTTCCAGTGTTAGTGTTCCACTGTCTGTGTTCCAGTGTTAGTGATCCAGTGTTAGTGTTCCAGTGTCAGTGTTCCAGTGTTAGTGTTCCAGTGTCAGTGTTCCAGTGTCAAGTGTTCCAGTGTTAGCGTTCCAGTGTTAGTGTTCCAGTGTTAGTGTTCCAGTGTTAGTGGTCCAGTGTCAAGTGTTCCAGTGTTAGTGTTCCAGTGTCAGTGTTCCAGTGTCAAGTGTTCCAGTGTTAGTGTTCCAGTGTTAGTGTTCCAGTGTTAGTGTTCCAGTGTCAGTGTTCCAGTGTCAAGTGTTCCAGTGTTAGTGTTCCAGTGTCAAGTGTTCCAGTGTTAGCGTTCCAGTGTTAGTGTTCCAGTGTTAGTGTTCCAGTGTTAGTGTTCCAGTGTTAGTGTTCCAGTGTCAGTGTTCCAGTGTCAAGTGTTCCAGTGTCAGTGTTCCAGTGTTAGTGTTCCAGAAATTAATTCTTAACCAAACTACCATCACTCAGTAATAATGGTAGAATTACCCACAAAATTTTAAGCAAATAGACACATGCAATAAATGTAACCTTTTATTGTGGCAACGCTTCACTCTCCAGGAGCTTTGTCAATCTTGACAAAGCTCCTGGAGAGCGAAACGTTGCCACAATGCCACATTAGTTGCATCTGTGTCCATTTACCTAACACAGCTTCACTTCCAGTTCTTAAGTACATACGTTGTTTTATCTTGGTCATCTGAGTTACAATAACAACAAGACAGCAATCTGAAAATTAAATTAATATTCATCTTTGTTCACCTTGGAACACTAGTAAGTCGCTTCAGGTTCAACGTCCACCTCGGCTGTGTTCAAACCAGTTCACTTGCTCTAACTGCAATATTCAACATACCAGGAACACTGTTGTAATAAGATCACAGTAACTATATCACAATGTACAAAAACAACCTGTGAAAAAAGTAGTGAACTTCCAGGCGCTCTCATGACTTCTCACATTATTAAGGTCATTGATAATGCGAGAAATCACGAAAGCGTTTGGAAGTTTACTATTTTTTTTTCACAGTGGCTTTTATGTATATCAAAAACACTGTTCACCTGTTCTTACTGCAATATTCAACGTGCCAGAAACACTTTCAAAAAATTTTGAACTAGAATGTGACCCGCGTGCCAAGCGGGTATCAAAAAAAAAAAAAAAAAACTGAATTTAAGAATTCTAGATCTTACATCATAGAAAACTTAATCCTGAACTTGATAATAATTTGTAATAACTTCTTTATTTGGAAAATAATTATAATTTGTCCTGTTGTAGTTTGTGAGGCAGAGTCTTAATGTAGATATTTTTAAACATGTTTAATATTAATTAATATTTTAAAAAACATCGGCTAGTATTGGCAGTTTTTTCACCGATATCGTAAAAATAGTCGATACCAATACTACGGCACATGCCTAGTATATGCGTATATTATATATCAATAACAACACTGCGACTAGCTGGGGGAACGAATCCCTGTTGTTTCAGCCCGCCTCATGATGAGCGAAAATTCACGACGCTCTAACCCTTGGACCATCCAAGAATCATGTACCCAGCAGAGCTACATGTTGTTCTGTGATCTATGGACATACGATGGTGTGGGTGCCTTAGAGCTAATTTCCTTCTACTCCCCGTTTGGTGTACTACCCTCCACGAGCAGTATATATGGTATTGTAATCACGAACGACTGGTATTTAATCAATAACAACACTACGACTAGCCAGGGGATCGAACCCGCGTTGTTAACCCGCCTCACGGTGAGCGAAAATTCACGACGCTCTAACCCAATGGACCATAAAATCCTACAAAAATCGTCTATCATATGTCCTCGGATCATGGTACAAAACCTACCTCTGCTGGGTGCGTGATTTTTGTAGGATTGTGTGGTCCAGTGAGTTAGAGTGTCATGAATTTTCGCTCACCATGAGGCGGGCTGCAACAACACAGGTTCGATCCCCTGGCTTGTCGCAGTGTTGTTTTTAAATACCACTCGTTCATGGTTACAATAATATATATTATACCTAAAGTCAGTGCCGGATCAGCCGGGCTGTGGCTCGTACGTTGGACTGCGTGCGGCTAGCAGTAACAGCCTAGTTGATCAGGCCCTGATCCATCGGGAGGCCTGGTCATGGACCGGGCCGCGGGGGCGTTGATCCCCGGAATAACCTCCAGGTATATATATATATAATTAGTGCCGAATAGGTAAAACTGGTCAATTAGCAAGAGCTCATTTAAAATTAAGTCCTTTCAAAAAAATTTTCTTATACATTTATATATTCTTTCATTTATGTTAATATAAAAATGAATGATTTTGTACCAAAGAACCTTAGGAAATTTACCTAACCTTATTATAACAAGTGTAATTTAATTGATCTAAAACCAACTAAATATATTTTAGATAAGTTTACAATAATTTAATAATTAGCAAACAATGAAGTATATTTTTTCGTTATGTTCAGAATGATTTTTGAGAAATTATTACATACACAAATTTTCGCATGCTTTATACGGCAAGACGAGCTTTGCCATTTAAGCCAAAACAGCAAGTTTTACCTATTCGGCACGACACTCTGTGTGTGGTTGGGGGAGAGGGTAAAAAATAGTATTGAAGAGGTTGTTAGAGCCATGATTCAGCAGCAGAATAATTTTCTCGGTGATTCAAGGATGTAATGACAAAAGTGAGAACTCCTGCACTGCTCTCATACAGCTCTCTCAAGGCTCTCACATACGGCTCTCTCACGGCTCTCACATACGGTTCTCTCACGGCTCTCACATACGGCTCTCTCATGGCTCTCACATACGGCTCTCTCACGGCTCTCACATACGGCTCTCTCACGGCTCTCACATACGGCTCTCACATACGGCTCTCGCATACGGCTCTCACATACGGCTCTCTCAAGGCTCTCACATACGGCTCTCTCGAGGCTCTCACATACGGCTCTCACATACGGCTCTCTCATGGCTCTCATATACGGCTCTCTCATTGCTCTCACATACGGCTCTCTCAAGGCTCTCACATACGGCTCTCTCACGGCTCTCGCATACGGCTCTCACGGCTCTTCCATACGGCTCTCACAGCTCTCATGGTTCTCACATATGGCTCTCTCATGGCTCTCATATACGGCTCTCTCATGGCTCTCACATACGGCTCTCTCAAGGCTCTCACATACGGCTCTCTCACGGCTCTCGCATACGGCTCTCACGGCTCTTCCATACGGCTCTCTCACAGCTCTCATGGTTCTCACATACGGCTCTCTCATGACTCTCATATACGGCTCTCTCAAGGCTCTCACATACGGCTCTCTCATGGCTCTCACATACGGCTCTCTCATGGCTCTCACATACGTCTCTCACGGCTCTCACATACGGCTCTCTCACGGTTCTCTCATGGCTCCCACATAAGGCTGTCTCATAGCTCTCACGGCTCTCTCACTGCTTTCTCATGGCTCTCACAAACGGCTCTCTCACGGCTCTTACATACGGCTCTCATGGTTCTCACATACGGCTCTTTCATGGCTCTCACATACAGCTCTCTCATGGCTCACAATCACTGGTGCTGGGTACAACATTCTCAAATCACGATATTCTTTAAAACAGCCCACGACCATTAAAACTACAAGCACTACCACCACACCTACCACAGTAACACAATGCCACAACACCTACCACCTCGACACTAAACATATCTACCACCCATATTCCCAACCATTACTATATCTACCACCACATATATCAATACCACTACTATCCCAGTCAACAACCAACATTTCCTCCCTTACCACCATCTCTTTCCTAACCCTCTTCCCCCCTAACCTCATCCACCAACGCTCCCACTCCCCCCTTCTCCTTTTCCTAACCACACACTTGCGGTCACAATGCGGGTTGCGGGTGTGACTCATTAGGATTGTGCCAAATGAACAGCAGTTTCTTGCTCTGCGGTCAAGGTTGCGGTGCCCGCACTTACTCACATGACTGCGGTTACTGGCTGCCTGAGGAATGCAGTGAGGTAGCTCACCACCACCGCTACTACTACCACTACCACAGCCACCGCCCCTAATAATTTTTATTTCTAGAAGTACATGATACAACTTATACAGACCTATCTGACATCGATGACATACTATATAGAAAGTCGCTGGTTGTAGAGAACATTTCAGGCAACTTTGGTTAATCTTGTCCCCAGGATACGACCCACACCAGTTTGCCAACATCCAGGTACCTACTTGTTGGTAGGTGAACAGCAAGTGCAAGGTAACACTACCTACCTGGAGGATATTCCGGGGATCAATGTCCCCGCGGCCCGGTCCACGACCAGGCCTCCCGGTGGATCAGGACCTGATCAATCAGGCTATTACTGCTGGCCGCACGTAGACTAACGTACGAACCACAGCCCGGCTGATCCGGCACCGACTTCAAGCATCTGCCCAGGTAGACTCCAGATAGTTCCCTCTTGAAGGCAGCCAGGGGCCTATTGGTAATTCTCTTTATGCATGGTGGGAGCCTGTTGAACAGTCTTGTGCCCCGCACGCTTATGGTGTTTTCTCTTAGTGTACCAATAGCGCCCGCCCCTACTTTTCATTGAGGTATTTTCCACCGCCTGCCATTCGGGGACTGAATCACGGACACTCATCACCGACTACACGCGGCACACTGACTTCAACACGAGTCCACGATACAAACCATATCCAAAACTTGTATTAGGTAAGAGGCCCTAAGTCACACTATACATTTTTACCTGCCTACGCTCCTGGGAGTACGAGGTAAATGACTGAAAGCATTCCCAATAACTTAAGTGCTCAACGTACATGTACACTCTCCGTGTCTGCAACTTCTGCCTTTAAAAATGGGTTGTCAGTGTACATCAATACTGTAGTCTAGAGTGTACAAGTGTTTTAAAGAATACCAACATTGGCTTGATATCTCGAATTTCAGTTATTAATGTTCCTTGCTATTGTGATAGCAACACTTGTGTTACTGGAACGTAAACGCCGAGCTCCCTGGCGCTGGTGATTCGGTTTACCTGGTAGCTGCCACGGGCTTGTTGCTGGCGGCCCGCTGGCCCACATATCCATCAAAGCCTGGTTGATCTGGCACTTGGCGGAGGTATTTGCCAAGCTTCTTCTTGAAGACTTCTAAACTTGTTCAGGCAGTGTGCCTGGTATCTGAACATTTAAATGGTATAAAATACCGACAGGTTGTTAGGTAAGACACATATGCAACAGTTAGGTATCTTTATTGTGAAACGTTTCGCCTACACAGTAGGCTTCTTCAGTCAAGTACAGAACAGTTGATAGAAGCAGAAGATACTTGAAGACGATGTAATCAGTCCATCACCCTTAAAGTTTTGAGGTGGTCAGTCCCTCAGTCTGGAGAAGAGCATTGTTCCTTAGTATGAAACAATATGGAGAAGAAGTGACAGGATGGAGCTTTTTATAGTGCCAAGAGGTGAGACGTAGGCCACTAGGAGAGGTAAGAACTCAGATGTTGAGAAGTCAGGTCCCTCTCAAATCCAGCCCCCCTCACTAGTGGAAGTTGTCGAAGTAGATTGCAAGTCTGTACCAAGATACAGATTTGAGAGGGACCTGACTTCTCAACATCTGAGTTCTTACCTCTCCTAGTGGCCTACGTCTCACCTCTTGGCACTATAAAAAGCTCCATCCTGTCACTTCTTCTCCATATTGTTTCATACTAAGGAACAATGCTCTTCTCCAGACTGAGGGACTGACCACCTCAAAACTTTAAGGGTGATGGACTGATTACATCGTCTTCAAGTATCTTCTGCTTCTATCAACTGTTCTGTACTTGACTGAAGAAGCCTACTGTGTAGGCGAAACGTTTCACAATAAAGATACCTAACTGTTGCATATGTGTCTTACCTAACAGCCTGGTATCTTCTGGGCTCAGTCTGCCCACGGCGCCCCGGCTTTTCACTGGGTTTATTTTACATATTTTTTACGTGTCTGTCACTCGAGCATGTTGCTATGGCAGTGCGCTCACTGGAACTAGTCCTTCAAGTACTTTCCTCGTATATATTATCCATCTTTTTGCCAGCTGAGATAAGTTGGCTTTGAGTAACCTTGTGATCTTTTTTGTAACGTTAAGTGTGAAATACGACGTCTCAGATGAGCTACAACCATGTATAAGTAAGTTAGGGTGAAAGCAAAAAAGTGCCAGTAAACAAGTGGATACGATAGAAAACTGACGTTGGAAACTAAACGGTCTTCAGACAGATGCATTTTTGAGAATGTGAATATAAACAAAGAAGTGTTTCACAGACATTCAAACATAACAAGTGGAATATGTTAGTAAAAAAGAGATTAATATTTCGTTTTATAATACTGAAGATCAATATTAAAGGTAAATAGGAGAAAATTAAAAGAAAAAAAAGAACAAAAAAAGTTATTACTGCTACTGAGTCTGGTAACTACCATCACTGACGAAGTTCTTAATTTCAAATTATTTAGTAAACTTGTTAATCACTAAGTGAACACAGACTTTTAACATATAAAATATACAAGACTATATAGCCTATATGGTTCAGTGTTAAGGGAGGTTGTGTGGACCTGTGTGACTTGGCAGAAATCAAGGGAAACATGTTGGATATAGCACAAGGAAAACGGTTTCCAGAAATGGAAAGAGGATGAAATTAAGTTAGGATAAAGCACAGATGGAGGACAGAAATCACCGTACTGTTCTTCAGGACGTGTGTGCTAACTGTGGGTAAGGAGACAAATTGGACAAATTCCTCCGCATGTTCGAGATTCTCAGATTCAATATTTGGACTGGGTTTTCTGTAATAGGGATAAGAAGGCAAGACAGAGGAAGTGTCTTCCTAGAGTAGGTTTGGGTGATGTAGTAAACAGGTTGGATAACATCATGTCAGGTACTGAGAACCCCCATTATTTGCCTCTGTGGTGGAAGTGGGAGAAATGCAGGAGAGAAGAGTTGCTGGTCAAAAACAAGGAAGTTATTGATCTGATTAAGTCAAAGAAAGGAACCCCGATCATATGTAGAATTTTACATAGACGGAGAAAGTGAAGTGAACGGATGTTTAGGGCAAATTGCCGGCGAGACATGTACTGCAAGAAACGTGACGTTCCAGTCACTGACAAACTGGGATAACATATATGACAAACATTTGTAGATGTTATGGAACTTCAGGAGGATTTAAACAAACTCTATTCTTGGTCAGAAAAGTGGCAGATGCAGTTCAATGTAGATAAATGCAAGGTTCTGAAGCTTGGGAGTGCCCATAACCCTAGTACTTATAAGTTAAATGATGTAAAACTTAGCCATACAGATTGCGAAAAGGACTTGGGGGTTATGGTGAGCAGCAACCTTAAACCAAGACAGCAATGCCTAAGCGTACGTAATAAGGCAAATAGATTACTGGGATTTATATCAAGAAGTGTAAGCAACAGAAGTCCAGAGGTCATACTGCAGCTTTATACATCATTGGTAAGGCCTCACCTAGATTATGCAGCTCAGTTCTGGTCTCCATATTACAGAATGGACATAAATTCGTTAGAAAACATTCAGCATAGGATGACTAAATTAATACATAGCATTAGAAATCTTCCTTATGAAGAAAGATTGAAGACTCTTAAGTTACATTCACTTGTTAGACGAAGAATGAGGGGAGACCTGATCGAAGTGTATAAGTGGAAGATAGGTATTAATAAACGGGATATTAATAAGGTCTTGAGGATGTCTCTCCAAGAGAGAACCCGCAGTAATGGATTTAAATTAGATAAGTTTAGATTTAGAAAGGACATAGGAAAGTATTGGTTTGGAAATAGGGTAGTTGATGAGTGGAACAGTCTACCTAGTTGGGTTATTGAGGCTGGGACTTTGAGTAGTTTCAAATTTAGGTTGGATAAGTACATGAGTGGGAGGGGTTGGATTTGAGTGGGACTTTCACATCAGAGCTTATTTCTTGGGTGGCATTGAAAATTGGGTTGGGCAAATGTTTTGTTAGTGGGATGAATTGTAAAGGACCTGCCTAGTATGGGCCAACAGGCCTCCTGCAGTGTTCCTCCTTTCTTATGTTATGTTCTTATTTGTATGCAATGGATGAGGTGCATCTCTGGCACAGCAGTGACAGCACTGACCCGTTCAGTCGAAGGAGTTACTGCTAAATTGTTTAAGACTTTAAATAGACTGGAGATAGAGGTATATGTGTGTTGGGAAACAAAGGTGTTACAGTTCTAGGGTCGGAGTAAGTGAAAGTTACCAAGATATATTAGATAAACTTTCAGAAAACAAGACAGCTCATAAGATAGTTCCTCATAAAAACAGGAAAATTGGTCTACAAACAAAACGACAGTTGAGAGAAGTAAGGTAAAAACTTCCTTAGTATCTATTATAAAAATAGCTTGAGTGCAATAAATAAAATAGATGAACTAAGATTAATTGCATGTGCAAGAAACATATTATTGCAATAAGTGAAACCCGGTTTCATCTTAACAAATTGGGATATGACTGCTGTATCTCACATACTGGGGGTATAAATTATTCCACACTGAGAGAGTTAACAGGACAGGGGCGGAGTTGCTATGTACGATAGAAGCCCGGTAGCTCAGTGGTAATGCACTGGACCTGTTAATCTCGGGACCACGTTCGAGCCTCCCGTCCACTTCTCTGTTTATTCATGTAACGGAAAATTTAAAGTACTGCATCAGGAACGATATAAAGACAGATGGGACAGACAAGGAATCTGGTTGTAGTTTCTCGAAGGACATGAAAAGCTAATCTTAAGTGTGATCTACATAACCCAGATAGTGACCATGGTGAGCTTCTTTGGGACGAAACAACTTCGGTATCTAGAAACGAAAATGTAGTTCTGATGGGAGATTTTTAATTTTAGCCAAATACCAATTTCAGCAATTTGACAGGTAATCTAGTCCAGCGAGTTTCTTGAAATGGTCCAGGATTGCTTTTTACCTTGTGCAAGAACCAGAGTAAATAATCTGCTGGACTTGCTACTGGCAAAAAAGGAATTGCTGATGATAATATTGAGGTTAATGAAGAGCTTTGAGAAAGTGGTCACAAATCACTGTTTTAATATCACATATAAATTACCTCAATAACTATAACAAAATTTAGGTCCCCAATTTTCGTGCTGCATATTATGTGGAGGTCAGGGATTACTTTAGAAGGATAGACTGAGGTAACCTGACTGGCGACTATCATGAGGGAGACAGGATAGGTGGTGGTGATGGTTGTCAATATAACATTTTCCACAGCATTGTACAACCTGGCCAAACTGCATATATTCATTAAACAAAATTTAAATCTAAGATGAAAGACCCTAAATGGTTTCAAGAGAAGCATTTACAGGCGAATCAAAAGAAGCGAGAGTCGCCTTACTGAACAATATTCAATATTCAGCTTAAGATGAAGTAAAAATTAAAAAAAATAAATTTTGGTTGAGAGGGAATTACAGATCAATCCTAAGTTTCAAGTATACAGGAATAATATTAGCGAAAAGATAAGTCCAATGAAATACAACTCAGATCAGTTGACTGTTAGTGACAAAAAAATGTGGACTATTTTCAATATTTATTTCCTTTCTGTTTTTACACAAGAAAATACAAACAAAATTCCAGAACTCAATAATTATATTGATCAGGACGAACATAAATTATGTAATAAAGTCAGTAGTTACTTGGTCCTCAAACAAGTAAACAAATTGACGTTAAACAAATCACCGGGACCTGATGAGCTGTTTTCAAGGATTCTAAAGGAATGTGAGAAGGAACTTAGCAAACTATTAGCTAGTCTCCAACACAAACAGGTGTCGTACCGGATAAATAGAAGGGGCAGATAAGTCCTTATCTTCAAATTAGTATCTCAATCAATTCGAAGTTACCATGAATGATACAATGTTATCAACAAAATTATTAACCTTAGATCAATATAAAAGATACGACACTGTGTATATGAACTTCACTAAGACCTCTCATAAAGGTCGACACAAGAGACTGATAAAGAAGCAGCGGTACAAGAAAGAAAAACAATCTCCTGTGTTGGGTCATGGCTGATCGATAATTTTTAGTTTAGTATGTTTATTATGCACTTCAGACTCATCCTGTGGACGGTAGTCAAAAGATTACAGAGGTACATAATGGGCCCAGGGACTGGACCCGACAAGCAACAGAAAGTTTACAATAATGGGAAGAAATCGGAATGGGGATCTGTTACGTGTAGTGTGCCACAGAGGTCAGTTGTTGAGGGAATAACAACATAATTAAATTTGCGGATAAAATTAAAATACGCGGTTTAACATTTTCTGAAGTGTACACACTAAAAGGCTACAGGATGACCTGGATAGGTTATGTTGTGGCAGAAGTGACATATGCAACCCATTGGAGGCAAGTGTAAGGTTCTAAACCTAGGAAAAAGAAATAACTATGCCATTCATTAGCTAAACAACGTAGATCTTTGTCAAAGTGAATGTGAAAAAGGTCTAGCAGTGCTGGTTAATAGAAATTTAAAGTTAAGATAACAGTGCATAAGCGTTCATAATAAAGTTAATAAGATTCTTGGCTTCATATCAATAAGTATAAATAACAGAAGTCCGAAGGTTATACATATAACCAAGCTTTCTTACACTAGCAGCCTCTCTTCACCGAGCAGTAAATAGGTACGTGGGTGGAAGATGTCGTGAAATGGTGGGATTGTGTAGCCAAGGAAAGGATTAGGAAATATTATGTGAGGGAAGGTAAACTTGTATACTGCAACTTTATATATCGTTGGTTAGACCTCATTTCAATTACGCTGCTCGGTTGTGGTCTCCATATTACAGGATAGACATAAATGCCCAAGAATATATGTAGACAAGGATGACGAAGCTGATTCCATGCATCATTAATCTTTCCTAGGAAGATATGCTGAAGACAGTGAACTTGTACTATAGGATTAGGGATGTGATCGAGGCAGGAAGAAAGGCACACGACTAGGGATATGATCGAGATGTACAAGTGGAAAACAGGAATATATAATGGAGAATATAGATAGCGTGTTGAAAAAAATTTAACCAACAATGGATTCAAGTTGGAAAAATTCAGATTTAGAATGGATACTGGGAGGTACTGCTTTGGCAATAGAGTTGTAGACGAGTGGAACAAACTTCCAGGTAGCATCACCGAGGCAAGAACTTTGGGAGGTTTTAAATATACGTTAGACGAGTACATACGTGGATGGGTCTGAGTTAGACCTACCTAGCATGGGCCAGTAGACCTACTGCAGCATTCTTTCATTCTTATATACCTTCATACTTTTGATGAGCTTCTAGAGTTTTTCTACTTCCGGAGCCCAGCCATGGACCAGGTTCGTCTGGTGCTTGCCTGGTCAACCACGCTGTTCCTGCTGATGGCCCGATGACTCGTATATCCATCATAGCCTGGTTGATCTGGCACCTGGTGAAGATACGTGTCCAGTTTCCTCTTGAAGACCTTTACACTTGTCCCAGCAGTGTTTCTGATATCTTCTGGTAAGATGTTGAATAGTCTGGAGCCACAGACGTTGATACAGTGTTCTCTTACTGTGCCCACAGCACCCTTGCTTTTCACTGGGTTTATTTTGCATTCTTCTCATATCTTTCATTCCAGTGTGCTCTTACGGCAATGTTCAGATTTGGGACACGTCCTTCAAGTACTTTCCAGGTATATCTCATCATCTCTCTCTCTCTCTCTCTTTCCTCCACTCCAGTGAGTATATGTTTAAGACTTTAAGGGGTTCCCAGTAATTTAAATGCTCTACTGGCTCTACCTGAGCCAATAAAGCAGCATGATCCTCCACCTACATAACACAGGATCCTCCACTTACACAACATAGGATCCTCTACCTGCATAACACAGGATCCTCCACCTACACAACACAGGATCCTCCACCTACACAACATAGGATCCTCCACCTACACAACATAGGATCCTCCACCTACACAACATAGGATCCTCCACCTACACAACATAGGATCCTCCACCTACATAACACAGGATCCTCCTACACAAAGGATCCTACACAACACAGGATCCTCCACCTACACAACACAGGATCCTCCACCTACACAATACAGGATCCTCCACCTACACAACACAAGATCCTCCACCTACACAAAACAGGATCCTCCACCTACATAACACAGGATCCTCCACCTACACTACACAACACAGGATCCTCTACCTACACAACACAGGATTTTCTACCTACACAACACAGGATTCTCTACCTACACAACACAGGATTCTCTACCTACACAACACAGGATCCTTCACCTACACAACACAGGATCCTTCACCCACACAACACATATCCCCCACCTACATAACACAGGATAATCTACCTACACATGATCCTCCACCTACATAGCACATGATCCTCTACCTACATAATACAGGATAATCTACCTACACAACACATGATCCTCCACCTACATAACACAGGATCCTCTACCTACACATGATCCTCCACCTACATAACACACGATCCTCTACCTACATAATACAGGATCCTCCACCTACACAACACGTGATCCTCCACTAATACAACTATCTGCTTTCCTCATCGTAACAACACACCTGCGCCCCTCCCACTATCATACCTCTTCCACCCACATACCCCCCCTTTCCATCCACACACTGCAAGTAATATATATACCATTCGAACCTATACACAACCCCCTGCCACTAACACACCACTCCAACCACACACCTTCTCATCCCTACACCGTCACTCCAAGTCACCTGTAATTTACCTGTAACCTGTACCGAGAGTTTACCTATTCTCCTGTTGATTACCTTGTTGCTGGCAGCCTGCTGGCCCACACAGTTTGTTGACCCGGTACATGGCGTATGTAATGATCCAGTTTCATCTCAAAAACCTCTAAACTTGTTCTGGCAATATTTCGGATAACTGCCAGTAGCTGGTTGAATACTCTAGAACCACGGATATTGACACAGTGCTCTCTTATTGTGCGCACGACGCCACTGCTTTTCACTGGGTTTATTTTACACTTCCATATCTCTCACTGAAGTAAGTTGTAATGGTAGTTTGTAGATTTGCGACTTAGCTTTCAAGTATCTTACATGTACAAATTATCACACGTCTACCTTCTTTTCAGAGAATACATTCCCAGTACTTCGAGGTGTTGCTAGTAGTTTAAATGATTTAGTGGTTCTATGTGGGCAGCACGCACTCTTGTGCATACATTACCACCCACACACATACCCACACAACACACACACACACACACACACACACACACACACACACACACACACACACACACACCACCACCCACACACACACACACACACCCACCCACACCACACACCACACACACACCACACACACACCCAACCCACCACCCACACACACACACACACCACCCACACACACCACACACACCACCCACACACCACCCCACCACACCACCCACAACACACATCCACCACCCACACAACACCAACCCTCACACCCACACACCCACCACCCACACACAACCTACCACACACGCACACCCACCACCCCACACACACGCACACCCACCACCCACACACCACGCACAACCACCAACCACACACACCAACCACCACACACGCACACCCACCACACCCACAACACACACACACACCACCACACCACCCACACACACACACACACACACACCACCCACCACACCACACAACACACACCACCCACACAACAACCACCACACACCACACCCACCACCCACCACACACACCACAACCCACCACCCACACACACGACACACCCACCACCCACACACAAACCACCACACACGCACACCCACCACCCACACACACACACACACCACCCACACACACACACACACACACCCACACACCACCCACACACACACACACACACACCCACCACCCACACACACACACACCCACCCACACACACACACACCACCACCCACACACACCACACCCCCCACCCACACACACACACTCCACCACCCACACACACCACCCCACACCACACCCACCCACCCACCACACCCACACACACCTACCCCACAACCCACACCCCACACCCACCACCCACACACAACCTACCACACACGCACACCCACCACCCCCACACACACACACACACACCCACCCACACACACACACCACACACCACACACCCACACACACACACACCACCCACACACAACCACCACACACGCACACCACCACCCACACACACGCACACCCACCACCCACACACACGCACACCCACCACCCACACACACACACCACCCACACACACACACCACCCACACACACACACCACCACACACCCACCACCCACACACACACCCACCTACCACACACCTACCACCCACACCCACCACCCACACACACACACCACCCACACACACACACACACACACCACCCACACACACCTACCCACCACACACACACACACACACACACCACCCACACCACACACACACACACCACCCAACACACACACCCACCCACCACACATACACCCACCACCCACACACCCACCACCCACACACACACCTACCAAACACACGCACACACACCCACCACCCACACACACACCTACCAAACACACGCACACACACCCACCACCCACACACACCCACCACCCACACACCTACCACACACCCACCACTCACACACACCTACCCACCACCCACACACACACACACCACCCACACACACCCACCACCCACACGCACACACCTACCACACACCCACCACCACACACACACACCTACCCACCACACACACACACACACACACACACCCATCACCCACACACACCACCCACACACACCCACCACCCAGAGTGTCACATTACCAGCAGAGTGACCGCACACTTCCGCTCACAGTAGCTGAGACAAGCACATAATGTTACCTCTGTTTTCTTTTCATAGAATCGTGTAACCCAAGTCTTCCTCGTCTTGGATCCATTACTCTCGTGCACACAGGTGCGGTACACGGCACACAGGTGCGGTACACGGCACACAGGTGCGGTATACGGCACACAGGTGCGGTACACGGCACACAGGTGTGGTACACGGCACTCAGGTGCGGTACACGGCACGCAGGTGCAGTATACGGCACACAGGTGCGGTACACGGCACACAGGTGCGGTACACGGCACACAGGTGCGGTACACGGCACACAGGTGCGGTACACGGCACACAGGTGTGGTACACGGCACACAGGTGCGGTACACGGCACACAGGTGCGGTACACGGCACACAGGTGCGGTACACGGCACACAGGTGCGGTATACGCGATCACAAGTAGTGTGTACAGTAATCAGGTATAGAACACGAGAGACACGTGATTTAGACAATACTCCCAGGTTATGTACAACACAGGCAACACTCCCACATTACGTAAAGGACCTGGGGGTGAATATATCACCAAACATATCGCCAGAACAGCAGGATGTACAAGACTGGCAGACAACATGTACAGCGAGTACCAGTGTGAAAGACAGTCACATGAGAGTGAAGGATATATATATATATATATATATATATATATATATTATATATATATATATATATATATATATATATATATATATATATATATATCAAATTGGGAGGAGGAGTATGGAAGAAGTGAATGTTTTCAGATACTTGGGAGTTGACGTGTCGGCGGATGGATTTATGAAGGATGAGGTTAATCATAGAATTGATGAGGGAAAAAGGTGAGTGGTGCGTTGAGGTATATGTGGAGACAAAAAACGTTATCTATGGAGGCAAAGAAGGGAATGTATGAAAGTATAGTAGTACCAACACTCTTATATGGATGTGAAGCTTGGGTGGTAAATGCAGCAGCGAGGAGACGGTTGGAGGCAGTGGAGATGTCCTGTCTAAGGGCAATGTGTGGTGTAAATATTATGCAGAAAATTCGGAGTGTGGAAATTAGGAGAAGGTGTGGAGTTAATAAAAGTATTAGTCAGAGGGCTGAAGAGGGTTGTTGAGGTGGTTTGGTCATTTAGAGAGAATGGATCAAAGTAGAATGACATGGAAAGCATATAAATCTATAGGGGAAGGAAAGAGGGGTAGGGGTCGTCCTCGAAAGGGTTGGAAAGAGGGGGTAAAGGAGGTTTTGTGGGTGAGGGGCTTGGACTTCCAGCAAGCGTGCATGAGCGTGTTAGATAGGAGTGAATGGAGACGAATGATACTTGGGACCTGACGATCTGTTGGAGTGTGAGCAGGGTAATATTTAGTGAAGGGATTCAGGGAAACCGGTTATTTTCATATAGTCGGACTTGAGTCCTGGAAATGGGAAGTACAATGCCTGCACTTTAAACGAGGGGTTTGGGATATTGGCAGTTTGGAGGGATATGTTGTGTATCTTTATACGTATATGCTTCTAAACTGTTGTATTCTGAGCACCTCTGCAAAAACAGTGATAATGTGTGAGTGTGGTGAAAGTGTTGAATGATGATGAAAGTATTTTCTTTTTGGGGATTTTCTTTCTTTTTTTTTTGGGTCACCCTGCCTCGGTGGGAGACGACCGACTTGTTGAAAAAAAAAAAATATATATATCGTGCTGAATAAGTAAAACTTGTGATTTTGGCTTCAATAGCAATGCTCTTCTTGCCGAATAGGGCAAGTGAAAATTTGTGTATGCAATAATTTCGCAACAAATCATTCTGAACCTAACGAAATAAAAATATTTCATTGTATTTGTTTATTAAATTATTGTAAACTTAGGTAAGTTTCCTAAGGTTCTTTTCGTACAAAATCATTAATGAAAAAAATAAATATTTAAAAGTATAAGAGAAAATCTTAGAAGGACTTAATTTTAAGTGAGTTTGTGCTAACTGACCAGCTTTACCTATTCGGCACGACATTAATGTGTATGAAAAATGTAAACGCTATAATATATATTATACATGAAAGCTATACTGTATACTATATTATAAATGAAAAATATAAAATGGCGACTTGTCTTGTGATGACAACGGTTATTGAAGAGGAAATTAAACAAGTATCTCTACCAAGTGCCAGATCAACAAGGCTGAGATGAGTATGTGGGCCAGGGGAAGGTCAGCAGCAACAATCTGGTTGATCAGGTAAGCACCGGACAAGCCTGGCTAGTACCAGAAATGAGAGGAATGCACTGTGAAGAGAGGGAACATAACCTGGCGACCTCAGAGGAGAGAAATATAAGGAAAGACATCTTTGCTACGTACAAAATCTTAAGAGGAATTAATAGGGCGGATGAAAACATTGTTTAAATTAAGAAGACCGGGAGCAAAACACTGATGGGCCATAGGTATGCAAGGAAGTATTTTACTTTTAAGGTGATTCAAAAGTGGAATGACTTGGATGAGGAAGTGTAGGAGGCAAATTCAATGCACAGCTTCAAGAATAGATTTGAAAAGGCCCAAGAGGCCAGAAGCCAGTTATGCCGATCATAGCAGTCTAGTAGGTGGAGCCAGGAGCTGAGCATCGACTCCCGTAAACAACTCGGAGAGTACAAAAAAAACACCACTCCCAGGCTACGTCCAACACAAACACCACTCCCAGGCTACGTCCAACACAAACACCACTCCCAGGCTACGTCCAAAACAAACACCACTCCCAGGCTACGTCCAACACAAACACCACTCCCAGGCTACGTCCAACACAAACACCACTCCCAGGCTACGTCCAACACAAACACCACTCCCAGGCTACGTCCAACAAACACCACTCCCAGGCTACGTACAACACAAACACCACTCCCAGGCTACGTCCAACACAAACACCACTCCCAGGCTACGTCCAACACAAACACCACTCCCAGGCTACGTACAACACAAACACCACTCCCAGGCTACGTCCAACACAAACACCACTCTCAGGCTACGTACAACACAAAACACCACTCCCAGGCTACGTACAACACAAACACCACTCCCAGGCTACGTCCAACACAAACACCACTCCCAGGCTACGTACAACACAAACACCACTCCCAGGCTACGTACAACACAAACACCACTCCCAGGCTACGTCCAACACAAACACCACTCTCAGGCTACGTACAACACAAACACCACTCTCAGGCTACGTACAACACAAACACCACTCCCAGGCTACGTTACAACACAAACACCACTCCCAGGCTACGTCCAACACAAACACCACTCTCAGGCTACGTACAACACAAACACCACTCCCAGGCTACGTCCAACACAAACACCACTCCCAGGCTACGTACAACACAAACACCACTCCCAGGCTACGTCCAACACAAACACCACTCCCAGGCTACGTCCAACACAAACACCACTCTCAGGCTACGTCCAACACAAACACCACTCCCAGGCTACGTACAACACAAACACCACTCCCAGGCTACGTCCAACACAAACACCACTCTCAGGCTACGTACAACACAAACCACTCTGAGGCTACGTCCTACACTCTCCGGACTCCCCCTACTATCACCGGGTGTGGCATGTCCACTCAGGTAACGTGGCGGACCGCAAGTGACGTGTCGAGTGTCTGACTCCGTGTCAGACTAGTCCCAGTGCTGAAAGCCCACCTTCAATTTTTATCTTATATATATATATATATATATATATATATTATATATATATATATATATATGTCGTGCCGAATAGGCAGAACTTGCGATCTTGGCTTAAATAGCAAGGTTCATCTTGCCATATAGGACAAGTGAAAATTTGTGTATGCAATAATTTCGCCAAAATCATTCTGAACCTAACGAAAACAATATATTTCATTGTGTTTGTTTAGTATTAAATTACGGTAAACAAATCTAAAATATATTTAGTTGGTTTAGGCTAAAATAAATTGCTCTTGTTATAATAAGGTTAGGTAAGTTTTCTAAGATTCTTTTGGTGCAAAATTAAATTTTTTTACATTAACATTGATGAAAAATATATATCTTTAAACGTATAAAAGAAAATTTCAGAAAGGACTTAATTTTAAATGAGTTCTTGCTAATTGACCAGTTTTACATATTCGGCACGACATATATATATATATATATATATTATATATATTATATATATATATATATTATATATATATATATATATATATATATATGCAATAAGATCACAGTAAACAGGTGATTTCAAAATATGCAAAACAACCACTCTGAAAGAATAGAGAAATTCCAAGCGCTTTCGTGACTACTCACATTATCAAGGAACTTGGTTGATAAATTAAGCTCCTTGACTGACTTAAATGATTTTAACATGGTTAGTTTTGATGTTACTTCCTTGTTTACGAAAGTTCCTGTTGATGATTTATTAAGTTTCTTATCTGAAGAACTCGTTAACTATGATTTACCATTGCCAGTTCCTACTATCATTAAACTTATTAAACTTTGCATTGTTGATCCAAAATTTGTATTTAATGATAAGTTTTACACTCAGAAGTTTGGTATGGCAATGGGAAATCCTCTTTCACCTGTTCTTAGTAACCTATACATGGAATTTTTTGAAACAAGGTTGCTTAACACAATCCTCCCTAATAGAGCTAAATGGTTCAGATATGTTGATGATATTTTGTGTCTTATGCCCAAAAATGTAGATATACACCATTTCCTTGGAAAATTAAATAGCTTAGCCCATTCTATAAACTTTACTGTTGAGTTTGAAGAAAATAACTCATTGCCTTTTCTAGATGTTTTAATTATTACGGGTAATAATGAATTCAAATTTAAAATTTACAGAAAACCTACAAATAACTGTTCCTATGTCCACTATTATTCCTCGCATCAAGATAGAGTCAAACTGTCTGTTTTCTCATCAATGTTTTTGAGAGCTTTACGAATTTGTAGTCCTGAGTTCATAGATGAGGAAATATCCAAAATTTATGAAATAGGTAATGATTTAAAATACCCAAGAAATGTAATTGATAAATCTTTTAAAGTTGCTAGAAACACTTTTTATAATCCAAAAAGGGACAACCAGCCTTATTCAACTAAAAATATGTTGGTTCTCCCTTACCATGAAAACTTGGTTGATATGCGTTCTCTTCTTAAGACTTTTAATATTAAAGTTGTATTCAAAAATCTTGATACAGTGAAAAAACTTTTGATAAAGAATTCCCCCCAAAATGCTGATGGATGTGTCTATAAGATTCCTTGTAAAATTTGCGATAAAGTTTATTACGGTCAAACTGGAAAAATCTCGAACTAAGATTAAAACAACATAAATATAGCATTAGAACTGGACAAGATTCCAATGCTCTATTTATTCATGTAAGAGATTTTAACCATCCAATTGATTTTCAAAAAGTTGAGAAAGTAGTATCAAGCAAGTCCATGGTCGACAGGAATATAATTGAATCTTGTTTCATAAAAAGCAGTTTTGACAATAATATGAATATTTCCTATGGTTTATATAAATTAGATCCATTTATAATTAATAGAATTTGGGAAGAATTTAATAATACACCGGACAAATAATAATTTTTAAATTTTCTTGGGTAGAATATCTTGGGGGTGAGTTGTGCAAGGGACCTATCCAAGTTGGGTCGCCGCGCGTCACGTGTTTAACCGTTGTGGGATCTGATAGTGAGGTGCTGGCCTGACCCCTTATATAGCTTCCTTGGATGCTTTACTTTCATAGTTCCTTGATACTGTGAGTATGACTTAAGAAATCGTAATGACACGATTGCGACGGGCTGGAGTTTTGAGACTCTATGACCGCGGGTTCAATCCCGGCCGGGGGTATGGTTTATACTGTGAGTAGTCACGAAAGCGCTTGAAATTTCTCTATTCTTTCAGAGTGGTTGTTTTGCATATATATATATATATATATATATATATATATATATATATATATATATATATATATATATATATATATATATATATATATACAAATGCAACCACGAAACAAGCGATTAGCAAACTGCGGCTGGCCGAACCCTGGACCATACAATCGTTCAAACATCATGTACCTAACTGAACTAGACATGTTTCATGATACAAGGGCATATGTGACCGTGGTGTGTATATATGTGTGTGTGTGTGAGAGAGAGTATGTATATCTTTATTGCAACACGAAAGGCTTAGAGCTATTATTCAACTCCCCGCTGTGTTTATATATATATATATATATATGTCGTGGCGAATAGGCAGAACTTGCGATCTTGGCTTAAATAGCAACGCTCATCTTGCCATATAGGACAAGTGAAAATTTGTGTATGCAATAATTCTGCCAAAATCATTCTGAACCTAACGAAAAAAATATATTTCACTGTGTTTATTAAATTACTGTAAACAAATCTAAAATATATTTAGTTAGGTTAGACTAAAATAAATTGTTCTTGTTATAATAAGATTAGGTAAGTTTTCTAAGATTCTTTTGGTGCAAAATTAAAATTTTTTACATTATCATTAATGAAAAAATACATCTTTAAACGTATAAGAGAAAATTTTTAGAAAGGACTTAATTTTAAATGAGTTCTTGCTAATTGACCAGTTTTACATATTCGGCACGACAAATTATATATATATATATATATATATATATATATATATATATATATATATATATATATATATATATATATATATATATATTATTTATTTACTTATTTATTTATTATTGTGACCACGAACGAGTGGTATTGATCAATAACACTGCACTAGCCAAAGACTCGAACCCATGCTGCTTTGGCCTGCCTCCTGGTGGGCGAAAACACATGACGCCCTTATCCACTGACCCATACGATCCTTAAGAGTAGGGCATCCAGCGGAACTCAATGTTGTACTCCCTACCCAAGGACACTCGATGGTGTGGATAACTCTAGGCTAATTTCATTTTAGTCCCTGTTTGGAATTAGCCTAGAGTTATCCACACCATCGAGTGTCCTTGGGTAGGGAGTACAACATTGAGTTCCGCTGGATGCCCTACTCTTAAGGATCGTATGGGTCAGTGGATAAGGGCGTCATGTGTTTTCGCCCACCATGAGGCAGGCCAAAGCAGCATGGGTTCGAGTCTTTGGCTAGTGCAGTGTTATTGATCAATACCACTCGTTCGTGGTCACAATAATAAATAAATAAATAAATAAACAGATTATACATATATATATATATATATATATATATATATATATATATATATATATATATATATATATATATATATATTATATATATATATATTATATATATATATATATATATATATATATATATATATATATATATATATATATATATCGTGCCGAATATGTAAAACTGGTCAATTACCAAGAACTCATTTAAAATTAAGTAATTTCTAAAAAAATTTCTTATATGTTTAAAGATGTATTTTTTTCATTAATGTTAATGTAAAAAATTATAATTTTGCACTAAAAGCGTCTTAGAAAACTTACCTAACCTTATTATAACAAGAACAATTTATTTTGG
Organism: Cherax quadricarinatus; assembly: GCF_026875155.1. NCBI lineage: Eukaryota > Metazoa > Arthropoda > Malacostraca > Decapoda > Parastacidae > Cherax > Cherax quadricarinatus. The sequence goes on from NC_069400.1 coordinate 98,180,092, forward strand.
CCTAACCCAACTAAATATATTTTAGATTTGTTTACAATAATTTAATACTAAACAAAGACAGTGAAATATATTTTTTTTCGTTAGGTTCAGAATGATTTTGGCGAAATTATTGCATACACAAATTTTCGCTTGTCTTGTATGGCAAGATGAACGTTGCTATTTAAGCCAAGATCGCAAGTTCTGCCTATTCGGCACGACATATATATATATATATATATATATATATATATATATATATATATATATATATATATATATATATATATATATTCAATAACAACACTGCGACTAGCCAAAAACTCGAACCCATGTCGTTGTGGCCCGCCTCATGGTGAGCGAAAATCACATGATGCTCTAACCCATGAGGCGGGCCACAACGACATGGTTTCGAGTTTTTGGCTAGTCGCAGTGTTGTTATTGAATATATATATATATATATATATATATATATATATATATATTATATATATATTATATATATATATATATATATTAGATATATATATAGATATATATATATATTAGATTATATATATAGATATATATATATATATATTAGATATATATATGATATATATATATATTAGATATATATATAGATATATATATATATATTAGATATATATATAGATATATATATATAACACAGGGAGAGTTGAATAATAGCTCTAGGTTTTTCGTGTTGCAATAAATACATCAGGAGCTTGCACTGGTGCAGAAACAGAGTAGGAAATCCAGGAAGATTAGCTTAGGGGAGCGATTCTCCAGAGCATGCAGGTTCGAATCCTGCTGAGGACTGAGATTCGCTTAACAATTCTCGTACTGCAAGAAGGCATTTAATACTGAACCTTACAAATGACTGGGACATACAATAACATGGTGTGCGCTACAGTGAATCTCCCTCTCTCCCAGAGAGAGAGATATCAGAATGGGAATTGGTAACAAGGGTCAGCTCTGGAACTATTACTATTTCTGGTTTATATCAGTGGCAAACTAGAAAAGATAGATATAAATATATTCCTACTTGCATACGCAAAATTAATGAGTAAAATAAAAACTGATGAGGGCAAGGAAAGGCTACAAATGCTCCTGGCCAAATTGCCGGAGTGGTCAGACAAGTGACTACCAGAATTCAACCCCAACAAGTATAAGGTTATGAAACCTGGGGGATGAGGCAAGAACACTGAAAACTGAGTACAGACTCGGGCAAAAAAAAGGTTGCAATCCTCACTCATAAAGACGTAGGGGTGAGCATAGTGCCAATCATACAGCCAGACACACCTAACATAACCTCTACAGTGAATGTTCGTTTAGCAAATCTAAGACTAGCTTTTCGGAATCTCAATACAGAGTGATTCACTGTTATATACGCAGTAAGAAGCACCAGCATGGATCCTTCACCTGATAAACTATCTGAAGAAAGTGAAGAAAATTCAGAGGTTTGCAATATGACTAGTCCCAGACTAAAGGGAAATGAGCAATGGAAAGACGCTTTTATCCTTTGTCTGATGACAAAGGATAAAAGAACCAGGTAAGACATGATAATGACAAAATACTCAGAGGGCTTGAGAGGCTGGATGGGGATAAACTGTAGCAGAAACAAAAATAGATGCACGAGGGCACGGATGAAACTTAAAGACATTGGAATGTCAGGAAGTATTTCTTCGGCGTAAAGTTGATTAAAGAGTGGAATGAATTGGATGAATTAGTTTTATGGATATGCAAGACTGGTCGCACGAAGGTATGATTAAATCCAGCAAGTAGCAAGTTAAGAGTGAGGGCCAGGAGCTGAGTCCCGACCCCTGTAACCAAAAATAGTTGAATACATACATACACACACACACACACACACACACACACACACACACACACACACACACAGCTGTGTTTGCCTTTCTGTTCGTCAGTTCTGATTGGTTGATCATCCCCCCCCCCGGACCTAAGTTTATTCAGGTATACACAAATACAGCTACATAGATTATCATACATAGCACCATACAGTTACACAGATCATCATACATAGCAGCATATGTGTACAGAACCTGGGATAACTCAAAAAAGTTAGACAAAGTGACTTATTTCCATTGGGGCCCTTCGAATACCTTATTATACTAGAAAGGAGATAATATATTATTATTATACTATAAAGGAGGTATACTAGGTATACTACGCGATCATTGGTCTACTGGTGGCCGGGGGGACACGTCCACCCTGGGTATTACCGCATCGTTTCATAACAGAAAAAATAGAAACTCGTACAAAAAGGTTCGGCGACTGTCATGTGTTCTCAGATGTTATTTTCTTGTGGTTACTGTACCAGGATTGTGACACTTTCTTTTAACCTCTCTCACTTGCTTTCTAGTGCTTGTGTTGACAGGTTCCTACCGAGTTTCTTATTGAACTTTCACTTCTTAGAATTGTTACAATTTTGAAGCACTTATATATATATATATATATATATATATATATATATATATATATATATATATATATATATATATATATATATATATATATATATATATATATATATATATATATTATATATATATATATATATATATATATATATATAAATAATATAGGGAAGTACCACCTCTATAGCTGGACTGGGGACCCTCATCCTCAGAGAAGACAATAAACGTACCTCAGGAAAAACTCAAGGTTCTCCCCGGAGCTGTTTGAATATTTTCTTCTCCTACCACCCCCAATATTTTATATTCTATGTGAACAGTTATTAATGAACAGAATACATTTACAGAAAAACACAAACATGAATACAATGGTACAATGTATTAAAGATCATGAATTTCCTCCAGCTCCTCCGAAGCCGGACGTGAGCCAAGTATGCAGCAAGCATTTCTCCTCTGGATGGCCACGCTAAGGCGCTGGAACATGAAAGTGGCTGCCCTTGGGTCCCTGGTGGTGTCTGAGTCTGGAACCCAGTTCTTTAAGGAAACTTGTGGCATTTTTTCCCCATGATCCCAAGGTCTCTGATCCTACTGGGACAAATTGATACCGTTGGCTAATGTTCCTGTACTTGCTGATCTTGTACTCCTCCCTGTGGTCAGCAGCTCCTCCCCGTCGCCCAACACTGATGGATATAGGTGTCAGCCAGTGTGGACACACAGGTATAGTCCCATGCTAAGAGCTTGCCATTCTTCCAAGGGTAGATGGTGATCCCGTCGGCGCGATTTGCTGGGTTGTGGCTATTGTTTGCTGCTAGTGATCGGGGCTCCCTCTCGGCTGGGCATCCAGCTGCAGCAAGGGTTCTCTTTATGATGTCGTTGACCTCATTGTGTCTTGCATGCCAGCCCTTGGTTTTGGAACTGTTAAGACCATGTAGACCGTACTGGTCTGCTTGCGCTTCGTTGCAAATACACGTATATTCCGCGTGAACTGGGGCAGCAAGGCGCAGAATCACTGCAATACGGAGGGTCTTAGGCTCGAGTCGCGTTCCCATATATATATATATATATACATACATTATATATATATATATATATATATATATATATATATATATATATATATATATATATATATATATACAGTGGACCCTCGAATTTAGTCGTGCCTTTTCTGTATGCAAAACTATTTTTATCTATAAAATGTATTTTTTGTTAATATTTTTGGGTGTCTGGAATGGTTTAATTGGATTTGCATTATTTCCTATGGGAAATATTAACAAAAAAAATACATTTTATAGATAATAAAAATAGTTTTGCATACAGAAAAGGCACGACTAAATTTGAGGGTCCACTGTATATATATATATATATATATATATATATATTATATATATATAAATATATAATATATATATAATATATATATATATATATATATATATATATATTACATATACATGTATATATATATATATATATATATATTATATATATATATATATATATATATATATATATATTATATATATATATATCTTATAGGTAAAATTGATCAATTAGCAAGAACTCGTTTAAAATTAAGTCCTTTCTAAAATTTTCTCATATACGTTTAAAGATACATAGTTTTTTTTTAATTTATGTTAATGTAAAAATAATTTTGTGACAAAAGAACCTTAGAAGACTTACCTAACCTTATTATAATAAGCGCAATTTAATTTAGCCTAATTTAACTAAATATATTTTAGAAAAGTTTACAATAATTTAATAAACACAATTAAATATATTTTTTTTTTCGTTAAGTTCAGAAGGATTTTTCCGAAATTATTGCATACACAAAATTTCGCCTGCCTTATTCGGCAAGAAGAGCGTTGCTATTTAAGCCAAAATCGCAAGTTTGACCTATTCGGCAAGATTATATATATATATATATAAATATATATATATATATATATATATATATATATATATATATATATATATATATATATATATATATATATATATATATATATATATGTGCCGAATACGTAAAACTGGTCAATTAGCAAGAACTCATTTAAAATTAAGTCCTTTCTAAAATTTTCTCTTATACGTTCAAAGATATATTTTTTTCATTAATGTTGATCTAAAAATTTTTAATTTTGCACCAAAAGAATCTTAGAAAACTTACCTAACCTTATTATAACAAGAACAATTTATTTTAGCCTAACCCAACTAAATATATTTTAGATTTGTTTACAATAATTTAATACTAAACAAACACAGTGAAATATATTTTTTTCGTTAGGTTCAGAATGATTTTGGCGAAATTATTGCATACACAAATTTTCACTTGTCCTATATGGCAAGATGAGCGTTGCTATTTAAGCCAAGATCGCAAGTTCTGCCTATTCGGCACGACATACATATATATATATATATATATATATATATATATATATATATATATATATATATATATATATATATATATCTAGGTTGGTAGACAGCAGCCGCCCAAGGAGGTACTACCGTCCTGCCAAGTGAGCGTAAAACGAAAGCCTGTAATTGTTTTACATGATGGTAGGATTGCTGGTGTCTTTTGTCTGTCTCATAAATATGCAAGATTACAGGTGCGTCTTGCTACTTCTACTTACACTTAGGTCACACTACACATACATGTACACGTTTATTTATACACACTCATCTGAGTTTTCTTTGATTTTATCTTAATAGTTCTTGGTCTTATTACTTTTCCTTTTATATCCATGGGGAAGTGGAATAAGAATCTTTCCTCCGTAAGCCATGCGTGTTGTAAAAGTCAACTAAAATGCCGGGAACAATGGGCTAGTAACCCCTTTAGCTGTAATAATTACTAAAAAGAAAAAAGAAGAAGAAAATTGTCAAAGTGGGAAGTCTGAATGTGCGTGGATGTTGTGCGAATGATAAGAAAGAGATGATTGTGGATGTTATGAATGAGAAGAATCTGGAGGTCCTGGCTTTAAGTGAAACAAAGCTGAAAGGGGTGGGAGAGTTTCAGTGGAGAGGAATAAATGGGATTAGGTCAGGGGTTTCAAATAGAGTTAGAGCTAAAGAAGGAGTAGCAATAATGTTGAAGGATGAGCTATGGCAGGAAAAGAGGGAGTACAAATGTATTAATTCAAGGATTATGTGGAGTAAAATAAAGGTTGGATGTGAAAAGTGGGTTTTAGTAAGCGTATATGCACCTGGAGAAGAGAGAAGTGTAGAGAGAGATTTTGGGAAATGTTGAGTGAATGCGAGGGGAGTTTTGAACCAAGTGTGAGAGTAATGGTGGTTGGAGATTTTAATGCTAAAATGGGCAAAAATGTTGTGGAGGGAGTAGTAGGTAAATTTGGGGTGCCAGGGGTAAATGAAAATGGGGAGCCTTTAATTGAGCTATGTGTAGAAAGAGGTTTGGTAATAAGTAATACATATTTTATGAAGAGGATAAATAAATATACAAGGTATGATATAGCACATAATGAAAGTAGTTTGTAAGATTATGTATTGTTGGATAAAAGGTTGATGGGTAGGCTCCAGGATGTACACGTTTATAGAAGGGCAACTGATATATCGGATCATTATTTAGTTGTAGCTACAGTTAGAGTAAGAGGTAGATGGGAAAAGAGGAAGGTGGCAACAACAAGTATGAGGGAGGTTAAAGTTTACAAACTAAGGGAGGAGGAAGTTCGGGTGAGATATAAGCAACTATTGGCAGAAAGGTGGGCTTGTGGAAGTATGAGTAGTGGGGGGGGGGGAGGGGGTTGAAGAGGGTTGGAATAGTTTTAAAAATGCAGTATTAGAATGTGGGGCAGAAGTTTGTGGTTATAGGAGGGTGGGTGCAGGAGGAATGAGGAGTGATTGGTGGAATGTTGAAGGGTGTGATAAAAGAGAAAAATTTAGCTTATGAGAGGTTTCTACAAAGCAGAAGTGTTATAAGAAGAGTAGAGTATATGGAGAGTAAAAGAAAGGTGAAGAGAGTGGTGAGAGAGTGCAAAAGGAGAGCAGATGATAGAGTGGGAGAGGCACTGTCAAGAAATTTTAATGAAAATAAGAAGACATTTTGGAGTGTGTTAAACAAGTTAAGAAAGCCTAGAGAACGAATGGATTTGTCAGTTAAAAACAGAGTAGGGGAGTTAGTAGATGGGGAGATGGAGGTTTTGGGTAGATGGCGAGAATATTTTGAGGAACTTTTAAATGTCGACGAAGAAAGGGAAGCGGTAATTTCATGCACTGGCCAGGGAGGTACACCATCTTTTAGGAGTGAAGAAGAACAGGATGTGAGTGTGGGGGAGGTGCGTGAGGCATTACGTAGAATGAAAGGGGGTAAAGTAGCTGGAACTGACGGGATCATGACAGAAATGTTAAAAGCAGGGAGGGATATAGTGTTGGAGTGGTTGCTATTTTTGTTTAATAAATGTATGAAAGAGGGGAAGGTACCTAGGGATTGGCAGAGAGCATGCATAGTCCCTTTATATAAAGGGAAGGGGGACAAAAGAGATTGTAAAAATTATAGAGGAATAAGTTTACTGAGTATACCAGGAATTGTGTAATTCCTGAGGTAAGACAGAATGTAGGATTGCGGATGAGCAAGGAGGTTTCAGAGTGGATAGGGGATGTGTAGATCAAGTGTTTACATTGAAGCATATATGTGAACAGTATTTAGATAAAGGTAGGGAAGTTTTTATTGCATTTATGGATTTAGAAAAGGCATATGACAGAGTGGATAGAGGAGCAATGGAACAGATGTTGCAAGTATATGGAATAGGTGGTAAGTTACTAAATGCTGTTGTGATGAATGGTTTGAAAAACCGACAAGTTGAAGATTGAGACACTTATGCAGCATATGAGAATCTTTATTCAGGAAACGTTTCACCACACAGTGGCTTCATCAGTCCAATACAAAGAGGAAGGCGTAAATAGTTTTTATAAGGATAGTTTTATAAGGATAGTGAGGCTCAAGTTAGGGTGTGTAGAAGAGAGGGAGAATACTTCCCGGTAAAAGTAGGTCTTAGACAGGGATGTGTAATGTCACCATGGTTGTTTAATATAATTATAGATGGGGTTGTAAAAGAAGTAAATGCTAGGGTGTTTGGGAGAGGAGTGTGATTAAATTATGGGGAATCAAATACAAAATGGGAATTGACACAGTTGCTTTTTGCTGATGATACTGTGCTTATGGGAGATTCTAAAGAGAAATTGCAAAGGTTAGTGGATGAGTTTGGGAATGTGTGTAAAGGTAGAAAGTTGAAAGTGAACATAGAAAAGAGTAAGGTGATGAGGGTAGCAAATGATTTAGATAAAGAAAATTTGGATATCAAATTGGGGAGGAGGAGTATGGAAGAAGTGAATGTTTTCAGATACTTGGGAGTTGACGTGTCGGCGGATGGATTTATGAAGGATGAGGTTAATCATAGAATTGATGAGGGAAAAAAAGGCGAGTGGTGCATTGAGGTATATGTGGAGACAAAAAACGTTATCTATGGAGGCAAAGAAGGGAATGTATGAAAGTATAGTAGTACCAACACTCTTATATGGATGTGAAGCTTGGGTGGTAAATGCAGCAGCGAGGAGACGGTTGGAGGCAGTGGAGATGTCCTGTCTAAGGGCAATGTGTGGTGTAAATATTATGCAGAAAATTCGGAGTGTGGAAATTAGGAGAAGGTGTGGAGTTAATAAAAGTATTAGTCAGAGGGCTGAAGAGGGGTTGTTGAGGTGGTTTGGTCATTTAGAGAGAATGGATCAAAGTAGAATGACATGGAGAGCGTATAAATCTGTAGGGGAAGGAAGGCGGGGTAGGGGTCGTCCTCGAAAAGGTTGGAGGGAGGGGGTAAAGGAGGTTTTGTGGGCGAGGGTCTTGGACTTCCAGCAAGCGTGCGTGAGCGTGTTAGGAGTGAATGGAGACGAATGGTATTTGGGACCTGACGAGCTGTTGGAGTGTGAGCAGGGTAATATTTAGTGAAGGGATTTAGGGAAACCGGTTGTTTTTATATAGTCGGACTTGAGTCCTGGAAATGGGGGAGTACAATGCCTGCACTCTAAAGGAGGAGTTTGGGATATTGGCAGTTTGGAGGGATATGTTGTGTATCTTTATACGTATATGCTTCTAAACTGTTGTGTTCTGAGCACCTCTGTAAAAACAGTGATTATGTGCGAGTGTGGTGAAAGTGTTGAATGATGAAAGTATTTTCTTTTTGGGGATTTTCTTTCTTTTTTGGGTCACCCTGCCTCGGTGGGAGACGGCCGACTTGTTAAAATATATATATATATATATATATATATATATATATATATATATATATATATATATATATATATATATATATATATATATATATATATATATAATTACACGTAACCCAGGTGAATAATACTAGGAATCGTAGAACATTTACTGAAGCGCATATCAACGTTTCGGTGACAAGTGAATCACCATTATCAGGAATCATTTCTGGAACATTATTATAATCAAAACTAAGCGCTAAACCACCAAGGGTTTCCCGAACATAATATAACAATGAGCACACCCCAACAAGTCACTGAAATTACAACAAAATATATTAGTAAAAAACATGAGAAAAAAATTGAAAATTAAGTAAAGAAAGTAGTAAGATAATTATGTTTGGTGAACAAGTATCAGGTAGTTACTGTGCCAAGACAAACCACGTTGAATATAAACCGAAAACCAAATTCACAAAACCTGGTAAACCATAATTAGAGATGGGACGATACCAAACTTTTTTTTGAGGTTTTATAAATTGAAAAACAAAAATAAAACAAATTATTATTATAATCAAGGGGGAAGCGCTAAACCCGGAGGATTATACAGCGCCTGGGGGGGGGGGATGTGGAAGGCATTCAGGCTTAATTCGGGGAACTGGAGCACAGATCCAATTCCCTAAATCAAGAGCCCCTCACCAACATCAAGGAACCTTCCTTGAGGGGAAAATAAAACAAAATATCTGAATCTATCAACATGTTTAACAAACTGATGAATAAAAAAATCTGAATAATTTCCAGATATATTAAACAGAAAACTAAAATATCCAAGTTTCTCATAATAATGTTTATTTAAAGCTTGAAAAACCATTTTGAAAACTGAAAAATGTATATTGTTGTAAACACTGGAAATCTAAAATTACGGTTCAAGACTTGAACATATTCATTATTATATATAATTAAGGGAAAGCGCTAAACTCGTAGGATTATACAGCGCATGTCAGGGGGGGGGGGATGTGGAAAGTATTCAGGTTTAATTCAGGGAACTGGAGCACAGATCCAATTCCCTAGATCAAGAGCCCCTCACCAGCGTCAAGGAACCTCCCTTGAGGGGACATCATTATTAAACTGAATAAATTGACACTTTACGGTTTAAAGTGTTTTTTTTTTAATGCCAGAAGTTAAAAAAAAATAATATACATCACTGTAACAGCTAAAATTAAAAAGTCTCAAACCGAAGTTGAGGAACCTCAACACATTCCCATGTTCAGAGGTTTATCTGTTCCTCTGAGTGGTGTTTCCAGGGACTGTTGTAGCCAGAGTGGTGTTTCCAGGGACTGTTGTAGCCTGAGTGGTGTTTCCAGGGACTGCTGTAGCCTGAGTGGTGTTTCCAGGGACTGTTGTAGCCTGAGTGGTGTTTCCAGGGACTGTTGTAGCTGAGTGGTGTTTTCCAGGGACTGTTGTAGCTTGAGTGGTGTTTCCAGGGACTGCTGTAGCCTGAGTGGTGTTTCCAGGGACAGTTGTAGCCTGAGTGGTGTTTCCAGGGACTGTTGTAGCCTGAGTGGTGTTTCCAGGGACTGTTGTAGCATGAGTGGTGTTTCCAGGGACTGTTGTAGCTTGAGTGGTGTTTCCAGGGACTGCTGTAGCCTGAGTGGTGTTTCCAGGGACTGTTGTAGCCTGAGTGGTGTTTCCAGAGACTGTTGTAGCCTGAGTGGTGTTTCCAGGGACTGTTGTAGCCTGAGTGGGTGTTTCCAGGGACTGTTGTAGCCTGAGTGGTGTTTCCAGGGACTGTTGTAGCCTGAGTGGTGTTTCCAGGGACTGTTGTAGCCTGAGTGGTGTTTCCAGGGACTGTTGTAGCCTGAGTGGTGTTTCCAGGGACTGTTGTAGCCTGAGCGGTGTTTCCAGGGACTGTTGTAGCCTGAGTGGTGTTTCCAGGGACTGTTGTAGCCAGAGTGGTGTTTCCAGGGACTGTTGTAGCCAGAGTGGTGTTTCCAGGGACTGTTGTAGCCTGAGTGGTGTTTCCAGGGACTGTTGTAGCCAGAGTGGTGTTTCCAGGGACTGTTGTAGCCAGAGTGGTGTTTCCAGGGACTGTTGTAGCCTGAGTGGTGTTTCCAGGGACTGTTGTAGCCTGAGTGGTGTTTCCAGGAACTGTTGTAGCCTGAGTGGTGTTTCCAGGGACTGTTGTAGCCTGAGTGGTGTTTCCAGGCACTGTTGTAGCCTGAGTGATGTTTCCATAGACTGTTGTAGCCTGAGTGGTGTTTCCAGAGACTGTTGTAGCCTGAGTGGTGTTTCCAGGAACTGTTGTAGCCTGAGTGGTGTTTCCAGGGACTGTTGTAGCCTGAGTGGTGTTTCCAGACACTGTTGTAGCCCGAGTGGTGTTTCCAGACACTGTTGTAGCCCGAGTGGTGTTTCCAGACACTGTTGTAGCCTGAGTGGTGTTTCCAGGGACTGTTGTAGCTTGAGTGGTGTTTCCAGGGACTTTTGTAGCCTGAGTGGTGTTTCCAGGGACTTTTGTAGCCCGAGTGGTGTTTCCAGACACTGTTGTAGCCTGAGTGGTGTTTCCAGGGACTGTTGTAGCTTGAGTGGTGTTTCCAGGGACTTTTGTAGCCCGATTGGTGTTTCCAGACACTGTTGTAGCCTGAGTGGTGTTTCCAGACACTGTTGTAGCCTGAGTGGTGTTTCCAGGGACTGTTGTAGCCTGAGTGGTGTTTCCAGGCACTGTTGTAGCCTGAGTGGTGTTTCCAGGCACTGTTGTAGCCTGAGTGGTGTTTCCAGGCACTGTTGTAGCCTGAGTGGTGTTTCCAGGCACTGTTGTAGCCTGAGTGGTGTTTCCAGGGACTGTTGTAGCCTAAGTGGTGTTTCCAGGGACTGTTGTAGCATGAGTGGTGTTTCCAGGGACTGTGTATGTAGCCTGAGTGGGTGTTTCCAGGGACTGTTGTAGCCTGAGTGGTGTTTCCAGGGACTGTTGTAGCCTGAGTGGTGTTTCCAGGGACTGTTGTAGCCTGAGTGGTGTTTCCAGGAACTGTTGTAGCCTGAGTGGTGTTTCCAGGGACTGTTGTAGCCTGAGTGGTGTTTCCAGGGACTGTTGTAGCCTGAGTAGTGTTTCCAGGGACTGTTGTAGCCTGAGTGGTGTTTCCAGGGACTGTTGTAGCCTGAGTGGTGTTTCCAGGGACTGTTGTAGCCTGAGTGGTGTTTCCAGACACTGTTGTAGCCCGAGTGGTGTTTCCAGGCACTGTTGTAGCCTAAGTGATGTTTCCAGGGACTGTTGTAGCCCGAGTGATGTTCCCAGGCACTGTTGTAGCCTAAGTGATGTTTCCAGGCACTGTTGTAGCCTGAGTGATGTTTCCAGACACTGTTGTATCCTGAGTGGTGTTTCCAGACACTGTTGTAGCTTAAGTGATGTTTCCAGGCACTGTTGTAGCCTGAGTGGTGTTTCCAGACACTGTTGTATCCTGAGTGGTGTTTCCAGACACTGTTGTAGCCTAAGTGATGTTTCCAGGCACTGTTGTAGCCTGAGTGGTGTTTCCAGACACTGTTGTATCCTGAGTGGTGTTTCCAGACACTGTTGTAGCCTAAGTGATGTTTCCAGGGACTGTTGTAGCCTGAGTGGTGTTTCCAGGAACTGTTGTAGCCTGAGTGGTGTTTCCAGGGACTGTTGTAGCCTGAGTGATGTTTCCAGGGACTGTTGTAGCCTGAGTGGTGTTTCCAGACACTGTTGTAGCCCGAGTGGTGTTTCCAGGCACTGTTGTAGCCTAAGTGATGTTTCCAGGGACTGTTGTAGCCCGAGTGTGTTCCAGGCACTGTTGCTAGCCTAAGTGATGTTTCAGGCACTGTTGTGAGCCTGAGTGATGTTTCCAGACACTGTTGTATCCTGAGTGGTGTTTCCAGACACTGTTGTAGCCTAAGTGATGTTTCCAGGCACTGTTGTAGCCTGAGTGGTGTTTCCAGACACTGTTGTATCCTGAGTGGTGTTTCCAGACACTGTTGTAGCCTAAGTGATGTTTCCAGGGACTGTTGTAGCCTGAGTGATGTTTCCAGGCACTGTTGTAGCCTAAGTGATGTTTCCAGGTATTGTTGTAACCTGAGTGATGTTTCCAGACACTGTTGTAGCCTGAGTGGTGTTTCCAGACACTGTTGTAGCCTAAGTGATGTTTCCAGGGACTGTTGTAGCCTGAGTGGTGTTTCCAGACACTGTTGTAGCCTAAGTGATGTTTCCAGGCTTGTTGTAGCCTGAGTGGTGTTTCCAGACACTGTTGTAGCCCGAGTGGTGTTTCCAGGCACTGTTGTAGCCTAAGTGATGTTTCCAGGGACTGTTGTAGCCTGAGTGATGTTTCAGGGCACTGTTGTAGCCTAAGTGATGTTTCCAGGCACTGTTGTAGCCTGAGTGATGTTTCCAGACACTGTTGTATCCTGAGTGGTGTTTCCAGGCACTGTTGTAGCCTGAGTGATGTTTCCAGGCATTGTTGTAGCCTAAGTGATGTTTCCAGGCACTGTTGTAGCCTGAGTGATGTTTCCAGACACTGTTGTATCCTGAGTGGTGTTTCCAGACACTGTTGTAGCCTAAGTGATGTTTCCAGGGACTGTTGTAGCCTGAGTGGTGTTTCCAGACACTGTTGTAGCCTAAGTGATGTTTCCAGGCACTGTTGTATCCTGAGTGGTGTTTCCAGACACTGTTGTATCCTGAGTGGTGTTTCCAGACACTGTTGTAGCCTGAGTGGTGTTTCCAGGCACAGTTGTAGCCCGAGTGGTGTTTCCAGGCACTGTTGTAGCCTGAGTGATGTTTCCAGACACTGTTGTAGCCTAAGTGATGTTTCCAGGCACTGTTGTAGCCTGAGTGATGTTTCCAGACACTGTTGTAGCCTAAGTGATGTTTCCAGGCACTGTTGTAGCCTGAGTGATGTTTCCAGGGACTGTTGTAGCCTGAGTGATGTTTCCAGGGACTGTTGTAGCCTGAGTGATGTTTCCAGACACTGTTGTAGCCTGAGTGGTGTTTTCAGGCACTGTTGTAGCCTGAGTGATGTTTCCAGGGACTGTTGTAGCCTGAGTGATGTTTCCAGACACTGTTGTAGCCTAAGTGATGTTTCCAGGGACTGTTGTAGCCTGAGTGGTATTTTCAGGCACTGTTGTAGCCTAAGTGATGTTTCCAGGGACTGTTGTAGCCTAAGTGATGTTTCCAGGGACTGTTGTAGCCTGAGTGATGTTTCCAGACACTGTTGTAGCCTAAGTGATGTTTCCAGGCACTGTTGTAGCCTGAGTGATGTTTCCAGGCACTGTTGTAGCCTGAGTGATGTTTCCAGGCACTGTTGTATCCTGAGTGGTGTTTCCAGACACTGTTGTATCCTGAGTGATGTTTCCAGGGACTGTTGTAGCCTGAGTGATGTTTCCAGGGACTGTTGTAGCCTGAGTGGTGTTTCCAGACACTGTTGTAGCCTAAGTGATGTTTCCAGGCACTGTTGTATCCTGAGTGGTGTTTCCAGACACTGTTGTATCCTGAGTGGTGTTTCCAGGCACTGTTGTAGCCTGAGTGGTGTTTCCAGACACTGTTGTATCCTGAGTGGTGTTTCCAGACACTGTTGTAGCCTGAGTGGTGTTTCCAGGCACTGTTGTAGCCCGAGTGGTGTTTCCAGGCACTGTTGTAGCCCGAGTGGTGTTTCCAGGCACTGTCTGTAAGCCCGAGTGGTTGTTTCCAGGCACTGTTGTTAGCCCGAGTGGTGTTTTCCAGGGCACTGTTGTAGCCTGAGTGATGTTTCCAGACACTGTTGTAGCCTAAGTGATGTTTCCAGGCACTGTTGTAGCCTGAGTGATGTTTCCAGGCACTGTTGTAGCCTGAGTGATGTTTCCAGAAAACTGTTGTAGCCTAAGTGTGTTTCCAGGCACTGTTGTAGCCTAAGTGATTTTTCCCAGGCACTGTTGTAGCCTAAGTGATGTTTCCAGGCACTGTTGTAGCCTAAGTGATGTTTCCAGACACTGTTGAAGCCTAAGTGATGTTTCCAGGCACTGTTGTAGCCTGAGTGATGTTTCCAGACACTGTTGTACCCTGAGTGTTTGTTTTCCAGGCACTGTTGTAGCCTGAGTGATGTTTCCAGACACTGTTGTAGCGGGGAGTGATGTTTCGACACTGTTGTTATCCTGAGTGGTGTTTCCAGACACTGTTGTAGCCTGAGTGGTGTTTCCAGGGACTGTTGTAGCCTGAGTGATGTTTCCAGACACTGTTGTAGCCTGAGTGGTGTTTCCAGACACTGTTGTAGCCCGAGTGGTGTTTCCAGGCACTGTTGTAGCCTAAGTGATGTTTCCAGGCACTGTTGTAGCCTGAGTGATGTTTCCAGGCACTGTTGTAGCCTAAGTGATGTTTCCAGGCACTGTTGTAGCCTGAGTGATGTTTCCAGACACTGTTGTAGCCTAAGGGGATGTTTTCCAGGGACTGTTGTAGCCTGAGTGATGTTTCCAGGGACTGTTGTAGCCTGATGATGTTTCCAGACATTGTTGTACCCTTTGAGTGATGTTCCAGACACTTGTACCCTTTAAGTGATTTTTCCCAGGGACTTTTGTAGCCTGAGTGATGTTTCCAGGCACTGTTGTAGCCTGAGTGATGTTTCCAGACACTGTTGTAGCCTGAGTGATGTTTCCAGGGACTGTTGTAGCCTGAGTGATGTTTCCAGACACTGTTGTAGCCTAAGTGATGTTTCCAGGCACTGTTGTAGCCTGAGTGATGTTTCCAGACACTGTTGTAGCCTGAGTGGTGTTTTCAGGCACTGTTGTAGCCTGAGTGGATAAACGAATAAAGGATAGGGGAAATAGTCATGAGCAGTCAGATTATTATAATCATAACTAAGCGCTAAACCCACATGGGTCATACAGCGGTGCAGGGTAGGGTGTGCTAAAGGTTTAATATGCTTGATCAGTGACCTGCGAGGGTAGAGAGTATGAGAGAGGCAGAGTTAGTAAGGACGGTGTGAAGTGCTAAAGGAAGTACTATAATCAAAGTTTGTGTAATAAATCTGTTGCTGTCAAAAAGTCAAAGAGGAAGTCTGAGTCCATCAACAGTTTGAGAACAATATCCTCTTTAAATGAATTTAAGGCATTTGCTAAGTTCAATTTGATCAGAGATTCTGGGTTAGTGATGCATTCGCATGAGCAGCTGCTTCACGGTCTTGTGGAATCCCAAACCTCAGCTGAAAAAGTTCCAGCAAGATGACTACATCACAACTGACTCTTCTCGCTGTTGCCCTGGCAACAAGGTGGCACAGGCAGTTTCCAGCAGCAATGGTCCTGATTCCTCATCCTTCTTCCTTGGTTCACAGAAGGACGTATAAAAACACATGAGGCAAAATAGTTTTGAGAACACCAGCAGAGCAAATATTAGCAAATCTTCTGAGCTCTGACAGGAAATGATCTAACATTTTCAACTGCTAAGTTTAGCATTAATTTAATGTGTTGCGGTCTTAACTGTATGAAACCACCTACAGATGTACACGGGAAGGACGTGGCATCTTTGTACACTACTGATTCTTGGACTGTTGGCTCTACGCTGATGGCACTGTCATATGAATCAGTATCGCTATTAGTAACTCTGGGTGGATGTTTGGTGGAATCTCTGGGACCAATTTTAGCATCTCTAATAAACTGTCTGATTATTCCTGAAGTATTCCACTCCTGTATTTTATTGCTGATTTGTGCTTTCATTTCAAAGACAACAAGGGATTTCTGACTTTCACTTCTCTGGCAGGAAAGCTAACTAGATTATCGTCTCAGGGAAAATTCGTATGTTGCCAGAGACTTGTTCCTCCTGGGTAGAATAGCAGGTTGTGCCGTACTCCAGTGCTTGATGAGAGATACGTGACTTGTTATTCATGAGATCAACTAATTTGGCAGTAGCCTTAGTGTATGCTACTTTAGGAATATGCAGCAAAGTCTCGACAGACGTCAGTTTGATTGTTTCTTTGAGTTGTGCTGTCTCTGTTCGCTGGGAAGGATTATTATTGTTGCTGTCGTCGTCGTTCTGTCGAGGACGAGTCAGGGAGCCTTGACATCGATCTCAGTTGTGGTTATGGCTATAAAAAGTGTAAAGTTGGAAATGTCTTTCTCCACAAGGCTATCCATGTTACATGTCGAAATGAAAGTGCACATGCAAACAAAACTTGCTGATTGGATAATAATGCACATACGGAAAATATAAAAAACAGTGTTAAAATGCTAATGTTTTACCAAATCATGGCAACGAATATAATAAACCTGCATTAATGGACACCAAAATCCATCATTATGAGAACACACGTGTGTGTACTACGACATTTTATTTAATATTTATCTGAAAAACTACAAGTCTCTAAACAATGGTCAATATCCATTATTTCTTGTACAGCGCTGCCTCGGCCAGTACCCGAAACTTTTTTCTGGTGCCTTGTGACGAGCCACGAGAGAGATTGTTTCTGGTCACTTGTCATCATGGTAGGGTTGTAGTGTCATCATGGTAGGGTTGTAGTGTCATGGTGGAGCTGCAGTGCCATCATGGTAGGGTTGTAGTGTCATGGTGGAGCTGCAGTGCTGTAGTGTCATCATGGTGGAGCTGCCGTGCCATCATGGTAGGGTTGTAGTGTCATGGTCGGGTTGTAGTGTGATCATGGTAGGGTTGTAGTGTCATCATGGTAGGGTTGTAGTGTCATCATGGTAGGGTTGTAGTGTCAGCATGGTAGAGTTGTAGTGTCAGCATGGTAGAGTTGTAGTGTCATCATGGTGTTGTAGTGCCATCATGGTAGGGTTGTAGCATCATCATGGTGGAGTTGTAGTTTCATGGTGTTGTAGTGTCATGGTGGAGTTATAGTATCATGGTAGAGTTGTAGTATCATCATGGTAGAGTTATAGTCTCATCATGATGGAGTTGGTGTCATGGCGTTATAGTGTCATCATGGTAGAGTTGTAGTGTCATCATGGTAGGGTTGTAGTATTACGGTAGAGTTGTAGTATCATCATGGTAGAGTTGTAGTGCCATGGTACAGTTGTAGTGTCATGGAGTTTGTGTCATGGTAGGGTTGTAGTGTCATCATGGAAGGGTTGTAGTGTCATCATGGTAGGGTTGTAATGTCATCATGGTAGAGTTATAGTGTCATGGTAGAGTTGTCTTCATGGTAGGGATGTAGTGTCATGGTAGAGTTGTTGTGTCTTCATGGTAGGGATGTGGGATGTAGTGTCATGGTAGAGTTGTAGTGTCATCATGGAGTTGTAGTGTCATGGTAGGGTTGTAGCGTCATCATGGTAGGGTTGTAGTGCCATCATGGTAGGGTTGTAGTGTCATCATGGTAGGGTTGTAGTGTCATCATGGTAGGGTTGTATCATCATGGTAGGGTTGTAGTGTCATGGTAGGGTTGTAATATCATGGTAGAGTTGTCATCATGGTAGAGTTATAGTGTCATCATGGTAGGGTTGTAGTGCCATCATGGTAGGGTTGTAGTGTCATGGTAGGGTTGTAATATCATGGTAGAGTTGTGTCATCATGGTAGAGTTATAGTGTCATCATGGTAGGGTTGTAGTGTCATTATGGTAGGGATGTAGTGTCATGGTAGAGTTGTAGTGTCATGGAGTTGTAGTGTCATGGAGTTGTAGTGTCATCATGGTGGAGTTGCAGTGTCATCATGGTAGAGTTGTAGTGTCATCATGGTAGAGTTGCAGTGTCATCATGGTAGAGTTGCAGTGTCATCATGGTAGAGTTGTAGTGTCATCATGGTAATGTTGTAGTGTCATCATGGTAATGTTGTCATCATGGTAGAGTTGCAGTGTCATCATCGTCGAGTTGTAGTGTCATCATGGTAGAGTTGTAGTGTCATCATGGTAATGTTGTCGTGTCATCATGGTAGAGTTGCAGTGTCATCATGGTAGAGTTGCAGTGTCATCATGGTAGAGTTGCAGTGTCATCATGGTAGAGTTGTAGTGTCATCATGGTAGAGTTGTAGTGTCATCATGGTAGAGTTGCAGAGTCATCATGGTAGAGTTGTAGTGTCGTCATGGTAGAGTTGTAGTGTCATCATGGTAATGTTGTAGTGTCATCATGGTAATGTTGTCATCATGGTAGAGTTGCAGTGTCATCATCGTCGAGTTGTAGTGTCATCATGGTAGAGTTGTAGTGTCATCATGGTAATGTTGTCGTGTCATCATGGTAGAGTTGCAGTGTCATCATGGTAGAGTTGTCGTGTCATCATGGTAGAGTTGTCGTGTCATCATGGTAGAGTTGTAGTGTCATCATGGTAGAGTTGTAGTGTCATCATGGTAGAGTTGTCGTGTCATCATGGTAGAGTTGTCGTGTCATCATGGTAGAGTTGTCGTGTCATCATGGTAGAGTTGTCGTGTCATCATGGTAGAGTTGTCGTGTCATCATGGTAGAGTTGTCGTGTCATCATGGTAGAGTTGTCGTGTCATCATGGTAGAGTTGTCGTGTCATCATGGTAGAGTTGTAGTGTCATCATGGTAGAGTTGTCGTGTCATCATGGTAGAGTTGTCGTGTCATCATGGTAGAGTTGTAGTGTCATCATGGTAGAGTTGTCGTGCCATCATGGTAGAGTTGTAGTGTCATCATGGTAGAGTTGTCGTGTCATCATGGTAGAGTTGTCGTGCCATCATGGTAGAGTTGTAGTGTCATCATGGTAGAGTTGTAGTGTCATCATGGTAGAGTTGTAGTGTCATCATGGTAGAGTTGTAGTGTCATCATGGTAGAGTTGTCGTGTCATCATGGTAGAGTTGTCGTGCCATCATGGTAGAGTTGTCGTGTCATCATGGTAGAGTTGTAGTGTCATCATGGTAGAGTTGTAGTGTCATGGTAGAGTTGTAGTGTCATCATGGTAGAGTTGTAGTGCCATCATGGTAGAGTTGTAGTGTCATCATGGTAGAGTTGCAGTGTCATCATGGTAGAGTTGTAGTGTCATCATGGTAGAGTTGTCGTGTCATCATGGTAGAGTTGTAGTGTCATCATGGTAGAGTTGTAGTGTCATCATGGTAGAGTTGTCGTGCCATCATGGTAGAGTTGTAGTGTCATCATGGTAGAGTTGTAGTGTCATCATGGTAGAGTTGTAGTGTCATCATGGTAGAGTTGTAGTGTCATCATGGTAGAGTTGTAGTGTCATCATGGTAGAGTTGTAGTGTCATCATGGTAGAGTTGTAGTGTCATCATGGTAGAGTTGTAGTGTCATGGTAGAGTTGCAGTGTCAACATAGTAATGTTGTAGTGCCGTCATGGTAGAGTTATAAAGCTGTACAAGAGCATCTTGTATGACACACTTGTTAACCTTGAGAAATGTATTTCTGGAGTTGAGTGGCACAGTGTCCAAGAGCCACAGTGTAGGGAAGAGGGTGAAAACGATGCTTTGTCATTAATAAATTGACCACTTCTTAACCATTCATGGAGATGAAGTTAAACATCTACAAAGATTCATTTGTGTTGTTAATGACTTGTCAATGATGGCCATGCTCGAGCTCGAAGGATCCTGTTGATGACATCTCACGAGAGAACGTTCTAAGCGTCCTCCCGTGAGATGTCAGATAGGCTGGCAAGGTAGCTTTTAAACAGTTTCTCCTTGACACGGCAGCCCTCCTTTTGCACTAGCTAGTTTTTGTTCAGAACTCCCTACTTCTGGTAGTTTCTGGATCTTGCGTTAGCCAGAGTCTAACCTTTCGGTTGGAATAGTCCAACCTTTGGGTTGGATAGTCTGAGTGACATCTATGGTAGTTTCGGCAGTCCTGAATCAAGGATGTCTGTTAGGCTTCCACTAAGGCCATCCTCTCGATGGATTGGTTTAGGTCATCGTTTAATAAGATGAACGATGACCTAGCGAATTTCAGCAAGCTCACGATTTATCACCTCCCAGTTGATGTTCTTGTAATTAAAGTTAAATTTGTTCAACACACTCTCGTGGTTAAGACTGTTTTACTGATTATGACCAATGGGCACGCATGTCTTTACTTCTGATAAGTTGTGGTTAGAGTTAACTGTCTTTGACACTATAAAGTTCTTAACCAGGTCTTCATTATTTATGAATATAAGTTCTAAGGTAATTTTTAATTCTAGCTGGTTCTGCCAGTTGCTGTCATAAGGCGAATTTGTCGCAGAGTAGTTCAGTTGTGCGAGACTGGTCATCCAAAATAGCTTCTGGGATTCTTTCTGCTGTAAGTCTTTGCTACATTCTTCCATTTTAGGTGTCTTAAATTAAAGTCCCCAGAAATAGCATATTTGGGGCTGGATTTGGTAGGTTTTCAAGACAATTCTCAATTATACACTGGTCAACAACCAAAATGCTTCCGAAACCAAGAGTAGCAATTTCCAACTAATTATTTAGGTTACTGATAATGACTACCGTGGTTAAAATTGATTGTTAGATCTACTTTTCAATAAACACCTACTTGTCACAACAGGCTTGCAACAGTGTGTTTCTTACCACACTCACAGTCTCACTGCCCTTCATTATTGTTCCAGCAGTTATAGAAAGTCGTTGTGGTGTGACTTAAAGGTTGTTGCTCTTGTGATGGGCTTGCAGGGCGGATACACCCAGTACTGCTGCTTTCTATGTGAATGGGACTGCCGTGGAAGAGGTTCCCACTACATGAGGAGAGACTGGCCACCTCGTCAATCATTGGAGCCTGGAATGAATAATGTCCAACATCCACCTCTCATTGAAGCAAACAAAATGTTGCTACCACCACTACACACATAAAACTGGGACTCGTGAAAAACTTTATAAAAGCTATTGTCAAATCCGGTCAGGGATTCAAGTATTTAACATAAAAAATCCCCTCACTGAGCGACGCAAAGATAAGAGAGGGAGTCTTCAATGATCCTCAGATTCGAGAGCTTCTTAAAGATAGTGACTTTGAATCAGACCTTCATGGGGAGAAAAAATCTGTTTGGGAAGCATTCAAGTTAGTGGCGAAGGGAAGGCAACTATGAAGAATTGGTGGAAAACCTCATCAAGGCTTACAGGAACATGGGATGTAGTATGTCACTTAAAATCCACTTTTTGGACTCACATTTAGACTTTTTCCAGCGAACTGTGGAGCAGTTAGTGACGAACATAGTGCAAGGTTTCATGAAGATATTCTAACCATGGGAAAATGGTACCAGGGCAAATGGGGCACAAGAATGCTTGCAGACTATTGCTGGACATTGGCAAGACATGATTCTTCAGCTCACTGTAAGCGTCAAGCAAAAAGGCAGAGACTAGGTACGGATTAGAGTTTAAAACATACTGACACATATTGTACGTTATAATAAAATAATCAATATTACATGTCTCATATCTTTAAACCTACAGCCAATAAGCATTTTTCAAGGTAATATTTGGATTCAGGACATGAAAATATATAAGAATTAACTAATCTCATTTAAGAAGCATACAACTTTTCAAAAAATGATCAGTGAATTATCAATAGCTGTTCTTTGATCGGCTGAGAAGTTGCATTTGGTGGTTTATACAGTTAAAATAACTAGATTTAGATTTTCAATTTTAACCACCAGAGCTTCGACCACATCATTCTTGGTATTAGTAACTCAGTGCATACGAGTCAAATCTTTAACATACAGACCAACGTCCCCTTGTTCTCTGTTTCTACAGTCGCATCTTAGTAGATTGCGCCAAGAAATACATATTTCACTGTCAAAACAACCTATTACGTGGGTTTCCCTAAAAGCTGCAAACACCGCATTCGACTCAGAGGCGACCGCTGATGAACGGCATTTTGTTGTTGCTAGGTTTGAGACCATGTCTGCAAGAATAAATGTTATGTTGTTTGTCCCTGAGCTGGGGTTCTTCTTGTCGTTGGCTTCAATATCTTTGACTGGTGAGCCCACCATTGGCTTTTTTTTTTTTTTTCAGCGGCTTCGTTTCCAGTCCAGGATGGTTCCTAAGTAGTATGTTCCTAAAATTTCTTGCCATTATTTTCCGTTTCCTGACACTAAAAAAATCATCTTATTGCCAATGCTACGCGTTTTTACCTTGCCAGTCTGAACTGACAACTCTTACAAACAAAATAATTGTCACAAGACTAGCATAATTATTGTAGCAAGACTAGTATAATTATTGCAGCAAAACTATTATAATTATTGTAGCAATAGTATAATTATTGTAGCAAGACTAGTATAATTACTGCAGCAAGGCTAGCATAATTACTGTAACAAGAATAGTGGTATAAACCTTGGTAATAAATACCGACAAGTTGGTTTAGAAAGACACGTAAGCAAACACTATAACATATTTATTAGAAAACGTTTCGGTCCTGGAACCTTGATCACTTCTAACATACAGAGGTAGAAAGACATTATATATATAGGCGGAGAGTGAGATGTGACGCACGTGACCTGAGGAATGTCATAAGAACATAAGAATGGAGGAACACTGTAGAAGGCCTACTGGCCCATGCGAGGCGAGGGTAGACGATGAAATCACGTGACTCCTGTGTTGTTGGGTTGGTGCTGCTTAAGTATCATGTATGCCAATGTTTTTGAAATTTTGTAGTTTCCAGTGTTGCGTTCTATAGTGTCGGTGACGGTGATTAGTGAGGCTTCTAGGCACCGTCGGCGTCTGAGGTCTGGTTCGGTGAGAACGAGTTGTGCCTCGTTCCAGTTCATCAAATGCCCCGTGGAGTCTCTGTGGAGGACACAGGCGTACCTTACATCGTCTCTGTTAGAGGCATTTCGATGCTCATTCAGGCGGACTGCAAGATCTCTGCCTGTCTCGCCTACATATTTCTTGGGACAGAACCCACAGGGGATAGTGTAGACGCCTGCTGTAGAAGTTAGAGGTGTGGGGCTGCGTTTAGTAGTGAGGTCTTTGATAGAGGATGTGTTTATGGTGGAAACGTTGATGTTACTCATACCAAGTGCCCGGCGAGTATTCGTGGCAACATCGCCACATGGGAGTACTATGAAACTGTTTAGGGGGCTGTTCCATGGGCGGTTTGTTGAGGATAGCTTGTGCCTTGAGTCTGCAATCTCGGATGAAGAAAAGATGGGAACTGAAGACGTGTAAAGGTTGTGTTATGTAAGTGCATTCTTCTTCTAGAAAACAAGGGCTGGAGATGCGAAGAGCTCTCAAGAAGAAGCCAATGAGGACTCCTCTCTTAGTGCGGTATCTTGGTGTGAATAAAAGTGTATAAGATCGTCCTTGTTGGTAGGTTTTCTATACACTTTGAAGAGAAAGTTTGTCACTGTCGGGAGATCTGCACAGTAGAACGTCGAGGAAAGGAAGTTTGCCATCATTTCGAGTTCAAGTGTAAACTTTATTGATGGTTCAACTGCATTGATCTTGTTGAGAAGGGCCTGGATATTGAGACGTCTCGGATAGAAAACCAATATATCATCAACGTATCTTAGCCAGGTAACGGTGTTGGGAATGAGGGTGCTGAATTTCTCTGTCTCCAAGTTTCCATGAAGAGGTTGGCAAGCACAGCACTGAGCGGGCTGCCCATTGCCATCCCAAAGCATTGTTTGTAACAGTTGTCCTGATACTTGAAGAAGTTGAAATTATACACACAGTTCCACTAGATTGATGAAATCTAGAAGAGGTAAAGGGAGGTCGTGGTTTTCAGTGAGCCTCTGTCTCAGAATGTTGATTGCAGCGTCAGTAGGAACGTTGGTAAAGAGGGCTGTGACATCGAAGGAAGCCATGCTTTTGTTTTTGACATTCAGGTTGGAAATTCGGGAGAGAAGGTCACCTGAGTGTTTGAGGTGGGCTTGACTGAAGTGCCCAGAAGCGCTGAAAGGTATTTGGCAAGGTGGCCGGCTAGTCTGTGTGGTGCACTCCCTATGCCCGAAGTGATAGGCCGTAGTGGGATGCCAGGTTTGTGTGTCTTAGGAAGGCCATACAGGCGTGCTGGTTTCGGTTGACCTGGTAAAAGTTTAAGTAGTTTTTTGCCTTGTTTCTGATTTTTCGTAAGATGCTACGAGCCTTTTGAAGGAAAGTCTGGGTACTTTGAAGTAGCACTGATTCCGATACAGGCTGGTATGTGTTGGCATCGTTGAGAAGATTTAAGACTTTATTGTTGTAGTCGACAGTGTTGAGTAACACCACACACCTCCTTTGTCAGCGGTTGTAAATGACGAATATCATCGTTGTTGCCAAGTTCCTGAGTGCTTGGATGTATCTTCTGGGAATGACCGGTCCTTGAAGGCTCAGTAGCTGCAGCAGTGATGATTCCTTGGACAAAGCCCTTTTGAAACTCGGAGTCTCCAAAAGGTTGGTTCTTGGTTACCATATCCACCAGATTATGTTTCTTGTTGATGCCAGTAGTAAACTTGAGCCCTAGGCTGAGGGCTTCTGTCTCGGTGACGGTTAGTGTATAGGAAGATAAGTTATTTATGATTTCTGGTCGTCCCATTTCGCTCCATTTGCTGTGGGAACACAGGTCTTGTAGTTTTCGTGATAGCTTCAATTTCTGTTGGATGTTGGCAGTGGTAACTTGGCTGAGTATATGTTCTGCAGTCCTTCTGTCAGGAGTAGGAAGTGAAGCACGAATCTGAGCGGCACGTAATGAGGCCTCCTTCTGAGCATGTCGCAGTTCATCAGAGCTTACATAACACTTACATAACACAAGCCTTTACACGTCTTCAGTTCCCATCTTTCTTCATCCGAGATTGCAGACTCAAGGCACAAGCTATCCTCAACAAACCGCCCATGGAACAGCCCCCTAAACAGTTCATAGTACTCCCATGTGGCGATGTTGCCACGAATACTCGCCGGGCACTTGGTATGAGTAACATCAACGTTTCCACCATAAACACATCCTCTATCAAAGACCTCACTACTAAACGCAGCCCCACACCTCTAACTTCTACAGCAGGCGTCTACACTATCCCCTGTGGGTTCTGTCCCAAGAAATATGTAGGCGAGACAGGCAGAGATCTTGCAGTCCGCCTGAATGAGCATCGAAATGCCTCTAACAGAGACGATGTAAGGTACGCCTGTGTCCTCCACAGAGACTCCACGGGGCATTTGATGAACTGGAACGAGGCACAACTCGTTCTCACCGAACCAGACCTCAGACGCCGACGGTGCCTAGAAGCCTCACTAATCACCGTCACCGACACTATAGAACGCAACACTGGAAACTACAAAATTTCAAAAACATTGGCATACATGATACTTAAGCAGCACCAACCCAACAACACAGGAGTCGTAATAAAGTTGGTAGAATTACCGACAATATGTAAAGTAAAAGGACACAAGTGCAACTAATGTGACATTTATTGTGGCAACGTTTCGCTCTCCAGGAGCTTTATCAAGCCATTACAAACAATACATGGACACAGAGGGTATATAAAGGCTCAGAGTGAGGTGAATACTAGTGAGGTACCATTTCGATGTTCACTAGTGGTAGTAGTAGTAGTAGTAGTAGTGGTAGTGACAAAAGTAATACAATATGGTAGAGCAATTAATTCGTACATGAGTAAAAGGATATAAAAGCTATTACTTGGGTAACATAAAAATAGGTTGGACAAATATATAAACTGGAATGAGGCAGCTTGTTTCAGTGTTCACTCTCTGTGCTTTGTGTAGTATAACAGGAGAGACTATGTGATGGCAGGGTTTACTGTTTTCAGGAGGATTCTTGCTAAGACTTCGGAGATGGTGAAGCTGCCGTTGTTTTGTTTAATTGTATTCGAAACAGCGATCAGTGCTGATTCAAGGCACTTGCGTGTGCGGAAATTATTTTCTTTTATCACTAATTGGGCGTCTCTGAATTTCATAAGATGATTGGTGGAATTTCGGTGTTGTACACAGGCGTTGTTTAAGTTGTCGTTCCTGCATGCGTATATGTGTTCATTGAGGCGGGTGTCGAGGTTTCTTGCTGTTTCACCTACGTAGATCTTGTCACAGCCTCCACAGGGTATAGTGTAAACTCCTGCATTGACTGGTTCGTGGTGCTTGGGTTTTGTCCTGGTTAGATCCTTTATTGAAGTGGTAGAAGCGATGGCGACTCTGGTGTTAGCTTGTGAAAGTACTTTTGAGACGTTTAGTGCAACCTGGCTGTTGGGAAGAATTATAACTTTGTTGGGAGCGGTGTTGATGCGTGGAGAATTGATGATCTGAAGAGCTCTTTTCTTGCAGTCTTTGATGAAAAAAGAAGGAAATTGTAACTCAGTGAATGTTTGGTGAATGTAAGTACATTCCTCGTCAAGAAACTCAGGACTACAAATTCGGTATGCTCTTAGGAAAAACCCGATGATGATGCCTCTTTTGGTCTTGGTATCTTGACTGGAATAGAAGTGTGTGAGATCATTTTTATTGGTGGGTTTCCGATAAACTTGAAATCTTAGGTTGTTGTCTACTTTGTGAATGAGGACGTCGAGGAAAGGTAGCTTGTCATTGGACTCTTCTTCTAGTGTAAACTGGATCGCTGGTTCAACTGCGTTGAGCCTTGCCTGAAGATCCCGTACATCAAAACGTTTTGGAGTTATTACGAGGACATCGTCCACGTAACGCAACCAAGTGACGCTTGAAGGGATGATGTTGGCGAAGTGTTCGGACTCTAGGTGTTCCATGTATAAGTTGGCTAGGACGGCACTTATTGGGGACCCCATTCCCATGCCGTAGGTTTGTTTGTAGAGCTTGTTATTGAAGGAAAAAACAGTTGAAGTTAACACAGAGTTCAATCAAGTCAACAAAATCTCCGGGAGGTAAAGGAAGATTAAGGTCCTGGTTGACTTTACGTCGTAGAACCTCGATGGCTTTTTTGGTAGGTACTTTTGTGAAGAGGGAAGTCACATCCAAACTGCTTAGTTTCTTGTTACGGATGGAGAGGTTACGGATGCGGTTGAGAAGGTCGCCTGAGTGTTTAAGATGAGCGGGGCTGATGGTCCCCAGAAGGCAGGAAAGATGTTTGGCAAGAACTCCGGCTAGTTTGTGTGGAGCACTGCCTATTCCTGACGTGATTGGTCTGAGAGGAATATTGTGTTTATGGGTCTTGGGTAAACCATACATGTGTGCTGGTTTAGGGTCGCTGTTTCGAATACAATTAAACAAAACAACGGCAGCTTCACCATCTCCGAAGTCTTAGCAAGAATCCTCCTGAAAACAGTAAACCCTGCCATCACATAGTCTCTCCTGTTATACTACACAAAGCACAGAGAGTGAACACTGAAACAAGCTGCCTCATTCCAGTTTATATATTTGTCCAACCTATTTTTATGTTACCCAAGTAATAGCTTTTATATCCTTTTACTCATGTACGAATTAATTGCTCTACCATATTGTATTACTTTTGTCACTACCACTACTACTACTACTACTACTACCACTAGTGAACATCGAAATGGTACCTCACTAGTATTCACCTCACTCTGAGCCTTTATATACCCTCTGTGTCCATGTATTGTTTGTAATGGCTTGATAAAGCTCCTGGAGAGCGAAACGTTGCCACAATAAATGTCACATTAGTTGCACTTGTGTCCTTTTACTTAACACAGGAGTCACGTGATTTCATCGTCTACCCTCGCCTCGCATGGGCCAGTAGGCCTTCTACAGTGTTCCTCCATTCTTATGTTATGACATTCCTCAGGTCACGTGCGTCACATCTCACTCTCCGCCTATATATATAATGTCTTTCTACCTCTGTATGTTAGAAGTGATCAAGGTTCCAGGACCGAAACGTTTTCTAATAAATATGTTATAGTGTTTGCTTACGTGTCTTTCTAAACCAACAAGAATAGTATAATGATTGTAACAAGACTAGTATAATTATTGTAACAAGACTAGTATAATTATTGTAACAAGACTAGTATAATTATTGTAACAAGACTAGTATAATAATTATAACAAGACTGGCATAATTACTGTAACAAGACAGGTATAATTGCTGTAACGACTGGTGTAATTACTGTAACAAGACTAGTATAATTACTGTAACAAGACTGGTATAATTATTGTAACAAGACTGGTATAATTATTGTAACAAGACTGGTATAATTACTGTAACAACACTGGTATAATTACTGTAACAAGACTGGTATAATTACTGTAACAAGACTGGTATAATTATTGTAACAACACTGGTATAATTATTGTAACAAGACTGGTATAATTACTGTAACAAGACTGGTATAATTACTGTAACAAGACTGGTATAATTATTGTAACAACACTGGTATAATTACTGTAACAAGACTGGTATAATTATTGTAACAAGACTGGTATAATTACTGTAACAAGACTGGTATAATTATTGTAACAACACTGGTATAATTACTGTAACAAGACTGGTATAATTATTGTAACAACACTGGTATAATTACTGTAACAAGACTGGTATAATTATGTAACAAACTGGTATAATTACTGTAACAAGACTGGTATAATTACTGTAACAAGACTGGTATAATTACTGTAACAAGACTGGTATAATTACTGTAACAAGACTGGTATAATTACTGTAACAAGACTGGTATAATTACTGTAACAAGTCTGGTATAATTACTGTAACAAGACTGGTATAATTACTGTAACAAGTCTGGTATAATTACTGTAACAAGACTGGTATAATTACTGTAACAAGACTGGTATAATTACTGTAACAAGCCAACTTTAAAACGTAAACTATACCTACTTTTCATTATTCACTCAGATCACTAATTAATTTCTTGTCCTCTGAAGAAATAAACAGAAGAAATATTTTCTAAGCACTGTTATCCTTAGTCCAATACACAGCTCACTCAAGGTCAAATGCAAATAATTATAATAATAATGACTTGCTTGTTAGCTGGAATATTTACACGAGAGACTGAAGGTGTGGCACTACACTAGTCACTTCTTTATGGTGTTCAGTACTACTTATTGTCACTATTGACAGAATTTTGGCCAAAAGTTTCTGAACATTTGATAAACCGCATCACCCATCAAGAGGCCTGGTACACGGATTTAGCCCCTGGCGAAATCGGCGAGCCAATGAGCGCTCCATGGCTACAAGAAGTCATCATTATCATCCCACTCAGGCAGCCATTATCATCCCACTCGGGTGGATGACATCCATCATGAATTCGCTGGCAACCGAAGTCCCCTAGAAATAGGTGGCAAATTCTCGGTAATTTTACTCAGTAAATCAGCCTCGCTGAGTATTGTACATACCTAAGTAGGCGAACCCAGGACTATATAAAGATTCCCAATAGGCTATATTGTGATTATAAACACTATATCTGAAAATGCATTCGTCCTTATTAAAAAAAAAAAAACCTATGCTGCCAGTATTCGAGCCACATACTGTACAATCTGTATTCTGCACAAATCTATTTCTTTTGTATAGTATACATGAACTACTGTATCCTGTAAGTAGAATTATATATTACGCCTCACTCTCCCAGAATTATATTATACCATCCAGTGTTACTGGAATATGTCACCCAGTGTTACTGGAATTATATGTCATCAAGTGTTACTGGAATTATATGTCATCCAGTGTTACTGGAATATGTCATCCAGTGTTACTGGAATATGTCATCCAGTGTTACTGGAATATGTCATCCAGTGTTACTGGAATATGTCATCCAGTGTTACTGGAATATGTCATCCAGTGTTACTGGAATATGTCATCCAGTGTTACTGGAACTATATGTCATCTAGTGTTACTGGAACTATATGTCATCCAGTGTTACTGGAACTATATGTCATCTAGTGTTACTGGAACTATATGTCATCCAGTGTTACTGGAACTATATGTCATCTAGTGTTACTGGAACTATATGTCATCTAGTGTTACTGGAACTATATGTCATCCAGTGTTACTGGAACTATATGTCATCCAGTGTTACTGGAACTATATGTCATCCAGTGTTACTGGAACTATATGTCATCTAGTGTTACTGGAACTATATGTCATCCAGTGTTACTGGAACTATATGTCATCTAGTGTTACTGGAACTATATGTCATCCAGTGTTACTGGAATTATAGGTCATCCAGTGTTACTGGAATTATAGGTCATCCAGTGTTACTGGAATTATAGGTCATCCAGTGTTACTGGAATGAACCAGACAACCTCACCAACAACAGAATATGCTGAAAATTAGTAATAAACTCCCGTCACGTAATAATTTGAATGAAATGTAGGCATTCGTAGCGGTGAGCTTGCGATGCTGAGATCACAAATCCTGATACAAGCCTTGAAGGTACTCCACCTGTTCCCGCTTACGAATTGGAGACTACGAGACTTCGCCTAACCTTTAAAGATATCAAAGAAATTTGATGTTCAAACAAGAGGACACAGGTTAAGTGAATCAATAATGTGATCCAACCCAAAGACGTGAAACACAGGTCTACTTACCCGGAGTCTACCTGAAGATTGTTCACGGGGGTCAACGCCCCCGCGGCCCAGTCCTTCACCATTTCCCCTGGTGGATTAGCGTCCGATCAGCCAGGCTGTTACTGCTGGCCGCATGCAATTCAACGTACGAACCACAGCCCGGCTGATCGGGCACTGACTTTAGGTATCTGTCCCGCTCCCTTTTGAATGTAGCCAGGGGTCTATTGGTAATTTCCCTTGTGTATGGTGGGAGGCTGTTGAACAGTCTTGGGCCTTGGGAACTTTTTTTTTCTTAGTGCACTCATGGCACCCCTGGTTGTTTGCACTCCCACATTGTGGAAATGCAAATAATCATTCTCTCTTCATTTCATTCCTATTCCTCCTTCCCCTCAATTCCTATTCATCCAATACCCCCTTCCCTTTCTGCGTCCTCCCCTTCAATTTCTCTTCTTCCTATTTCTACTTCACTCTCTTTCCCTTACCCTTATCACTCTCCTTCTCCCCTACACTCACGCTTTACGCACGTTTTCCTCAATCTTGTTTTCCTGTTGTGTTAAGCGCTTCGTCACTCCCATGACACCCCCGTCCCTCACACTCCAACACCCTCACCTCCGCCCCTCACACTCCAACACCCTCACCTCCGCACCTCACTTGACCTTTCACGACCCCAACTCTCCTCCCCACAGCTCCCCTCACATTTTCCTCTTCCCTGCTCCCTCTCCCTCCACTTACCAACCTCCTTCTCCAGTCTCCCCCTCCCCTGAGTGGAGGAGGGGAGAGAGGGGAACGAAGAGCTGGTGGATGAGAGAAAGGGGATGGTTCCAGAAGGGGAGGCTTGGAAGTCGGACGAGTGGGAGGAGGAGGACTGGGGTGAGAGGGTGAGGGGGGAGGTTAAAGTCTGAGCAAGTTAGTAAGGAGAGTCAGTGGTGCGGACACTCTCCTTACTCAACACTTCTCTACAAGACTCACACAAATGAATAAAATACATTAAGGAACCGGATTTGTCAGCCAGAGAGGAGGGGGTGGTGGACCAACGGTATGGGGGAGGGGGTGGTGGACCAACGGTATGGGGAGGGGGTGGTGGACTAACGGTATGGGGGAGGGGGTGGTGGACCAACGGTATGGGGAGGGGGTGGTGGACTAACGGTATGGGGAGGGGGTGGTGGACTAACGGTATGGGGGAGGGGGTGGTGGACCAACGGTATGGGGAGGGGGTGTGTGGACCAACGGTTTGGGGAGGGGGTTGTGAACCAAGGGTATGAGGGAGGGGGTGGTGGACTAACGGTATGAGAGAGGGGGTGGTGGACCAACGGTACGAGAGAGGGGGCGGTGGACCAACGGTATGGGAGAGGGGGCGGTGGACCAACGGCATGAGGGAGGGGGTGGAGGAGGACCAACGGTATGGGGAGAGGATGGTGGACCAACGGTATGGGGGAAGGGGGTGGTGGACCAAGGGTATGAGGGAGGGGGTGGTGGACCAACGATATGGGAGGGGGCGGTGGACCAACGATATGGGAGGGGGCGGTGGACCAACGGCATGAGGAGGGAGTGGTGGACCAACGGTATGGGGGAGGGGGTGTTGGACCAACGGTATAAGGGAGGGGGATGTTGGACCAACGGTATGGGGAGGGGGTGGTGGACCAAGGGTATGAGGGAGGGGGTGGTGGACCAAGGGTATGAGGGAGGGGGTGGTGGACCAAGGGTATGAGGGAGGGGGTGGTGGACCAAGGGTATGAGGGAGGGGATGGTGGACCAAGGGTATGAGGGAGGGGGTGGTGGACTAACGGTATGGGGGAGGGGGTGGTGGACCAAGGGTATGAGGGAGGGGGTGGTGGACCAACGGTATGGGGAGGGGTGTGTGGACCAACGGTATGGGGGAGGGGTGTGGACCAACGGTATGGGGAGGGGGTGGTGGACCAACGGTATGGGGAGGGGGTGGTGGACCAACGGTATGGGGGAGGGGTGGTGGACCAACGGTATGGGGAGGGGGTGGTGGACCAACGGTATGGGGGAGGGGGTGGTGGACCAACGGTATGGGGGAGGGGTGGTGGACCAACGGTATGGGGGAGGGGGTGGTGGACCAACGGTATGGGGAGGGGGTGGTGGACCAACGGTATGGAGGAGGGGTGGTGGACCAACGGTATGGGGAGGGGTGGTGGACCAACGGTAAGGGGGAGGGGGTGGTGGACCAACGGTATGGAGGAGGGGGGTGGACCAACAGTATGGGGAGGGGGTGGACCAACGATATGGGGAGGGGATGGTGGACCAACGGTATGGGGAGGGGGGTGGTGGACCAACGGTTTGGGGAGGGGGTGGTGAACCAAGGGTGAGGGAGGGGTGGTGGACCAACGGTATGAGAGGGGGGCGGTGGACCAACGGTATGGGAGAGGGGGCGGTGGACCAACGGCATGAGGGAGGGGGGTGAGGAGGACCAACGGTATGGGGAGAGGATGGTGGACCAACGGTATGGGGAAGGGGGTGGTGGACCAAGGGTATGAGGGACGGGGTGGTGGACCAACGATATGGGAGGGGGCGGTGGACCAACGGCATGAGGGAGGGGTGGTGGACCAACGGTATGGAGGAGGGGGTGTTGGACCAACGGTATAAGGGAGGGGGGTGTTGGACCAACGGTATGGGGAGGGGGTGGTGGACCAAGGGTATGAGGGAGGGGGTGGTGGACCAAGGGTATGAGGGAGGGGGGTGGTGGACCAAGGGTATGAGGGAGGGGGTGGTGGACCAAGGGTATGAGGGAGGGGGTGGTGGACCAAGGGTTATAAGGGAGGGGGTGGTGGACCAAGGGTATGAGGGAGGGGGTGGTGGACCAAGGGTATGAGGGAGGGGGTGGTGGACCAACGGTATGGGGAGGGGGTGGTGGACCAACGGCATGAGGGAGGGGGTGTTGGACCAACGGCATGAGGGAGGGGGTGTTGGACCAACAGTATGAGGGAGGGGGTGTTGGACCAACGTATGAGGGAGGGGGTGGTGGACCAACGGTATGAGGGAGGGGGTGGTGGACCAACGGTATGGGAAAGGGGATGATGGACCAACGGTATGGAAGCGGTGGTGGACCAACGGTATGGGGAAGGGGTGGTGGACCAACAGTATGGGGAGGGGTGGTGGACCAACGGTATGGGAGAGGGGGCGGTGGACCAACGGCATGAGGGAGGGGGTGGTGGACCAACGGTATGGGGAGGGATGGTGGACCAACGGTATATGGGAGGGGGTGGTGGACCAAGGGTGAGGGAGGGGGGTGGTGGACCAACGATACGGGAAAGGGGATGGTGGACCAACGGTATGGGAAAGGGGTGGTGGACCAACAGTATGGGGAAGGGGTGGTGGACCAACGGTATGGGAGAGGGGGCGGTGGACCAACGGCATGAGGGAGTGGTGGACTAACGGTAGGGGAAGGGATTGTGGACCAACGGTATGGGGAAGGGATGGTGGACCAAGGGTATGAGGGAGGGGGTGGTGGACCAACGATATGGGAGAGGGGGCGGCGGACCAACGGCATGAGGGAGGGGTGGTGGACCAACGGTGTGAGGTGGACCAACGGTATGGGGAGGGGGGTGTTGGACCAACGGTATAAGGGAGGGGGTGTTGGACCAACGGTATGGGGAGGAGGTGGTGGACCAAGGGTATGAGGGAGGGGGTGGTGGACCAAGGGTATGAGGGAGGGGGTGGTGGACCAAGGGTATGAGGGAGGGGGTGTGTGGACCAAGGGTATGAGGGAGGGGGTGGTGGACCAAGGGTATGAGGGAGGGGGTGGTGGACCAAGGGTGAGGGATGGAGGGTGGTGGACCAAGGGTGAGGGAGGGGGTGGTGGACCAACGGTATGGGAGGGGTGGTGGACCAACGTTATGGGGGAGGGGAGTGTTGGACCAACGGCATGAGGGAGGGGGTGTTGGACCAACGGTATGAGGGAGGGGGTGGTGGACCAACGGTATGAGGGAGGGGGTGGTGGACCAACGGTTATGGGGGAAGGGGATGGTGGACCAACGGTATGGAAGCGGTGGTGGACCAACAGTATGGGGAAGGGGTGGTGGACCAACAGTATGGGGAAGGGGTGGTGGACCAACAGTATGGGGAAGGGGTGGTGGACCAACAGTATGGGGAAGGGGTGGTGGACCAACAGTATGGGGAAGGGGTGGTGGACCAACAGTATGGGGAAGGGTGGTGGACCAACAGTATGGGGAAGAGGTGGTGGACCAACAGTATGGGGAAGGGGTGGTGGACCAACAATATGAGGGAGTGGCAGACCAATAATGTGGGGAAGATGGGGGAGCGTTGAGGGTAAGAGCTAATGGTGGAAGGTGGAGGGTGTTGAGGGGAAGAGGTAATGGGGAAGGTGGAGAGCATTGAGGGGAAGGAGTAATGGGGAAGGTGGGGAAGCGTTGAGGGTAAGAGCTAATGGGGAAGCTGGGGGAGTGCTGAGGGGAATAGGTAATGGGGAAGGTGGGGGAGCGTTGAGATTAAGGGGGAGGAGTGACCTGACTCTGGGGAAACAATTGAGTGAATCATCAGGACCATCAGAGGTCATAGCTTGATCTTTCATTTTGTAGGTACCTAGTGACTGTACCTACCTACCTACCTACTTACGTGGAGTCTACCTGGAGGGTATTTAGGGGATCAACGCCGCCGCGGCCAGGTCCATGACCAGGCCACCTGGTGGATCAGGGCCTGATCAACGGGGCTGTTACTGCTGGCCGCAAGTTGTCCAACGTACGAGCCACAGCCCGGTTGATCCGGCACTGACTTTAGGTATCTGTCCAGCTCCCTCTTGAAGACAACCAGGGGTTCATTGGTAATTCCTCTTATAGCTGGTGGGAGGCTGTTGAACAGTCTTGTGCCCCGGACACTTACTGTGTTTTCTCTTAATGTACTAATGGCGCCTCCACTTTTCACTAGGGGTGTGTTGCATCTCCTGCCAAGTCTTTTGCTTTCGTATGGGGTGATTTCTGTGTGGAAATTAGGGATCAGTCGCTGTAGGATCTTCCAGGCGTAGATTATGTTGTATCCCTTTCGCCTGCGCTCCAGTGAGTACAAGTCAAGTGCTTCCAAGCGTTACCAGTAGTTAAGGTGCTTGATGGAACTTGTATGTGCAGTAAAGGTTCTCCGTACACTCTCTAGATCTGCAATTTCACCTGCCTTGAATGGAGATGTTAATGTACAGCAGTATTCCAGCCTAGAGAGAACAAGTGATTTAAAAAGGATCATCATTGGCTTGGCATCTCTTGTCTTGAATGTTCTCATTATCCATCCTATCAGTTTCCTCGCAGATGTGATAGTGGCATTGTTGTGGTCCTTGAAGGTGAGATCCTCAGACATTACCACTCCCAGGTCCTTCACATTACTTTTCCGCTCTATTGTGTGATTGGAGTTTGTAGTATACTTAGTCTTAGTTATTATTTCCTCCAGTTTTCCATAACGTAGTAGTTGGAATTTGTCTTCATTGAACATCATATTGTTCTCTGTTGCCCATTGGAAACTTGGTTTATATCTTCTTGGATATTTGCCGTGTCCTCAAAGGATGACACTCTGATATATTTTTGATGAGTTTCCAGAGTCTCACTACTCTCGGAGCCCGGCCATGGGCCAGGCTCGACTGGTGCTTGCCTGGTTAATTAGGCTGTTGCTGCTGGTGGCCCACTGACCCACATATCCATCACAGCCTGACTGATCTGGTACCTGAAGATACTTGTCCAGTTTCCTCTTGAAGACTTCTACACTTGTTCCAGCTGTGTTTCCTGATATATTTTGGTAAGATGTTGAATAGTCTCCGGTCACGGACGGTTGATACACCGAGTTTATTTTGCTCTTCCTCCGACCTCTCTCGCTCCACTATGTTGTGAAGGTGTCAGTAGTGTTTCTGTGTACTGTGTAGTATACTAAGATAGTCCCAGCTATTTATAGTAAGGGTCCCATCTAGCTGAGACGTCACGTGACCTACACACGTGAACCGTCAGCTACAAGCCTCCCTCTCAGCTTCCCGCTAGGCAAGGCCCAGCTGCTCTTCAAGACTCTCTTAATTACACGCCTCCAAGACATCCCGACGAACCCCCACGCCAAAGGCAAGGTGAAAATACTCTCCATGTATATATTATCATGTATTTCTCCTCCGCTGGGGTGATGGCCTCCGCGCCCCGGTCCTGGACAAGCCCTTCTTGTATACACCATGATACGGGGAGTGCCAGTGCTAGTTTGTATAACGCGGGACACTCGTGGAGAAGCGTTAAACTCGCAGGGATTACACAGCCCCTTGGGGACTGACAGATAATCATGCTTGATGCAAGGAAGGGCTGCACAGCTCCAGTTCCTTGGATCAAGAGCCCTTTACCATCAAGGTATGTGGATCACCTTAATTCAGGGTGACCGAGTACCAGACTCTGAAGGAAAATGATAATGTGATTTGCCTTATTTAGGGAAGAGGTAAAAGACGATACGTTACCTTAGTGAGAAGGGTAATGCTGGATGATATTAAAGTAGGAGGAGGGAAGAGGATGCTGGATGGTATTAAGGTAGGAGAGAGGAGAATGCTGGCACTCAGTCTAACTAACAACCAACGAGAGAGAGAGAGAGAGAGAGAGAGAGAGAGAGAGAGAGAGAGAGAGAGAGAGAGAGAGAGAGAGAGAGAGAGAGAGAGAGAGAGAGAGAGAGAGAGAGAGAAACTCGCAATATAGTAGAGTATAGACAAAAAAAAAAACGATTGACGTGCGACTAACAAGAGTTTTCTAATTCAACACTGAACTGTAATGTTGTGGGAGTGGGAGGTGGGGATGGGAGTGGGAGGGTGGGGAGAGTGGGAGGTGGGGAGAGAGTGGGAGGTGGGGAGAGAGTGGGAGGTGGGGAGAGAGTGGGAGGTGGGGAGAGAGTGGGAGGTGGGGAGAGAGTGGGAGGTGGGGAGAGAGTGGGAGGTGGGGAGAGTGGGAGGTGGAAAGAATGGGAGGTGGAAAGAGAGAGGTGGGAGGTGGAAAGAGTGGGAGGTGGAAAGAGAGAGGTGGGGAGAGTGGGAGGTCGAAAGAGGGAGGTGGGGAGAGTGGGAGGTGGGAAAAGTGGGAGGTGGGGAGAGAGTGTGGGAGGTGGAGAGAGAGTGGGGAGGTGGGGAGAGAGTGGGGAGGTGGGGGAGAGAGTGGGGAGGTGGGGAGAGAGTGGGAGGTGGGGAGAGAGTGGGAGGTGGGGAGAGAGTGGGAGGTGGGGAGAGAGAGTGGGAGGTGGGGGAGAGAGTGGGAGGTGGGGAGAGAGTGGGAGGTGGGGAGAGAGTGGGAGGTGGAAAGAGTGGGAGGTGGGGAGAGTGGGAGAGGGGGAGATGGGGAGAGTGGGAGAGGGGGAGAGGGGGAGATGGGGAGAGTGGGGGAGAGTGGGGAGAGTGGGAGGTGAGGAGAGTGGGAGTTGAGAGTGGGAGTTGAGAGTGGGAGTTGAGAGTGGGAGTTGAGAGTGGGAGTTGAGAGTGGGAGGTGAGGAGAGTGGGAGATGGGGAGAGTGGGAGATGGGGAGAGTGGGAGGTGGGAATAGACGGAAGCGAGAGGTACCTGGAGGTTATTCCGGGGATCAACGCCCCCGCGGCCCGGTCCATGACCAGGTCTCCCGATGGATCAGGAGCCTGATCAACCAGGCTGTTACTGCCGGCCGCACGCAGTCCAACGTACGAGCCACAGCCCGGCTGATCCGGCACTGACTTTAGGTATCTGTCCAGCTCTCTCTTGAAGGCAGTCAGGGGTTTATTGGCAATTCCCCTAATGCTTGATGGGAGGCTGTTGAACAGTCTTGGGCCCCGGACTCTTATGGTGTTTTCCCTTAGTGTACCAATGGCGCCCCTACTTTTAATTGGGGGCATTTTGCATCGCCTGCCCAGTCTTTTACTTTCGTAGGGAGTAATTTCTGTGTGCAGATTTGGGACCATTCCTTCCAAGATTTTCCAAGTGTAGATTATGATATCTCTCTCCCTCCTGCGTTCCAACGAGTACAAGTCAAGTGCTTCCAAGCGTTCCCAGTAGTTAAGGTGCTTGACAGAACTTATACGTGCAGTAAAGGATCTCTGTACACTCTCTAGATCTGCGATTTCACCTGCTTTGAATGGAGATGTTAATGTACAGCAGTATTCCAGCCTAGAGAGAACAAGTGATTTGAAAAGGATCATCATTGGCTTGGCATCTCTCGTTTTGAAAGTTCTCATTATCCATCTTACCATTTTCTTTGCACGTGCGATCGTGGCACTGTTGTGATCCTTGAAAGTGAGATCCTCAGACATTACTACTCCCAGGTCCCTTACATTATTTTTCCGCTCTATTGTATGGCCAGAGTTTGTAGTATACTCTGTTCTAGTTATTATTTCCTCCAGTTTTCCATAACGGAGTAGTTGGAATTTGTCCTCATTGAACATCACATTGTTTACCGTTGCCCACTGGAAAACTTTATTTATATCTTCTTGGAGGTTAACCGCGTCCTCAGCAGATGACACCTTCATGCAGATCCTAGTATCATCCGCAAAGGATGATACGGTGCTGTGATGTACATCTCTGTCTATGTCTGATATGAGGATGAGGAATAAGATGAGGGCGAGTACTGTGTCTTGTGGAACTGAGCTCTTCACTATGGCAGCCTCCGATTTAACTCTGTTGACCACTACTCTTTGTGTTCGATTTGTTAGGAAGTTGAAGATCCATCTCCCCACTTTCCCAGTTATTCCTTTAGCACGTATTTTATGGGCTATTACGCCATGATTGCATTTGTCAAATGTTTTTGCAAAGTCTGTGTATATTACATCTGCATTCTAATTTTCTTCCAGTGCATCAAAGGCCATGTTATAGTGATCCAGTAGTTGTGAGAGGCAGGAGCGACCTGCCCTGAACCCATGTTGCCCTGGATTGTGCAGATTTTGGGAATCCAGGTGATTTGCAATCCTGCTTCTTAGTACTCTTTCAAAGATTTTTATGATGTGGGACGTCAGAGCTACTGGTCTATAGTTCTTAGCTAATGCTTTGCTGCCACCTTTATGGAGTGGGGCTGTATCCGTTGTAGAGAGGGAAAGTGGAAGAGGGAATGGTAGAGAGGAGGGAGGGAGGGAGGTGTAGTGAGTGAGGTGTAGTAGTGAGTGAGGTGTAGTAGTGAGTGAGGTGTAGTAGTGAGGGAGGTGTAGTAGTGAGGGAGGTGTAGTAGTGAGGGAGGTGTAGTAATGAGGGAGGTGTAGTAGTGAGTGAGGTGTAGTAGTGAGTGAGGTGTAGTAGTGAGTGAGTGTAGAGTGAGGAGGTGTAGTAGTGAGTGAGGTGTAGTAGTGAGGGAGGTGTAGTAGTGAGGGAGGTGTAGTAGTGAGTGAGGTGTAGTAGTGAGTGAGGTGTAGTAGTGAGTGAGGTGTAGTTAGTGAGTGAGGTGTAGTAGTGAGTGAGGTGTAGTAGTGAGTGAGGTGTAGTAGTGAGTGAGGTGTAGTAGTGAGGGAGGTGTAGTAGTGAGGGAGGTGTAGTAGTGAGGGAGGTGTAGTAGTGAGGGAGGTGTAGTAGTGAGGGAGGTGTAGTAGTGAGGGAGGTGTATTAGTCAGGGAGGTGTATTAGTCAGGGAGGTGTATTAGTCAGTGAGGTGTATTAGTCAGGGAGGTGTATTAGTCAGGGAGGTGTATTAGTCAGGGAGGTGTATTAGTCAGGGAGGTGTAGTAGTGAGGGAGGTGTAGTAGTGAGGGAGGTGTATTAGTCAGGGAGGTGTATTAGTCAGGGAGGTGTATTAGTCAGTGAGGTGTATTTAGTCAGGGAGGTGTATTAGTCAGGGAGGTGTATTAGTCAGGGAGGTGTATTAGTCAGGGAGGTGTATTAGTCAGGGAGGTGTATTAGTCAGGGAGGTGTATTAGTCAGGGAGGTGCATTAGTCAGGGAGGTGTATTAGTCAGGGAGGTGTATTAGTCAGGGAGGTGTATTAGTCAGGGAGGTGTATTAATCAGGGAGGTGTATTAATCAGGGAGGTGTATTAGTCAGGGAGGTGTATTAGTCAGGGAGGTGTATTAGTCAGGGAGGTGTATTAGTCAGGGAGGTGTATTAGTCAGTGAGGTGTATTAGTCAGTGAGGTGTTGTAGTCAGTGAGGTGTTGTAGTCAGTGAGGTGTATTAGTCAGGGAGGTGTATTAGTCAGTGAGGTGTATTAGTCAGTGAGGTGTATTAGTCAGTGAGGTGTATTAGTCAGGGAGGTGTATTAGTCAGTGAGGTGTTGTAGTCAGTGAGGTGTATTAGTCAGGGAGGTGTATTAGTCAGGGAGGTGTATTAGTCAGGGAGGTGTATTAGTCAGGGAGGTGTATTAGTCAGTGAGGTGTATTAGTCAGGGAGGTGTATTAGTCAGGGAGGTGTATTAGTCAGGGAGGTGTATTAGTCAGGGAGGTGTATTAGTCAGGGAGGTGTATTAGTCAGTGAGGTGTATTAGTCAGTGAGGTGTATTAGTCAGGGAGGTGTATTAGTCAGGGAGGTGTATTAGTCAGGGAGGTGTATTAGTCAGGGAGGTGTATTAGTCAGGGAGGTGTATTAGTCAGGGAGGTGTATTAGTCAGGGAGGTGCATTAGTCATGGAGGTGTATTAGTCAGGGAGGTGTATTAGTCAGGGAGGTGTATTA
This sequence comes from Cherax quadricarinatus, assembly GCF_026875155.1. Classification (NCBI taxonomy): domain Eukaryota; kingdom Metazoa; phylum Arthropoda; class Malacostraca; order Decapoda; family Parastacidae; genus Cherax; species Cherax quadricarinatus. The sequence continues at coordinate 98,221,565 of NC_069400.1, forward strand.
GTCAGGGAGGTGTATTAGTCAGGGAGGTGTATTAGTCAGGGAGGTGTATTAGTCAGGGAGGTGTATTAGTCAGGGAGGTGCATTAGTCATGGAGGTGTATTAGTCAGGGAGGTGTATTAGTCAGGGAGGTGTATTAGTCAGGGAGGTGTATTAGTCAGGGAGGTGTATTAATCAGGGAGGTGTAGTGGAAGACAGTTCATACAACACTATACATACAAAATATACATTCACAATATACCATACACTTATTCATTAAACACAAATAATTACACGCGATGCCTTAAAACGTCAGATAAATCCAACATTTACATATTAAAACATCAATATATATTAAAAATTCACTATACATTAAAATCATTTTGCTTTATAAAACATTATTAACCGCAAAATTAAATGCCCCCTAAAATGTGGTGGTTATATGTCACAAATTCACCGAGGTCTCAACAGGCACCACAGTGGTTTGTGGATATAAGAATCATCCCTAAACTGAGACACGCATGCCCAAAGTAACGTACAAGAACATTTTCCTGGCAGAGGGTAGGCCCGTGCTGTATGGGCATCCTAGACAACTTTTCCGAATATTATCCACATTTTGGGCACGCCCTGGTCAAGGACTGGGTCGCGGGGGCGTTGACCCCTGGATCATTCTCCAGGTAGTCTCCAGGTACACCCTCTCTCAAAATGTGTATCAAGTTCAACAGCACACTGGAAGATGCACTGAGAGAAGCAGGATTCTCCGGAGGAAGGTTTTAATGGTCGAGGGGAGTTTTCAAGTGGCAGGGAATCATCTGATTGACAGTTCCTGCGGCAAGACGAGACTCAGACACCCACGCACTACTGAGCCCTGTACAGCTTCCTGAGTGTCTGTAGCGCCCATCAGATCCACAGCTTCCCTTCTACATAATCACGAAAGGAGAAGGCAGAGAGGGAGGAGTTGGGACAAAGGAGGAAACTGAAGAGGGAGGAAAAAAAGCGGAAGAGAATGGAAAGGGAAAAAGAGATGGGATCGACTAAGAGCAGAAAGGAAAGGTGGAAGCGAAAAGAAAGGTAGGTGAAAAATGGAAAAGCTGTGAGAGGAAAGAAAGAAATGAAGGAAGTGGGAGGGATGGGGGGGGACAGGACGAGGGTGAGAAGGCAGCAGCAGCAGTTGGATCCCAATGAAATTTGGGGAAATGGAGTTTAACTCATATAATTGGAGGTAATTTGTCGACACCCTGAGAGCCCATCCCCCAAGCTGTTATGAATCTCTTTTTCTCCTCTCTCTCTCTCTCTCTCTCTCTCTCTCTCTCTCTCTCTTCTATCTCTCTCTCGTAATATATTTTATTAATCTATTACTAGAATCTTGCGCCCATTTTTTGTCTTCCTTCCATACCCTTCTTCCTCTAACTCCCTTCCTCTTCCACTATCCCCCAACCCATCATTCCTTCTCTCCCTTCCACTTTTTCTCCTTCCTTCTCGACCTCACCCTGTATTCTACTCCCCTCCCTTGTCCTCTCTCTCCCTGGCCTCTCACACATGAGTGGTTCGCTTGATTGGAATGTTTTCGACGGAGCATCTTCATATTAAACATTCAGATTAGTCTTGCCATATCTTCCCCCCCCCTCCCCTGGCACCCGAAGCACCACTGGCACCCCAAGGACCACTGGCACCCCAAGGACCACTGGCACCCCAAGGACCACTGGCACCCCAAGGACCACTGGCACCCCAAGGACCACTGGCACCCCAAGGACCACTGGCATCCCAAGGACCACTGGCACCCCAAGGACCACTGGCACCCCAAGGACCACTGGTGTCACCCCAAGGACCACTGGCACCCCAAGGACCACTGGCATCCCAATGACCACTGGCACCCCAAGGACCACTGGCACCCCAAGGACCACTAATGTCACCCCAAGGACCACTGGTGTCACCCCAAGGACCACTGGCATCCCAAGGACCACTGGCACCCCAAGGATCACTGGCACCCCAAGAACCAATGGAATCCCAAGGACCACTGACACCCTAAGGGCCATTGGCACTCCAAGGGCCACTAGCATCCCAAGGATCACTGGCATCCCAAGGATGGCACCCAAGGACCACTGGTACGCTAAGAATCACTGGCACCCCAAGGATCACTGGCACCCCAAGGACCACTAGCACCCCAAGGACCACTGGTACGCTAAGAATCACTGGCACCCCAAGGACCACTGGCATCCCAAGGACCACTGGCATCCCAAGGACCACTGGCATCCCAAGGACCACTGGCACCCCCAAGGACCACTGGCACCCCCAAGGACCAATGGCACCCCTATGGCACTTTAACTTTCACTTCTGGTCTCTGACATCTAGTCCAGCACATCTAAGTGTTTCTACATTATAATCTGTTTCTACATTATTTTCTGCTTCTTGATTAGTGGACGGAGGATCGAGTCTCCACCCTTCCTTGAGCTGTAGACCCACGTGGACTCAGCGCTTCACAAAGAGAATAACAGTTCCACAGTTCTAGAGGTCAAGGAATAAACTATACGCATACAAATCAAGTTTACAATAACCTTGTAAGACCAGGCTAGCACTAGACGAGCCTGGACCATGGCCGGGCTAAGAGAGCGGTGAGACTCTCGAAACTCATCAAAGGTATATCAAAGGTAAAGCAAACTGCAACACTTGAGAGTCGATGTTATGAGTCCATCAATTTTGAAAAGATTGATGGACTATCAGTGTGTGGCGAGATGTTTCCTGGAAGACACACAAGTGTTACACAACGTGTGTCTAACTTATCAACTTGCCAGTTCTCTGAACTATTTATGTACAGGACTACAGCAGCATCTCCAACCCTAGCTCTTGTAAACAATATGCAACAGCAACAACCATAACTCTTGTAAACAATATGCAACAGCAACAACCCTAACTCTTGTAAACAATATGCAACAGCAACAACAGTAGCTCTTGTAAACAATATGCAACAGCAACAACAGTAGCTCTTGTAAACAATATGCAACAGCAACAACAGTAGCTCTTGTAAACAATATGCAACAGCAACAACAGTAGCTCTTGTAAACAATATGCAACAGCAACAACAGTAGCTCTTGTAAACAATATGCAACAGCAACAACAGTAGCTCTTGTAAACAATATGCAACAGCAACAGTAGCTCTTGTAAACAATATGCAACAGCAACAACAGTAGCTCTTGTAAACAATATGCAACAGCAACAACAGTAGCTCTTGTAAACAATATGCAACAGCAACAACAGTAGCTCTTGTAAACAATATGCAACAGCAACAACAGTAGCTCTTGTAAACAATATGCAACAGCAACAACAGTAGCTCTTGTAAACAATATGCAACAGCAACAACAGTAGCTCTTGTAAACAATATGCAACAGCAACAACAGTAGCTCTTGTAAACAATATGCAACAGCAACAACAGTAGCTCTTGTAAACAATATGCAACAGCAACAACAGTAGCTCTTGTAAACAATATGCAACAGCAACAACAGTAGCTCTTGTTAATATGCAACAGCAACAACAGTAGTTCTTGTAAACAGTGTACAACAGCAACAACAGTAGCTCTTGTAAACAATATGCAAACTAGCAAACATCAACAGCATAGCTCTTGTAAACAATATGCAACAGCAACAACAGTAGCTCTTGTAAACAATTATGCAACAGCAACAACAGTAGCTCTTGTAAACAATATGCAACAGCAACAACAGTAGCTCTTGTAAACAATATGCAACAGCAACAACAGTAGCTCTTGTAAACAATATGCAACAGCCAACAACATAGCTCTTGTAAACAATATGCAACAGCAACAACAGTAGCTCTTGTAAACAATATGCAACAGCAACAACAGTAGCTCTTGTAAACAATATGCAACAGCAACAACAGTAGCTCTTGTAAACAATATGCAACAGCAACAACAGTAGCTTACTTGTAAAACAATATACAGGCAACATACAACAGATTAGCTTCTTGTAAAAATATGCAACAGCAATAACCATAGTCTTGTAAACATTATCAACAGCAATAAACCTAGTCTTGTAAACATTACAACAGCAAAACCATAGTCTTGTAAACATGTAGTAACAGCAAATACCTAGTCTTGTAAACAGTGTCAACAGCAACAACCTATCTTGTAAACAATTATCAACAGCAAAACAGGTACTCTTGTTAATATGCAACAGCAACAACAGTAGTTCTTGTAAACAGTGTACAACAGCAATATACCTAGGTCTTATAAACAGTGTACAACAGCAATATACCTAGGTCTTGTAAACAGTGTACAACAGCAATATACCTAGGTCTTGTAAACAGTGTACAACAGCAATATACCTAGGTCTTGTAAACAGTGTACAACAGCAATATACCTAGGTCTTGTAAACAGTGTATAACAGCAATATACCTAGGTCTTGTAAACAGTGTACAACAGCAATATACCTAGGTCTTGTAAACAGTGTATAACAGCAATATACCTAGGTCTTGTAAACAGTGTACAACAGCAATATACCTAGGTCTTGTAAACAGTGTACAACAACAATATACCTAGGTCTTGTAAACAGTGTATAACAGCAATATACCTAGGTCTTGTAAACAGTGTACAACAGCAATATACCTAGGTCTTGTAAACAGTGTACAACAGCAATATACCTAGGTCTTATAAACAGTGTACAACAGCAATATACCTAGGTCTTGTAAACAGTGTACAACAGCAATATACCTAGGTCTTGTAAACAGTGTACAACAGCAATATACCTAGGTCTTGTAAACAGTGTGTAACAGCAATATACCTATTTCTTGTAAACAGTGTACAACAGCAACAAACTAGCGGTTGTAAAATTTGGGCAACAAGAGGAAGCCTAGGGTCTGTGAACTATTCAGGCATTATAGAATGGGGTGAGTGGGAGAGAATGGGGTAAGATAAGATAAGATTTCGTTCGGATTTTTAAACCCAGAGGGTTAGCCACCCAGGATAACCCAAGAAAGTCAGTGCGTCATCGAGGACTGTCTAACTTATTTCCATTGGGGTCCTTAATCTTGTCCCCCAGGATGCGACCCACACCAGTCGACTAACACCCAGGTACCTATTTGCTGCTAGGTGAACAGGACAACAGGTGTAAGGAAACGTGTCGAAATGTTTCCACCCGCCGGGAATCGAACCCGGGCCCTCCGTGTGTGAAGCGGGAGCTTTAGCCACCAGGCCACCGGGGTGAGTGGGAAAGAATGGGGTGAGTGGGAAAGAATGGGGTGAGTGGGAGGGAAGCTCATGAAAGCAGACAATTCAGCAGAAACAAGATAAATGAGAGAGAAAGAGAGAGAGAGACTGCACCAACAATTAAGACGGCGTTTAAGATGTGCTTAAGATAAGAGGGGAGAGAAATGTTTGGCCAGCGTTCATAAACGCAATGTTTGGCCAGCGTTCATAAACGCAATATTTGGCCAGCGTTCACAAACGCAATGTTTGGCCAGCGTTCATAAACGCACTCTGGCCGGTGTGCCACTCAGAGAAATGTGGAAAAAAGACACTTATTATATACAGTTCAGGACATTTACTTACGGAAAAGTTTAACCACGAGTGACTACTGCAGTCCTGATACTAAGAGACGAGTGTATATAATGGCAGGAGTCAGGTGGTCAGCTGCGTGGGGGCAGCAGTACTAGCAGTAGTAGTAGTAGTAGTAGTACTAGCAGTAGTACTAGCAGTAGTACTAGCAGTAGCAGCAGCAGTAGTAACAGTAGTAGTAGTAGTAACAGTAGTAGTAGTAGCAACAGTAGTAGTAACAGTAGTAGTAGTAACAGTAGTAGTAGCAACAGTAGTAGTAGTAACAGTAGTAGTAGCAACAGTAGTAGTAGCAACAGTAGTAGTAGTAGTAGCAGTAGCAACAGTAGTAGTAGTAGTAGTAGTAGTAACAGTAGTAGTAGTAGTAGTAATAGTAATAGTAGTAGCAGCAGTAGTAGTAGTAGTAGTAGTAGTAGTAGTAGTAGTAGTAGTAGCAGCAGCATCAGTAGTAGTAGCAGCAGTAGTAGTAGTACTAGCAGTAGCAGCAGCAGCAGTACTAGCAGTAGCAGCACCAGCAGTAGTAGTAGTAGCAGCAGCAGTACTAGCAGTAGTTGCAGCAGTAGTAGTAGTAGTAGCAACAGTAGTACTAGCAGTACTAGCAGTAGCAGCAGTAGTAGTAACAGTAGTAGTAGTAGTAGTAGCAATAGTAGTAGTAGTAACAACAGTAGTAGTAGTACCAGCAGCAGTAGTAGTAGTAGTACCAGCAGCAGCAGCAGCAGTAGTAGTAGTAGTAGTACCAGCAGTAGTAGTAGTAGTACCAGCAGCAGCAGTAGTAGTAGTAGTAGTACCAGCAGCAGCAGTAGTAGTAGTAGTACCAGCAGCAGCAGTAGTAGTAGTAGTAGTACCAGCAGCAGCAGTAGTAGTACCAGCAGCAGCAGTAGTAGTACCAGCAGCAGCAGCAGTAGTAGTAGTAGTAGTAGTAGTAGTAGTAGTAGCAGCAGCAGCAGCAGCAGTAGTAGTAGTAGTACTAGCAGTAGCAGCAGCAGTACTAGCAGTAGTAGCAGCAGTAGTAGTAGCAGTAGCAGTAGTAGTAGTAGTAATAGTAGCAGTAGCAGTACTAGCAGTAGTACTAGTAGCAGCAGCAGTAGTATTAGTAGTAGCAGCAGTACTAGCAGTAGCAGCAGTAGTAGTAGTAGTAGTAGCAACAGTAGTAGTAGCAACAGTAGTATAGTAGTAGTAGCAACAGTAGTAGTAGTAGCAGCAGCAGTACTACAGTAGCAGCAGCAGTAGTAGTAGTACCAACAGTAGTAGTAGTAGCAACAGTAGTAGTAGTAGCAGCAACAGTAGTAGTAGTAGCAACAGTAGTAGTAGTAGTAGCATCAGTAGTAGTAACAGTAGTAGTAGCAGCAGTAGTAGTAGCAACTAGTAGTAGTAGTAGTAGTAGTAGTAGTAGTAGTAGTAGTAGTAGCAGCAGCAGCAGCAGCAGCAGCAGCAGCAGCAGCAGTAGTAGTAGTAGCAGCAGCAGCAGTATTAGTAGTAGTAGCAGCAGCAGCAGCAGTAGCAGCAGCAGTACTAGCAGTAGTTGAAGCAGCAGTAGTAGCAGCAGCAGTAGTTGAAGCAGCAGTAGCATCAGCAGCAGTAGTAGTAGTAGTAGTAGTAGTAGCAGTAGTAGTAGTAGAAATAGCAGTAGTGGTAGCAGCAGCAGCAGCAGCAGCAGCAGCAGCAGCAGCAGCAGCAGCAGCAGCAGCAGCAGCAGCAGCAGCAGCAGCAGTAGTAGCAGCAGCAGCAGCAGCAGCAGCAGCAGCAGTAGCAGCAGCAGTAGCAGCAGTACTAGCAGTAGTAGAAGCAGCAGTAGCAGCAGCAGCAACATGCAGCAGTAGTAGTAGTAGCAGTACTAGCCATAGTAGCAGCAGTAGTAGCAGTAATAGCAGTAGCATCATCAGTAGTAGTTGTAGTAGCAGTAGAAGCAGCAGCAGCATTGACAGAACTAATAGTTCTAGCAGTAGCAGTACTACTACTACTAGTAGTACAACTAGTAGCACTAGTAGTTGTAGCAGTACTACTAATAGTTGTAGCAGTACTAGTAGCAGAAATACTACTAGTACTAGTAGCAGTACCACTAGTAGTAGTAGTACTTGTAGCAGTAGTACTACTACTAGTAGCAGTAGTACTTGTAGCAGCAGTACTACTAGTAGCAGTAGTAGTAGCAACAGTAGTACAGTAGCAATAGTAATAGTAGTAGTAGTAGTAGCAGCAGTAGTAGCCGTACTAGTAATAGCAGCAGTACCAGTGGCAGCACTAGTACTAGCAGCATTACTAGTGGCAGCACTAGTACTAGCAGCATTACTAGTACTAGTAGCAGTACTAGTGGCAGTACTAGTAGTATTAGTAGCAGCACTAGTAGTAACAGTACTAGTATTTGCAATAGCAGAACTAGTAGAAGCAGTACTAGTAATAGTAGCAGTACTAGTATTAGTAATAGCAGTACTAGTATTAGTAATAGCAGTACTAGTATTAGTAATAGTACTAGTACTAGTAATAGCAGTACTAGTACTAGTAGCGGTACTAGTAGCAGTACTAGTACTAGTAGCAGTACTAGTAGTAGCAGCACTAGTAGTAGCAGTACTACTAGTAGTGGCAGTACTAGTAGCAGTACTAGTAATAGTACTAGTAGCAGTAGAACTGCAGTAAGATAGCTTGGGTTTGAGGACACGTTCTCGGTTAATCCAAGCTTGTTCTCGGTAATTAGTAGGACCCACTAATACAGATAGATACTCGTCTCTTGGTTATTTTTGTATTAAGAGTGAATAAACCACTCGTGTCGAAACTTTTCCTTAAATAAATGTCCTGAACTGTACATAGTGTCTTGTGCCACTAAAACCATACACTAACACCCACGCTGACACTCAAAAATTCACACCAATAAAAGAAAAAAAATATGAATTTATTGCTTTTGCTCCAAGTTATGACGGACGTGAAAGATGCGAGATAAAGACAGAATTGGTGTGTGAACGTGTTGAGGCTGACACAAACAAGGGAGAAGAGTGCTGGTGGCAGGAGCCGCCGCCTGCCGCCGCTGCCATCAGATAGTGACAACAATAAAACACAGACGCCATCGTTCCTGGATTGGCTGCCGTGCCATCAGTCCTACCAACGCTCCCACACCACCACTACCCCTCACAGTCTCCACTTAACACTAACAAAACACAGGCGCGCACACATGCTAAAGGAACCAATTATACCACTAAATTGCTTAAGTCTTTAAAATGTGTGGTTCTCCAAACTATAAACTGCGACACGACTGATTTCTTAAGAGTTGGGAGGTTGACACCCCTGTATCTGATGGCAATCTGGAAAGAATCTTGGTCTTGTAACACTGTTAAGCTGGCGGGATTCCCACTGGAACCACAGGAACACTGTTAAGCTCCTGGGGTTCCCACTGGAACCACAGGAACACTGCTAAACTGCCGGAATTCCCACTTGAACAGCAGGAAAACTTAAGCTAGCGGGATCCCTACTGGAACCACAGGAACACTGTTAAGTTGGCGGGATCCCCACTCACGCATCACGCCGCACTAAGACGCGCCTAAGAACCTGCAAAACAATGTGATATAATTTTCAAGATGCACACAGCTTGCAAGATCATCCAGAGAACTGGCAAGATGCGAAGAAAAACTTGTTCAATCCAGCTAAAAAAATAATGCATCGTTAATATTGGTAAACTTGCGAAGTTTATTACAGAGAATGATCTCTGTATGGCCCATGGTACCATTAACCATCACATGTTTTGTGGACCTCTGCGCGACCCATGGTACCATTATCCCCCAACAGGGTGTTTGATCAAGTATCATAACCAGGTGTTGGCTGGACATCCTTCAAAAGGATCATTAACTACTCCAGCCGCCACAACAACGTCAACAATGTTCACTCGCTGGCTAGTGAACATAACCCTCACACCTGGGAGGAAAAAAAAGACTGAAATAGGCAAAACAAGTCTTTACTGGTACTTCTTTTCACTCTAAGTAGAACTTTATGAAGCTAAGAGCTGTATGAAGATATAAAGCTCTCCTTAACAGTGAAACGTAGCCTCAGTACTTTACATACTTTGTCTTTTCTTTAGCTACAACTACTGAAGAAAAAGCACTCGTTGAACCTGCTATGGCTTGTTTCTCTGTGTGAAGCTTTACACTGCGAAACGTACTCACGATACAGATTTGCTGTTTTTAACTGAGTGCGCCATCTGGCTGCAAGTAGTACTTACGGTGATGCTCAGGCATCATGGCAAGTGAATTTTCGTTGTCTAAGAAACTTACATTAAAACAAACTACAGTTAACGATGTTAGCTACCCTGAATGAGCCACAGATTGAGTCATAGACTGAACCACAGACTCAATTTATATTTGTTTGCACTTCTGTTATGTCGTGATCAGAGTATATCGTATCTGTGATCAGTTCCTTGTTGTTCGCGAGATCCAATCCAGTGTATTATCATTTTATTTCTATTTTCATTTCCAGTTGGCTCAAAGCAAACTTTTCAGAAAGACCCATTAGCTCTCTGGAATGTACCTGTTGAGCTAGCGCGCTTCCAGCAACTATTTCTGGTACGATGCTGTGGTTTAATATCTTCCAAATACTTCGTATTTGGAAAGTTGAAATCTCCGAGGATGATAATATTAGGTGTGGTTTTTTTTTCAAGATTTTCAAGGCAGCTATGTATCTTCCTAATCTGATCCGTAAACCAACAGCCCTTAACTTCACGCATCAAAATCTTTGAACGGGTCCTAAGAAGAAAGATTGTGTAATTACATGGAATTGCAGAAGTAATAAACAGTGAAGAAGGTGGCTGCCACAATGAAAACCTGTTCCTCAAGGCACAGTACTCGTACCACTTCTGTTTCATATTCTTATATTCAGCATATCCAAAGGACAAACTAGAGCACTGATGACACTAGAATCTCTAAGCGAGTGGAGTCTACCAAATATATACCCATCTAAGCGAGTGGAGTCTACCAAATATATACCAAATCTTTAAGTGGATATAAATTAGGTCTTCTAGTGGGCTTCAGTTGCTCCGCTATAGAATAATGGAGATAAAGACTTAAACGGAATACAGGCTAAACTTTAATGATTCAATAGAGCGAAAGTTCTTTGTACGAGTCTTGGGAGTGATGATATCAGAAGATCTCACTTTCAAGGATCACTACAATGTTGCTATTGCTACAGCAAGGAAAATGGCAGGCTGGACAAGAAACACTGAGCTATTGATGATACTCTACAAGTCACTAGTCCTCTCCAGGCTGGAATACTGCTGTATACTAATGATCCCCTTCAAGGCATGAATGATAGGTAAGCTAGAAAACGTACAGATAACTTTCACCCCCCCCCATATACATTCAAACATCTGAACTACAGGAAACACTCTTAGTCCCTTCATCTATATTCTTTGAATGTAGGCGAGAAAAGTACATCATAATTTACACCTGGAAGACCTTGGAGGGAATGGTCTCAAACCTGCGCACCGAAATCACCCCGTATGAAAGCAAGACTTGAGGTGCACATAAGCGGAATTACCAACAAACCTCTGGCTGTCTTCAAGAGGAAACCTACCTGAAGGATACTCGAAGGACGTTTCCAGGGGTCAACACCCCCGCGGCATAGTCCATGACCAGGTCTCCTGGAGGACCAAGGCCTGATCAACCAAGCTGTTACTGCTGTCTGCATGCAGTCCTACGAACCACAGCCCTGCAGGTCTGGCACTGATTTGAGGAACTTGTCCAGTTCCCTCTTGAAGATAGCCAAAGGTTCTTTGGTAATTCACCTTATGTAGGGCGGCCGTTGAAGAGTCGGGGACCTCTGACATTCATCGAGTTCCCTCTTAGTGTACTCCTCGCGCTCCTGAAGGTATTGGACACTATCTACCAAGTCTTCATTGTCTCTTGTCATACAAATCAATTTTGGTGTTCAGGTTTGGGACTAATTCGGCCTGGTCACGGACCAGGCCGCGGGGGCGGTGACTCCCTGAAACCCCTTCCAGGTATACTCAAGGTATAATCCCTACAGGATTTTTCCATGAGTAAATTATGTACCATTTTCGCCTACGTTCCAATGTATATAGTTGAAGGAACTTCAAGCTTTCCCAGTAGTTCAGATGACTGAATATATACGAGCAGTGAATACGTTTTACAACTTAACAATCTCGCCTGCCTTGAAGGAGGCCGTTAGCATTCAGTAGTATTCCAGACGGGAGAGAACAAGTGATTTAAAGAATATCACCATTGGTTCAGCATCTCTTGAAAGTTCTAGTTATCCAGCCTATCATTCTCCTTGTATCATTTTCCTTTCCATATGTGATGTACTGAAGGTAGACGTCAGCTAGTATGGATACACATGTGTAGTCCCACGCCACCTGCTTGTCCAGGCTTGCAAAGTATTTCCATTTGGACGATTTTGGCTGCTATCGGATTTGCAGCTGGACAACACTTTATGCATTGCAATTTTCGCTTCAGGTCTGCAGCAAACAAGACCAAGAAACCCGAATTGGTCTGCTGATGCACTACCGTACATCAACTTGTGTTTAGCTAGGATCAGGGTGGGGAAGGAGGGAAGGAAGAAGAGACTGTAAGGGGAAAGGAGATGAGGAGGGAATGAAAGATAGGGAGGAGGAAAAGGAAAGACCGGGGGAGTAAGGAAAGAGGAGGCTGAAGAAGAGATCGAGGGGAGATGGGAAAGAGAGAAGAAGGAAAAGGAAATGAGAGAAGGGGAAGAAAAGAGGAAGTGAGAGGTAGAGATGGGGAGGGATGGAAGGAGAGATGGGGAGGGAGGGAAGGAGAGAGGGGAGGGAGGGATGGAGAGATGGGGAGAGGGATAAGGAGAGCGTGTATATACATTACACGGTGACCATCCACACAAATCCCCCCGTCTCCCAGTGTCAACTTGAGAACCTGAGGGGTCCCGCCCCGTCCCCTCTCTCTCCCCTCACTATGAGATGCGGCTGACCCCTCAGGCACCACCACTCACCCCTTGGCCACAACCAGAGCCAAGTAACCCACCAACGTCCACCACAACCCACCCCTGCCCTCCCTCCCACCTCACACACGGCTCAAACTGCCCTGCCCACCCACCCCTCTCATGCGACCACAACGTCCCCTCGGGCTCCTAAGTCCCTCAGAGGGGACAAAGCGTCGGCATTACCCCTCTGGCCACAACGACAGATCTCCGCTAACAGTAAGGATCCCCCCTCACTCTGCGTCGCCGTCCGGCTGATCCCTCAAGACCCTGGTCACCGCCACGCTAGCGTAAACTGCCGGATTGTGGGATCTGTGTGTCCATTTCTGCCTGATGGCCGGGATAACTGGCCAGGGGCGGGGGGGGGGGGTACAAGGGGGGTGATGCAGGGGAAAGGAGTCTACAATGATTGGGCAGGGGATGATTGACGATGGTGGTTACGGTGGTGATGTGCTGTTGGCGAAGGATACGTGGTGATTGATGGTGATGTGGTGACTGATGATGCTAGTTAAGGTGGTGACGGTCGTGTTGTTATTGATGGTGGTGGTGTGGGTGGTAAGTTATATAGAGTCGTTGACAAACATCACCACAACCACCCACTGCCGAAACCACCAGCACTACTACTACTACAACCACCCCTATACCCCATCACCACAACCACCCACTTCCGTAACCACCACCACTACTACCACCCCTCTACCACATCACTACCACCCACTACCGTAACCACCACCACTACTACTACTACTAGCACCCCTCTCCATCACCACAGCCACCCATTCCCGTAACCACCACCACTACTACTAATACTACCACCCCTCTACCCCATCACCACAACCACCCACTGCTGTAACCACCACTACCACTACTACTACTACTACCACCCTCTACCCCATCACCACAACCACCCACTGCTGTAACCACCACTACCACTACTACTACTACTACCACCCCTCTACCCCATCATAACATCCACCCACTGCCGTAACCACCACAACTAATACTATCACCCTCTCCCCATCACCACAGCCACCCACTGCCGTAACCACCACTACTACTACTACTACCACCCCTCTCCATCACCACAACCACCCACTGCCGTAACCACCACTACTACTATCACCCGTCTCCCCATCACAGCCACCCACTGCCGTAACCACCACCACTACTACTACTACTACTACTACTACCACCCCTCTCCATCACTACAGTCACCCACTGCCGTAACCACCACCACCACTACTACTACCACCCCTCTCCACCACCACCACAGCCACCCTCCGCCACTATCTTTCAACAATATCGGCAAAAATTTTTAACACATACTAGAAACACTGTCCCATCTATTTTAAAGTTACCCAAAGTATTAGCTTCAGTGACGCTACTTGGTTGTTCACTGTACCTATCAACGCTGCTTGGTTCACTGTACCTATCAACGCTGCTTGGTTGTTCACTGTACCTATCAACGCTGCTTGGTTGTTCACTGTACCTATCAACGCTGCTTGGTTCACTGTACCTATCAACGCTGCTTGGTTGTTCACTGTACCTATCAACGCTGCTTGGTTGTTCACTGTACCTATCAACGCTGCTTGGTTGTTCACTGTACCTATCAACGCTGCTTGGTTGTTCACTGTACCTATCAATAACGCTACTTGGTCGTTCACTGTACCTATCAATAACGCTGCTTGGTTGTTCACTGTACCTATCAATAACGCTGCTTGGTTGTTCACTGTACCTATCAATAACGCTGCTTGGTTGTTCACTGTACCTATCAATAACGCTGCTTGGTCGTTCACTGTACCTATCAATAACGCTACTTGGTTGTTCACTGTACCTATCAACGCTGCTTGGTTGTTCACTGTACCTATCAATAACCCTACTTGGTCGTTCACTGTACCTATCAATAACGCTGCTTGGTTGTTCACTGTACCTATCAATGACGCTGCTTGGTTGTTCACTGTACCTATCAATAACGCTGCTTGGTTCACTGTACCTATCAATAACGCTGCTTGGTCGTTCACTGTACCTATCAATAACGCTGCTTGGTTGTTCACTGTACCTATCAATGACGCTGCTTGGTTGTTCACTGTACCTATCAATAACGCTGCTTGTTCACTGTACCTATCAATAACGCTGCTTGGTCGTTCACTGTACCTATCAATAACGCTGCTTGGTTGTTCACTGTACCTATCAATAACGCTGCTTGGTTGTTCACTGTACCTATCAACGCTGCTTGGTTGTTCACTGTACCTATCAATAACGCTGCTTGGTCGTTCACTGTACCTATCAATAACGCTGCTTGGTTGTTCACTGTACCTATCAATAACGCTACTTGGTTGTTCACTGTACCTATCAATAACGCTGCTTGGTCGTTCACTGTACCTATCAATAACGCTGCTTGGTTGTTCACTGTACCTATCAATAACGCTGCTTGGTTCACTGTACCTATCAATAACGCTACTTGGTCGTTCACTGTACCTATCAATAACGCTACTTGGTCGTTCACTGTACCTATCAATAACGCTGCTTGGTTGTTCACTATACCTATCAATAACGCTACTTGGTTGTTCACTGTACCTATCAATAACGCTGCTTGGTCGTTCACTATACCTATCAATAACGCTGCTTTGTCGTTCACTGTACCTATCAATAACGCTACTTGGTTCACTGTACCTATCAATAACGCTGCTTGGTCGTTCACTGTACCTATCAATAACGCTGCTTGGTTCACTGTACCTATCAATAACGCTACTTGGTCGTTCACTGTACCTATCAATAACGCAGCTTGGTTGTTCACTGTACCTATCAATAACGCTGCTTGGTTGTTCACTGTACCTATCAATAACGCTACTTGGTTGTTCACTGTACCTATCAACGCTGCTTGGTTGTTCACTGTACCTATCAATAACGCTGCTTGGTTGTTCACTGTACCTATCAATAACGCTGCCTGGTTGATTACTGTATCAATAACGCTGCTTGTTCACTGTACCTATCAATAACGCTGCTTGGTCGTTCACTGTACCTATCAATAACGCTGCTTGGTTGTTCACTGTACCTATCAATAACGCTGCTTAGTTGTTCACTGTACCTATCAATAACGCTACTTGGTTGTTCACTGTACCTATCAATAACGCTGCTTGGTTCTCTGTACCTATCAATAACGCTACTTGGTTGTTCACTGTACCTATCAATAACGCTACTTGGTTGTTCACTGTACCTATCAATAACGCTGCTTGGTTGTTCACTGTACCTATCAATAACGCTACTTGGTTGTTCATTGTACCTATCAATAACGCTGCTTGGTTCACTGTACCTATCAATAACGCTGCTTGGTTGTTCACTGTACCTATCAATAACGCTACTTGGTTGTTCACTGTACCTATCAATAACGCTGCTTGGTTGTTCACTGTACCTATCAATAACGCTACTTGGTTCACTGTACCTATCAACGCTGCTTGGTTGTTCACTGTACCTATCAATAACGCTGCTTGGTCGTTCACTATACCTATCAACGCTGCTTGGTCGTTCACTGTACCTATCAATAACGCTACTTGGTTCACTGTACCTATCAATAACGCTGCTTGGTCGTTCACTGTACCTATCAATAACGCTGCTTGGTTCACTGTACCTATCAATAACGCTACTTGGTCGTTCATTGTACCTATCAATAACGCAGCTTGGTTGTTCACTGTACCTATCAATAACGCTGCTTGGTTGTTCACTGTACCTATCAATAACGCTACTTGGTTGTTCACTGTACCTATCAATAACGCTGCTTGGTTGTTCACTGTACCTATCAATAACACTGCTTGGTTGTTCACTGCACCTATCAATAACGCTGCTTGGTTGATTACTGTACCTATCAATAACGCTGCTTGTTCACTGTACCTATCAATAACGCTGCTTGGTCGTTCACTGTACCTATCAATAACGCTGCTTGGTTGTTCACTGTACCTATCAATAACGCTGCTTGGTTGTTCACTGTACCTATCAATAACGCTACTTGGTTGTTCACTGTACCTATCAATAACGCTGCTTGGTTGTTCACTGTACCTATCAATAACGCTACTTGGTTGTTCACTGTACCTATCAATAACGCTGCTTGGTTGTTCACTGTACCTATCAATAACGCTACTTGGTTGTTCACTGTACCTATCAATAACGCTGCTTGGTTCACTGTACCTATCAATAACGCTGCTTGGTTGTTCACTGTACCTATCAATAACGCTACTTGGTTGTTCACTGTACCTATCAATAACGCTGCTTGGTTCACTGTACCTATCAATAACTCTGCTTGGTTGTTCACTGTACCTATCAATAACTCTGCTTGGTTGTTCACTGTACCTATCAATAACGCTGCTTGGTTGTTCACTGTACCTATCAACGCTACTTGGTTGTTCACTGTACCTATCAATAACGCTACTTGGTAGGTAGTTGCACTCCTCGGTGACTACTGCCAAACCACTGCGTTCCTATATCTTTCTAAATCCTAATGTAACGAATTCACTATTAGGTTCTATTATGGTTAAACACTTTCAACATCTTACTTATACCTTCTTATTTCTCTTATGGTTCATTTGTGCACTTTAATACTCTATCATGCTACACTTCAAAAGAATTTGAGTTCAGTACCTATAACCTGTTTTCAGTAAGATTGTTATTACAGAGAATTAAACCTGGTCATCCTCCTCTGATTGTTCTCCAGCACAGTTGTGTCCCTTGTGTAACATGGAGGTCAGTCCTCAGTCGTATAATATGGTAAATTAGACACACTTGCAACACTTGGGTATCTTTATTGATGGAACGTTTCACCACTCAGAGGTTTCATCAGTCCAGTGCAAAGAAGAATAGTGAAGATCAGGAGTTTGAGGTAATCAGTCCCTCAGCCTGGAGTCGATGCAATCAGTCCATCAATCATTTCCAGGTTTCCTTCCAGGAGAACTGGAGTCACTATGTCACTATCACAGAGGCAGAGGAGAGAGAGGGGCAAATATGACATATAATACAATGTATCTATATAAACAGAATGTGGAGTCATTAGAAGCCTAAGGATGAATAGGAGGAAAGGAGGAGGGGAGGGTTGAAAAGGGAAAGTAGAGAAGGTAACAAAGTGGAAGAGATGGGAGGGCAAGGATAAGTGATGGGAAAGAGGCAGACAAGAGGGAGTAGATTACAATCTTGGCTTGTCAGGTAGTAGTTTGAGAACAATAATACGAAAAGAACTTCAGCTGAATTTTATGGACTTAAGGCTCAGGGAGATTGACACCAGTGAGTCCATCTATAATCATTCTATCATGCAGGAGGAGCCACATGTCTATGGTGCATCCAACAAAATAAGCAGACTCTTGGATGTCACTACCGCCCGACTCCGGCTGGGTTACAAGTATCTTTGGCAGGTTAAATCACCACCACCAGATGTAGACCAAACGAAATGTAAACTTTGCCAGATGGACTATTGTCACACCCTGCGTCATTATGTACTGGAGTGCGATAAAATTAATGAATTTAGAAACAACTCACTCAGAAGTGTTCAAGAAATGGCTAAGTATTTTATCCACAGTGGTATATTACAGACCATTCTGGAGAAATACCCTGACTTTGCTAGCTGTAAATAAAGCATTACCACATATGTGCATGTGTGTGTGTGTGTGTGTGTGTGTGTGTGTGTGTGTGTGTGTGTGTGTTTATGTGTGTGTGTGTGTGTTTGTGTGTATGAGTGTGAGTGTGTGTGTGTATGTGAGTGTGTGTGTGTGTATGAGTGTGTGTATGAGTGTGTGTGTGTGTGTGTGTATGTGTGAGTGTGTGTGTGTGTGTGTATGAGTGTGTGGTGTGTGTGTATGAGTGTGTGTGTGTGTATGAGTGTGTGTGTGTGTATGAGTGTGTGTGCGTGTGTGTGTACGAGTTTGTGTATGTGTGTGTGTGTGTGTTTATGTGTGTGTGTGTGTGTATGAATTTGTATGTGTGTGTGTGTGTGTGTGTGTGTGTGTGAGAGAGAGAGACTCAGCAATCAACATTTGCACCAATAACTCACTACAGTTGTGACCGGGTGTGGAAGTGTGAATTGCTCATTACTTTAAAATTTGTTCATGATTGCAGCCATGTATAAACGTAAGTAACCATTCTTACAGTATTCATTACCTTTGTAACTTGTGAGTTCATTACCTTTGTAACTTGTGAGTTCATTACCTTGTACCTAGTTCAGCCATCAAAACTTTGGAGCCCGGTCCCTGGACCCATTATGTACCTCTGTAATCTTTTGATTACCGCCCACAGGATGGGTATGGGGTGCATAATAAACATATTAAACTAACTAACTAACAGTGACCTTCTAAGAGATAGTTGCGTTTCCAGATGAATGTTCATCTTTAACACAAAATTTAGAATCACAGTGATGGTGAGTGACCACTGTTGTTCTCACTACAAGTAGTGATGCCATGCGTACACTATCATGATGGTGCCTGTCACTATCATGGTGATGGTGCCTGTCACTATCATGGTGATGGTGCCTGTCACTATCATGGTGATGGTGCCTGTCACTATCATGGTGATGGTGCCTGTCACTATCATGGTGATGGTGCCTGTCACTATCACTATCATGGTGATGGTGCCTGTCACTATCATGGTGATGGTGCCTGTCACTATCATGGTGATGGTGCCTGTCACTATCATGGTGATGCCTGTCACTATCATGGTGATGGTGCCTGTCACTATCATCGTCATGGTGCCTGTCACTATCACCGTGATGGTGCCTGTTACTATCACCGTGATGGTGCCTGTCACTATCACCGTGATGGTGCCTGTCACTATCACCGTGATGGTGCCTGTCACTATCACCATGATGGTGCTTGTCACTGCTGTTCTCACTGCAATACACAGTGACAGACAGATACACACGCAAGGTCATATGATTTCGAGTTAAGGGCGGCGAGGTGGAGAGGATCTGGGGGTGAACATAACACCAAACTTGTCGCCAGAAATCCACATAAACCGCACAACGTCAGAAAACATGTGGAAGATTAGAATATCAGGAACTTAAGTTAAAAAAAAAAAATCAGAAATCCAAACCTCTCAACCCCCCCCCTCTCACCCCCTCCCCGCCCCTCTCACTCCCCCTCCCCGCCCCTCTCACCCCCCTCCCCGCCCCTCTCACTCCCCCTCCCCGCCCCTCTCACCCCCCTCCCAGCCCCTCTCACCCCCTCCCCGCCACTCTCGCAATAACCCCCCTCCCAGACACAGCTGTACAGTACCGCTCGTTTACAAGTCTAATGGCCTAGTAAAGGGCCTGCCGAACAGCCCTTCTGAGCCTCATTCA
>NC_069400.1:98241857-98459357 GCF_026875155.1 Cherax quadricarinatus
CGATTTTTTTTTTCCTCTCCCTCCCTCCCTCTTAACATACGAGCTTACACACCAAGTCTGCTCTGTTAAGAGGCACCTAAGTACCCCTGTCTTCTAATAACACGTTCATTTTCCCACTATAATCTACCTTGTCTATAATTACTATCGCACTGTCTGTTTCGGAAGGTGAAGTCCAGGATCTTTCCTCAGTTCATGGAGTCAAAACTCACACCTCTGCAACACAATTGTCCTCAAAGATTTCATTAAATTATACCATGAATTAAGTCAAGATCCTGGACTTCACCTTACGAAACAGACAGTGCGATAGTAATTATGGACAAGGTAGATTATAGTGGAAAAATGAACATATTATTAAAAGACGGTGTAACTTACGTGCCTGTTAAGTCCCCTAGAAAATATATTAAACAAGAAAGTTGTCCCGGAGACTCGCATTCTTCACCTCCAGAGTTGAAGTAGCCAGAGACAAGACTGCTGGAGAGGGAAGGCTTCTTGTTATTCTTGTGTTTACCAACCAGCTGAAGGTACAAAAAAATGAAAATGTCGCCTGGGAAAGAGGCTACTAGATCAACACGTAGACCGAGAGGTTACCAGGTCACCAAGGTAGATTGTGAGGCTACCAGGTCACCAAGGTAGATTGTGAGGCTACCAGGTCACCAAGGTAGATTACGAGGCTATCAGGTCACCAAGGCAGATTACGAGGCTACCAGGTCACCAAGGTAGATTGTGAGGCTACCAGGTCACCAAGGTAGATTGTGAGGCTACCAGGTCACCAAGGTAGATTACGAGGCTATCAGGTCACCAAGGCAGATTACGAGGCTACCAGGTCACCAAGGTAGATTGCGAGGCTACCAGGTCACCAAGGCAGATTACGAGGCTACCAGGTCACCAAGGCAGATTACGAGGCTACAGGTCACCAAGGTAGATTACGAGGCTACCAGGTCACCAAGGTAGATTACGAGGCTACCAGGTCACCAAGGTTGATTACGAGGCTACCAGGTCACCAAGGTTGATTACGAGGCTACCAGGTCACCAAGGTTGATTACGAGGCTACCAGGTCACCAAGATAAACTAAGACGCTACCAGGTCACCAAGGTAGATTACGAGGCTCCCAAGTCATCAAGGTAGAGTAAGAGGCTACCAGGTCACCAAGGTAGAGTAAGAGGCTACCAGGTCACCATGGCAGAGTAAGAGGCTACTAGGTCACCAAGATAGACTAAGAGGTTACCAGGTCACCAAGATACACTAAGAGGCTACCAGGTCACCAAGATACACTAGGAGGCTACCAGGTCACCAAGGTAAAGTAAGAGACTACCAGGTCACCAAGGTAGATTGAGGCAATCAGGTCACCAAGGTAGATTGAAAGGCTACCAGGTCACCAAGGTAGATTAAGAGGCTACCAAGTCACCAAGGTAGAGCAAGAAGCTACCAGGTCACCAAGGTAGAGCAAGAGGCTACCAGGTCACCAGGCAGAGCAAGAGGCTACTAGGTCACCAAGGCAGAGCAAGAGGCTACTAGGTCACCAGGTAGAGCAAGAGGCTACTAGGTCACCAAGGTAGAGCAAGAGGCTACCAGGTCACCAGGTAGAGCAAGAGGCTACTAGGTCACCAAGGTAAAGCAGAGGTACAGGTCACCAGGTAGGCAAGAGGCTACTAGGTCACCAAGGTAGAGCAAGAGGCTACCAGGTCACCAGGTAGAGCAAGAGGCTACTAGGTCACCAAGGTAGAGCAAGAGGCTACCAGGTCACCAGGTAGAGCAAAAGGCTACTAGGTCACCAAGGTAGAGCAAGAGGCTACTAGGTCACCAAGGTAGAGCAAGAGGCTACCAGGTCACCAGGTAGAGCAAGAGGCTACTAGGTCACCAAGGGTAGAGCAAGAGGCTACCAGGTCACCAGGTAGAGCAAGAGGCTACTAGGTCACCAAGGTAGAGCAAGAGGCTACCAGGTCACCAGGTAGAGCAAGAGGCTACTAGGTCACCAAGGTAAAGCAAGAGGCTACCAGGTCACCAGGTAGAGCAAGAGGCTACTAGGTCACCAAAGTAGAACAAGAGGCTACCAGGTCACCAGGTAGAGCAAGAGGCTACTAGGTCACCAAGGTAGAGCAAGAGGCTACCAGGTAGAGCAAGAGGCTACTAGGTCACCAAGGTAGAGCAAGAGGCTACTAGGTCACCAAGGTAGAGCAAGAGGCTACTAGGTGACCAAGGTAGAAAAAGAGGCTACCAGGTCACCAAACTAGATTAAGAGGCTACCAGATCAACAAGCCTGAGAGTAGACTTCCAGTATGAGTGAGTGCCTGCATGAGTGTGAGTGCCAGCATGAGAGTAGAGTGCCAGCATAAAAGCAGAGTGTCGGCATGCGAGTAAAATGCCTGCATGAGAGTAGAGTGCCAGCATGAGTGGAGAGTGCCAGAGTGAAGCGCTGTGTGAGTGTCTGGGGTGGAGGGTCATTAGGGCAACATGCTGGACACAGGCGCCTGGCATACACGATCATCCACGTCGTTATTACACTCGCCCGTCACACTGGACAACCGTCACACTGCACGATACCCGTCACACTGGATGATACCCGTCACACTGGGCGACACCCGTTACACTGGACGACACCCGTCACACTGGACGACAATCGTCACACTGAATGACACCCGTCACACTGGGCGACACCGTCAGACTGGATGGCACCCATCACTCTGTACGACACCCGTTACACTGCACGACACCCATCATGCTGGACGACA
The DNA here is from genome assembly GCF_026875155.1 of Cherax quadricarinatus. Lineage (NCBI taxonomy): Eukaryota > Metazoa > Arthropoda > Malacostraca > Decapoda > Parastacidae > Cherax > Cherax quadricarinatus. The sequence goes on from NC_069400.1 coordinate 98,244,587, forward strand.
CCCATCACACCGGATGACACCCATCACACCGGATGACACCCATCACACTGGATGACACCCGTCACAATGCACGACACCGTCACACAGGATGACACCCGTCACACTGGACTACACCCATCACACTGGATGACACCCATCACAACGAACGACACCGTCATAGTGGACGACACCGTCATAGTGGATGACACATCACACCAAATGACACTCATCACACCGAATGACACCCGTCACACTGGACGGCACACGTCACACTGGATGACACCCGTCAATAATCGGCTTAAAGTATTGCAGCTTACTGTTAGTATGAATGAAGGGGGTTCCCATTCATATACAAGGTAACTACCAGTTGTACAAGTCAGCCCGAGTGAGGAAGGGGCACCAGGGTAGCCTACCTTATAATTAGGGTTTGCCCTGAAGCTTCAGTCCCTCGCATGCTTTCAGCTGATCAACAAAGTGTAGAGTTCTGGTCCCCTTATGGATGTATAAGCTGTAGCCTCAGTACTCATTAATAAGCTCTCTCACTCTCTAATTACTCATAATATGGTATTATTGAAACATATTGCTGCCTCCCTGATAGTTTTCCTTGACTGCCAGGTACAACACAAACCTTTTTAACAGTACCTGTATTAGCAATGCATTGAAGGAGACTTGCCTCTCAGCGTACATACTCTATGTTCGACGATAATAAATATTTGTTTCAGGAGGATGTCTTAGAAGTGACGGGAGTCAGGCAGGTGACGTGACCTCGACTCTCAGGAAGGCAACTATCCTGAGTAAAGGAAACCTGAAAGTACGAAGGAATAAGGAATGGAAGATGGAAGGAAACCTGGAAGTAGGAAGGAATGAGGGAAGATGGAAGTAAACCTGAAGAAAAAAGGAACGAAACCTGAAGTAGGAAGAGGGAGGGAAGGAGGGAAGAGGAGGGAGGGGAGGGGAGAGGGAGGGTAGTAAAGGAGGAAGAGAGGGAGAGTAACAGCTGATATCGTTTATCTCCTAGCGAGTGATTTGTCCTCTGTGGTATTTTTTAACCCAGGTTAAGATGGAGGAAGTAAAACATTGTGTGACTTTACTGGAGGATCACAACTGATCCTCAAACACAATGTTTTGCCTCTATGTTAACCTGGGTTAACAAAATTACATCAGAGGAATATAAATCACTCGCTCAAGAAATGAACAATATCAGCCGTTACTCTCTCTCCTTCCCTTCCTTCCCTCCCCTCCTTCCTACCTACTTCTAGGTTTCCTTCCATCCTCCTTCCTTTCCTACATCTGCAATAATTACAGACACGCGATAACAGGTGCAAAACAACCACAGAGGTGAAGTTGAATGATAGCTGTAGGCCTTTCATGTTGTGACCAATACTTTTTCAAGAGCTTGCAGTAGTGCAAAGGACTGGGGAGTCTGAATCCAGGTCCAGGTGTGACCAGGTCCAGGTGTGACCAGGACCAGGTGTGACCAGGACCAGGTGTGACCAGGTCCAGGTGTGACCAGGTCCAGGTGTGACCAGGTCCAGGTGTGACCAGGTCCAGGTGTGACCAGGTCCAAGTGTGACCAGGTCCAGGTGTGACCAGGACTAAGTGTGACCAGGACCAAGTGTGACCAGGTCCAGGTGTGACCAGGTCCAGGTGTGACCAGGACCAAGTGTGACCAGGTCCAGGTGTGACCATGTCCAGGTGTGACCAGGTCCAGGTGTGACCAGGACCAAGTGTGACCAGGTCCAGGTGTGACCAGGTCCAGGTGTGACCAGGACCAAGTGTGACCAGGACCAGGTGTGACCAGAGCCAGGTGAGTCCATGTGTGACCAGAGCCAGGTGAGTCCAGGTGTTACCAGGACCAGGCGAGTCCAGGTGTTACCAGGACCAGGTGAGTCCAGGTGTGACCAGGAGAGTTCATGTGTGACCAGAACCAGGTGTGACCAGGACCAGGCGAGTCCAGGTGGGACCAGGACCAGTTTAAAGATTTTGTGAAGTTAACTCTGTTGTTCTATACGAAAGAGGTAAAATAAAGGGCGGAGAGAAGGGAGAAAATGGGGAAAGGGAGCCGAGAAGAGGGAGGATGCAGAAGAGAAGGGAAGGTAGTGGTGAGAGGAGGGTAGAGTGAGGGAGGGAGAGAAGAGGTAGGGAAGACGTTAAGGGAGAATAGAAAGGGAGAGTAGAAATAGTGAGCTAGGCGGTGTAGATAGAGAAATTGTAGAGAGGATAGTATGAAGAAGGCGAAAACGAGAGATTTGGGGGATAGAGAAAGGGAGGGTAAGAGATGGAGGGTAGGGAGGGTAAAAAGATGGAAAGTAGAGGTAGAGAGATGAAGGGAGGGAGGGTAGGGATGGTAGAGGGAGGGAGGGTAAAGAGGTAGAGAAAGCATAAGTAGGGAGGGAGGGTAGAGAGGGAGCGAAGAGGTAGAGAGGGAGTGAGGATTGAGAGAGGGAGGGAAGAGGTAGGGATGGTAGAGAGGTAAGAAGGGTAGGGATGGTAGAGCGGTAAGGAGGGTAGGGATGGTAGAGAGGTAGGGAAGGCAGAAGTAGGGAGGGAGGGTAGAGAGAGGGAGGGAAGAGAGGAAGAGAGGGAGGGAAGGGAGGGAAGAAGAGGGGGAGGAAGAGAGGGACGGAAGGAGGGTAGAGAGAGGGAGAGAGGGTAGAGATGGAGGAAAGGAAGAGGGATAGAGGGTAGGGATGGTAGAGGGGGAGGGTTGGGGGGAGGGAAGCAGAAGTAGGGAGGGAGAATAGAGGGAGGAAGGAAGGTAAGAGGTAGGGAGGGTAGACAGAGGGAGGGAGGGAAGAGGGAGGGAGGGAGGGAGGGAAGAGGGAGGGAGGGAGGGAGGGTAGAGAGAGGGAGGGAGGGAGGGTAGAGAGAGGGAGGGAGGGTAGAGAGAGGGAGGGAGGGTAGAGAAAGGGAGGGAGGGTAGAGAGAGGGAGGTATCACACTACATCATAATCCCTGGTAACTCGCTCTAAATTCGTAAAACCCAGGCGCTGCCTCAATTTGCCCAGGATCGACTCAAATCCCCTGGGGAATTGGCCCGTCATCCCTCATTAGGTAGGGTGAGGGCAGGGTGAGGGAGGCGGGCAGGGTGAAGGAGGAGAACAAGTTAAGGGAGGGTAGGGTGAGGAAGGGCGTGGTGGTGGAAGGCCAGGTGAAAGAGGAGGGCAGGGTAGCGGAGGGAAGGGTGAAGGAGGCCAAGTTAAGAGGTAAGGAGATGGGAAAGGGGAATGACGCAGGATGTAAGGAGTTATTTGGCAGAGTGAGAGATTCATTGGTAGGGTGCAAGGTGGGCAGGGTGAGCTTACAAGGTGGGCAGGGTGAGCTTACAAGGTGGGCAGGGTGAGCTTACAAAGTGAGCAGGGTGAGCATATACAAAGTGGGTAGGTCTGGCCTCAGGCAGGGTCGCCAGAGTAGGGGAAACACTTGAAACAGGTCATAGGTTACAGGTCACAGGGTGAGGGATACAAGGTAGACAGGAGAGAGGCGAGTGTAGTGGGACTGAAAAAATATTTGAACTGCGAGATCATCGGTCTGTACATTCAAAACTTGCATACCTTCAGAACACACCTCGCATAGTCACTGACTAGTTTACTGGGTCTAAAGCCTATCGACTACAAGAGGGTCACATTAAGGCTGTATTTTCACCACCAGTCAACATTACTTTAAACCAATAAATGGGGTTTCGAATATACTCTCAGCATATTCACACATAAATGCACACCTCTCAGTATATATACATCGAGAGATTCACGCCTCTCAGTGTTTATACATGAGATAAACATTTCTTAGTGTAGAAAAACACATGCATGCCTATCAATGTATACACAGGAGATACAGTACACCCATCAGTATATATACACACTTCTCAATGTATACGCGCAGAGCTACAGAGATTTTGGTGTATATATCCTTCACACATTAAAACCAAAACGCATTCAAAACTACACAAAGCTTTTTAAAATCAAGAGATGCTCATCTGTACATTTGTATTTTGAACTCTGTACATCTAAATGTTTAACATGATTTAAAATTATCAACCTGACTTTGTAAAAGCCTTTGACAAGTGCAACCACGGGGCAACTGCACACAAAAATGCGTGCTAAAGCAATAACTGCAAATGTGGGCAGATGGACATTTAACTTACTAATAAAACCCAGAGTAAAAGTAAAGAGTGAAACCAGGAGCTGCTGTAGTGAAGTGTTCTCTTCCTCAAGGTACAGTACTCGCCCCACTTCTCTTTCTCATTATCATATCCGACACAGATAGGGACATAAACCATAGCACTGTATCATTCTTTGCAGACGATACTACAATATATACGACAGTGATATCCGTATAAGACACAGTGTGCCTCCAAGATGATATAAACCAAGTCTTCCAGTGGGCTACTGACATCAATATGATGCTCACTGATGACAAATTTCATTAACTACGTTACAGAGAGATGGGACAAATGAGATCAGAGTACACGGCCAACCCAATTCAATCAATAGAGCGTAAGTCTGATGTGAGAGACCTGGGAGTAATAATGTTAGGTCTTACGTTCAAGGAACACAACAACACTGTAAAGAAAGTTGTAGATTAGACAATTAGAACTTTCAAAACAAAGCCAACGATAACACTCTTCAAGTCATTCGTTCTCTCTAAGTTGGAATACTGTTGTGTACTAACGTTCTCCATGGCAGGGAAAATTGCAGAACTGAAGATATATATATATATATATATATATATATATATATATATATATATATATATATATATATATATAAAATCCTTCACAGCTCATATACACTCAGTCAAGCACCTAAATTACTGGGAGCATTTGAAGTCCCTCAAACCGTATTCCTTTCAATACAGGCAAAAAGAGACAATCTACACCTGAAAGATTTTTGTAGAGATTAGTTCCAAATCTGGACACCGAAACCCCTATATATGAATACAAGTAGTTTGGCAGACGGTACAGAATACCTCCAGTGAAAAGCAGAGGAACTATGAGTACACAGAACTCAAGTGTAAAGAGATCATGGCTCTTCAGCACTCTTCCTTCATACAAAAGGGAGATTACCAAACAAGCCCCCGTCTTCAAGAGGGGACTCGATAAATTCCTCAAATCAGTTGTTGATAAGAAGGGCTGTGGTGCATACGTTGGACTGCGGGTGGCGGACATCAGCGGTGTGTCGGATAAACCCAGCAACCAGGAGGCCTGGTCTAGGACCGGGCCGCGGGGACGATGACCTCCGGATGCCACTACAGGTAACCTACAGGTACACTTTTTCAGAATATTGAAGACGGTGATTGAATAATTCCCCAAAACGCTGATATTTAATTTTAATAGTTTTGAGGAAACTGGTAGCCACTAATATTCCATCAGAGAAAAAACACACGGAGATTCTTCTAAAATATCACCGAGGTCGCCACAGGCACTCTGGGGAGTTCAAATTCGTTGAAAACTCTAGGCTGTGATATAGTTAAAATGTGTATCACAGTGACACGCCGCAGGTTACACCGAGCATACCTGCTACTTCTGTTCACCTAGCAGTAATAACGTACCTGGGTGTTAGTCGACTGTGGAAACATTTCGCCATACAGTGGTGTCCTGAGTCCAATACAGAGAAGAAAAGTTGAAGATCAGAACGAGTTTAATGTAATCAGTCCCTCAGCCTAGAGTTGATATAATCAGCTCATCAATATTGATAAGAATGAATGTGACTGAACTCCAGGTTGAGGGACTTATTACCTCACACTCCTCATCTTCAACCTTTCTTCTCTGTACTGGGCTGCTGATGCCACTGTGTGGCGAAACGTTTCCACAACAAAGATACCCAAGTGTTGCACATGTCTCTCATTTATCAACTATTATGGGTGGCATCAGAGGCGTAGCGCTGGGACTATGAAATGAGCCGAGGTAGTGTAACAGCTTTTAGACTGTAAACTGACATGTACAAAAAAGAGAGAGAGAGAGAGAGAGAGAGAGAGAGAGAGAGAGAGAGAGAGATAGAGATTCAGGATGGCCCGCAAGTACGTGTGCAAGCGTGAGGCGAAGTTGTCTTCCTCTACTAGTAGGGAATGATCTCAGAGTGACGATTATCTTGGAGAGAGAGTACAGTGGTCCAGAGGGCCATGTACAGCATGCAGGGCCCTCTGAACCTACACCAGTGCATCAGGGAACCTTGTATTCTGTCTACAAGATTACTGTGAGGCAGAAGTCCTCTGTAAAGTTCCGTTGCTACAAGCTTAGCTTCATCCTCTGTCTGTTCATTACACAGGACAACAACAGCTCCTGGACCCCAACAGTAGCATGCTTTAAGCACCAATGGAAGCAGTGAGCTACGGTAGAGGAGCCTTTTCCTCAATGCCTGTTAATACACCGTTATCTCTGGCACCGTTGTGTGTCACCACTGTTTGTGACGGATAAGGGGAGTTACGGGGGAGGAGGGATTGGGGAAGAGATTCTTCTTTGATGTCTCCCGAATAAGACTTTTAATCAAAGACTGGTGGTTTATGAGGGAGGGGGGTAGGGGTAAAGCAGGGGGAACGGAGAGGGGGAAGGGGTGAGGCTTGGGGGCAGGAAAGGGGCGAAGGGGTGAGGCTCGGGGGAAAGGAGGGGATGCTTACTTGGGACTAGGTGCGGGGAGGGTGTGGGAGGCAGTGCCGGCGCTGCCTCCTTCGCTCGGCTACCTGTTGTTCAATGGTGAACGTGTTGTACGTTTGTGTTAACTGTTTAAATTCGCGACAATCAGCGCGTCAACCAGTCAGCCAGACACACAACCAGGGGACAGTCTCCCCTCTTTTACATCGAACGAACGTTGCTTAATGAGACGCGTAAGACACAGAAGCAAGCGAAAAAAAAATATTGCTTCGATAAACACGCTTAAAAAAGGAACAAGACTTCAGATAATATGACCTCAGTTTTCTTTCTCAGTTTACAACTTTTCATAAAGATCTTACAACCAAATTCTGCCATTCCTCGGGTAACTCTGATAACAGGTTGGACGAATATTTTTCAGTGAGTTTGGGTTTGACAAGGACTCGCCAAGAATGGGCCGGTAGGACTGTTGCGGTGTTCCTTGTGTGCCCGGAACTTCCAAGTGTGTTGGTCAATGTGCCAGAGACGTCGTTCCAGTCTCCCCGTCAAGAAATAATAGCACAGTCTAGCACTAGAGTGGAACGCAAGTCAACTTGCCAGACTGAGGCATCGTTCTAGTCTCCCGTCAAGAAACAACAGCACAGTCTATAAATACTCGCGTCCCTTCCACCCCAGGTAGATCTGTTTGTGACTTGAAAAAAGCCCAATGTGTGGGCGAAACGTAGTCAATAAAGGATCACATTATAGTGCATATGTGTTTATATTTCCATTGTATCGGTATTTTATACCATTTATTTCCAGCAGAGTCTAGCACTAGAGTGGAACGCAACAGTCAACTTGCCAGACTGAGGCATCGTTCCACTCTCCTGTCAAGAAACAACAGCACAGTCTAGCACTAGTGTGGAACGCAACAGTCAAGTAAAGCTCGAGTGGAAGCACAACAGAGAGCACAGCAACAGTCAAATAACATAACAGTCGTCACAGTTCTCAACATGAACCTGCAACATTTAGTCTTCAACTACAAAAGTGTCCAACACCAAATTCCACAACAAAAATTTTTAGGTAACAGTGAAAAAAAAACAGGTTGCAAAACAAGCGTTTTTTGGAGATCCATGTAGAGCTCCATGAAGAACTTAGCGTAGAGCTCCGTGTAGAGTTCAGTACAGCGCCCAGTGCAAGGCTCCGTGTAAAGCTCCGTGCAGAGCTCCGCGTTGAGCGTTTAGAGCTCCGTGTAGAGCTACATGGTCATATCTTGATAAAGCTCTAGACAGAGCGAAATGTCGAAATAAAAGCTATTCTCCAGCATTTTGTCGTCGTCAGAACGACATTTAAGAAATGGACGAAACCCTAGCTTCTGACTGACACAAGGTGTGGTCGTCAGGATGGACACACATCAGCTGCTGACACAGGTGTGGTCACTTCTGACACTGCTGTTTCAGCTTCGCCCATCACTGTAATAATGTTACAATGAAAAATTGAACAGATTTTCCCGGAGTTAATTATCAAAGTTCCACTCGTAATGTGCAAAAAATTATTATATATATATATATATATATAATATATATATATATATATATATATATATATATATATATTATATATATAGTGCCGAATGGGTAAAACTTGTTATTTTGGCTTAAATCAACGCTCTTCTTGCCGAATAAGACAAGCGAAAAATTGTGTATGCAACAATTTTGCAAAAATCATTCAGAACCTAACGAGAAAAATATATTTCATTGTAATTAATTATTGTAAACTTATCTAAAATATATTTAGTTGGATTAGGCTAAATTAAATTTAGCTTGTTATAATAAGGTTAGGTAAGTTTTCTAAGGTTCTTTTGGTACAAAATTATTTTTTACATTAACATAAATGAAAAAGTATATATCTTTAAACGTATAAGAGAATTTTTTTTAGAAAGGACTTAATTTTAAATAAGTTTTTGCTAAGTGACCAATTTTACCTATTCGGCACGACATATGTATATATATATATATATAATATATATATATATATATATATATATATGTATATATATATATATATAATATATATATATATATAATAATTATATATAAATATAAATATATATATATATATATAATATATATATATATATATATATATATTATATATATATATATATATATATATTATATATATAATTTATTATTCATTTAAACTTACGGAACTGTGGGAGCGAAGTAAGCACTGGTACCTACCTGAAAATAAATGATTAATATTTAGTAAAATATTAGTGGAAACGAAATAATAATAATAATAATAATAATAATAATAATAATAATAATAATAATAATAATAATAATAATAATAACACACCGCTAAAAGAGCAGCTTTCTTATTAGTTATACATTTTGTATATTAATGTAGGAAAAAACACGATTTTATAGCTTTGTTATAGACAGTAAAGATTCGTAATTAAATTCCAGGAGGGACACGCACCAAAATTACTCCTTTATCTAAAAACAAGCATGAACATTTTCAGATTTAAAATATTTTAATTAAACCCCGCATAGTCTTCCGAAACCTGGCACAGCGATTTGTGCTTTATCTCTATGGTAATACATACACACACAAACACACACACACACACACACACACACACACACACACACACACACACACACACACACACACAACAACAGGAAATCAGAGATAAAGGAAACGCCACTGTGTACCGGACACTGAAATTAAGACACATGTGCAACATCTGGGTATCTTTATTGTAGACGTTTCGCCATCCAGTGGCTTTATCAATACAAATTCTAGGACATAACTTGAAAACAGTAGAACTATGTACAGAAGATGAGGTAATCAGTCCCTCAACCTAGGAGTAGGTGCGAAGAGCACCATAGTCGTGGAGATTCTGAAGCAGAAGAAAGGAGCCTGGCGCTTATATAGTAACGTCAGGTGTAGCAGGTGAGGGCAAGGACCTACTTCCACTGGGGAATCCCGCCTACCAGTGACTATGCCCTCACCTGCTACACCTGACGTTACTATATAAGCGCCAGGCTCCTTCCTTCTGCTTCAGAATCTCCACGACTATGGTGCTCTTCGCACCTACTCCTAGGTTGAGGGACTGATTACCTCATCTTCTGTACATAGTTCTACTGTCTTCAAGTTATGTCCTAGAATTTGTATTGATAAAGCCACTGGATGGCGAAACGTCTACAATAAAGATACCCAGATGTTGCACATGTGTCTTAATTTCATCTTGTCGGTATTATATACCATTCTTACACAACCGGACACTGTACACACAATATGGTGAAAAAGCCTGTGAGTGAACTGGATACATCGAAGTCATCAGGACCCGAAAAAATGGTACCGTGGATTATACGAGAAGAAACACTGTCCGAAGCGCCAGTTAAATCTACAGTCAATGGATACCGAGCGATTGCCGGAAATCTGGAATACAGCGAATGTGCTCTTGTTAAGACAGGAGATGGACAGGAAACATTAAAGACAGTATGCATGTCAGTATCACTGACAAGCAAACTCTAAGACGTAATGGGGAATATGACTAGAGGTAATTGGTGGAGCACTTGGAAGACAGCATAAAAATAGGGAGCATTGAAATTTTGGTCAAAGCTGCACTCTTCAGGCATTGTTCCTTATATACATCTTAGATTCAGTGCTCAATATAAAGTTGATTGGTTGAGGTTTAGCCTACAGAATTTGCGATTGAAATTTGCCAGAAAACTATTGAGGAAAGATTGAGAAAATTGTACAGTAGAGAAATAGAACTTAATAAGAACAAAAATGTCTTCAAAACAGTTACAGTTCAATGAGGTACATAAAAATCGCTGACAGGAACAGGAAGGTCAAGAGAGTCATCATTTCTTTTCAGTGCAAGACACTGATTCTCCTGTTGTAGGTACCTTGGTAAACAGGGATATCACGTCTTCATTTACCTGGAGGGGGCTTCGGGGTCAACGCCCCCGCGGCCCGGTCTGAGACCAGGCCTCTTGGTGGATCAGGGCCTGATCAACCAGGCAGCTACTGCTGGCCGCACGTAAACTGAAGTACGAACCACAACCCGACTGATCAGGTACTGACTTTAGGTGTCTGTCCAGCGCTTTCTTAAAGACAGACAGGGGTCTATTGGTAATCCCCCTTATGTATGCTGGGAGGCAGTTGAACAGTCTTGGGGCCCTGACACTTATTGTGTTCTCTTAGCGTACTCGTGGCGCCCCTGTTTTCATTGGGGAAAGGTTGCATCTCCTGCCGAGCCTTTGCTTTTGTTGGGAGTGATTTTCGTGTGTAGGTTTGGTACCAATCCCTCTAGGATTTTCCAAGTGTACATTATCACGCATCTTTCTCGCCTGCATTCCAGGGAATATAAACAAGGGACTTCAACTGTTCCCAGTAATTTAGGTACGTTATCGTACTTATGCGTACCGTGAAAGTTCTCTGTACATTGTCTAGGTCAGCAATTTCGCCTGCCTTGCAAACACAAATGATCGCATACACATACACACAGTACGGAACAGATAAACCAACAGAGATCAACACAAGAGAGGAGGGAGGGGTCGCCCCTCATTCTCCCGCTCTTTGACGAGTAAAAGATATTACGCTTGGATCATCAGACTTGCTACGTGTGAAGGGAAAGATTGTGAAAAGAAGCTTGTAAAAGACGGAGGCTTTCAATCTGCATATGGAACAAGACGGGACTAATGTTTCATCATTGCCTTCACTCTTGTATCTTTGATGAAGAGGAAGAAAGATCTTAGTGGTTATGAGTCAAATATCAAGACCACATATCTTAAGGGGGTGATCGTAAGTCAAATATCAAGACCACATATCTTAAGGGGGTGATCGTAAGTCAAATATCAAGACCACATATCTTAAGGGGGTGATCGTAAGTCAAATATCAAGACCACATATCTTAAGGGGGTGATCGTAAGTCAAATATCAAGACCACATATCTTAAGGGGGTGATCGTAAGTCAAATATCAAGACCACAGATTAAGGGGTAATAGTAAGTCCAATATCAAGACCACACGAAGACCCTTGATAAAGACTCATTTGCAACATTAGGTAACCTTAAGATAACTTTCAACATATGAATGAGAATATAACTTCCTCAACCTATGTTTAAAGTAAAACTAAATTCAGAACACATAAATTGGAAAGAAATATTTAGGCGATGTTTCAGTCCTTCCTGAACCATTATTAAATCACCTCTGTGAATAATAGTCCAGCTAGGATCGAAACGTTGTCTCAAGATTGATCTCCAAATTGTGAATTTAGTGAACCGTTCTGGTCACAGTGTTGTGGCTTAAATTCTTAACTCCAAGTCAGTGTAGCTGACGCTTGCTACGCTCGTGATGTGTAGCTGACGCTTGCTACGCTCGTGATGTGTAGCTGACGCTTGCTACGCTCGTGATGTGTAGCTGACGCTTGCTACGCTCGTGATGTGTAGCTGACGCTTGCTACGCTCGTGATGTGTAGCTGACGCTTGCTACCCTCGTGATGTGTAGCTGACGCTTGCTACTCCCGTGATGTGCAGCTGACGCTTGCTACGCTCGTGATGTGTAGCTGACGCTTGCTACTCTCGTGATGTGCAGCTGACGCTTGCTACGCTCGTGATGTGTAGCTGACGCTTGCTACTCTCGTGATGTGCAGCTGACGCTTGCTACGCTCGTGATGTGTAGCTGACGCTTGCTACTCTCGTGATGTGCAGCTGACGCTTGCTACGCTCGTGATGTGTAGCTGACGCTTGCTACGCTCGTGATGTGTAGCTGACGCTTGCTACGCTCGTGATGTGTAGCTGACGCTTGCTACCCTCGTGATGTGTAGCTGACGCTTGCTACGCTCGTGATGTGTAGCTGACGCTTGCTACGCTCGTGATGTGTAGCTGACGCTTGCTACGCTCGTGATGTGTAGCTGACGCTTGCTACTCTCGTGATGTGCAGCTGACGCTTGCTACGCTCGTGATGTGTAGCTGACGCTTGCTACGCTCGTGATGTGTAGCTGACGCTTGCTACGCTCGTGATGTGTAGCTGACGCTTGCTACGCTCGTGATGTGTAGCTGACGCTTGCTACTCCCGTGATGTGCAGCTGACGCTTGCTACGCTCGTGATGTGTAACTGACGCTTGCTACTCTCGTGATGTGCAGCTGACGCTTGCTACGCTCGTGATGTGTAGCTGACGCTTGCTACTCTCGTGATGTGCAGCTGACGCTTGCTACGCTCGTGATGTGTAGCTGACGCTTGCTACGCTCGTGATGTGTAGCTGACGCTTGCTACTCTCGTGATGTGCAGCTGACGCTTGCTACGCTCGTGATGTGTAGCTGACGCTTGCTACTCTCGTGATGTGCAGCTGACGCTTGCTACGCTCGTGATGTGTAGCTGACGCTTGCTACGCTCGTGATGTGTAGCTGACGCTTGCTACTCTCGTGATGTGTAGCTGACGCTTGCTACCCTCGTGATGTGCAGCTGACGCTTGCTACTCTCGTGATGTGTAGCTGACGCTTGCTACCCTCGTGATGTGTAGCTGACGCTTGCTACTCTCGTGATGTGTAGCTGACGCTTGCTACCCTCGTGATGTGTAGCTGACGCTTGCTACCCTCGTGATGTGTAGCTGACGCTTGCTACTCTCGTGATGTGTAGCTGACGCTTGCTACTCTCGTGATGTGCGGTTGACGCTTGCTACCCTCGTGATGTGCAGTTGACGCTTGCTACCCTCGTGATGTGCAGCTGACGCTTGCTACTCTCGTGATGTGTAGCTGACGCTTGCTACTCTCGTGATGTGCGGTTGACGCTTGCTACCCTCGTGATGTGCAGCTGACGCTTGCTACCCTCGTGGTGTGCAGCTGACGATTGTTACCCTCGTGATGTATAGCTGACGCTTGCTACCCTCGTGATGTGTAGCTGACGATTGCTACTCTTGTGAGGTGTAGCTGACGCTTGCTACCTGCGTGCTATGTAGCTGATACTACCCGCGTGTACAGCTGACACTACCCGCGTGATTTGCAGCTGACACTACCCGTATGATATGCAGCTGACACCACCCGCGTGATGTGCAGCTGACACTACCAGCGTGATGTGCAGCTGACACTTTCCACTTGTGTTAAGATATCAGAGGAGAACATCACCACAAGTTGACAAGAGAAAGACCTGTACTGGAAGCACGTCGCAGGGCAAGGTATTAGATTCGCCGGTATAATCGCCCGGTCCGGGCCTTTTCCAAGAGGTGGCCCGGCCTTGGTTCCCTTTCGTGGGAGTGTCTCAGACCAGTGATTGCCATGGGAGGAGGTACAAGTACCTCCTCGTCTTCTGGGACGATCTGTCCCCAGGCCTAGCCCCATTCCCCACCCCCACGGGGCTCGGAGGAAGAAGCTAGGCACCTTGGGCTGCCACAAACCCCTCCTATACTGGGCTCGAAGGGTGTGGCAGCTGCATAGCAGCAGACGATGTCAGGAGGTGCAAAGGCAGCAAGCAATACAGGATCCTTTTGGAGCCACACCCCAGCTTTGGGCTGAAGCCCGAGCGCTGGGGAAGGTCAAGAATGCCTCTTGCTGTGAGTGTTGCTGCTGCTACTTCACTTGTCCATTGCAGTCTGTGCGCGGGACAACGACTGCACTCCCGACACCATCTGCAGGTCGTCTCCGGGTCATCTCCGAGTAATCTCCAGGTCAATCTCAGCTTACAGAAAAACATTCACACACACATCTTTACAACAGTCACGTTCAAACACCGCTAAAGTCTTTATTATAACAGTTTCGCTCAAGAGAGGCTACATAAAGCTTCCCAGGAGCGAAACGTTGTCATAGCACACATCTACACTACGTCTCAGAATGAAGAAATTATATAAACCATACCACGGGTGGGGTTAGAACCCGCGATCAGAGTCTCAAAACTCCAGACCGTCGCGTTAGCCCAGTGGCTAACGCGACGGTCTGGTTTTGACTCTGATCGCGGGTTCCAACCCCGCCCGTGGTATGGTTTGTTTGCAATCGTGTCATTACGATTTCGTGAGTCAAGAAATTATATAATGGCAATTTGTAAGAGCATAAAAGGGCGTTCTTTACAAGTGGATCAGGTGAGGAACTTAACCAACTCTGGGAGAAGTTTACGTCTGCAGCAGTTACAACTGTTGTAAATTTAGTGAAGAAGAATAGCACGAGTCTGGCCTATGGCCGGGTTCCGGGGGTAGAAACACTCTCGGAACCCAATCAAAGGTTTATCACGAACACACACACACACACACACACACACACGCTGCAGCAGCAGCAGCGGCGGCGGCGGCGTCAGCAGCAGCAGCAGCAGCAGCAGCTTCAACATATTAGAGAGAAGTACCACAAAAGGCCTTTGAAAATATGTTCTATTCAGAAGTAGCTGTGTGAATATTACGTGGATCCCCTGTGGTGTGTGGCTCACCCTGTGGTGTGTGGCTCACCCTGTGTTGTGTGGCTCACCCTGTGGTGTGTGGCTCACCCTGTGTTGTGTGGCTCACCCTGTGGTGTGTGGCTCACCCTGTGTTGTGTGGCTCACCCTGTGTTGTGTGGCTCACCCTGTGGTGTGTGGCTCACCCTGTGTTGTGTGGCTCACCCTGTGGTGTGTGGCTCACCCTGTGTTGTGTGGCTCACCCTGTGGTGTGTGGCTCACCCTGTGTTGTGTGGCTCACCCTGTGTTGTGTGGCTCACCCTGTGGTGTGTGGCTCACCCTGTGTTGTGTGGCTCACCCTGTGGTGTGTGGCTCACCCTGTGGTGTGTGGCTCACCCTGTGGTGTGTGGCTCACCCTGTGGTGTGTGGCTCACCCTGTGTTGTGTGGCTCACCCTGTGGTGTGTGGCTCACCCTGTGGTGTGTGGCTCACCCTGTGTTGTGTGGCTCACCCTGTGTTGTGTGGCTCACCCTGTGGTGTGTGGCTCACCCTGTGGTGTGTGGCTCACCCTGTGGTGTGTGGCTCACCCTGTGTTGTGTGGCTCATCCTGCGGTCTCACCATGTGTGTGGCTCATCCTGTGTTGTGTGGCTCACCCTATGTTGTGTGGCTCACCCTGTGTTGTGTGGTTCATCCTGTGTTGTGTGGCTCATCCTGTGGTGTGTCTCACCCTGTGTTGTGTGGCTCACCCTGTGTTGTGTGGTTCATCCTGTGGTGTGTCTCTCACCCTGTGTTGTGTGGCTCACCCTGTGTTGTGTGGCTCATCCTGTGGTGTCTCACCCTGTGTTGTGTGGCTCACCCTGTGGAGTGTGGCTCATCCTGTGGTGTGTCTCACCCTGTGTTGTGTGGCTCACCCTGTGCTGTATGGCTCATCCTGTGGTGTCTTACCCTGTGTTGTGTGGCTCACCCTGTGTTGTGTGGCTCATCCTGTGTTGTGTGGCTCATCCTGTGGTGTGTGTCTCACCCTGTGTTGTGTGGCTCACCCTGTGTTGTGTGGCTCACCCTGTGTTGTGTGGCTCACCCTGTGTTGTGTGGCTCATCCTGTGTTGTGTGGCTCACCCTATGTTGTGTGGCTCATCCTATGTTGTGTGGCTCACCCTGTTGTGTGGCTCATCCTGTGGTGTGTCTCACCCTGTGTGGTGTGTCTCACCCTGTGTTGTGTGGCTCACCCTGTGTTGTGTGGTTCATCCTGTGGTGTGTCTCTCACCCTGTGTTGTGTGGCTCATCCTGTGGTGTCTCTCACCCTGTGTTGTGTGACTCACCCCGTGGTGCGTGGCTCACCCCGTGGTGCGTGGCTCACCCTGTGGTGTGTGGCTCTCAACCTGTGTTGTGTGGCTCTCACTGTGTGGCTCACCCTGTGGTGTGTGGCTCTCACCCTGTGTTATGTGGCTCACTCTGTGATGTGGCTCTCACCCTGTGGTGTGGCTCACCCTGTGATGTGGCTCTCATCCTATAGTTTGGCTGACACCCTGGAGTGTGATGCAAGACGCTGTGTCACACACCTACCTCTTTAACAGTTACAAAAACATTCCCACAGATATACAGAGGTTGGACTACAGAAAGTGGTTTGATGAGAAGCAAGCAGAGATAAAAATTAAAGGTATTTTAATGGATCAAGGTAGACGTATGCAATGAAAGTTGACGGTTGTATAGGATCACCAAGTTGAGTAAGAGCAAGTGGTGATCCCTCACATGAGTCACTTCTTGGAACACTTGTCTTTTACGGTCTGGTTCCTAATAGGTCATGTTTATTCATATAATCTTGTGTTAGTTTTCACAGGATGAATGTCTGAGGCACAATAAACTAGCCACTACCCTCCACAGGATGGATATGATGTGCACAATAAACTAGTTGCGTCCTTGTTAATTTTATATATATATATATATATATATATATATATATATATATATATATATATATATATATATGCAAGGAATTCGCGAGAGCAGGCGAAATATACACAAACACTGATCTCTGGCTGAAGGAGACTCAAACCTACTTACCTTAGGACAAGGTACGCAGTGCTTTACCAATCTACCCAAGCTACACGCCAAGGTATTGTCCAGTGTGGGTAGATTGGTAAAGCACTGCGTACCTTGTCCTAAGGTTCGTAGGTTCGAGTCTCCTTCAGCCAGAGATCAGTGTGTGTGTATATATATATATATATATATATATATATATATATATATATATATATATATATATATATATATATATATATATATATATATATATATATATATTTATTCCTGACACTTGTATATCAGCACAAGAAACTGATTAATCATACATCTGCTCTTTACATGTAATAAACTCTCGCTTTAAGACCATCAGGCTTAAAGCGAGAGCTGATGTAGGGAGAAATGGGGAAATATCTTCGTAGTTTAACCTTCATAGAATGATGGGATCTTCGTTTATGTGCTAAGGGCCACCCTGGTTCATCCTTGGCTCGGGGTCACCCTGGTTCATCCTTGGCTCGGGGTCACCCTGGTTCATCCTTGGCTCGGGGTCACCCTGGTCCATCCTTGGCTCGGGGTCACCCTGGTCCATCCTTGGCTCGGGGTGACCCTGGTCCATCCTTGGCTCGGGGTCACCCTGGTCCATCCTTGGCTCGGGGTCACCCTGGTCCATCCTTGGCTCGGGGTCACCCTGGTCCATCCTTGGCTCGGGGTCACCCTGGTCCATCCTTGGCTCGGGGTCACCCTGGTCCATCCTTGGCTCGGGGTCACCCTGGTCCATCCTTGGCTCGGGGTCACCCTGGTCCATCCTTGGCTCGGAGCCACCCTGGTCCATCTTTAGCCCGTGGGGTCCCTGCGCTACCCTGGCTCTGAACACGCTTGTGCAGGGCCACTAACCTAGGGCCACTGTAGTTCACTCTGGCTCGCAACTATGCTGGCCCACGGTCCAGTCTGGGCCATACATCAGCAGCATAATCCAGGCGGGGAGGGTGGAGGTGCCGGCCAACTGAGCCACACTGCTGGATTCACGCGTTTGCTCTGACGGCTATCCCCTCACCCCCCTTTACCCCTTCCCCTCACCCCCTACCTCTACCTCATCTCCTCCCCTTCTCTCTTCCCACTTCCCCATCCCTCTATCAATTTCTTCCATCTACCATTTCCCCCCATATATCTACTCCTTCCCCAAGAAGCTATTGCTACCTTGTGAGCACAATGCTTACGCTGATGGCTGAGTTCAGCAGACTACAGGCTGTACCGCAGCAGACTACAGGCTGCACCGCAGCAGACTACAGGCAGCGCTGCAGCAGACTACAGGCTGCACCGCAGCAGACTACAGGCAGCGCTGCAGCAGACTACAGGCAGCGCTGCAGCAGACTACAGGCAGCGCTGCAGCAGACTACACGCCACACCGCAGCAGACTACACGCCGAACTGCAGCAGGGTGTAAAAATATACAAAGGTAATTAAGTGTACAAATACCAGTAGCATCAAGGTGAGTAACTGGCTCAGTTCAACACTAACAGAGTTAGCTGTGCAGAAGCTTGCCACCAACAAACAAAAGACAGGACGAGGGTGAGCTTTTGTGACTCCAAGTTTTCTCTCTTCCCTCTGCCGCCTCTTTATAATTCCTCTTGTCGTCACTCTGGCAGGATGGAAGTGTCTTGTCGTCACTCTGGCATGATGGAGGTATTTTGCCGTCACTCTGGCATGATGGAGGTATCTTGTCGTCACTCTGGCATGATGGGGGTATATTGTCGTCACTCTGGCATGATGGAGGTATATTGTCGTCACTGGCATGATGGAGGTATATTGTCGTCACTCTGGCATGATGGAGGTATATTGTCGTCACTCTGGCATGATGGAGGTATCTTGTCGTCACTCTGGCATGATGGAGGTATCTTGTCGTCACTCTGGCATGATGGAGGTATCTTGTCGTCATTCTGGCATGATGGAGGTATATTGTCGTCACTCTGGCATGATGGAGGTATCTTGTCGTCACTCTGGCATGATGGAGGTATCTTGTCGTCACTCAGGCATGATGGAGGTATCTTGTCGTCACTCTGGCATGATGGAGGTATCTTGTCGTCACTCTGGCATGATGGAGGTATCTTGTCGTCACTCTGGCATGATGGAGGTATCTTGTCGTCATTCTGGCATGATGGAGGTATATTGTCGTCACTCTGGCATGATGGAGGATATTGTCGTCACTCTGGCAAAGATGGAGGTAATTGTCGTCACTCTGGCATGATGGAGGTATATTGTCGTCACTCTGGCATGATGGAGGTATATTGTCGTCACTCTGGCATGATGGAGGTATATTGTCGTCACTCTGGCATGATGGAGGTATCTTGTCGTCACTCTGGCATGATGGGAGTATCTTGTCGTCACTCTGGCATGATGGGAGTATCTTGTCGTCACTCTGGCATGATGGGAGTATCTTCATAAGAATACAATCTCTGGTGTGTATATGAGAGAAGATGCTGAGAGATTGTAATTGTCAAGTGAGAGTAACTGAAGCCCAGCTGGAAGGTGACCACTGAACCTGTCCTAGCTGATGACCCAGTCCTAGCTGATGACGCTGTCCTAGCTGATGACGCTGTCCTAGCTGATGACCCAGTCCTAGCTGATGACCCAGTCCTAGCTGATGACCCTGTCCTAGCTGATGACCCTGTCCTAGCTGATGACCCAGTCCTAGCTGATGACCCAGTCCTAGCTGATGACCCTGTCCTAGCTGATGACCCTGTCCTAGCTGATGACCCAGTCCTAGATGATGACGCTGTCCTAGCTGATGACGCTGTCCTAGCTAATGACCCAGTCCTAGCTGATGACCCAGTCCTAGCTGATGACGCTGTCCTAGCTGATGACCCAGTCCTAGCTGATGACCCAGTCCTAGCTGATGACCCTGTCCTAGCTGATGACCCTGTCCTAGCTGATGACCCTGTCCTAGCTGATGACCCTGTCCTAGCTGATGACCCAGTCCTAGCTGACGACCCAGTCCTAGCTGATGACGCTGTCCTAGCTGACGACGCTGTCCTAGCTGATGACCCAGTCCTAGCTGATGACGCTGTCCTAGCTGATGACGCTGTCCTAGCTGATGACCCTGTCCTAGCTGATGACGCTGTCCTAGCTGATGACCCTGTCCTAGCTGATGACCCTGTCCTAGCTGATGACCCTGTCCTAGCTGATGACCCAGTCCTAGCTGATGACCCAGTCCTAGCTGATGACCCAGTCCTAGCTGATGACCCTGTCCTAGCTGGTGACCCTGTCCTAGCTGGTGACCCTGTCCTAGCTGGTGACCCTGTCCTAGCTGGTGACCCTGTCCTAGCTGGTGACCCTGTCCTAGCTGATGACCCTGTCCTAGCTGATGACCCTGTCCTAGTTGATGAACCTGTCCTAGCTGATGACCCTGTCCTAGTTGATGAACCTGTCCTAGCTGATGAACCTGTCCTAGCTGATGAACCTGTCCTAGCTGATGAACCTGTCCTAGCTGATGAACCTTGTCCTAGCTGATGAACCTGTCCTAGCTGATGAACCTGTCCTAGCTGATGAACCTGTCTTAGCTGATGAACCTGTCCTAGCTGATGAACCTGTCCTAGCTGATGAACCTGTCTTAGCTGATGAACCTGTCCTAGCTGATGAACCTGTCCTAGCTGATGAACTTTTAATGTGATACTTCACCATGTTCTTATTGTTATACCTGGAGTATACCTGGAGTATACCTGGAGGGTGTTCCGAGGGTCAGCGCCCCCGCAGCCAGGTCCATGACCAAGCCTCGCTGTGGATCAGGGCCTGATCAACCAGGCTATTACTGTTTGCCGCAGTTCATCTTGACACTACTGAAGTCTACCAGCCCAGGCTGACACTACTGAAGTCTGCCAGTTCAGGCTGACACTACTGAAGTCTGCCAGCTCAGGCTGACACTACTGAAGTCTGCCAGCCCAGGCTGACACTACTGAAGTCTACCAGCTCAGGCTGACACTACTGAAGTCTACCAGCCCAGGCTGACACTGCTGAAGTCTACCAGCTGAGGCTGACACTGCTGAAGTCTACCAGCTGAGGCTGACACTGCTGAAGTCTACCAGCTGAGGCTGAGACTGCTGAAGTCTGCCAGCTGAGGCTGACACTGCTGAAGTCTGCCAGCTGAGGCTGACACTGCTGAAGTCTACCAGCTGAGGCTGACACTGCTGAAGTATACCAGCTGAGTCTGCCAGCTGAGGCTGACACTGCTGAAGTCTACCAGCTGAGGCTGACACTGCTGAAGTCTACCAGCTGAGGCTGACACTGCTGAAGTCTACCAGCTGAGGCTGACACTGCTGAAGTCTACCAGCTGAGGCAGACACACTGCTGAAGTCTACCAGCTGAGGCTGACACTGCTGAAGTCTACCAGCTGAGGCTGACACTGCTGAAGTCTACCAGCTGAGGCTGACAGCTGAAGTCTACCACTGAGCTGACACTGCTGAAGTGAGGCAGCCCAGGCTGACACTACTGAAGTCTGCCAGCTGAGGCTGACACTGCTGAAGTCTACCAGGTGAGGCTGACACTGCTGAAGTGAGGCAGCCCAGGCTGACACTACTGAAGTCTGCCAGCTGAGGCTGACACTGCTGAAGTCTACCAGGTGAGGCTGACACTGCTGAAGTGAGGCAGCCCAGGCTGACACTACTGAAGTCTACCAGCTGAGGCTGACACTGCTGAAGTCTACCAGCTGAGGCTGACACTGGTGAAGTGAGGCAGCCCAGGCTGACACATTGCAACACCTTACAGAAGCACCATCCTGCATGATGGAGAGTGACAGGGAAACAAACTTTGTTCTCGCTGTGTCATCATTATACACAACAAGGTACCAGCACATTGCTGATGTATTAAATTTTGACTTCAAAAAAATTCCTCCTTTCCCTCTACCCCTTCCTCCCCTCTCCCTCTACCCCTTCCTCCCCTCTCCCTCTACCCCTTCCTCCCCTCTCCCTCTACCCCTTCCTCCCCTCTCCCTCTACCCCTTCCTCCCCTCTCCCTCTACCCCTTCCTCCCCTCTCCCTCTACCCCCCCTTCCTCCCCTCCTCCCCTACCCCTTCCTCCCCTCACCCTCTACCTCTTCCTCCCCTCTCCCTCTACCTCTTCCTTCCCTCACCCTCTACCTCTTCCTTCCCTCTCCCTGTGCCCCTTCCCCCTCCCTCTTTCCCTTCCTCCCGCTCCACCATGGGTTGAGAACTGACAATAAACACGTACGAATAACAAGGGATGATGAAAGGCTATTTGAAAATTATACATCATCAAAGTTCACAACCAAAGTTACTCCACAACCACATGAAAAAAAAAAGAAAACTGTACAGGAGTAAGTGTTAAGGGTGAAGGAGGTGGATGAAACACTGACGAACAATGAGGGGAAAGTATGCCAAGAGCTTCGTAAAAATAAAATTCAAAGAGTTCTTTACAGAAGAAAATGGCGCGTTAGTAGATGGCGCTGTAGTCAAGACCAGATCAACAGGTGCTTAGAAAAACATCAGCACAACAAGTGGTGATGAGACTACCAAGTGAACTGGATGTAACAAAAGCAATGTGACCAGATAACATGTCTCCATGAGTGCTAAGCAGAACCACCAAGGAGACAACAACAAAGTTATACAACCACTCTCTCTCCAAAGACAACAACAAAGTTATGCAATTCCCCAATCAGGACAACTGGAAGAAAACCGGAAAAAAAGGTAAATTTGGACATGCATATAAAAAGAGGTGACAATCAAGAAACACTGAATTACTAGCCAGTATCTCTAACTTGCACACACTCAAAAATTATGGATAAGATAGTAAGGAAGAGGATATATGGGACACTTGGAGTGAAGAGTTAAAAAAAAAAAACACCTAGCACTGATGGACAATTTTGCCTTTCGAAGTTGCGGGAATTCTGAGACTCAAAGAAACTTAAAACAATAAAGAGAAGGTTGGGGGAACTGAATCTTGGACTGCAGGAAAACATTTGATACAGTACCACAACAGAGATTAGTCCAAAAATTAGAGGAACAGACTAGGATGAAAGAGAGTACTTCAGTGGGTCAGAGAGGACCTAAATAGCAGGCAGAGTAACAGTAAAAGTTGACACCATTAGAGTGGGAGAACAGCAAGTAGGGCTCTGTTCCTATATACCTGAATGACCTATCAGAGGGAACTGAGTCCTATGTGCCACTGTTAGGCCATTCATCAAGTACAAGGCCCCAGCATGGTACCCACACCTGGTGAAGCATGCGAAGACACCCCTTCCCCTTCCCCTTCCCCTTCCCCCCCTCCAAAAAAAAATGCGGAGGTTGGCAACTAAGCCAGTACAAAGCGAAAAAAAATGTATATCGCAATCAGATCCAACTGTCTTCAACAAGAGTCAAGGAGGAGCTCGTCAAGACTTCTCTCTACACCTAATACTGACAACACCTTCGTCACGTTCAGAAATAAAGTTAGAAACACTCATTTCAACATAAAAATAAGTAATCTACACTTAGAAAGTCAAGAGAAGAAAAGTTCTAAATATATTCCTTGGCTGCACCTGAAATTCAATAATCACATCAATCAAATATCTAAAAACAATAAAAACCTGTGGGCATTCTATTAAAAATACGATGTTTCACAAATACTACCACTTCTACTGCACTACTCCCTACTTACCTATCTGAGCTTGGGGATATACTACAGCTATGACCTACAACAATCAGCTGTTACTCAACAATTAGCTGTTACTCAACAATCAGCTGTTATAATAAACACGCAGTCAGGTTCCAGACAACACAAACCCCCCACAATTCAAGTCTTAATTTACACAACATATAACATAAACACACACTACTGTGTGTTTTATATATACAGGACACTTCAAACTAACTTCAACCCAGCGTTTTACATCTCTTTGATATACCACGTCTATGACCCAGCTTATATAGAAACTCCATGCAAATAAAGGGCCCTAAAATTTGAAACTCCTTTTCAGAAGATGTGAAAAGTGACCCTTCAGTCACCTGTTGTAGAAATGCAGTTAAGAAGGAAGTGCTCACCCTGACTTAAACACTGCTTAAGTTGTTGATAATGGCATAAAACACTGACAAGTTGAATATTAAGAGAGTTGGGTATCTTTATTGATGAAACGTTTCGCCTACACAGCAGGCTTCTTTAGTTAAATACAAAGGGAGCAGCAGGAATTAAATAAAGATGTAATCAGTCCATCAACCTTGGGGTTGATCACCTGGGGGTGAAGACTATAGCATTCTAGTACACTAACCTAATTAAATAATTGTTCAGTAGCTGAAAGTTAATTTAAAAACTTCCTGAAGTGTTCTGTATAAGAAGGAACTTTCAAGAGTTTATAGGTGACGGTTAATGCTCTTGATGAGAAGGATGAGGGAAGACATGATCATGACATACAAAATCTTAAGGGAGGAATTGATACGGGAGAGAGGGCCTGAATTTATAAACCAGGATCAAGAGGACACATGTGGAAGATGAAGACAATAAGTGACGTCGGTCAAAGTAATCCAGGAGGCGGGGCCAGGAGAAGTGTCTCAATCCCCCACAAACACAACTCGGCGAGTGAAACTGTGCGAGTATACACACACAATAAATGGTTGCACCAGCGTGGGCCATCGCTGTCCCAGGATCAATGGTGCCAAAATAATGGCTCGATTAAGTTGTCACAGTGATCAGGTGAATATATCATGTGTGCTCACACACCCAGATAATCATTTAATACAAGCAATGTGTCTCCCTACACAGCTCCGGGGGTCGCTCCCCTCCAACACACATCTACGGGGGTCCTACACCCCCACCACAACTCCGGGGGGACCTACACCTCCAGGGATCCTGCACCATCCACACAGCTTCCTCAGAGCCACAGGGGCGGCCAGCAGCAACACCCATGGAAGCCACAATATGGATATTCCAGAGAGATTTGATTAAATATGACTCTTGGTGTGATCAGAAATGGAGGTGTCATTGTGTGCGAGGAGCGAGAGGACGCTGGTCACTGGTGCCATTGTTGAGGCACTGAAGGTGCCCCCTTCAACCTTCCACCCTCCGCTTTGTCCGTCCGCGTCTGTCCGTCCGTCAGTCCATCTGTCTGTCTGGTCGCTCATCTGCCCACCTGCATCCACACCCTCCTCCCCTTCCCGTCTTACTCCGTCTACTTATACATCCGTCTGCTGCCTGCCTGCTCGTGCATCCGTCCACTAACTTTGGACGCCTTAGCAAAACACAATTGCAGTAGGAACACTGAAACTTTGTGACAGATTTTGTTTAAAGTCAGGTTTAGATCAGTCTAAGATTTATTTTCATACTATGGAAGACAAAATATTATAGTATATATATATATATATATATATATATATATATATATATATATATATATATATATATATATATATATATATATATATATATATATATATATAAGAGAGAGAGAGAGAGAGAGAGAGAGAGAGAGAGAGAGGTACCAACTCTGAAACTGGACTGGGGACCCTCATCCTAAGAGAAAATAAACTTACTTCAGGGAAAACTCGAGACTTCCCGGAGCTGTTTGAATATTTTCTTCTACCACCCCCTACATTTTATATTCTATGTAAACTTTGTTTAAACACAAAATACATTAACAAAAATACAACAGGAAGTAGAACAACATACAAGACATATCAGAGCCTACATCTCAAATACTTCATCCAGCTCCCTTGCAGTCGGCCGCATGCCCAGAATGTTGCAGGCATTTCCCCTCTGGATCGTGACACTGAGTCTCGGAAATAGGAAGCTGGCCGCTCTGTGATCCTTGGTTTGTGTGATGAGTTTTTCTCCCAGCTCTTTGAGGAACTTCAGAGCACACTTGTTCCATGCTCCTAGGGTCCCCGACCCTACTGGGATGAAGTTATAGCAACTGGGAAGGCCGTCATATTTGCGGATCTTCTAGGTCTCCCTGTAACTGGCGGCGCCACCCCCCTTCAACTTCAGAGTATGACAAGTAGGTGTCCGCCAGCGTGGTAGCACAGGTATAGCCCCAGGCAATCTGATTACTATTCTTCCAGGGTAGCATAGTGGCTCCATCTGGACGTTTTTGACTTTCGTCAGACCTCCATACTTCGGGTTCCCGTTGAGCTGGGCAACGGGCTATGGCGAAACTTCTCATTATGATGGCGTTGCCCTCCTGTCTAACATACTTCCCTTCTGATGTATGACACACGAGACCATGAAGTCCAAACTGATCAGCCGACGCCATGCCGCAAATACATCTATGTTCAGCGAGTACGGGGGCAGTTAGGCGAAGAGTAACACCAATCCGAATGACCTGTGGGTCGAGTGGGGTGCCCAGGGAGGAGTTGGAAACGATATTTTATATATATATATATATATATATATATATATATATATTATAATATATATATATATATATACATATATACATATATACATATATACATATATACATATATACATACATACATACATACATACATACATACATACATACATACATACATACATACATACATACATGCATACATGCATACATGCATACATACACAGACACACACTGACAAGATGGTGAATAAGACATTTTTATTACGTTCGTAGGAAGTGGTAAACCTGCAAAGGTCCCGCAGCGCCTGGGGTAATGGAAGCATCCAGGCGTGATTTGAGAAGCTGAAGCACAGATCCACTTCCTTAGATCAAGAGGCCCTGAACAGTATCAAGGAACCTTCCTTCAGGAGTACAGTAAGAGAGGTTACAGTGCTATGTACTCACCTTGAGAGAGTACAGTAAAAGTGGTTACAGTGCTTTGTACTCACCTTTAGAGAGTACAAAGAGGTTACAGTGCTATGTACTCACCTTTAGGGAGTACAATAAAAGGGGTTACAGTGCTATGTACTCACCTTGTGGGAGTACATTAAGAGTGGTTACAGTGCTATGTACTCACCTTGAGAGTACAGTGCTATGTACTCACCTTTGGGTTCGTCACTGTTGGAGTTAGGAGTGTCGGTGTCCCGGGCGTGACCTGGGGACTCCCGTGACCCGTGTGATCCGCGGGGAGACGGCGAGTCCCGCCTCTCCTCCAACACCCCCATGCTGCCGCCCCCGCCACCGCCCCCGCCCCCGCCACCCGTCAGGAAGGCGGTGCGGGGATCGAGGGAGGCCAGGAGGGCGGGGGAGAAGAGTCCAGAGGAAGAGCAGGGGATGGCGGAGCTGGAACAACCTCCGTCCTCCATCTTGGCAGTCTTGGCCGGCAGCGGGGAGAAGGCTGACCCGGAAAGGCTGGCCGTGGGCGGCGGGGGCAGCTTGTTGTGGGCGTCGTGGGCGCGGGCGTGGGCTTCGTGGGCGTGGGAATGGAGCGGGTGGAAGGCGGAGGGTGAGAAGGGGAGCCGGGGGTCAAGGTGTGGGTGGAGGAAGGGAGGGGCGGTGAAGGGAAGGAGGGGCAGGTGAGGGTAGTCAGTGAGGGGACGCAGTAGGGACGTAGCACTGCTGCCATCCTTGACGCTCTCACTCGCCTGTCAGGGGCACAACACACTTTCATTATCATTATCATGCATGTGCTTCTAGTGACAGCAGACTGAGAATCGAACCTTTAACAATCCCTCTACGAAATAACTCGCAAGTTATACCTTACCAAGGAGCTCTCTGTGACCCCTGCGGAATTAGCGCTCCCCATTAATAATGAAAAAATATTAATAATAAATAATTATATTCATTTATGATAGGGTAAACCCGTGTGGGAGTCATTCAGCACAGAAAGGCTCGATCCTCAGTCCGCTCATCACAGCTGGCCAGCTAGCTAGCTCTCCTGCCATTAAGAAACTATTAGATCTCATATGAGTTATTTCTATCAAGAATAAATACGCTAATAGAATTAATAACAAATTGCTAATATTACTTCAGCCACAAATAATAATAAAATAATATTATTTCAGTGACAAATATTACAAATATTACTTTAGCTAGAAACATTATTTAAACTAGAAATATGATGATCTCAGTTAAATATTTCATTATATCAGCTAAAAATAATAATAATATCAGTTACAAATAACAGAAATATTTCACTTAAAAATATCATTATTATTTCAGCTACAAATGTAAAATCAGAACACTTATTTTAAGTGAACATTAAATCAGCGGGATGATGTAGAGTACAACATAGCTCATCTTAAAATAAAATAATAACTAATAACTCGCAACATAACCAATTCAATATGCTAACTGGACTATGTCTGAGCCCGTCTCTCAAGTCACCAGGGATAACTGTACGGTGAGGATCAAAACGTCGCTCGGTTTCATTGTGTAAGTTACTTGTGAACTGTTGCAGCCACGGTGTTGTGGTGTTTATTATACTGGAGTATTAAAGGCTCAGGAGGTTCTAATGGAGGATTTAAAGCTAGGGACTAGCACCAGGAGGTTCTACTGGTCTATTTAAGTTAAGAGCCTACTCCCAAGAGGCTCTACTGGACTATTTAAGTCAGGGTCTAGCCTCAGGTTCTACTAAACTACTCAAGGGTAATACTGAAGCATTTAAGGTTAGGGACTAACCTCAGGAAGTTGTAGTGACATATTTAAGACTAGGGGACCACGCTCACTAGGCTGTACTAGAGTATGAAAAAGGCAAGGGTTGAGGTTGAGGGTACCTGCGTGTGTAGGGCGTGGTGTAGACGTAATGGGTCGTGTAGGGACACCCCCTGCGTCAGCCCCAGCAGGCCAGCCCTCACGAACCCCCCACCACCGTCCATCTGTAGGGGAAGAGGAAGAAACATCAACTGTCGTCACGCTGCTAAATCGATCCCTCGAACACCTATGAGCAAAAAATTACATATTAAATTTGGTCAACATTTACTTCAACCGCTTTACGAAGCTCAGTCATTCAGTTATCATAGAAGCAACATATCCAAAACCAGGCACAAATATTTTAAGCACGTTCTTATTTTAGGAGATGTTAGCCACACAAACTATGCAAGTCTTAAAAATTTAGGGAAAAAAATTCAAATGTTTAAAAAGTTTCTTAAAAATAAGAGGATTATTTTATCTTTGAAAGAAATACAAAAATACGCCCCTTTTTATTATTTTTTAACCCGAGGAAGATTGTACGTGGTTTATCATGCGCCCGACCAGTCAGCGCTAGCGTTCACCTCACGTCGTTCCTGTAATATTCTTTTTAAAAACAACGTATGCCATATTAATGATTACCACGTGTAAATTACGTGAATTTACCTTTTACGACGTGATTCGCAGAGCCTGTGAACGAGACGAGTGTTTTCAACATGGCGGAATGGCTGACTGACTGAACCATAATTATTTATCAGGTTATATTGTTTAGATTTAGTTACGTTGTGCTAATTAGTGGGACTTTGTAAATGGTCCAAGTCGGACTGAAACGTCGTTGTAAGCTTCCCACTCCTATGTGCGGGTTATTTGTTTATTAGATTGGGTTGGGTTGGGTTACGTTGGGGTGGGTTAAAAACCAACCAAACCAATTCTAACTTAATGTAACAACCTACAATACAAAAACAATGCTTTTTCTTAAAAATCCCCCCTCCCTCAAAAAAAAAAAAAAAATTCCATTACAAAACATGCTTAATATTATACACTGGTGACTGTATATTATCACCAACTTCGCCAAGCAACTGAAGTACCGACCTTAGGTTTATACGTATATTGGATATTCTCTAGGCAACAGTTGGTTGCGACTTATTAAAATCCCGTGGCAAATAAACACGCAAGGGGCCACACAGCGCCTGGGGAAATTGTAGAAAGTCAGGTTTGTTCCAAAAGTGAAAACAGCTCTATTGCTCTAGCTCAAGAGTCCTTCACCGGCATACATACACTTCCCTGGAAAAGCACAACATGGTAACTCATGCATGCGCACCTCTAACATGCGTATAATAATGCGGCAGTGTGTGGCGGGCTCTCGTTCACTGTATTTACATTTCTGACACCTATTTTGTAGCTACGGGAGCAGAACTACGCTCATGATGTTCCGCCTTCGGTAATTTTCTTACCTGTAGTCGCTGGCTAGGGGGTCACCGCCCGGGTGGCCCGGTCCCAGACGGTTGCTGGCCTAATCGATCTGGTTGTTGGTAACCGCCGCCCGCAATCCGACGTATGCGCTACAGCCCGACTGACCACATTATTGTTTTAAAATTCAAATGGTTGAAGCCTTTATTGCATCCTATAGTAATTCACTCCGTTGATCTACAACTCTCTGAAGAAAAATTTCTTAGTTTCCTTTCCACCTTCGCCTTATTTTTCAACTAGGACCTTGTGTTTTTCCCCTGACGCTAGTTCGAAAAAATCTTCTTTTATCTAGTCTTTCATGTCGTTTTATGACCTTGTATGTGGTTATCATGTCACCTCTCTCTTATCAACCAGCGTGGCCGTCTTCAGTGCTTCCAGCCTTTCATAACTAATATACTGTGTGTAGGCAAAGAGTTCAAAGAACCGACAGGTTGATAAATTAGACATGTGCAGAAATTTGGTATCTTTGTTGAAACATTTCTCCACACAGTGGCTTCATCAGTTTAATACAAAGAAGAATGGTGAAGATCAGGAGTTTGAGGTAATGAGTCCCTCAGCCTGGCGTCGATGAAATTAGTCTGATTACTTCAAACTCCTCCTGATCTTCACCATTCTTCTTTGCACTGGACTGATGAAGGCACTGTATCCCGAAATGTTTCCACAATAGATGCCCAAGTGTTGATTTACCCACAGTGTGTAAAGTGTGGGCACCACACCACCGCCGCTGCGTATTCCAATATTCATCTAATGTTCTGTTATCAACAGTTTTTTTTTCTTTATCCACATATTTAAAAATTATTTTATAATTCACTATAGTGGCATGCGAGTTTTCCGAAAATTCATTTATATGATTTTCCGGTGATTTTTTTTTTTTTTTTTTTTGCTAAAGAAATGGATCTAGAACTTATTATTGTCACTCAACATTTCATCAAAGTTTGTATTCTTTATGAAGATTGAGTTCATTCTCTCCCATTTTTATTACATGGCATTTATTTACATTAAATTCAACTTTCTATCACTATTTACCTCATTCTTGAGGAGATTTATATTTTTATTATTTACTGTATATATTTTTCCATCTGCAAAAATATTCATATATTCCTTCTGGTAAATTATTTATATAAATTAAAAACACTGCTGGGGCGAGTATAGACGCTTGGGGGACCCCACTTGTGACATCTCCCTACAATGACATCTCCCTAAGATGACATCTCCTCTTCTAACTGTTCGTATTTTTCTCTCAAACAAAAATTCTCTCATACAGTGTAATAAGTTACCTTTTGTTTCCCCTACGTTTTGAAGTTTCCAAAGTATTATCTCATGGCAGAAATGGATTTTAAAACTCTGAAAATCTAGATAAATATAATCTGCCCATCCCTCTCGTTAGTAAACAATTTTTGTGACTAAACAGTTTCTCTGACTATCATAATAGTTTAATAGTTTACTCGTCAGTAGGTTGTTCTTCTCCAAGTGTTTTACTCTTCTATATATATATATATATATATATATATATATATATATATATATATATATATATATATATATATATATATATATATATATATTTCAATATTTTTACATCGACACAATTTTACTGGCCTATTGTTATCTTCTTTGAAATATCGGCAGAACGTGTGCCATCTTCCACATTCTGAATCTTGTTTAATATCTGGTACATTTCTTCCTCATCATCAGTGACTTGTGTTGCCATCCATAATTCTTTGTGTTCTATATCTTCAACATTTAGTTTAATTCTAAACATGCTTAAAAAAAATGATACCAATTTGCTTTTGCCTCTTTGCTTTTCAAAGTTCCTTTCTTCCTCCCTTCTTACCAGTATGTATTCATTTCTGGCTTTTTTTTTATAAGTCTCTGATACTTATCTACATTGGTTCGCTTCCTATACTGTTTCCATGTCCTTTTTTTTATATTTTTCAAAGTTCTTCAAAACCTCTCATTGAACTACTCTTTACATTTCTTCTTTTATCCATTTGTGAAATAAACTGCTAAATACCAGTTTCATAAACACTGTAGAACTCTCTGTATACATTATTTATATCTGTCCCTTGTCAAATTATATGCTATACACATTCTCTGAAACATTATCTTAACACATCTTACACCCCGATACTCTTCTCACCCTCTTTCAGCCTCATCCACCCCTCATCCCTTCACCCCTAACCCCCACCCACCCTAACCCCCCTCATCAAGCATTGCTGTTTCTTATAGTCCATTCGTTCTAGTACGTGTCATTTTTTCTTAACTATAGTCATATTAAACAGCATATATTAATTCAAACAAGAACATCTGTTTCAAGTGGGTTAACACAGTTTCTGTTGAAAATTTCTTCGTTTGGAATAAATACCAGGTCAAGTATAGAAACTGTTACCATCTCTCCTTCGTGTCATATCATTTATATATATATGCTGATGTATAAAAAAAAATATCCACGTTAAGGAACTCGGTTGACCATTTGTTTACAGTTCCAGCCTCACAAACTGCCGAATTTATTTCTTCATAGTTGAAATCTGAAAAGGCTATAACTTTCTTATTACCTCTTTGTGAATGGTTTGATATATACACCTTCAGCTATATACAGAGACACACACATACCTGTGTGTACTCGCCTATTTGTGGTTACAGGAGTCGAGTCTCTGTTCCTGGCCCCTCCTCTTCGCTGGCTGTTACTGGGTTCATTCTCTCCTAGCTTCGAGAGCCCTACCGTACCTCTTCTTAAAGCTATGTATGGATCCTGCCTCTTCCACGCCTCTGTCCAGGTCGTTCCACTTCCTGACTACTTAAAGACTGAAGAAATACTTCCTAACATCCCTGTCACTCATCTGTGTTATCAACTTCCAGCTGTGCTCTCGTGCTGTTTCCAATCTCTCAAACAATCTGTCCCTAGCCACGATATCAATTCCTCTCAGTATTTTGTACGTTATCATATTACCCCTGGCCCTTCCGAGTAATGTCCTCTATGTGTGTGGGGGGGGAGGGTCAGGAGGACTCTTAGGTCATACATGATCTTTCATACATTTTCATCTCATCCTCATCCGAATGTTTGTTTTGCAGCGTTTTTACAGACAACAGTGTATGGTGTATATTTACCGAGCCTGTGTTACCCCAGGAGAACATCCTCCTCGTTTATGCAGTTTTTGTTAGGTTAGGCTTGGTTAATTATGTTAATTTATGCTAAAGTAACCTATCCCAACGTAAGCAGGGAAGACGTTGTCTCATTATAACAGCGGCTGTGTAAACAAAGAAATTGAAACGTCGGTAAACGAATGCGTTAATCACTTGCAGTGGGCTGACCATAGCATGTTTAGAGCAGACGGTGTCTTTTGCCTAGGTACGAAAACTAATGTTGGTATCAGGGAAGTTTGCCGCTGAGTACAAAGGCGGGATGACCACAAGCCCATTCTCTCTCACCACAGGTAACATGCGCGCACATGTGAACGTTCCTTAGTGCTGCTCACACATCGGGTTCTCAACAGTAGCTAGGGAGTTATTTAATTTGTTAATTAGTGGCTAGATATACGCTTCTGTATATGTAAGTTAACCTAAAAAAAGTAACTTAACTTAACCCACCCTAATTTTGTTCTAAATAAATAAAATCATACTATTAAGTTTGCAAAGAACGTTAAAAAACTGGCGTTGCTATTTACGCAAGAAAACGGTAAAGTGATGATAGAAGGCTCTGGTGGCTAAAGCTCTCGCTTCACACGGCGAAGGCCTCGGTTCGATTCCCAGCGAGGGTAGAAACATTGGGCGTGTTTCTTTACTCCTGTTGTCTATGTTCCGCAGCAGTAAAATGGGTACCTGGGTGTTAGTGGACTGCTGTGGGTCGCGTCCTGGGACAATGACTTAATTTGCCCGAAATGCTCAGTATAACAAGTGGCTTTCTATATAGTAGTATGTCAGTGATGTCAGCTAGGACTGTATACCTTGTACATGTACCTGAAGTAAATAAAGATATTATTATTACAGAATGTGTTTCCATTGTGACAATGTTGTGCTCTTAGCAGAGCTTAATCAAGTCATGTTTCACTCTGTGCAAAGCTTTATGAAGTCACGTGTCGCTCTGTGTAGAGCTTTATGAAGAACTTTACCAAGGGCGGGTGCCTCCAGCTAGCCACCCTCGAGGAGCGGTGTTTTGAAGGTTGTTAAGACGTGATCAGGGTGTACGTAATCTCTAAGACAGGTCAACACACACGGCCACACACCGGCGCGCGTGACCCCTCCCACACCTAACTTCATTTATATACACAAATATTCACCGGGAAGATGCACCACCAGATTACCGGGTTTAAAATATTCCTCTGACTTAACGACTCGAGTTGCGGATAACTGGGGACTAAACTACTCTTATTAACGGCTCAGTTTATAGTGTCAATAAAAAGCAATATTGAAGTTCTCTTTCTCTCGGGGAGAGAGACTTTTTCACGTTATATTTTAAATAAATTTTGATATTAGAAGATGAAAGCAGTGATGAGTAGTGGAAATATAATCTTGTAAATAATGGCAACAGCTGAGCGTCATCACATGTGACACCCACACCGTCAGTCACACGCGACACTCCACACTGCCGGTCACACGTGACACCCCACACTGCCAGTCACACGTGACACCCCACACTGCCAGTCACACGTGACACCCCACACTGCCAGTCACACGTGACACCCCACACTGCCAGTCACACGTGACACCCCACATTGTCAGTCACACGTGACACCCCACAGTGCCAGTCACACGTGACACCCCACACTGCCATCACACGTGACACCCCACACTGCCAGTCACACGTGACACCCCACACTGCCAGTCACACGTGACACCCCACACTGCCAGTCACACGTGACACCCCACACTGCCAGTCACACGTGACACCCCACATGCCAGTCACACGTGACACCCCACACTGCCAGTCACACGTGACACCCCACATGCCAGTCACACGTGACACCCCACACTGCCAGTCACACGTGACACCCCACACTGCCAGTCACACGTGACACCCCACACTGCCAGTCACACGTGACACCCCACACTGCCAGTCACACGTGACACCCCACACTGCCAGTCACACGTGAACACCCCCCAGTGCCAGTCACACGTGACACCCCACATGCCAGTCACACGTGACACCCCACACTGCCAGTCACACGTGACACCCCACACTGCCAGTCACACGTGACACCCCACAGTGCCAGTCACACGTGACACCCCACAGTGCCAGTCACACGTGACACCCCACAGTGCCAGTCACACGTGACACCCCACAGTGCCAGTCACACGTGACACCCCACACTGCCAGTCACACGTGACACCCCACATCGCCAGTCACACGTGACACCCCACATCGCCAGTCACATGTGACACCCCACATCGCCAGTCACATGTGACACTCTACACCGTCACACATGACACCCCACAGTCAGTCACATGTGGTACCCCACATCGCAGTCACACGTGGCACCCCCATCCATTCACATGTGACACTCCACACCGTCATCACGTGACACCCCACATCCCAGTCACACGTGACACCCCACATTGCCAGTCACACGTGACACCCCACATTGTCAGTCACACGTGACACCCCACACCATCAGTCACACGTGACACCCCACAGTGCCAATCACGTGACACCCCACAGTGCCAGTCACACGTGACACCCCACAGTGCCAGTCACACGTGACACCCCACAGTGCCAGTCACACGTGACACCCCACAGTGCCAGTCACACGTGACACCCCACAGTGCCAGTCACACGTGACACCCCACAGTGCCAGTCACAACGGGGACACCCCACAGTGCCAGTCACACGTGACACCCCACAGTGCCAGTCACACGTGACACCCCACAGTGCCAGTCACACGTGACACCCCACAGTGCCAGTCACACGTGACACCACCACAAGTGCCCCCCAGTCACACGTGACACCCCACAGTGCCAGTCACACGTGACACCCCACAGTGCCAGTCACACGTGACACCCCACAGTGCCAGTCACACGTGACACCCCACAGTGCCAGTCACATGTGGCACCCCACACTAGCATGAAGCTACTGCTCCAGTAACTTTCCCCAGTTGCTAAACTAGAGTTACTTGCTGGACCAGACCAGCCCTTCTCAAATTACAAACGAAAACTCAAAAGATAAATGAAAAATATGTTAATTTACACAAAAAATCAAATTACAAAAAAAACAAAGCTACCAAAAAAAAAATCAAAACAATGACAGAAAAATAAGGTTGATAATCGCGTGATCAAGAGTGAGCAGTAAATCAGGTAGTTTATGAAGGGTAAACGAGGCAGCAATGAAGTAACGAGAGAGATTAACCAGTACACAAACACCCACGTTCAATTACCGTGTCACATACCTCTGGCCACACTCCATCACTCAAACCTCTCCGCTGATAAACAATCATATGTCATCTGCCAGTTGTAATTACCGGATAACCAAGTCACAAAAAAAAAATGAACCCACCAAGGAGTATTTTAGCAGCAGGAGTTATCTAGTGATGGTTCTGGAGATCATGGCCTCCGTGGCCCGGTCTCGAACCAGGATAAACCGCACATAGGAGAGAAGCAGCTTACGAAATGGTCCAAGTCGGACCGAAACGTCGTCGTAAGCTTCTCTCTCCCATGTGCGGGTTATTTGCGTACTGTTCTAATAAAGGCGTGTTCTGCTTATGTGTCAAGTATTTCCATACGTATCGGAAATTAGCCATTTCATCCAGGATCCTATTTTAAAAAAAAATATTACATGACTAAGAACTATTAAGAATCGCAAAGAAAAGTAACGATGAGTGTAAAATTGGTCTAAGTGGAAGTTTGTATGATTTACCTGCCATCTTTGGCGTTCGTGAGCCAAAGACCAGAAATCCTGTCAGAGTGCAAAAGTTGCCGTTCACCCTGAGAACGTGTGGCTGAGACGACTGACTGGCTGTTACCACGCTTAACGACGTAAAGATGCTTGCTTATTATTTTGCAAATCAAGCGTTAAATTCGTATGGGTCATATAGAAAGAGGCTCAATTACTCAGTAACAACCACGTAGGGTAGGCTTACAAAACTCAAAACACACAACACAACCATGTAGTTAGGCTTATGGAACAACTCAAAGGACACAATAACAACACCTCTCAGCAGCTGGTGTAAGCCACAAATGACAATTACTAAATTACTTGATGGTTCCATTATAATCAATAATTAAGTTAATATACAGCCCCCCCCCCGTCCTCCTCCGAACCATTCCTAAGCTCTCATTACACATGATTATTAATAAATTTACAATAGTGAGCTGAACTGTATGAATAGTGAACTTGACCCACATTCAGTAGTGAGCTGACCTGTGTCCTGTGAAGACAGTGGATTCTCAGTACTAGTGCAATTCAAGGGTTTAGGATGTCCTACTATAAGGTTTAAGTATCTGTACCTGCAGGTGAAGGTAAAGCTGGAGGAAGATGGGTAGGAAAGAAAACTTCTTAAAGAGGGCAGGACGATTGATTCATCCGCGGAGCAAGATCATACTAGCCGCCACGAATGGAAACTGGTGAGCAAGAAGGATTAAAGCTGAAGATGAATGTCGAAGAAACAGCCGTTGCGATTACCAATTCCTTCATCGTGTCAGTTGACTGAGGTTAAGGCACTGAAAACAGAAGGAAGACTGCTAGCGAGTTGCAAGAATGTTCGAACAGTAGGCTTCTCACCCCCCTCCCTAGATTAACTCTATCTACGGGGCTTTCTTTTTATAAAGGATAGGAAGAGACAGGTGTTTCCTTGGGGTGGATTATACTATATGTATCTTTATTTACTACAAGTATATGTACATGCTATACAGACCTAGCTGACATCAATGACGTACTACTATATAGAAAACCTCTTGTTATGCAGAGCATTTCAGGCAAATTAGGTCAGTTTTGTCCCAGGATGAGACCCACACCAGTCGACTAACTCCCAGGTACCCATTTTACTGATGGGTGAACAGGGACAGCTGGTGTCTTATGGAAACAACACGTCCCTAATGTTTTCCAGCCGTACCGGAGGAGATTCGAACTCTGGAGGATAATGTTAGCAAATTACGAAACAACATACCTGGTAATGGGATGAACTCTGATATCTGCCTCGGCACTTTAGGTATATCAGTGTTAGTAAATGTCGGAGGACTGGCTTGCCTGGTACAGGAGAGCACTAGATATAATTAGGGTGGAGGAAGGGATACCTGCATAGGTAGCATCTTGCCATGGAGAGTTGACAAGGAATAGCTGTTTAGGCTAACTGGCATTGATAACTAGATAAGTATTGCGAGAAATTTTCAGTAATAAGCATTGAAACCAACGATCTTTTGTATGAAAAGAATGACATGTATGCCTGGGATAGGGTGTATTTAGGTAGGGAAGGTTAATTACCGCAGTCGAGGAAGCTTTGGCAGATGAGTCATATATGGTTGGCATGTTTCGCCTGCTTAGCAGGCTTCTTCAGTCAAATACAGAGGTGAATTAGGCATGGGAGACATCAGAAGCAGTAAAAAGGTAAATGCGAGATGATCAGTCCCTCTGCCTTGAAATAATTACCTTTCCACTGTTTCTGCGATCTCCGGTATTAATGTCACCTCTGTATTAGACTGAAGAAGCCTGAGCAGACTAAACTTATATACCCAACTGTTGCAAACATGTCTTACTCATATACTTGTCACTGCATACCATTAACACAATGATGATACAAGGGCTTGAAACTGAAAAAAAGTTAGAGATCTGAGTGTGTGGAAGAGGAAGAGATTGTAGTATTATGTAGTTCTGTACAATGATTTTGGTAGTAACATCTATCAAGAGAGTGAAATAAAATGTAAAGAGAATTAAAAATTGTGGAAAGACCAAAATGAACAGGGAGAAGATACAGAAGAAAAATTTTTCTTAACATGTAGTATACAAAGAATCGCACCAATGGAAACAAAATCAGTCGAGTTGAGATTAGTTGCAGGTGCTGGAAACGCCGAAGTTGCTGCAATAACTGAGACGTGATTTAATTTGAAGAGTGGGGACGTGGCAGTCGAGTGCCACATTCTGGAGTCTAAGTTGTGGGGGGGGGGGATGTATGTCTGAGAAAGCTTGAATCGCTGCATAAAATCTTCTATAAAGGCCAACAACAGACTCACAATATATGGGTGGAATATCTTTGACATGAAAAAGTTGATCTTAGGTGTTATTCAGACCCTGAAGTACTCGGGGATGAAATCGTTAAGGTTTCAAGGCAAAAAAATGTAGTAATGTTGGAAAACTTTAATTTCAGTCAAACTGACAAACTCTCTGATGGGATTGTGTTGCACAGGTCTGAGCTTTGTTCAGATGTGTGCAACACAAATGTCCTCAAAAATTTGTTAAAGAAAGCCCCTTGTTATGTAGAGTAAATCGGGCAAATTTGGTTAATTTTTGTCCCAGGATGAGACTCATACCGGTCGACTAACACCCAGGTACCCAATTTACTGATGGATGAACATGGACAACAGGTGTAAGGAAACACGCTCGTTTCCATCCTTGCCTGGAATCGAACCCGGACACTCAGCGCGTGAAACGAGAGCTATGCCAGGTATCCAGGTATGCCAACCAGGCCACGAGCCACCATGAATATTATCCCAAATGAATAGGCTAAATCATCTTTTGAGGGAGAAGTATTTACCGGCTCATAAGAAAGGCCAACATATGAATTAATATGTTCATATTACAAATATATATATATATGTTGTAATATGCAAGGATAAACGAATCTATGAAATTAAAGTTGCAAAGGAATCAAAGACACACCCGAAGATTTCTTCAATGTATACAAGACCAAAGATTAAAGTTGGACTAATTTAAAACTAACTCTGGACAGCTTACTGATAATGAGAACAAAATGTACTCGATTCTTAATATTTCCTGTCGATCTATATCACTTGGATTTCGTTGTCTTGTATAATTATTATTACGGACATGTGGAAAATTGTATAATATTAGTCACAAGAGACATGGTCATTAAACAAATAGATCGATTTAGGCAAAATAAGTCACCGGGGCCCTAAGGAACTGTACTAAAGGGTTCTTAAAGAATACCAGATGGAACAGTAATCTACAAACTATTTTTAATTTAACACTTCAAATGGGTACAGGGCCGTCGTAAGGATGGGAAGCCGCCCCGGGTGACACCATTTAGGGGGTGACACCATAGAGCCTCTAAAGGTGACACTAATGCCCAAAACAGTGCTGCACCAACATAAGAGAAAAATCCTTCGTTTCTATATAGCCTATTATATATTAACAAAGTACAAATAAGCCTATATAGGTAAAATAATTAATTTTGATGATGTGATAGATGATGTTTGCATAATTGAAGGCAAGGAAATGTAAGATCACATTCACTGAGATGTTACCTGTACTCAAGGTCAAATGTAAGATCAGATTCACTGAGATGTTACCTGTACTCAGGGTCATACGGAACTAGTGTTTCTCTAATATTGCAATGTTTTTCTTTATTTTTGAAGTTTTTTTTTGTTTTTTTGCATTGCTGAAGATGAATAAATGTAGGATCTGTTGCCTGTACTCAAAGTGATATTTGAGTTTATGTTTCCTCAATATTACTACGATTATTTATTAAGTTGAGAAGTATTCTCCTGTTCAGTTTATGGCCCTTAAACGTTCTCATTGCTAAACATTTGTCACTGGTGATGCAGTAGTGACATAACTGGAGTTTACTACTCCCCCCATCCCCCCGCCCTTGAATTTCATGGGGGTGACACCAAATATGCTGCCCCGGGTGACACCAGAGATTCCACCCCGGGTGACACCAACTCGAGCGACGCCTCTGAATGGGTATCGTACCTGATATGTGGAAGATGGCTAATGTTACTTCTATTTACAAAAGGGAGCTAAGTCCCCTACCATCGACATCAATAGTTAACAAGTCATTCATAACCCAGCATTCCAGTCACCTGACTTGACTCCCTTCACATGCCCACTGTGTCCACGCATTGTAATGCCTGCATTGGCTTGACAAAACTGATGAGCGAAACGTAGCAGCAGTGTCTTATTGAACATACCTCAATTTACCAACAATACAACTAGCATCCACCAACAAACACACTGTATTTATCAGCAGATCTACGCGCAAATACTCTCCTAACTCCAAACAATTGTATTTAGAGCGCTT
Organism: Cherax quadricarinatus; assembly: GCF_026875155.1. Lineage (NCBI taxonomy): Eukaryota > Metazoa > Arthropoda > Malacostraca > Decapoda > Parastacidae > Cherax > Cherax quadricarinatus. The sequence continues at coordinate 98,285,715 of NC_069400.1, forward strand.
GTTAAAATATGCATTAACCACTAAACTGCCTATTACAATATATAATAATGACTAGCCACCACTTAACATTCTAAAGCTGTATAGAGTCAGGATCACACTAACTAATGTGCTCGTTAAAATATACAATAACAACTAAATTGCTTGACAAGCCATAACAACCACAAGCTTAACTCTGGACATGGGCAAACAACCGCAGCTCATCAAGTAAACATTTAATAACTACTGAACTACTTGTTAAATACGACCATTAGTGTGTCTATTATATATACCCGTCTGGGAGGCTCTAGCACAGTGCAGTTTTTATTTCCATGGGAAAGCGCTAAACCGCAAGTTTGATCCAAGGAAAGGGACTGTAGTTCCAGTTTCTTGCATCGCGATGCCTTCACCGGCTTTTAAGCATCCCCCCCCCCCGCCTTCCTTCTTGAAGATTGCACAGTGCGCTTATTTTCTAAGTGTGCTATTTCAAATACTGCCCTCCCAATGTTATTTTTGTAGCCATCAGCCATCTTACGCCGCTACTGCATCGTCATTTTTAGTACTAAATGGTGTGGAAACCCAAGCTGCGTTACGTAAGCGGTTATTTAATCGCTGGACGGTCATCAACTGATGAAGACCTGCACCTGGGGACAGTTTGTTTCCTGAAGAAGAACACACCATCCAGTGTGGCAGATAATGGGTCGGTAACAGCCACCATCCATGAACTTAGTACCTTTCTACCATGCCACAGTGAAACGCGTCAGCCTATTTTCAACTCTGGCAGGATTAATGATCTCTCCTTACCGTCTCGTGAATATGCAAGATGGTAGGTAAATCTAACAAACTTCTTGAATTCAATATACACTTCGATCCAAGTCGGACCGAAACGTCGTCTTAAGTTTCTCCTATGTGCGGGATACTTAAATATTTGTTCCAATATTTTGTTCACAGTATTTTGCCTTTTTGTTCTTTACACTTACCTTTGTTTTCATGTAACTTTTTTTGTACTAATTATATTTCTGTGGTTTGTCCCTTTCAATTTAGAAGATTTGGTCAAAGACCGAGCCGTGGGACCTATGATGTGCAGAACCAATAATGGTTATTAACCGGATACACATAAATTAAACTCTCATATAACGTAACTACCTGAAGCTTAATAACCACTGAAAACATTAACCTCAACCAGTGGCAACATTAACCACAATATGAAGACAAATACAAAAGTTGCAAAACAAGAATTTACCGTTTACGTTTCGCTCTACGTAGAGTTTCATCAAGTCTTGAAAAAAAAATGCTCTATGCAGAACGCATAGAGAAAACTCTTTCTGCGGCATTCCAACCATCAACCACAGAAACACATCCAAACAACCTCCACTAAGCACATTATTAATTAACAACGTTATTCAATTTTTCCCCATATCAAGTTATCAGAGACCAAACCTTAATCAAATCACAGAACGGGTAGGGTTTGAACCCATGGCAGGCCAGTTTTAAAACTCCCAGGCCAATGTTATTATGATCCCGATGGCTGAAAGTACTAAACAAAACTTTAAAAATAAAACAATAGTTGCCTTTTTCAGGTATATTGTTATTTTATTCATCAGAATGAACTAAACCCGTAAAGGTCATACAGAGCTTGGAAAACAAGATGCAATCAGGCTTGATCCAAGGAAAGAGTACCTCCAATTCCACGGATCAAGAGCCCTTCACCACCCTCGAGACCCCCCCTCCAATGGTATCCGGTACATTAAAGATCAATATAAATGTTAAACATTCGAAATCACAATACTAATACTTTTTAACAAAACAGTGGCTATTGTTCATGCACTGATGACTAAAGAACAATACAACATTGTTGGCTTGCTTAAGTCAATATCAGTGTTTCTTACATTAATACATTTTTAGTCTTTGTATTTACTGTATACATTATATATATGCATTTATATATTATATATATATATATATATATATATATAATATATATATATATATATATATATATATAATATATATATATATATATATATATATATTTGTAATATACGTTTAGTCTGTCAATTTTATATTTTTAGTGCGCATCTAACATACACACTATTTATACTTTTTCAATCTTTTCTGTGTGGACATGTGGTTAGTCATCGTATCAACTGCATATACATTTTAGTGTCTATAGCTAATGTATATACATAAAAATCTTCATATGTATTGCATATACATTTTATCATCAAACTTCCATTATTCAATTTTATTTGGTCTTTTTTTATCTACTGTGTATAAATGTTAAGTAAGTGGCGTTAATGTATCAATCCGTGTCCCTGTTCAATCTGTTCTTGATTAATCCGTGTCATTGTTCAATCCGTGTCCTTGTTCAATCCGTGTCCTTGTTCAATCCGCGTCCCTGTTCAATCCGTGTCCCTGTTCAATCTTTAACTGTGAAAACCTTGTGTGCTAGAAACCCCAAGTAAGATGTCTGAACACTTGAACAGAATCATACATTCGTAATAACTTATACAGTATCTCAAATATCTGTATTCAATTACAGTCTTACCGCTCATACACAGAATTTAAAATAAAATTTTATTTTTAATATATAATAGAAAACACGTACAACATGTTAATGCAAGTGGTATAGATACCCAGAATTGGATATCGTTCATTGTATATACACAGAATTTATTTTAATTTTTATATTAGGTATTATTCTTGCTTAGTAGTATACAAGAGAAAAACGCCCTTAATGACCTACATATAATTGACAAATTTTCTACCATATTTTCCACTGACCATGTATGCTTAAATAATAAATATTCTAATAATTTACTAAATCCACGTAGCACATTCTAATAATTTACAAAATACATGTAGTACTGTATATCCATGTGTTTATATCATATAAATTGAAATATAAGCACAATGTTTGCGAGTAAATGCTGATATCGCTAACAGCGGTCATAGGTTGATGTCCAGCTGTCTGTTGGACTAGTACTGATATCGCTAACGGAGGGCGATTATCGGTCTGCTAACGGATTCACTGGCCATATTACTAATAATCGATTGTTCGTCTGATTACGACTGAGTGCACGGACCAGTACCGAAATCGCTGACATGGGTCGGTCAATTTTAGCGGTCTGTCGGACTAGAGCCGATATCGTTAACACTGGGCGGTCAATCGATCGGATAACGAATTCATTGGACTGGGGATAATATTGCTAATGATAGCTCGGTCTGCTTACGATCTCGAGTTATTAGACTATTGGCAATGTTGCTAACAAAGAGTGATTAGCCAGTGTGGTAACGGTCTCATGAGTGGTGATAATATTAGTGTTGCCGCGCAACTGACGATGCCGATGATGCCATTTGTGGGTTTGTTCACAATACTGCTTACGACACTGGGTTGTCACTCTACTGACGACACCGCTGACGCAATAATCGGCAGGTATGTTGAACATAGCTGTTGCTGGATGATGACTCTTGTCAGTGTGGTGGTGGGTGGCAGGTGTTTGTCATTCCATACTCCAGAGGGCCGCCCAGGTAAACTATGCCACAAGAACCACAGCAAGAGGCAACGCAGATATGAGCAAATATACACCATAAACCCATACCTGTAGCCGGTTTTGAATTATATTAAAAAATCCCGGCCTGATGAAATTTCGGTTTCTTTGACTGCCTGGTCAACATGAATGTTGCTGCTAACGGCCTGCATAGCCTAATAGTTCATCTGGCCTTCTTTTTTTTTTTTAGTAGACAGTGGTCCAGTTTCTCCTTGAAACTTTACTCCTGGAAGGTGGGTGAATAATCCTGGACGACGAATGTTGACAATGTTCTATATAAATGTGCCCATTCACAAGGTTAATTGTACACTTCCTCCAGTATCTCTCGTTCCAAATGATGAAGAAAAAATCAATAAATTAAGAAGACAATATGTACAAATTACGCTAAGGCACAATAATAAAACTGATATAATAGTATAAAGGACACAGGTGTATGTATATGTATAATATATATATATATATATACATATATATTATAATTATATTATATATATATATATATATATATATATAATATATATATATATATATATATTATATATATAATATACATGATCTTAGGGATGTGCCAAAGTATTGGTATGGTATTATCTAAAACTGAGTATCGGTTTCGCCAAACATTCTCGTATCGTCCCATCCCTAATCAAGATACTGCTAGACGCTCTGGCGCCTATCCCATTCCCCCCCCCCCAGTGCTAGGATATCCAATCTCTCACAGAACGGGTGGGTTTCCAACCCATGTCGAGCCAGTTCTAAAACTGACAGGCCACAGATCTAACTATTGCGGCATGCCGGTGAACGCACCACTGCTAGTTTTAGGACTGGCCTAACATGGGTTCGAATCTCACCCATTCTTTAAGTTTACAATAGTGTATTACGATTTCACGCGTTACATCCAATTTCCTTTAATATATATCAAAATTGCTCTTTCTTAACATCCATACTACATCAACTCACATTAAAAAAAAAATCCAGCTTCAAAAATAATTTTCTTTTTAGTAAACAAGCTCTCATTACGGCTCCCCACTTACATAGGAAACATTACTAGAATAAGAACTATTATGAAACCCAAGTTCATACTGAACTTAAGCTGAAGCTAGCATAATTGTGTCTTATTTTTCATGCAAATGAAACAGAGAGGAAAATCCAACACTCCCGCTAACGGAATTTTTAAGAGGCTTCTTCTTCCCACTCGGATGATGAGACGGCAGTGCCTCCCCTCTGCTAAATCACAAGAGCAAGTGACTGTAAGGAATTCAGAGACTACAACAATGAATAGCATACTGAATGCTTGAGTGCTTTCATGTGATCAGCCACGCATCTTCAGCAGCGGCTAACTAGACGGCGGTATTTGCTTTGTCTGGAGAAACTTCTCATGAATGGCTGTAGTCTTAAAACTATAAAAAAAAAGAAAGGTAGGGCAGAGAAAAGATTCTTACATTGTAGTCTGCATAACGTGGCGTAAAATAACGTACAATGCACGAATTATGAAAACTATTATTAAAGCCTCAAGATGTAAGAATTGTCAACTACTTTGTAAACCTCGCGATGTACGAATTATGGCAACCATTTCTAAAGCTTCATGATACGATACACAAATTGTGTCAACTACCATATACTCTAAGCCACACGATACACGAGTTATGATAGCTATAAGACTCACGATACTCGCACTATAACAACCAACTTGTCTCATTAACACGAAAATTCCACGAAAACAATAATAAAGAACATACGACTACACAAACACTAAATAATAGTTTCCACGATACATCATTATTATACATGGCAGACTTTACAGATCCTCGTGAGATCGCTCGCTCGCTCGCTCTCTTGGTTCCAAAGCTCTTAAGAGCGCTTATAGCCTTGGAGAGTCATTCAGCATCAAGTCAAGGTTCTTACTGTTATCCACTTTCATCTGCTGGAATTCTCCAAGATACATAGAGCAAATTATCCTACAGATTGGGCATGTTGCAGTGTGCCTTGAAAATGTCTCCATTAAGCTACGCCACAATATTATGACCTTTCAACGGGGGTCTTCAGATTAAACCTGATTACCCCCCCCCCCATTCCCCAGACGTTCTTTGTCCCCTGCAGGTTTAGCACTTCCTCTTGATGACAGTACTAATATTAATATATAATAATTATTATTTCGATAAGCCGCTAATTCGGTACAAGTCATACAGCTCCAGGGAAAGGAGTGTTAATAATAGTAAAATAATACAGAAGTTAAACTTTCATCATCGAAAACCAATGGTTAAAAAAAAAAAAATCAAGAATTGAACGTGCGAGGCTTTTCAAGAAATCGTCGCCTCCTTTGGAATCATACTGTACTTCAAGGATGACCCTCAACAGCTCCGATTAAAGAATGAGGGATCGAACCACCACCACCACTCGTGTTGTGGAAAATAATTTCCCAAAATTATGCTGTATATTTTTTATAATGTAAATATACCTGATTAATACATTACTATTGCTCTAAAGTGTATTTTAAAGAACAGAACCCACAGGGAAGCTCTGCGCCTGCGCTGACGAGCGGGGAAGACTCCATTGTTTGGAATGTGATACAGGCACGTTAGTGAAATGTGCATAATTTTCGTCGCTCTAGGGGTTATATTGGGCTTAAACCTCTCAAGTAGGAGCCGAAATTGTTGGATTTGCAGTCCTGCATAACGAGAGCATTAAGCAGATGGACAGGACATCTTTGGAACCCCAGCTAAGTTGTCTATTTATGCTGAGATTCTGGCCAGTATTTTCTTCATATTTAGGGAGGGGGTTGGTATGACACCGTAATCTCCAGACTAATTAGTGAGTCTTATCATTATAAATTCTCCTTCAATGTAGTATATGTATTCACATTTTAAATTTAATATACAGTCCACATATTTATATTAATGTTTTTACCAGAACTCCTGGTGATGTATATTTCATTTGAAATTAATATAGGTCCAGAGTGACTTGTGGATATGACAGTAGTAGGTATCGAAGGGGGACATTTTTTGCGACCTAGGTGTCCTAAAATTCCTACTTGTCTCTGTAACCTTGATAAAGAATAATTACCTTTGTTACCATTTACTGGTATCTTATGAGTTACATCCAGGTCAATTAAATTTTCCACACATGTCCTTGTATGACCCACATGGATTTATTGCTTCATGAGACGCAATACACGTACTTAAAATGTGTATAATAAAGAAAATATATATATATACACACATATTATATATATATATATATATATATATATATATATATATTATATATATATATATATATATTATACACAATATATATATATAATATATATATATATTATATATCACACTGGCCGATTCCCACCAAGGGAGGGTGGCCCGAAAAAGAAAAACTTTCACCATCATTCACTCCATCACTGTCTTGCCAGAAGGGTGCTTTACACTACAGTTTTTAAACTGCAACATTAACACTCCTCCTTCATATATATATATATATATATATATATATATATATATAATATATATATAATAAAAAAAATATTAATAATGGCCCTAAAAGCGTCACATTGTATTTATAGCCCTACAACAAGCGTCACAATACCTGGGTCACTAACACCGACTGCTGAATAGCGTCAAGTACTATCAGCCTAACATGTCACCAATTTCCACAATAAAACAAGTATCCCACAACCTTGAGAGAAAACGTTGGAAGTTTCGGTCCATTCTGGTTCATCAAGTTGTCTTAATGACCCAGAGCGGTACGAAACGTCTAAAGCAACCTCTCCAGTAAACATATAAAAAATAAGTTGTAAAACAAGCTTTTATTGGAGGGGGGAAGAGGATTTAGCTCTACATAACTTTATCAAAACATAATTGCCCCAATGGTAGTCGTGAATTGTTCTAGCCACGCGACTGCGAATTTTGTTCAGCTGTAGGTAAATATAACCTTACAGTCCTAAACGTCATTATATCCACAGGGAAGCGCTACACCCGTACGGGGGCATAACGGGTGGGGCATAAAAGCCCCACCCGTTTCCCCCTTGAAGAATCAACGTCGATGTATTTGTGTATATACTCACTTATATGTGGTTACAGGAGTCGAGTCTTAGCTCCTGGCCACGCCTCCCAACTTGCCTCTTGCTAGGTTTTATCTCTCAGCCTCGTAGGCTCCTACTCTTAAAGCTATATATGGAGTCAGCTCCCATCACTTCATCCAGGCCATTCCACTTCCCGATCCACCCGGGTGAAGAAATACTTCCTGACAGTCCTGTGACTCATCTGTCTAACTTCCAGCTGTACTCTCGAGTAAACGTTTCCCGCCTCTCAAACAGCCTGTCCCTGTCATCCCTGGTCCTTCTGTCCTCCAGAGTCGCTAAATTCAATACTTAGCCTCTCGTCGTAGCTCATACCCCTTAGCTCTGGAACTAATATCACTGCAAGTACACTTTCTCGTTTCTTAACATGCTTCTTCGGGTGTGGGTTCCGTACTGGTGCTGTATACACCATGATGGGCCAGACATATGTATATGTGTACATATATGTGATGCATGTACATGAATGTGTGTGTGTGTGTGTGTGTGTGTGTGTGTGTGTGTGTGTGTTGTGTGTGTTGTGTGTGTGTCTGTGTGTGTGTGTGTGTGTGTCTGTTGGTGTGTCTGTCTGTGTGTCTGTGTCTGTGTGTGTCTGTTGTCTGTCTGTGTCTGTCTGTGTCTGTCTGTGTCTGTCTGTCTGTGTCTGTGTGTGTGTCTGTGTCTGTGTGTGTCTGTGTCTGTGTGTGTTGTCTGTCTGTCTGTGTCTGTCTGTCTGTGTCTGTCTGTGTGTGTCTGTCTGTGTCTGTGTGTCTGTGTCTGTGTGTGTCTGTCGTGTGTTCTGTGTCTGTCTGTGTGTGTGTGTGTGTGTTGTGTGTGTGTGTCTGTGTGTGTGTGTGTCTTGTGTGTGGTGTGTGTGTGGTGTGTGTGGGTGTGTGTGTGTGTCTGTGTGTCTGTGTGTCTGTGTCTGTGTCGTTCTTGTGTCGAATTGTAAAACTGTCAATTAGCAAGACGTCATTAGCAATAAGTTCTTTTATAATTATTCTCTTATACTTTAAAGATACATTTTATTAAATACATTTTATTTATGTCTCTTATACGTTTAAAGATACATTTTTTCATTTATGTTAATATAAATATTAATAATTATGTACCAAAAGTACCTTAGAAATCTTACCTAACCTTATAACAAGAGCAATTTAATTCAGCCTAATCCAACTAAATATGTTTTAGATAAGTTCACAGTAATTTAATAATAAACAAACACAATTAAATATATTTTTTTCCGTTATGTTCAGAATGATCTTTGCGAAATTATTGCATACGCAAATTTTCACTTGCCGTATTCGGAAAAACGAGCGTTGTTATTTAAGTCAAAATCGCTAGTTTTATCTATTCGGCACGACATATATATATATATATATATATATATATATATATATATATATATATATATATATATATATATATATATATATATATTGGTCTATGATATATTTTGTAGAATTTGGTTAAATAATTACGTTTGAATAGTTTAGTTTAGGCGAGGTTTCTAACTTAGGTTTGGTAAAAAAAAATATTTTTCTTACATCATTGTCAATTAAAAATGTACTATATCTAAATTTACCCACATGTGTGTGTTTATTTGATTGTGTACACGTGCATTTTATATGTATGTATGATAACTATTGCTTTGCATCAAATTATACGAGTTAATATGGAGTGCATTTTTTAACCAAACTAGGATAGCAACCTGACCTCTCTGATACATTAATGTTTAATACAGCATTGCTCTGCCCAACTTATTGTGGGTCTCCCTACATTTAGTGGGTGTTGCTTAGAACAAGTATAGTTTGTTTATGATATTTAGGCTGGTATGTATTCTTTGTCATGTATGTATTTTTTGAAATGTGAAGAGGATATTGCAACAATAAATCTACACCGTTTCTGCATGTATTCTTTGGTTTTAAAAAAAATCTCAACCCTCTTCCTATTTTCTCTTCTCTCCTGCATATAATTTTTGTTGCCTCGCTCTGCAATGACCGAGTTCTTATAAAAGTTCTATTTTTCCGCTGTATGGGATAGGATCTTCGGAGAGATGGGAAACTCCGGTTCTGCTGGATCGAAATCTCTCAAGCTGTCACAGTTGATGAACCTTTAATGGAATACCTGACGATATCCTCATTACACTACAGAAATCTACAAGCTCAGACTGATACATTTCAGCACTCATGTATATAACCCATCTTGTGTGTTAGGATATAACAGGGAAACATAGCTACCTTCTATCCCACTAAATAACGTGTAGAATAGGAGAGCAGGACAATGATGCATTCAATTTTGCTAAAAATGGGATACATCAGCTAAAAAAAAAAAAAAAAAAAAAAAAAAAAGTGAATATCGGTAACCTTGTACCTCGTTGTGTACCAGTGTCTGGAGACCAGTACCAACCTTACTGACATTTGTATATCAAGAGGACAATAGAGGATACGGCTGTGGTGAGGATACTGGAAATGAGCGGGTCAACACATGGGAAAATTACACCCCAACAAAACTGATGGAAACAGTACAGCAACCAATCAGGCAATCCTAGTTATAGAACAAAATAAATATACTAATACCAAATAGGCGTAAGGTATAAAACCAAATTGTAATTAATTAAAAAATTTAACAGTAAAATATACATGAATAATAAAACAACAAAATTGAGCAGTTAATACAATCAGAAGTAAAGCATAATACAACTAAAGTTGAAAAAGAAGTGGTAAACTGTAAAACCGAACAGGAATAAAATATAAATAAACTAATAAGTCTAAACAGGAATAAGATAAAGCAATGCAGAACTTATAAAACAAACAAGAATTAGCTATAAAACCAAAAAGAAATCAGCTATAAAATCAAACAGGAATGAGCTATAAAATCAAACTGGAAATAACTATAAAACTAGACAGAAATAAGCCATAAAACCGAACGGGAATACACTATAATACCAAACAGGAATAAGCTATAAACAAAACAGTAATAAGCTATAAAACCAAAAAGGAATTAACTATAAAACCAAAAAGGAATTAACTATAAAACCAAACAGGAATAAGCTATAAAATTAATCAAGAATTAGCTATAAAACATGACAGGAATAAGCTATAAAATCAAGCGAATTATCTAAAAAAAACTAAACAGAAATAAGCTAAAAAACTAAACAGCTATATGACCAAACAGGAATGAGCTATAAAAATAAACAAATCTAAGCTATGAAACCGAACAAGAATAAGCTATTCCTATCTCCAGTCCCGAATCTAAATCTTAGCAGAAAAATTCCAGTAAGTCACCAATGCTTAACACTTCCCTCATTACTTTACTCAGGACTGTAAACTCGGAGATATGAATATGCTCAACTCTACCAAACACGCCACCACCAAGAAACCTAGATTCCTAACTCTACCTTAGGAAGTGGCTAACCCTCACCACCACCACACAGGCCTCTTCAAGAAGCAACATACGCATAACTATCATGGCTACATCTTCCATCGAAGAAAGATCCCTATGACAAACACAACAGTAAAACCGGTGTGTACACTATAACATGCTGAGGGTGCAACAAACTATGTAGGAGAAACGAGAAAGAATCTTTCCATACGGGTCAGAGAACACGGAAATGCATACAACTAAGACACCAAAAATGACCGTCTTGCTCAGATCTTATGAACTTGCACAAAGCAAAATTGATCTACGGAGAATCTAACAATGATAGACGCCACTATATTGAAGCATTCTTAATTGTTTCTTCCAACACGATAAAACAGAGGGCTGGCAAATACATCATTTCAACTACCTTTGCATATATGATAGTACACGCTAATTCTCAGATGCCACATGACACGGCAATTACATTAACTGACGCCTTCACCTGATCTTCACCAACGACCTGCCTTCTCCACTATATATAATGTGTTCTCTCATTCTCCTGTATCATTTAGAATGACAAGTCCCAGGGCCGAAAGGTATCCAGTAGGAAAATCAAATAAGTATGCACTCATGTCCTTTCATCCATGTTATCGTTATTATAATTTTTACTTTCATAAGCTATAAAACCAAACAGGAATAAGCTATAATACCCAATTGGAATCAGGTGTGAACAAAACTGAAACAAGCTCTTCAACCAAAGTGGAATAAGACAAAAACTAAACAGGAATGAGGTATGAAACCTGAGAGGAAGTGTATGAAACGAAGCAGAAACAAAGTGTAAAATAAAACAGGAAAACGTTACAAAGGTAAACAGAAATTAATAACCAAATGGAAGAATGCTATACAACCGAACTGGGATAAGGTATAAAACCAAAGTAAATTGATTTATAATTCCAAACGGATTAAGATATAAAACCGAACAGGAATCAATTTTAAAACTAGAATTAGGCATAAATTACAAGTGGGATTTTAAAACAAAGTAACTAACAGGAATATAATACAAGCCAAGAACTCAGTCCAAGCACACAAAGCTACTTTGGACCTCTATTACCATAAAGGCTATTTTCAAACAAATGGCTCTGCTCCGTCCAAAATTTTTGCTTCTTGTTATATCACACAAACAGGAGACACCGTCCCGTAGAAACGAAGCGTTTTTATTCCTTGCCCGTCTCTGTTCTAATACTATCAATAATATAAAATGGAGTGTGGGTATAAAGTCCAATACGCGGTACATGAATAGCTGTTTACCCGTGTTCTCGAGTAATGACTACACTGGCTAAGAAAACTCACTCTTCAGCTGTTAAATGTCCACAAACTCTCCCCTCAGCTGCGATAATTACATTTGCCAAGCGCCAGGGAGCCAGACCAGGGGAGATTATTATTATTACAAGTGCGTGACAGCTGGCGGCAGCGGTGGAGGAAGATATCAACAAGGGAAACAGCTTAGTCTCCTCTCCCTCCCTCTTTACCCCTCTATCTCCCGCTCGTCTACGTTTAAATTCTTCAGACAAACTGTTGTTATTAATGCTCTATAGCCGAAACGGCTATTTTCCAACCCTAATGCAAAAAGTTATTTTAATGTTTTATTTACACTCCACTGAGCTCATATTTACAAGTGAACAATAAGAAATCTTATTCACAAATAATTGAAGAGTACACTTTAAACTCTTTGGCTAGTCCAGGACCAAAACCGTGTTAAGCTTCTTCCCCAAAGTGTAAGCTGTTTGTGAATTATTACGGTCATAGTGTGTGACTTATTCCTCAGTCAGGAATCAATAAAGACCGGACAGGAGAGGAACGTGATGCAAGGCTTGAATACCTAGCTATGATGAAGCAAATATGGCTCTGCCTCAGTCTCTTATTAATTTTAAAAATTCCAGCAGGAATTCCCTTAAACGACGTTCCTTGATACTGATGAGGGGCTCTTGATCCAAGGACTTGAACTATCCCTTCGTTCTCTGAACCGAACCTGACTGCCTCCCATTCCCAGGTGCTGCAGACTCAAGAGTTCAATGCTTCCCTCTAGAGAATAATAATAATAATAATAATAATAATAATAATAATAATAATAATAATAATAATAATAATAATACAGCAGGTACTGTAGTGTAATATAAATTTCAGTTAAACTTTCAAGCTTTAAAGCAAATTAAATTATTATCGGCATTGATAAGCATGCGCCAAAATACAATGTATGCACAAAGACTTTTTGCAGTGAACTTGCACTACATTCATATGTTACATAGTAGGCTGGAAGACAGTAACTATTCGGGAGGACCATGATTGTTGATCTTTTCTTCCCGATCCATAAACATGTAAAATGGCAAGTAAATCTTACAAACTTCTAATTACATTAACTATATACTTAACTTTCGCGTGTTTCTGAATATTTTTTATCCCCCCAATACTTCCTTTCCAACGTAGGTCTGGTCTGAGACCGGACGCGGGAGCGATGATTCCAGGAACCTCAGCTATGTACTCATGTACAACCTTGTCGTAGACAATGTATTCGTGATTTCTCTCACGCATTTGTGAAAGGAACCACGTTTATAGAATGTTCTGATATGCCGGGTGATCATCATCCACATAAAAAAGGTATAGACAAATCTAAGACAAAATTCATATAACCAGAAAAATAAGTTTTCATAAAAGGTACTATAACCTACCATGCACCTTTGGGAAGTAGGATTTGCAACTGAATATATCGTAATGTAGTTTCGTTCCCGTCCAGGCCTGAAAATTTAGTATTCATGCTAATCAATTTATTAGTCTCGCCAATTGGACTGAGAACCTACTATATCGGCAGAGGTGAAGCTGTCATATTAAACACCTATTAGTTTAGTATAATTATCTGTAGCCCCACCCAGGTGAGGGAGCATAAACGTGAATATAATAACACTCAGGTTCACTACAAGGGCGAGGTAGTTTCTTTATTTAATAAATTAAGGTACACCAGCAGTGTGCGGCTAGTGTTCTATATGATAATTACAAGGCGATAAAACACTCAATATGCGGGTACCCCGTTTATTCAATACGGTCATATTATGGAAACAAAAACTAGCTGTTTCCCTGTCAAATTCCATCACACTGGCTGGGTTTCATACATAAGGTAATACAATACGTTGATTTTAAAGCTATACAGGTTTCGGTCCAGCAGGGTTAGTTACTTTGACATGGGAATTACCACCCCTGAAGTTCCTCCTGTTTTTAATGTGGGTTTGAATTGCAAGTATTTCTGCTGCGCGGGTCTTTAGCTTATGCTGGCCTGTCAGTGTTTGACGACCTGTTCTAAGCGTCAGTGATACATCGTCCGTTCCACCTCTGTGCCCCAAGCCGCCTGACCGACTCTACTATCCCGCTCACAGGTCTAAGTCCACGCACAACACAGAAATCAGTCATCAGTCACAGAAATTTGACATTAATACTCACTCACTCTCTAGACGTTATCCAAGACCACGATCAACTAACACGCATTACGGATAACAACTAATTAAAAAAAGGATGTACTCAAAAATACTTAACTCTCACGTGTTTGAAACAAGTTATCATCCACTTTAAAACTATTCTTCGAAACATAAGGTTAATACCCTATTACAACCTAACAAAGCGACAGTGATTTATTTTCATTGGGGTTTTCCCCCAGGATGCAACTCTAAATGTCAGCTAACATCTACGTACTCATTCACCGCTAGTTTATCCCCTGACGTAGTCGGGTGGTCATACTCCACGGTTCTGATCAGGGAGGGTTGTGGTTTAATCCCCAGAAGGAGGACAGAGCCTACATTGTTTCACTTAACTACAACTAGGAGTACACGGTCAACAGGTGTAATAAGACTTGCTCATACGTTGATTCCCGCCCGGGTCCTACAAACTAAGAAACATATACATAAAAAAAAGTTTCAGTCTCAGAAAGAGCTTAAATATATGATGATATTGAGTAAACACTTAAAAAAACACGAAGTAAAAGACTGTGCGAGGTGTGGCAAGCAATGGGAGAGCAGGTAGCGGAGGTGACGGAGGCTGGGTGGTGGTGGCGGCGCTGGCTGGGGACTTGAACGAGGCAGCTTCCTTCATCACCCCCCCACCCCACCTACCTTCTCTTAATTGACTTACGACTGGCAGCCTGGTGAAATTTGCTATACAAATTTGTGATAAACTCTAGTCCTGATTGACGGATTTATGTGTTGAGTAAAAACAAAAATATCCGCACGAGATATATGTAATGATAAATATCTTTCCCAAGACCCTCTTCACACTAGTTAAAATAACACAGGTTCTAAGTTTCTTCACTGCTAATATCTAACGAGTATTATTAAATTTATAAAATAATCGCTAAGTCCGTATATTTCAAACTATTAATGAGCCCTATCGTTAAATTGAGTCAAACTGAACATATTCCGCTGCATTAAGTTCATCAGCTACTGGACAATTGTTGTCAGTGATTCATAGTTTCATTAGTCTAAGAAAAATTTTCACTGTATTTTGTTTAAAGTAATTAGTGACATTTCAAATGATTTCGTACTTCTGGATATGCGTTTTTCTAGACATTGATTATAATACTGATCTGTCGAGCACAGAAGCTATCCAGTTCAAAATCTATACTATAAAATATAGAAAATGTGTATGGCAATAAAAGACAAGGGGCAAATACTACGATTTTCAACTATGACTGCTTCCAGTTAAATACTGGCTGCTGCCTTCACTCACCTAAATAATTTATGTTTCATAAGAAAATGTGAACTTTTCTTAAAGAAACAGAAAATCACTAATTGCGCGAGATAAATACAAATATATAAACAAGTGCGTTTCGGAAGACGTAATAATTCAAGCAATACCTTCCCACTCTCTTTCCGATATATAATATATATATATATATATATATATATATATATATATATATATATATATATATATATATATATATATATATATATATATGTGTGTGTGTGTGTGTGTTTGTAATCTCAGTAAGGATCTTCATTATGTAATCAGGTCTGTATAGTCCTTGTGGCTTAGCGCTTCTTTTTGATTATAATAATAATAATAACATTATGTAATCAAACCTCATTACAACGAAAAAGCTACAAAACACCTTATTTCCCACAAACACTGCAAATTATGTACTTACCTGTTTTGTAATATAGTCTTAAACACCCAAAAAATAAAAATACTAGAATACACAATTTTACCCAGAACAGAATAATCGCGGAACTGACCATTACCTTGTTGAAATATTCCATCAACACAACCGTAAAGTACCCAGTTCACACGAAAATATATATATATAAATTCAGGTTCATTTAAGTTTTTTCTTATTTTTTTTTTCTCTGCCACGACACAGAAGTACACAAGTCACTTAAGAGGATCACTGGTCGACACCCCGGGGTCACAGAGACACGAACGAGACGTTACCTCTACGACGTCCGGGCGACTACTGACTCGCCCGCCAGCCAGCGCCCCTCACACACCCATGGGGCAGGGGATGAGGAAGAGGGGGATTGGGGGGTTAAAGGATAGGCAGGAGACCCATGTTGAGGGATAGATGTTAGGTGTGAAGGATCGTGATGCTGCGGCTAGGGATAGTGCACATGTGGGAGGCTCGTGGCTGTCGAGGCAAAAGGGGATCAGCGTGGAGAAGGAGGCTGGGAGGAGTGTAAGGTGTTTGTGAAGATGATCCAGGGTGGGAGGGGGAGAGGGGAACAGGTACAGTGCTCGGAATAGAGTTGTGTTTGCAGGCATTAGTGGTCACCAGCGCAAGTGGTCACCAGCACGAGTGGTCGGCAGTACAAGTGGTCACCAGCACGAGTGGTCGGCAGTACAAGTGATCGCCAGTGGCCCAGTGCGAAAGATTGTCAGTACAGGTGGTCGTCAGTGTAAGCTGTCATCAGCACAAGCATGAGTGGCTGTCAGTGCAAATGGTCGCAAGTGCGAATGATCGCCAGTACAAGTAGTTGTCAGTACAAATGGTCGACAGTGCGATGATCGGCAACATAAGTGGTGGTCAATATAAGTGGTCGCCAGTGAGATGATCGTCTGTAGAAGTGATCGCCAACGCAAGAAGTAACTAGTGCGAGCACCAGTTGCCATATTAGCGTCTTCAAGGCTTCTACAACCTGTTTTCCAATTCATATTAGTTGTTTAACTTACCTACCTAAGTAGGATTCATCGACGAATGATAAGAAAACACATTACATAATCTTATTTTTTTTTTTTTTACAGAAACCTGATAATCGCTGATTTCATGAGTAACTTTTATAAAGTTAATTTCTTTACACGTTATTTATATTAGATTAGGATAGGCAACAACGGATATAGCCCCAATCCAAAAAGGTAACAGCAAGGAATTATAGACCGAGAGCTCTAACGCCCCACATTATAAAAATCACTTAAAGAGTTCTAAGAAGCATTATCGCCAATCACTTTGATTCCCAACAACTGCACAACCCAGGGCAACATAGGTTTATAGCAGGTCGCTCCTGCCTTTCCTAACCACTTGACTATGACGCGGATGCACTGTAAGACAAGTAGAATGCAGTTGTATTATTCACATACTTTGTAAAAACCTTCGACAAGTGTGATCATGGTGTAATAAAGCACAAAAATGCATGCTAAAGGAATAACTGGAAAAGTGGGCAGATGGATCTTACACAGCACTGGTAAACAAGGTTAAGTTGGAGGCTGCCACATTATTATTATAATAAAAAAGAAGCGCTAAACCACAAGGGTTATACAATGGAGGCTGCCACAGTGAAAAACTTTGTTCCACAAAGTACAGTACTCGTTCCCATCTTGTTCCTTATCCTCATATCATAGCACCATGCTTTATTTTGCACGAGTGTCATTAACTGAGGACATGGTTATTACAACCCAGGAACAATAAGGCCTGTTATCCTGGGTGTAAAGGAAAGCAAGGAGCAGAACAAACACAGCTGAATGACTGAATTATATTTTCCTTCACCAAGTGCGATTATAAGTATTTACAAGTATGTACACTATATACAGTTGGAAATATATGTGTACAACATGGTTAATCAAAGGCAAAGACACATCCTGGAGACAGACTGGACAACCGTGTTCAACCAGCAGCTGGGTGAAAATGACAAGGGTGAGAATGCGAGTGGTGTCCACGTCACCTACACAATTGCCAGATCCACAATATGATTGGGTGAACTTAGGTGCTGATTTGACGATGGGGCCCCGAAATCATCAAATCCTTAGTTACCTGGTTCGCTGGATGGGAGGTAGCCTTTTATGAGTGTGTTCACATGCTCCAAATAAAAAGTACATACTCTTTGCATGCAACAATGGTAAATCTCAAAGGGATATTAACCAAGTTTTCTAATGGGTTGTGGGAAACAATATGATGTTCAATGAGGACAAATTTCAGTTACCCCGTTATGGAAAACTTGAGGAAGTATACAGAACGGAGTATACAACAAATTCTAACCACACAATAAAGCGAAAAACTAATATGAAGAACTTGAGAGTGTTAATGTCAGAGGATCTCACCTTTAAGGGTCACAACAGTGTCACTATCATATTTACATGGAAAATGATAGGATGGATAATGAGAACTTTGAAAACAAATGATGCCATGTTAGTGATGATTCTCTTTAAAGTCGTTTGATCTTTCTAAGCTGGAATACTGCTGTGCACTACAGCCTCATTCAAAGCAGGTGAAATTGCAAATCTTGAGAAAGTATGAAAAGCTTTCACTGCGTGTATTAGTTCAAACACCTTAATTACTGGGAAAGTTTGAAATCCCTTGACCTGTATTCCTTGGAATGCAGGTTGGAAAGGTACATCATAATGTACACCTGGAAAATCCTAGACGGACTGGTCCCATACGAAAGCAAAAGTTATAACAGACGGTATAACATACACCCAATGAAAAGCAGGGGTGTCATGAGTACATTAAGAGAAAACACAATAATTGTCCGTGGCCCAAGACTGTTCAAAACCTCCCATTATACATAAAAGGAATAAGCAATGGACCCTTGGCTGCCTTCAAGAGGGAACTGGACAGATACCTAAAGTCAGTACCCGATAGTACGGTCAACAGTAACAACAAAGTTGCTCAGGCTCTGATCCACCCGGAGAGTCTGGTCGAAGGCCGGGCTGCGGGGGTATTACACCACGAAACAATCTGCAGGTAGGCTGATTAGATTTTTATTTCTGTTCTAACATTTTAGGGAGCAGATATTGCAGATGTAACAGCAGAAAATAAGTTAAAATTGCATCTTTGATGCTATGAGCACTTTTATTTTATGTCCGGGAATCCCGAATTGTGTTGCATTTTGATTTATCATTCATCAGTGCATGTTGGACATCCTGAGTATGCTAGATTGCGAAGTAAATTCTCTGGGATGAGCAAGGATATATTTATATTTTGTACCTTTGGGAAGACAACTTTTTTGGTAATCAACCAAAAAACTATTTAACGTAAACTAAGCTAGATTTTGTTTTATATGTACCTGGAGGGCGTTCCGGGGATCAGTGCCCCCGCGGCCCGGTCCATGACCAGGCTTCCCGGTGGATTAGGACCTGATCAACGAGGCTGTTACTGCTTGCCGCACATAGTCCAACGTACGAACCACAGCCCGGCTGATCCGGCACTGACTTTAGGTATCTGTCCAGCTCCTTCTTGAAGGCAGCCAGTGGTCTGTTGGTAATTCCCTTTATGGCTGGTGGGAGGTTGCTGAACAGTCTTGGACCCAGGACACTTATTGTGTTCTCTCATAGTGTACTAGTGGAGCCCCTACTTTTCACTGGGGGTATGTTGCATCGCCTGCCAAGTCTTTTGCTTTCGTAGAGAGTGATTTCTGTGTGCAGATTAGGGACTAATCCTTCCAGGATCTTCCAGGTGTAGATTATGATGTATCTCTCCCGCCTGCGCTTCAGTGAGTACAAGTCAAGTGCTTCCAGGCGTCCCCAGTAGTTAAGGTGTTTAATGGAACTTATATGTGCAGTAAAGGTTCTCTGTACTTTCTCTAGATCTGCAATTTCACCTGCTTTGAATGGAGATGTTGATGTACAGCAATATTCGAGCCTAGAGAGAACAAGTGATTTAAAAAGGATCATCATTGGCTTAGCATCTCTTGTCTTGAAAGTTCTCATTATCCATCGTATCAGTTTCCTCGCAGATGTGATAGTGGGACTATTGTGATCCTTGAAGGTGAGATCTTCAAACATCACCACTCCCAGGTCCTTCACATTACTTTTTCGCTCTATTGATATTTTTCGTTGCCAAACAAAAATTTTTTTCAAGTATGCCCAAATTATAGCTTTCTTCATTGCACAACCCATCTAATATTTTAGAATTGGCATAAAAAAACGAGCAGGTAAATTAAATTTTGAACAAAATCCAAAAAGAAAAAAAGGCCATAAAAACAACGTCTATTACAAAATCCACATTGCAAACTATAAAATAAATATTAACCCTGGATGAAAGCTATACAAAAATATAAATAGATAAAAATACAAGGTGCAGAATAAGCTTATACTGGGACATTTCACTCTATGCAGAGCCTCGTCCAGTTATGTATCGCTGTGCAGAAATTATTGAGTTACAGAGCGTCCTTCTCTTCATAATTATCGGCAACAACCCGTTTCATACATCAAAATGAAACTGGACAATCTATTAAAGAACGTGCTAGATCAGCCAAGTTGTGATGGCCATGAATAACACAAGTAACCCGTATTTTGGAGAAGGAAGGTAATGGCCAATCTTCATTACCTTGCATTTGCTGGAGTTGAATTCAAGCAACCGCTTATATGACTCATCCTGCAATCTGTCCAAACCCATTTGCAGCCTTTCCCCGTCCTCGTCTGCTTTTATTTTTCTCATCATTCTTAAATCATCCGCAAATATCGATACATTTAACTCAATCCCATCTTGAATATCATTTACACAAACCAGAAACGGTACTGGCCCTAGTACAGATCCTTGAGGCACCCCGCTTGTTATACTTCTCCATTCTGACGTACCTTTCTGGACAGTCACTCTTTACCACCTTCCTCTGAGGCAGGTTTTGATCCACTGCAGTACAATTCCCGCTATTTCTGTCCGCACCTCAAGTGTGGAAAATAATTTCCCAATATTATGCTGTGTAAATAAACCTGATTAAAAGTGCATTTTTAAAAGAAGAGAATGGAGCCGACAGGGAGGCTCTGCGCCTGCGCAAGAGACACTCGCAATTGTTTGTTTTGAATTGAGAGTAACAGACGTTAATTAATAATGTGAAGAATTTTCGTGCTCTAGAGGTAAAATTGGGTTGACACCTTTCAAATAGGAGGCGAAATTGTTGGATGTGCATTACTGCATAACTTGAGATATCAGGCGACTGGACAAGATAGCTCCAGGAACCTCAGATAAGTCTGTTATGTTTAACTCGGGCCAGTGTTATGATACACCTTAATCTCCAGTCAAATTGGTGAGTGATATTAAGATATTCTCCTTCTGTTATGTATATGTGTATATATATATATATATATATATAAAATATATATATATATATATTATATATATATATATATATATATAATATATATTTTTATATATATTATTATAATCCTTTATTAATTTAATATACAGTCCACAAATTTATATATTTACCAGAATTCCTGGTGATGTATCTTTCAATTGTAATTAATAGGTCTAGAGCAACTTGTGGATATGACAGTGGTAGGTATCGAAGGGGGACATTTTTGCGACCTAGGTGTCCCAAATTCCTACTTGCCTGATAAATAATAATTATCTTTGTTCAGTTACTGTTATGTACATAATGATACATTCAGATAAATGTAATTTTCCACATCAAGTTTTGTTTTGTATTAAGTTCTTGCAATCTAAGAAAATGCAATGGATCCAGCCCTCTCTCTTTCTCTCTCTCTCTCTCTCTATCTCTCTCTCTCTCTCTCTCTCTCTCTCTCTCTCTCTCTCTCTCTCTCTCCCCTCCCCTCTCTCTCTCTCTCCTCTCTCTCTCTCTCTCTCTCTCTCTTCTCCTGTATCATTTCCTCTACTTTGCCATAGAATTCCAACAGGTTGGTAAGACAAGATTTTGTTCATTGACCTGTAGATCTTAGCTAGTGTTAGGACAATGCTTCTGCTCCCTCGCACAATCCGTCAGGCCCTTCTGCCTTTAATACATCTAGCTCAGTCATAAGTTTTTTCTTTTTACCTCTTCCCGTGTTGTGTATGATCTCTAGTAACTACTGGTGTACCCTTTCCTCTAGTCTAGGCTTTCTGGCATTACTCTAATTTCCAATGAGACCTCTTTGAATTATTTGTGCAGCATTTCATAGGCTGTCATTTTCCGTAAGCTTATCCCCTTCCTTCTTGAGTCTAATTATCTGGCCTTTGACTGTTGCCTTTCTTCTGATATGGCTGTGAAGCAGTTTTGGTTCATACATGACCTTAGCAGCTATGTCGTTCTAGAATTGTATCTCAGCCTCTCTCTTTATCCTTGCATATCCATTTCTGGCTGTGTTTCTGTTTTTATTTGTCCTTCAATTCCTATAATGTTTGCACGATTTTATGCTTTTTTTTCCTCTGCATTTCTGGTTAAACGAAAAGCTTTCTTTGTCTTCTCTTTTTCACGTTCGTCTTTTGGATATGAAGTCCTCGTCTTCCTCTCGGCACTTACCAGTTGTACTCCATCATCTCAGCCACTGATTTTTCCTTCCAGTTCCTTTTCCCGCTGCACTGCATGCTGGAATTCCTACATAACTGCAAAGTTTCATCTTCTAAACCCTGGTTTCTCACTCTCTCCACTTGCCATTCATCTCCTCTTCATCTAATTCCACAAGTTACCCAAAGTTTACAACTGCATGGTCGCTGGCACCCAGGGGGCTCTCATATTCTATTTGTTCTATGTCTGACCTACTTGTAGTATATGCTAGATCCAGTCTTGCTCGCTCATCCCCTCCTCCTCTCGTATTAACATACTGACTTCAAGTTTTCATGAACCACTTCCCTCAGCTTAACCCTCCACATTGCCGGTCCCCCATGAGAGGTCCCAGTTCTCCCAATCTCAATCTTTGTGATCGAAATCGCCCATGATGAGTATCTTTGTTATAGTCCTGTGTGCGCTCATTGATGCTTCAACTTGTTGTCTTTATATTCTTGCCTCGGTCTGGTGTTCTTAATGCTAGGTTTGTATATACCTGGAGTATACCTAGAAGGGGCTCCATGGGTCAACGCCCCTGCAGCCTGGTCCATGACCAGGCCTCACAATGGATTAGGGCCTAATCAACCAGGCAACTACTTCTTAACTAAGTCCACTATGAAGTCGTGTGTCTCTCTCGCCTCTTCAAAGCTCTACCGATTTCTGATTCGCAGTGCCAGTCCTCTGCCTTCCCTGTTTCCTCTATTTTTCCTCATCGCTTGATATCCAGCTGGAAATATAGCATCTAATATCATGTAGCTCAGCTTTGTATATTTTTGCTCATGCACTCACCTAGTTGAGGTTGCAGGGGTCGAGTCCGAGCTCCTGGCCCCGCCTCTTCACTGATCGCTACTAGGTCACTCCCTGTACCGTGAGCTTTATCATACCTCTGCTTAAAGCTATGTATGGATCTTGCCTCCACTACATCGCTTCCCAAACTATTCCACTTACTGATTACTCTGTGGCTGAAGAAATACTTCCTAACATCCCTGTGATTCATCTGTGTCTTCAACTTCCAACTGTGTCCCCTTGTTACTGTGTCCAATCTCTGGAACATCCTGTCATTGTCCACCTTGTCAATTCCTCTCAATATTTTGTATGTCGTTATCATGTCCCCCCTATCTCTCGTGTCCTCCAGTGTCGTCAGGTTGATTTCCCTTAACCTCTCCTCGTATACCTCTTAGCTCTGGGACTAGTCTTGTTGCAAACCTTTGCACTTTCTCTAGTTTCTTTACGTGCTTGGCTAGGTGTGGGTTCCAAACTGGTGCCGCATACTCCAATATAGGCCTAACATACACGGTGTACAGGGTCCTGAACTATTCCTTATTAAGATGACGGAATGCTGTTCTGAGGTTTGCTAGGCGCCCATATGCTGCAGCCGTTCAGGAGATGTGCCTGGTGTTATACTCATCCCAAGATCTTTTTCCTTGAGTGAGGTTTGTAGTCTCTGGCCCCCTAGACTGTACTCCGTCTGCGGTCTTCTTTGCCCTTCCCCAATCTTCATGACTTTGCACTTGGTGGGGTTGAACTCCAGGAGCCAATTGCTGGACCAGGTCTGCAGCCTGTCCAGATCCCTTTGTAGTTCTGCCTGGTCTTCGATCGAGTGAATTCTTCTCATCAACTTCACGTCATCTGCAAGCAGGGACACCTCAGAGTCTATTCCTTCCGTCATGTCGTTCACAAATACCAGAAACAGCACTGGTCCTAGGACTGACCCCTGTGGGACCGCGCTGGTCACAGGTGCCCACTCTGACACCTCGCCACGTACCATAACTCGCTGCTGTCTTCCTGACAAGTATTCCCTGATCCATTGTAGTGCCTTCCCTGTTATCCCTGGTTAGTCCTCCAGTTTTTGCACCAATCTCTTGTGTGGAACTGTTTCAAACGCCTTCTTGCAGTCCAAGAATATGCAATCCACCCACCCCTCTCTCTCTTGTCTTACTGCTGTCACCATGTTATAGAACTCCAGTAGGTTTGTGACACAGGATTTCCCGTCCCTGAAACCATGTTGGCTGCTGTTGATGAGATCATTCCTTTCTAGGTGTTCCACCACTCTTCTGATAATCTTCTCCATGATTTTGCATACTTTACATGTCAGTGACACTGGTCTGTATGTGCGTGTTCGTGTGCATGCATGTAAGTTTTGTGACTTCCAGCCCCTTGTGGACACTGCAGGCCACATATAGTTACCACGGGCACCATGGGATCACTGAGGGCGGCATGAAGTCACTGTGGGCTTCATGACGTCACCAAGGGCCCCGCGCAGTCACCGCGGGCAGCATGCTGTGACTGCGATCACCACAGGCAGCATGCGGTCACCACGAGCAGCATGCGGTCACCGCGGGCAGCATGCGGTCACTGCGAGACGCAGGTTGTACATTCATCTTCTATGGCGATCTAGTCTCAGAAAATGTTGATGGTGGTAAACTTAAACAAACTTTTATTCAGGACAACCTACAAATGGCTTCCCAAACATAAATTTTAAAATTCTTCCTAACAGTTTTGAGGACAGAGAGAGGTTATGGGTTTATCTGTCTGGCTGATATCTCTTTCAGGAGGTTATGGGTATACCCGTATGGCTGATATATCTCAGGAGGTTATGGGTATACCCGTATGGCTGATATCTCTCAGGAGGTTATGGGTATACCCGTATGGCTGATATCTCTCAGGAGGTTATGGGTATACCTGTATGGCTGATATCTCTCAGGAGGTTATGGGTATACCTGTATGGCTGATATGTCTCAGGAGGTTATGAGTATACCTGTATGGCTGATATCTCTCAGGTTATGGGTATACCTGTATGGCTGATATCTCTCAGGAGGTTATGGGTATACCTGTATGGTGATATCTCTTTCAGGGGCTGGTCTATACGCACCCTATATTTCAAGTGTTTAAAATGCTATCAAGTTGTCCATTCCCCGGAAAAAAAAGGTTATTTCTTGTGCATGTTGCTTATCTGGCCGATATTAGCCGCTAAAAATACTTCAACGAGGAGAAGAACGAAGGAGTAAACATTCATATGGCCGGTTTGTTGAAAGAAGTAAAATATATTAAAAACCGAAAAAAAATGTTAAAACGTTATGTAATTACATAGTTCGACGATTCAGACCTGGATGAAGCATTTTCTGACATATTCTAATTTTTAGCTAAAATATGGATATAAACCATTGTACAAAGTGTTTAGGTTTTCTTTAATTAAAGTGAATTCACGTGACTTGACTTTTCACCAAATAATATCACTACTTTTGTGGCCAAGACGAACATGATTTTAGACTCTCGTGTAAATTATGAATTTATTTATTTATTTATTTATTTATTATTTATTTATTAACAATTTGAGCATACATACAGAGGTACAAAAAAATACAGATAAGAGCAGCATGCCAAAGCCACTTATACTATGCATAGCATTACGGGCTGGCTTAAAATTAACTAAGCAATGATGAAATCAGTGATAATACATTATTGTAAACAGATAACTATAAAGCACAAGTGAGTATTACAAAGACAGGTCATATGGTTGCTTGCATTGTTGTACATTCAGTCGATAGGAGTATTCTGTTAGGTAGTGTATTTAAAAAATAATAAGTTAGATTGGGTTTTAGGTTTAAACATTTATGTGATATAATTGTGAGAAACATTTAAGATATACAATTTATAAGGTTCAGTTATTCAGTATTTATTTGGGGTTTGGGTAAGTGATCTTTGAGAAGAGACTTGAATTTATAAACAAGTAGTGTTTATTTTATATTTACAGGTAATGAATTCCAGATTTTAGGGCCTTTTATGTGCATTGAGTTTTTGCATAGTGTGAGATGGACACGAGGAACATCAAAGAGTGATCTGTGCCTTGTGTTATGGTCATGTGTTCTGTTGAGGGTTGGCAAGGAGATGTTTGAGGGGGGGTTAATATCAGAGTTAAGTGTTTCTATGTATGTAATTAGGTGCAGTAATAAGTATGGATGTTTTGTATGGTGAGTAGGTTTAGTGTATTGAATATTGGGGGAGTGTGTGCCTGTAGTGAGAATTTGTTATCATTCAAACTGCAGCCTTTTGTTGGGTAATTAGTGGTCTGAGATGGTTAATTTTTGGGTTGAGCCCCATGCACAAATTCCATGGTGAGATAGGGGTAAATAAGAGGTGATATAGGGCCAGGAGGGCTGACTGTGGAACATAGTACCGTATCTTCGATAGTTGCCTACAGTCTTGGAAATTTTTCTTAGAAATTTGTTTTTAAAATGTGTATAAAATTTGAGTCTATTATCAAGGTGGATTCCTAAGAATTTTCCCTCTGTTAGCTTTGTGATAGGTGATCCGTTTATCATTATGTTAAGAGGGACATCTGTAGCTCTGTTACCAAACTGAATGAAGTAGGTTTTGTCAATGTTTAGTGTAAGTTTGTTAGTCCTCATCCAGGTAGATATTTTCTGTAATTCGGTATTTTACAGTATTGGCTAGCGTGACTGGGTTTCGGGTGAGAGAAGACGTATGTAGGTGTCATCTGCAAATAGTGTGGGTTTGAGTAATTGCGAAGCATTTGGAAGGTCTTTTAAATGTATAGGAGAAAGAGAAGAGGGCCAAGGACACTTCCCTGTGGGACACCAACTGTAATTGGTTTTGCGCAGAAGAGTTTGCCCCATTTGGTACAATATTGGCTTCTGTTGCTGAGGTAGGGATTTGAGGTAGTTGAGGGGTGCCCTCTTATACCATAGTGTGACAATTTTCGTGGAGCAAGTCATGGTCAACTGTATCAAAAGCTTTACGTAAGTCAATGAAGATCCCCAGGGGACTTCTTTTTTCTCTATTGCAGTGTATATAGTTTAGCATGTGTATAATAGATCATTAGTATTTTTATTTAGGCCTGAATCCAAATTGGGGGGGTTGAGTATGTTTTGGGAGATAAGGTAGGAGTAGATTCGTTTTGAATTAATTTTTCGAAAGATTTTTGAGAGAGGGTGTAAGTTGGATATTGGCCTATAGTTATTCAACTCTGTTTGGTCTCCTCCTTTGTGGATAAAGGGTGACCCTTGCTATTTTGAGTACTGTAGGGAAGGTGGAGGATTCTAGGGGATTTGTTAAAGAGTGTTGCAATGATTGGTGATAGCACTTGTGACAGTTTTTTGTATATAAAGGGTGGTAAGGTATTTAAATCTCCTGCCTTGTTTTTTAGTGCGTTGATAATAAGGGGGGACTTCGTATGGGTTAGTCGGAGCTAGGAACAGTGTGTTGGGGGTAGTTGCCGGTGAGGTATTTCATTTGGTGGGGTATCTGGCTTGGGATTTTATTGGCAAGGTTTTGTCCTATAGTGGAGAAGAAATTCATTGAGTTGTTTGCTGTTTCTTTGGTGGGAGTTGGGGTTCATCTGATTTTGCAAATTTTTATTTCGCTATTTCGTGATATCTTTTTTTGTTCCAGAATTTCTGATAGGGTTTTCCAGGTTTTTTTATCACCTCTTTAAGTTGGATAATTGTTCTCTTTATACAATTTTTTTGCCCTTTTATCAGGCTTGTTAGGATTGACGGTAACGTTTGTTGGTCTCTGGTTATGTGACCCATTCTGTACTGTTTTTCATATTGGTGTTTGTATTTAGGATTTGAGAATGCTGGGTGTTAACCAGGGACGGGTTCAGTCTCTTAGCTGTCACTGGTTTAGTTTTTTAGGGCAGTGTTGTTATAGAGGTATTGGGTCTTTTTTAAAAAATTTTTTAATACATTCGTCAATATCTGTATAGATTTCTAGCTCAGTGTGCCAATCAATGTTTGCTACTGTGTTGTGAAGTTATTAATGGCTGCCTCATTGTGAAGTCTGAAGGTGATTTTAAGTAGTGTCTTGGGGTAGTTTACCAAGAGTTGTTATGAGGAAAGTAGGGTAGTGGTCTGTGGTTATTATCTGTAATTATGCCTGTTTTTAAAAGGGGATATGGTGTTTGGTCCAGATGTGGTCAAGTAGGGAAACATAGTCTCTGTAATCTTGTAGGTTTTGTTACTGTTGGTAGTAACATACAGTTACTCATTGTGTTTGTGAATTCAGTAACGTGTGGGTCCTGGTCTTGCAGGATATTTATATTAAAGTCACCTGAGAGTTAGTAAGTGATCTTTGTTCATGCGGAATCTTATCATCTTCCTAGGTTTTGGACTAAATTGGCTAAGGGTTTGACTGTGGAACTTGTAAGATGTTTATCAATGTGAGAGGTTTTTGTAGGTATTTGGTTTTGAATTTAGCTATTATATATTCCCCATGTTCATCCCTTGTGCAAGTATTAGTGATACATTCTAGTTGGTCTGGTAGTATATGGCTGTCCCACCCCCTTGTTGGTTGGCCTACAGTTGTGTATGGCTGTGTAACCAGGAATGACATAGACTCTGTACTATCAGGCTTTAGCCAGGTTTCGTTAGTGTATGATGGACATATTGGCAGGGTAAGGGAATTTAGTAATGCTATGAGGTCTCGTAATGCTTGCTTAAAGATTGATATTGTAGTTAAAGGTAGTTATGTTTTTGTTGGCACTGGAAGTGCCTTTGATTGTTCTGCAGTGTAGTAATTACAGAAACTGTTTGATTCATTTAAGTCATTAAATAAGAGGTTGGTATCAGGATCAATGCTTGTAATCAAAAGATTTGTAGTGAATCTATAGTTAGAATTAAGTATAAAAAAAGTAAATAGTCTTAAGCTAAAAATAGCACCTGAATTTTTTAAACAAATGTAAAATAATGAGCTAAGGTAGTTTTTTTTTTTAAGCTAAAATAAAGGAGACAATATAAAAGGGACTAATACAAATAAAGTGATGATCAAATAATGGAGCTTGGGAATATGATAGTAGGTAGTACTATAAAGGTAATTTTTTAAAGTTAGAATTATAGTATAAAATTATAATATAAAAGGGACTAATATAGGTTGTGGTGAACAATAAAGTGGTAATCAAATAAATGAGCTTTGGAATATAATGGCAAAATTGTGAACTTATTCTACTTTAGCACCTGAGAATAGCACCTTGATTATTTTAACAATACTACTGTTGTTTAGAATGTAATAGTTTGTTAGGTTCAGTTAGGTTGTGTTAGGTTGTGTTAGGTGAGTTATGTTGGGGTATGTTGTTAGACTGAGTTATGTGTCAGGTTGGTTTATGTTGTATTAGGTTGGGGTATGTTGTGTTAGGTTATGTGTCAGATTGGTTTATGTTGTGTTAGGTTGGGTTATGTTGTGGTAGGGTTTTGTTATGTTTGGTTGGGGGATGTTGCGTTAGGTTGAGTTATATCGTGTTAGGCTGGCTTATGTTGTGTTTAAAATTCAGTTATGTTGTGTGAGTTAGATTGTGTTAGGTTGGTTTATTTTTTGTTAGGTTGGATTATTTGTGATAGTGAGAGTTATGTTAGGTTGGGTTTGTTGTGTTAGGGTGAGTTATGTTTTTATTTTGTTTTGTTAAGTTGTGTTATGTTGGGTTAGGTTGTGTTGGGTTATGTTAGGTGAGTTAGGCGTGTTATGTGTTAGGTTATGTGTGTCAGGTTAGTTTATGTTGTGTAGGTTGGATTATACTGTTAGGTTGAGTTATGTTTTTTGTTAGGCTGGTTAAGTTGTGCTATGTGGGGTTATGTTGTGCTATGTTGTTTGGGTATGTTGTGCTATGTTGTTGGGTATGTTGTGTTAGGGTGAGTTATAAGCTGGGTGATCTGTTAGGTTGGGTTTTTGCTGTGTTAGGTTGAGTTATGTTGCGTTTGGCTAGGTTATGTTGGGTTATGTTGTTTCTATGTTTTTTTTAGGTTGGGTTATGTTGTGTTAGGGTGAGCTGTTGTGTTAGGTTGTGTATGGTTGAGTTAGGTTGTGTTATGTGTTAGGTTTTGTTGTGTCAGGTTCATTTATGTTATGCTAGGTTGGATTATATTGTGTTAGGTTGAGTTTTGTTGTGTTAGGTTAAGTTGTGTTAGGTTGAGTTATGTTGTGCTAGGTTGTTTTAGGTTGGGTTATGTTGTGTTAGGGTGAGCGTTGTGTTAAGTTGTGTATGGTTGAGTTAGGTTGTATTATGGTTAGGTTATGTTGTGTCAGGTTTTATTTATGTTACGCTAGGTTGGATTATATTGTGTTAGGTTGAGTTTTGTTGTGTTAGGTTTAAGTTGGGGTTTTTGGGTTTAGGTTATGTTGTGCTAGGTTGTGTTATGTTGTGTTAGGGTGAGTTATAAGTTGGGTTATGTTGTACTAGGTTGAGTTAAGTTAGGCTAGATTATGTTGCGTAGGTTGGGTTATGTTGTGTTAGGTTGGGTTATGTTGGGTGAGGTTACACTATTTACCTCAACATTTAAAAAAAAAATAGTAATTTATAAATATTTTATTCTCGAGACAAAATATACATAAATCAGCTTTTTTTCAATTTACACAAGCTAAAACAATCTCCATTACACGAACCAATTAATATTAGTCACTTTAAATTATAAATTTAGGCTACACTCACCAGCCCCTAAACCAAACATTTACCGCATACTGTATATAGTCAATATATTATATATTTTTATTATTATTATTGTCATTATTATTATTTTTATTATCATTATTAATATTATTATTGGCATTTTTGTTTTTATTATTGTTGCTGGCCTTATTATTTTTATTATTATTGTGGTTCATACATCAGTCTACGTGAGGCCAGAAGTAACAGCCTGGTTGATCAGGCCCTTATCCGCCTCGAGACATGGTCAAATACCAGGTCTCGACTTGTTTTATATTTTATATATATATATATTATATATATATATATATTATATATTATATATATATATATATATATATATATATTATATATATATATATAAAATATATATTTTCTATTTTATATATATTTAAACAAGTCGGCCGTCTCCCACCGAGGCAGGGTGACCAAAAAAGAAAGAAAATCCCCAAAAAGAAAATACTTTCATCATCATTCAATACTTTCACCTCACTCACACATAATCACTGTTTTTGCAGAGATGCTCAGAATACAACAGCATATACGTATAAAGATACACAACATATCCCTCCAAACTGCCAATATCCCGAACCCCTCCTTTAAAGTGCAGGCATTGTACTTCCCATTTCCAGGACTCATGTCTGGCTATATAAAAATAACCGGATTCCCTGAATCCCTTCACTAAATATTACCTGCTCACACTCCCCAAAAGCTCGTCAAAGGGCCCAAATACCATTTGTCTCCATTCAATCCTATCGAACACGCTCACGCACGCCTGCTGGAAGTCCAAGCCCCTCGCCCACAAAACCTCATTTACCCCTTCCAACCTTTTCGAGGACGACCCCTACCCCGCCTTCCTTTCCCTACAGATTTATACGCTCTCCATATCATTCTACTTTGATCCATTCTCTCTAAATGACCAAACCACCTCAACAACCCCTTTCAGCCCCGGGACTAATATTTTTATTAACTCCACACCTTCTCCAAATTTTCCACACTCCGAATTTTCTGTATAATATTTACACCACACATTGTCCTTAGCAGGACATCTCACTGCCTCCAACCGCTCCTCCTGCAGCATTTACAACCCAAGTTCACAACCCATATAAGAGTTTGGGTACTACTATACTTTCATACATTCCCTTCTTTGCCTACATAGATAACTTTTTTGTCTCCCACAATACCTCAACGCACCACTCACCTTTTTTCCTCATCAATTTCTATGTTTAAACCCTCATCCTTCATAAATCCATCCGCCGACACGCCCAACTCCTAAGTATCTGAAAACATTCACTTCTTCCATACCCTCCTCCCCAAATTTGATACCCAATTTTTCTTTATCTAAATAATTTGATCCCTCATCACTTACTTTTTCCTATGTTCACTTTCAACTTTCTACCTTTACACACACTCCCAAACTCGTCCACTAACCTTTGCAATTTTTCTTTAGAATCTCCCAAAAGCACAGTATCATCAGCAAAAAGCACTGTGTCAATCCCATTTTGTATTTAATTTCCCATAATTTAATCCCACCCCTCTCCCCAGCATTTACTTCTTTTACAACCCCATCTATAAATATATTAAACAACCATGGTGACATTACACATCCCTGTTCTAAGACCTACTTTACCGGGGAAAAGTAGTCTCCCTCTCTTCTATACACCCTAACCTGAGCCTCACTATCCTCAAAAAAACTCTTTACAGCATTTAGTAACTTACCACTTATTCCATACGCTTGCAACAATCTGCCAACATTGCCCCCTATCCACTCTATCATATGCCTTTTCTAAATCCATAAATGCATAAAACTTCCCTACCTTTATCTAAATATATATATTATATATATATATATATATATATATATATATATATATATATATATTATTATATATTATATATGCAAAACAACCACTCTGAAAGAATAGAGAAATTCCAAGCGCTTTCGTGACTACTCACATTATCAAGGAACTATGAAAGTAAAGCATCCAAGGAAGCTATATAAGGGGTCTGGCCAACACCTCACTATCAGATCCCACAACGGTTAAACACCTGACGCGCGCCGGCCCGACTGGACAACTTTGCACAACTCACCAACAAACTATTCTACCCAAGAAAATTTAAAAATTATTATTTGTCCAGTGTATTATTAAATTCTTCCCAAATTCTGTTAATTATAAATGGATCTAATTTATATAAACCAAAGGAAATATTCATATTATTGTCAAAACTGCTTTTTATGAAACAAGATTCAATTATATTCCTGTCGACCATGGACTTGCTTGATACTACTTTCTCAACTTTTTGAAAATCAATTGGATGGTTAAAATCTCTTACATGAATAAATAAAGCATTGGAATCTTGTCCAGTTCTAATGCTATATTTAAGTTGTTTTAATCTTAGTTCGAGATTTTACCAGTTTGACCGTAAATAAACTTTATCGCAAATTTTACAAGGAATCTTATAGACACATCCATCAGCATTTTGGGGAGAATTCTTTATCAAAAGTTTTTTTTACTGTATCAAGATTTTTGAATACAACTTTAATATTAAAAGTCTAAGAAGAGAAGGCATATCAACCAAGTTTTCGTGGTAAGGGAGAACCAACATATTTTTAGTTGAATAAGGCTGGTTGTCCCTTTTTGGATTGTAAAAAGTATTTCTAGCAACTTTAAAAGATTTATCAATTACATTTCTTGGGTATTTTAAATCATTACCTATTTCATAAAATAGGTAATGATTTAAAACCAAGAAATGTAATTGATAAATCTTTTAAAGTTGCTAGAAATACTTTTTACAATCCAAAAAGGGACAACCAGCCTTATTCAACTAAAAATATGTTGTTGGTTCTCCTTACCATGAAAACTTGGTTGATATGCCTTCTCTTCTTAAGACTTTTAATATTAAAGTTGTATTCAAAAATCTTGATACAGTAAAAAAACTTTTGATAAAGAATTCTCCCAAAATGCTGATGGATGTGTCTATAAGATTCCTTGTAAAATTTGCGATAAAGTTTATTACGGTCAAACTGGTAAAAATCTCGAACTAAGATTAAAACAACTTAAATATAGCATTAGAACTGGACAAGATTCCAATGCTCTATTTATTCATGTAAGAGATTTTAACCATCCAATTGATTTTCAAAAAGTTGAGAAAGTAGTATCAAGCAAGTCCATGGTCGACAGGAATATAATTGAATCTTGTTTCATAAAAAGCAGCCTGGTTGATCAGGCTCTGATCCACCAGGAGGCCTGGTCACAGACCGGGCCGCGGGGGCGTTGACCCCCGGAACTCTCTCCAGGTAAACTCCAGGTATCTTGCACCAACTGAGCCCTCAGAAGTCGCCGAGATTATAAAGTCACTTAAAAACAACTCAGGGAATCTGTCTAATGTCCACCATTACTGTACAAGCGAGCGGCCCATATCCTTTCGCATGCTATTTCATTACTTTTTAACAAGTCACTAGAAACTAGCACCTTCCCGAAACTACTCAAGATGGCAAGGGTTACACCAATACATAAAGGTGGTGACCCTACAGACTTAAACAACTATAGGCCAATATCAAACTTACCATTGCTATCCAAAATCTTTGAGAAACTCGTGCACAGGAGACTATATTCATTTATAACAGCACAAAACATACTCAACCCCTGCCAATTTGGATTTAGGAAAAATAAAAGCACTAATGATGCAATCATAAAAATGCTAGATCTGCTTTACACAGCATTGGAAATAAGGAATATCCACTAGGAATTTTTATTGACCTAAGAAAAGCTTTTGACACAGTAGACCACGACATCCTACTCCACAAACTTGACCATTACGGTATAAGAGGCCATGCGCTTGCTTATTTCAATCTTACCTTACTAATAGGTATCAGTATGTTACCATTAAAGACACAGCATCAACAACACGGCCACTTGATACTGGAGTTCCGCAGGGAAGTGTCCTTGGTCCCCTGCTCTTCCTCATATACATCAATGATCTTCCAAACGTATCCCAACACCTGAAACCATTCTCTTTGCTGACGACACGACTTATGTCATCTCTCACCCTAATCTTGCCACCCTAAAACACCATTGTTAATGAGGAGCTGATCAAAATATCGACTTGGATGACAGCCAATAAACTTACGCTTAACACTGACAAAACCTACTATATTATGTTTGGTAGCAGAGCAGGAGATGCACAAATTAACATTAAGATCGACAACACTCTAATTACCAGACATAATGAGGGCAAATTCCTAGGCCTATACCTAGACAACAACCTGAATTCAGCACCCATATCCAACACATAACCAAAAAAGTATCCAAAACAGTTGGGATCCTCTCCAAGATACGATTACTATGTGCTGCAAAATGCCCTTCTCACACTATACCACTCACTTATTTATCCATACCTCACCTATGCTATTTGTGCTTGGGGATCAACTGCAGCAACACACCAAACCCAAATAATAACCCAACAAAAGCTGCAGTAAGAATAATCACTAAATCCCATCCCTGTCAACACCCCCCCCCCACTCTTCATAGATCTAAACTTACTCCCTGTTCAGTACTCCACACTTACTACTGTGCAATCTACATCTACAGGACCTTAAACTCCAATATCAACCTTGACCTAAAACGCTTTCTTGATGGTTGTGACAGAACCCACAGGCATAACACCAGACACAAATATCTCTACGACATTCCCCGTGTCTGACTAAACCTTTACAAAAATTCAATGTATGTCAAAGGCCCTAAAATCTGGAACACCCTACCTGGAACTTGAGAACTGCAGACACATTCATCACCTTCAAACTACCATTAGAAAACATCTTATCTCCCTGATACACCCCATCAACTAACTACACGAATACCACCTGGTGGTTCACACTTACACTCACTCACCCATTTGACCATAAACAGAAATATTAATCTCAATCTTAAAATAATGAATCATATGATACTCCAATACTGAAACTATGTACTGTGCCAAAAAAAAAAGCATTCACATTGCTAAACTCACAAACTAGTATTTAGTCACTTAGCCATAATACCAACTTACCTCATAATTTGTAATATTTTAAAATAAAGAATTAAACTAAGTCTGCCCGAAATGCCTAGCCATGCTAGGTGTTCTAGTGGTACACTCTGTAATCATTATTTAACTACATGTAAACCACACAACAACCAAATTCTGTAAATTCAACATTGTAATCTTTATAGAGAATAAACTTTGAATTTGAATTTGAATTTGAATGTTGGTCAGAGGGAGGGAGAGAGGGTACACAAAACCTAAAATCCCAAACAAAACAAATGAGCCTTCCTTTGTTATGTGATATTTAACCTATTTAAAAAAATAACATATTGTATAAAATGTTTTATTTTATACAACATAATTTTAGATAAATTTTCATATATATTTTGTATTTCAGTGTTTATACATACAAGACAAGAGTATCACTGGCTATACGGATTCCCAGATCCAACTTAAGAGTAATCAGGTCTTATGCTAAGTACAAGTCAGTGTTATTACAAAAAATACTAATCCATGTATTAAAATACTAATTTATATATATTAGCTAATGTGATGTAAATTGTTTAGAAAAACAAGTTGAAGAATGAGACACCTGTGCAACATTTGGGAATCTTTACTGAGTCCAATACAGAGAAAAAACGGTGGAAGATGAGAAGCTTGAGGTATCAGTCTCTCAGCCTGTCGTTGATGTGTTCAGTTCATCAATCTTGAGAAGCACAACATATGCCCGGAAAAGTAGCATATATACTGCAGTCAGTTGAGAAGCAGGAGGAGGCAGAGTCACCATCCGACAAAGCCAATGGTGTAAGTAGGTCATGCCTGTAGGTTAGACAAGTGTAGAAGAATTACCTGTATCAAGATCCCAAGATGTTGTAGTTTCTGACAGATGTGATGTATATGGTTTAGGAAACCGACAAGTTGCCGTACATATTCTGTACTTTTCCAAAAATTGATTGAACACATCGACTCCAGGCTGAGGGACTGATTACCTCAAACTCCTCATCTTCCACCGTTCTTCTCTGTATTGAACTGAACAATTGTATCATTCTTCCACATTAGCTAATACTATGTTGCTGGTATTCATAACACTCTCATAACAGAGATGGGTTCAAGTCCTGCGTCAGAAGAAAGCATAGTCGTGACTACTTTCTTGTCTTTCCACTTACAGGCCAAGACTCCAGAAGATTAGTATCTCAGCATTATTTTCTTCACCTTGGAATTGATTACATCCTTGGTGTTCTGTAGGGGTGAATTGCCAATTCTGTTCCCCCTTGCTGCATTTACATATCTGCACTTGTCTTATACTTTTGCAATTATGTAACTAGGCCGACCTAGTGAAGAAGTCAGCATAACTAGCTAACTCTTCTGGTATTTACAGGATTGTAGTCACAGCAACGACATTTTTTAACGCGACATGCATCTGCTCTTCCTCAGCTGTGAACTTGGTTCCAGAGCACTTGCTCTGCAGAAAAGACCGAAGCCCCATTTGTTGAGCTTGGTCTTCGTGTATTGTCTCAACTTATTAACATAAGTACCTTTATAGACAACCTTGACCTCATCGACCAACTGCACGGAACTTTCTAAGACGTTTTTGTTATGAGGTTGATTGTACAGGTTGTGTTCTGACGAACCTATCCACAGCGCTCTTGGATTGGGTGTTGTCACTGAATTGCTAAAGACTTCAAATGTCCTTGACTCTCTCCTGCCAGTCATCATCTTTGCAACTTGAGTAATCCAAGTCTTCGTGGCCCAGTAGCCATCTGTGCTGGTTAAGTGATTTTCATATATATGAGGATACTGATGAACGAGATCGTCTCAGAAGCGTCGATAATGAATGCCGTATTCTTTTTTTTTTTTTTGGTGAGCACAGAAGTTTGGATGGTAGAAAAGGCGGTTCAGCAAGTTCATAGTGAATGCCTGCATTAAGTACTTGTAAGGGAATAGCACAGTAGTTGGAGCCTTCTTGTCATAGTCTTCAAATAGTAACAAGCTTATGTTTCGACCTTCTTGCAATTCTCTCCTTATAGGCTGGGGTAGTTGTTCCTCTGTACCTTCACACATTTCACATATGTATTACTGTTGCAGAGGTAACTGAAATAGAGAGAACGTGGAATGTATAAGAAAATGACACTGAAGCTTATAACAAAGTTATATTGATACCTGGAGTATACCTGGAGAGGATTTCGGGGGTCAACGCTCCCGCGGTCCAGTCTGTTACCAGGCCTCATGGTGGATCAGGCCTGATCAACCAGGCTCTTACTGCTGGCCGCACACAACCCGACGTACGAACCACAGCCCGGCTGGTCAGGTACTGACTTTGGGTGCCTGTCCAATGCCCTCTTGAAGACAGCCAGGGGTCTATTGGTAATCCCCATTATGTATGCTGGGAGGCAGTTGAACAGTCTTGGGCCACTGACACTTACTGTATTGTCTCTTATCGTGCTAGTGGCACCCCTTCTTTTCATTGGGGGGATGTTGCATCGTCTGCAGAGTCTTTTGCTTTCGTAGGGAGTGATTTTCGTGTGCAAGTTTGGTACTAATCCCTCTTGGATTTTTCAAGTGTATATAATCATGTATCTCCCGCCTGTGTTTTAGGGAGTACAGGCTGAGGAACTTCAAGTATTCTCAGTAAGTGAGGCGTTTTATCGCAGTTTTGTGTGCCATGAAGGTTCTCTCAACAGTTTCTAGGTCAGCAATTTCACCTGCCTTGAAAGGTGCTGTTAGTGTGCAGCAATATTCCAGCCTAGATAGAACAAGTGACCAGAAGAGTGTCATCATGGGCTTGACATCCCTAGTTTGGAAGGTTCTCATTATCCATCCCATCATTTTTCTAGCAGATGCGATTGAAACAATGTTATGGTCTTTGAAGGTGAGATCCTCTGACATGATCATTCCCAGGTCTTTGACATCAGTTTTTCGCTCTATTGTGTGGTTGGAATTTGTTTTATACTCCGATGTAGTAGGGCCTTTGGAGAATCATGGCAAAGTACGGCTGCCCAAAGACGTTTATCGCCATCGTACGCCAACTTCACGATGGAATGCTGGCCAGAGTCCAAGACAACTGAGAGACGTCTAAACCATTCCCAGTCTCAAATGGAGTGAAACAAGGCTGCGTGCTTGCTCCCACCCTGTTCAGCCTGATGTTCTCGGCCATGCTTACAGACGCATTCAGGGACACAGACGCAGGAATCGGCATCAGGTACCGTACAGATGGGTCTGTCTTCAACCTCAGGAGGCTTCAAGCAAAAACCAAGGCTGCAACTGACACCATCAATGACCTGCTATTTGCTGATGACTGCGCCCTCAACGCTGCTTCAGAAGCCGCCATGCAGCACAGTGTTGACAAGTTCTCTGACGCCTGCAACAACTTCGGGCTGACAATCAGTACAACGAAGACTGAAGTGATGCACCAGCCTGCTCCGGGAAAGATGTATGTTGAGCCAAACATCACCATCAACGGGCAGCGACTGAACGCCGTAGACAAATTCACCTACCTCGGCAGTACCCTTTCCAGAAACGTTGTCATCGATGATGAGGTGAATGCCAGACTTGCCAAAGCCAGTGCCACCTTCGGCAGGCTCCACAAGAATGTATGGAACCGAAGAGGCATCACCACAAGCACCAAAATCAAGGTGTACAGAGCCATAGTCCTCACCACATTTCTCTATGGCTGCGAAACCTGGACTGTCTGCAGATGTCACGCCAGAAAGTTGAACCACTTTCACACCACACGGCTCAGAAAAATTCTTGGCATCAAATGGCAAGATAAGATCCCAGACACAGAAGTGCTGACTACAGCTGGCCTGCCTAGCATCTACACCATCCTAATGCAGACACAGCTTCGCTGGGCAGGTCACGTTGCTCGCATGCCAGACCACCGGCTGCCAAAGAAACTTGTTTGGCGAACCGCAGCATGGAAAGTGCTCTCAAGGAGGCCAAAAGAAGCGCTATAAGGACACTCTTAAGACTGCTCTGAAAGCTTTCAACATCAACCACACCATGTGGGAGCTGATAGCTCAGGACAGGAATGACTGGCGAGCAGTTGTCCAGAAAGGGGCAACATCCTGCGAGGCAAGCAGAATCTCACTAGCTGAGCAGCGCAGGCAGGCGAGGAAGACCAGAGCCATCAGACCCCTCCATGCCGCCACCCTTCCCTGTCCACACTGCCAGAGAACGTTTCGTGCGTGGATTGGCCTGACAAGTCATCTGCGTACCCATCAACTTCGACCCCAGGATGACTAGATGGTCCTCGTCGAATCGACGGACAAACAACAATTTCTTCACGTTTTCCATATCGGAGAAATTGAAATTTCTCATCATTGAACTTCATATTGTTTCTGCAGCCCATTTAAAGATTTGGTTGATGTCCGCCTGGAGTCTTGTGGTGTCTTCAATGGAGGACGCTGTCATGCAAATTCGGGTGTCATCTGCAAAGGAAGACATGGTGCTGTGGCTTACATTCCTGTCTATGTCAGATATGAGGAAGAGGAACAGGATGGGTGCGAGTACTGT
Organism: Cherax quadricarinatus; assembly: GCF_026875155.1. Lineage (NCBI taxonomy): Eukaryota > Metazoa > Arthropoda > Malacostraca > Decapoda > Parastacidae > Cherax > Cherax quadricarinatus. The sequence goes on from NC_069400.1 coordinate 98,326,347, forward strand.
GCCTTGTGGAACAGAACTTTTCAGCGAAGCCGTCTCGGACTTTATTCTGTTCACTACTACTCTTTGTGTTCTATTTGTTAGGAAATTATAGATCCATCTACCAACTTTTCCTGTTTGTGGAAAATTGCATTTATCTGAATGTAACTAATTATGTATATAACAGTAAATGATAACAAAGATAATTATTATTTATCAATGTTACATAGACAAGTAGGAATTTGGGACACCTAGGTCGCAAAAAATGTCCCCCTTCGATACCTACAACTGTCATATCCACAAGTTGCTCTGGACCTATTAATTAAATGAAATATACATACACCAAGAATACTGGTAAATATATAAATTTGTGGACTATATATTAAAAATAATAAATGGTTATATATATACACAATTACATAACAGAAGGAAAATGTATCTTAATATCACTCACCAATTTGACTGGAGATTAATGTGTATCATACTCAGAAAACCTCACTCTAACTAAATCTATGAAAATAATGCTGGCCAGAATTACACACAAATCTAGAGAGCTTATCTGAGGCTCCTAGAGCTGTCTTGTCCAGTCGTTTGATATCTCAAGTTATACAGGAATGCATATCCACCAATTTCGCCTCCTATTTGAGAGGTGTCAGCACAATTTTAACCTCTAGAGCACGAAGAATTCTTCCCAATTACACCAACGTTTGTACAAAATTCAAAACCAAGATGGCGAGTCCCTTCTACGCAGACGCAGGCTTTCCGTTTTCTATGACATAAATATTATTAAATACAGTATGGCCATCTATTTACATATAAATACTGAATTTCTGGAAAATATATACAGTATTTTCCACACTTTTATTCCTTTATCATGCATTTTGTGCGCTATTACACCGTGGTTACACTTGTCAAAGACTTTTGCAAAGTCTGTGTATATTACATCTACATTCTGTTTATCTTCTAGAGCATCCAGGACCTTGTCATAGTGGTCCAGTAGTTGGGACAGACAGGAACGACCTGCTCTAAACCCATGTTGCCCTGGGTTGTGTAGTTGATGGGTATCTAGATGGGTGGCGATCTTGCTTCTTAGGACCCTTTCAAAGATTTTTATATGTGACGTTAGTGCTATCGGTCTGTAATTCTTTGCTATTGCTTTACTACCCCATTTGTGGAGTGGGGCTATGTCTGTTGTTTTATAGCAGTTGTGGGACGACCCCTGTGTCCATGTTCCTGATTGTGAACAACCTGAACAAGGGACACAAACTATAAAATATATATTTAAAAAAAAATATTTAAAGCTAAGAGAATTTAAATGCCTACCATTTAAAAATTTAAAACCCAAAACATCAATGAATAAAACATTTAAAATTAAAATACCTGGTATTTAACAACGTAAAACCCAAAAGAAGTTATTTTTTTCATTTCGTGGTCGTTCTTCTACTGTCCAAGTCGGACCGAAATGTCGTAAAGTTTGCCTCTTGTGTGAGGGTTATTTGTGTAAAGTCCACGATGTTGTCTGGATAAATAACATCAAAATCCAGCTGCACATTTTTAGGATCATAATCATCCTCAAAATTACTGCATCTTGAGAGGGGACCATTCATTTCGAAAGCTCTCTCTAGAAGCAGCGGGTATTGATCTGAAAAGATAAATTATGCTCTCATTATCAGCGTGTAATTCTTGTCTTTATCATCACCGTGCATAATTTTACTATCACCCAAATTATTCACCTAAATGTGTTGGAAATTTTTCAAAATCTTTAAAAACGCATTTGTGTTGGCACATCATGGTACATATCTGACAGAGGAAATGACCTTACTATTTCTTCACTGTTATTCTTACATGGTTACCCATATGTTGCTCGAAATGGGTATTACAGGATTAATATGGTTACCTATATATAGTTCCAAGAGGCCTGTATGGGACCAGCATGGTTAACCATATAACGTTTTTAATCCCCGCACAGGATATTTTTTCAGCATAATATCCACAAAGTTCGCTTATTTTTATCCTGATTTCCCTTACATCAACACTATCATTATATAGCTGTCAGGTCTTGAGTGTGTCGATAACTTAGCCGCAAAAATATGCACCGTCAAGTTAACAAAATATTTTGCTTATTGCTTTGCCAGCCAGTCCTGGATTATTATTAGAATCATGGGGAAGCGCTAGACCCGTAGTATTATACAGCGCATGTGGGGGGGGGGGGTAATGGAAGGTATTCAGACTCAATTCAGGGAACCGGAGCACATATCCAATTCCCTAGATCAAGAGCCCCTCACCAGCATCTAGGAACCTCCCTTGAGGGAAGACAGTCCACTGGTTGTCTCAGCTGCAAGAAGAAGAGTTGGCCTAAGGCAACATCACATGGTTCCCACGAGGTTAGACACTTGTATAAATTTCCAAACCCTGAAAGTTAGGCCTGTTTGGGCTTTAGAAATTAATGAGTTAAGCCACATCATCTTAGAGATTTCAAGAGTAATGGATTCATCACCATGGATTACATGCAAATGTGTTGATATCTGTTCTCAATTGATAATCGAGGTCAGTGTAGTCAAATAAAGCATGACTTATCACCCAGTCAGAAAACGACTGATGTCCTTACAGGAAGGCGTCAATTCAATTAAAACAAAGTAACTGAATTAAAAAAAATAGTTTTAATTCAGTTTCTATGTCATAAAATATTAAATTGATTTAGTTTTCGATACAGTAAAAGTATTTATCATAAATAATAAAAGATAATTAAATAGACTTTTAAATACATGTGTAATTCTGGGGAAAGCAGCACTGACATGACTGCTTCCCAACTGCTACTAGGGATAAGATAAACATGCTCTGTTGTCAATCAAATTATAAAATATAATACTCTTACAAAAAGATTCATTATTTAATTTACTTCAGAGTATTACAACTCATATCGAAGCATATTCTAAATTAATTGTAATATCAGCCTATGGACCTCTACCCATATTAAAACCAAGAACTTGTAAGCTATATAAGTTATATTGAATTTGTTATAATTAGAGTGGATTGTCGTATCATAGCAAATGAAAACTACTATTTTCCATAAGCAAAAAATAGTTTAATGTTAGAAAGCTTCAATTCAAAAATGCCATGCCTTGTGCCAGCTAACACTGAGAACAACTTATGGCCCACGCTAAAGCTCTGCTTCCACGGCGAGGGTCGTGTTTGATTCCCAGCGCGGTAGAACATTTGGGGATGTTCCTACACGTTTCCATGTTCACCCATCAGTAAAATGGGTACCTGGGAGTTAGTCAACTGGTGTGGGTCGCATCCTAGGACAAGGACCTAATTTGCCCAAAATGCTCTGCATAACAAGGGGCTGTATAGTCCTTGTGGCTTAGCGCTTCTTTTTGATTATAATAATAATAATAATGCATAACAAGGGGCTTTCTATATAGTAGTATGTAATTGATGTCAGCTAGGCCTGTATACCATGTACAGGTACTTGTAGTAAATAAAAATATTATATTATTATTATTACAAGAAGGCCCCGCTTACACAGCAGGTTAGGTTCCGAGCAAATGCTGTGAAAGGAAAATCACTTTAAAGTGGCCTGGACGGTGGCCCGGTGGCCTGGTGGCTAAAGCTCCCGCTTCACACACGGAGGGCCCGGGTTCGATTCCCGGCGGGTGGAAACATTTCGACACGTTTCCTTACACCTGTTGTCCTGTTCACCTAGCAGCAAATAGGTACCTGGGTGTTAGTCGACTGGTGTGGGTCGCATCCTGGGGGACAAGATTAAGGACCCCAATGGAAATAAGTTAGACAGTCCTCGATGACGCACTGACTTTCTTGGGTTATCCTGGGTGGCTAACCCTCCGGGGTTAAAAATCCGAACGAAATCTCTCTCTCTTAAAATGCGTATAAAAGCCTGATAATATATTTTATCATATATTAAGTGAGCAGTAGAACTAGGCCTAAAAAATACATATACAGTACACATTACTTACCTTAAAATATTTTTATCCTTAGCCAGCAGCAACAGCCTGGTTGATCAGGCTCTGATCCACCAGGAGGCCTGGTCACAGACCGGGCCGCGGGGGTGTTGACCCCCAGAACTCTCTCCAGGTAAACTCCAGGTAAACATAGCAAGTGGTGAATAAATTTATTGTAGGAAGTCTGAATAAATGAAGCATGGGTATAATTGAAAACCACTGTACACTGGCAAAATGCTGTAAAGTGGAGCCTGCTTGTATAATCATAACTAATTGCTAAACCCATAAGGGTCAAACAGAGCTGCAGCAGCCTTCTAGATCTCCACCTGTGTTTGAGCGGCTTCACATGTTACACAAATGCCATCAGGAACCTTATCACACTGTAGAACTCAGTATAGACAATGGTTTATTGTAGAATGCATTAAGGGTTATACCCCCTAAAACACCAAATGCCAAATTTGAAGTCAGTAGTTTTAATTGTTGCTAATTTTGTAATTGTTCTTGTTCAGTATGTATACCAGGGGTCAGTTCCCCCACAGTCTGGTCAGTGACCAAGCATGCAGTGGATCAGGGCCTGATCAACCAAGCTTTCACTGCTGACCACATGCAAACCAACATATGAACCACAGCCCGGCTGGTCAGGCACTGACTTTAGGTGCCTGTCCAGGCCCCTCTTGGAGACAGCTAGGATTCAATTGGTAATCCCCATATGTTTGCTGGGAGGCAGTTGAGCAGTCTTGGATCCCTGACACTTATTGTGTTGTCTCTTAGTGTACTCATGGTACCCCTGCTTTTCATTGAGGATTGTTGTACTGCCTGCTGAGTCTTTTCCTTTTGTAGGGAGTGATTTCCATGTACAGATTTTGTTCTAGTCCCTCTAGGATTTTCCAAGTGTATATTATGATGTATCTTTCTCACCTGCATTCCAAGGAGTACAGGTCAAGGGACTTCAACCATTTCCAGTAATTTAGGTGCTTTATTGTACCTATACGTGCAGTGAAAATTCTCTATATATTCTCCAGGTCTGCAATTCTGTCTGCCTTGAAAGGGGCCATTAGCGTACAGCAGTACTCCAGTTTACAAAAAACAAGTAATTTGAAAAGAATCATCAATGGCTTGGCATCTAGTTTTGAAGGTTCTCATTATCCATCCTATCATTTTCCATTAAGACTCTTTATTGACATAAGGAAAGCTTTTGATACAGTAGACCACAGCATACTACTCTGCAAACTTGACCATTATGGTATAAGAGGCCATGCCCTTGCATATTTCAAATCCTATCTTACTAACAGGCATCAGTATGTCTCCATCAATGACACAATCTCATCAACACGACCACTTGATACTGGAGTGCCACAGGGGAGTGTTCTTGGTCCCCGGCTCTTCCTTTTATATATCTATGATCTTCCCACCTTAAACCTATTCTCTTTGCTGACGACACGAGTTATGTCATCTCCCACCCAAATCTTGCCTCCCTCAACACCATTGTTAACAAAGAGCTAGTAAAAACATCGATCTGGATGACTGCTAATAAACTTACACTTAATACTGACAAAACCTTCTATATTATGTTTGGTAACAGAGCAGGTGTTGCACAACTGAAAATTATGATTGAAAACACTCTTATTGCTAAATAAAATGAGGGCAAATTCCTGGGCATGTACCTTGACAGCAACATGAAAATCAGCACCCATGCCCAACACATAACAAAAAAAGTATCCAAAATGGTCGGGATCCTCTCTAAAATACATTACTACGAACCACAATCAGTCCTACTCACACTATACTACTGTATTCACTCATCTATCCCTACCTCACCTATGCTATTTGTGCCTGGGGTTCAACAGCAGAAACCCACCTAAAGCCAATAATAACCCAACAAAAAGCCGCAGTAAGAATTATCTCGCAATCTAATCATAGGCAACCCCCCCTTACTATTCAAAGACCTAAACTTACTGTACAGAACATCCACACCTACTACTGTGCAACCTACATTTACAGAACCATAAATTCTAATATTAGCCCTGAACTAAAACACTTTGATAGTTGCAACAGGACCCATAGACATAATACCAGACACAAAAATCTCTATGACATTCCTCATGTCTGGCTAAACCTCTGCAAAAATTTGATGTACATAAAAGGGCCTAAAATCTGGAACTCCCTGCCTGAAAACTCTAGAATTGCAGACTCAATCACCATTTTCAAAACTACTGTCAAAAAAATCTTATCTCCCTAACACATCCCATCATTAGCTAAACAAATTAAATGAAAATCACCTTATTTTCTTTTTTGTATCATGAACACAACCAAAACAATATAGTCCTACTCTCGTTATCTGTAATTCCCCCTAATTTACACTTACACCCACCCAAATGACTGTAAACATAAAATTCCTAATACTTACATTATTATTATTATTATAATCAAAAAGAAGTGCTAAGCCACAAAGGCTATACAGCCCTAATACATATAGCTATTGCCTGTTGAATCTTAAGTTAGTCCTAAGTCCACCTAAGACATGCTTCCAATATACAGTATAAGCTTTAATAGAAACAGACAAATCCAATCCCATTACTAAATTTACCATTTGTAATATTATTACATGACTCATACTACCTCAATGTTGTAAATCTAATTATGTATGTGCCTGGCTGGGTATGTATCTAAATATGTATTTATCTAATAATGTATATTCAAATGTACTGCTCCATGATCTACACAGTATCAGAGTAAGAATTAGTATTAGCCTGCCCAAAATGCCTAGGCATGCTAGTGGCCTTCTTCGTAATTAACATATTACAACATGTAAACCAAACATTGTAAGCTTTACAAGGAAATAAAAATTTTGATTTTAATTTTTTAATTTTAGCAGATGTGGTAGACATTTTTATGATCTTTGAAAGCGAGATTCTCTGACATTATCACTGCCAGGTCCTTCACGTCCCTTCAGTAACATGTTGATCCAAATTCAAATCCAGTGTTAGTATGATCCTTCGATACAGTTTACTTTACAATCTGTGATTGAATGAATTCTTATTCATATATCTTTAAATCAGCATTTATTGTACTAAGCAATATTATTTTACTCAAAACTAAGTGCTAAACCACCAGGGTTGCACTAAGCAATAGACTGATGTATGTTTGGATACTCTGCTAAAATGTTATATTCAGTAATTGGCTGTAAATGCTCATGCATTATCACTATATGTATACTTCTACCACTCTGTAATATGCACATAGACTGATCTGATATAAATTTAATGTAACATATCTGTAATGCCTAAAATTACATACTAGGGTTAGAATTAAGCAGCAAGTTTTAGGATTAGTTTGCCCAAAGAGCTATGCGTAATAAGTGACTTTCTTCTGAATGTGCAGTTGTATCAACTTGAGCAGTGGTACCTTGAGTTACGAACTTAATTCGTTCCAGAAGGCTGTTTGAGTGCCGATACCAAATGAATTTGTTCCCATAAGGAATAATGTAAATTAGATTAGTCCGTTTCAGACCCCCAAAAATACACCTACAAAAATACGCTTATATAATTGTTAGAGTTGGGAGCTGTTCGAAACTCGAGGTACCACTGTATTTGTATTATAATTGTATCAAAACTGCAACCAAGTGAATTGTAAATGTTTATGTATGTTTATAAGAAATATTTTTATTTATTTATTATTTCAGGAAGGTGTGCAATTGAAGGGGGGACGTGACTGTGTGAAATTAGGCAGATCTTTGATGAGATAATTCCCCACAGTATCCATTCAGGGATGCCTAATAAACTATCACCACTAACATCCACACTTGTAAAGGAAGTAGACATAAAATTCTTATTTCATTGTTATCATTTTATTGAATTCCAATAAAATCATAGAACAATTCTCTAGAGAAATAAAGATGAATCTTTGATTATATAAAAAAATATAACATTAAAATTGGGTGAATTACAGAAAATCAATATTATATAACTAATAACTCTCCACTTGTACATCCAATCTTGCTTTTGGATCTGCTATGCATTTCTATCTATAACCAATAGCACCAAAAACAAACATGTGCAAAGCAATAATTAAGGCACATCTCATTTATACAACTCAATCAAAATATAACTTGTACTCTTCTGTATTCATCAACTCGAAAACAGTATGTCAACATCTGAATGACTGTTATAAATACTAAATTAGTTTATTCTCATTATACTGTATATGTCATTCCTAATATGCCCAGTAGGCCATACACGCTGAACTGGCTTTAACAGATTTCTTGAAAAATTTTTTTACAGTGTACATTGATAGATATACAGTACAGTATTTACATAACTTAACATGATAGGGAAATATTTATTTTTTTCACCAAAACTTAGAAACATAACCTACATTCCTAATATTAACATAAATCATATTTTGATCCTACCAAATTTGAATAAGGTCTGGCTAAATTTAGTTAATACAGTATTATTTAAAATCAGTCAAATATATTAACTGTGATGATTAAAATGATTTTCACTGAGTTATTGCAACAATGAACTTATGCTTGGAATATTAGGGATTATTGTGGGATTGAATAGTCGGCATATTTGGCTTAAAAATTACAACATATACGTACATTCCTTTGTATCACTGTTGTATGTACTTGACAAAATGGTAATTTTTACATGTAGTGAATACATATATGCTCTATATAAGCTCTGAAAACCATAGGTGTATGAAGCAGGGGGGGAGGCAGCCCCTTGTGGACTATAAAACTAAATGTTTTCAGTGCAAAATCCAATTTTTTCAGAGCAAATTCTTTGATAATCTTATCCAGACTAATAAATAGTGGTTGTCATACTGATACATATTTTATTGCTTTGACTTTGATTAGGGATAGGATACCAAATTCTGGCTGATATCAATACCAGTACTCAGTTTTAGGCCAATACCAATACCTTTAAAATTAGCCAATACCCACTCCTACTCATACCAATATCATCAAAATTTGTTAATGCTCAATGTTAGGCCTGTTCTGATAATACCAATACCACCAAAATTAATCAATACCCACTGATCCTGATTGGCATACTCCCAATTATGATTTTATGTCAAAGAGGACCTTAGCATATGTTAGCTACTTGTAACTTGTGTAATTTATATGGCAATAAAGGGGCTAAAAAAGCTAGACTAATTTTTTTGCCCTATTATCCCTCGGGTAAAGTGACATCCCATATGCCTATAATAAGAATCAAGCATCATTGTACTTCCACTTTCATCACGTTTTATAAAACCTCATATATGGACAAAATTTTTTCAATGACTATTTTTCACTACAACTTGCGTAATAGACACCAACTAAGTTGGTTACTGTAAGACAGTATAAAAAGAAGGAATACAATACATAATGAAAATGCTGAGCTGCAAATTATATACTATACAGTATTACTAAAAAATTACAAAAATGGCAGAAAAAAGCGTTACGATTATCTAAAATATGTTATTGTCATATGATGAATTTATAGTGCTGTACCCTGTACAGCTTCCAAAAATACTACAGTAGAAGCAAGTTTCAGTTAAATGACAGAAAGTAAGAAAGTTGTCCTGACATAAGATCATACCTAACAATGTCTACTTATCTGGATCATACTTCAATGTATTTATCTGGGTGTCCAAACATTAATGAGTCTGACATTTATTCACTGACAACTGAGGTTACAAGGCATTTGTGTACTCACATAAAAGAGCACCTTAATTTATCTATCACAGCCAATGCTACATGGAGGTTTTAATGTCGCTGAATTACTTCTTAGAAATTTCAAGGGAGATTTCAAAGAACATACATACCTACATATTGTACAGTGAATCCTAATTGCAATAGCTAAAAGGTCTATACTTTCCTTGGACAAGGATGCATCTTATAATGAAACACATTTTCCTTTCAGCAACATAAAGGGAATTGGACTACAAAAAGAAGTGTTCTAATTTACAAAATATTGAACACCATTAAGATAAATTTCATGACATGACAAAGAAACTTGGGAAAGTATGAGTGTAGGATATTATTATTATAATCAAAGAAAGTGCTAAACCGACAAGGGTCTGAGTGTAGGATAGAATGGCATATTGTCAGCAAGTATGAAGACAGACAAGTTGCAGGACAAGACTTTATTGGGACTTTTCGTTCTGTGTAGTTTTATCAAGTCATGACTTGATAAAGCAAGACATTATCCCATTAAAAGCTTGTTCTGCAACTTGTGTTATCTGTCTTCATATAAAGATGAGTACACCAACCTCAATTGCAGATACAATTTGATTAAAAACTAAGTAAAGACATGAAATTTACTGCAGTGGTTTACAGAATAAAAAGTTTACTGTAACTAGTACACTAATCAAGTGACAAGGTTGTAATTATTAACACAATACATATATACAATACTGTAAATACTAGAGAATCATAAAAACTTAATTTTGATGAGAACAGAATGGCTAATTTTTTCTGCAGCTTGTTTGAGTTTGGAATGGAATAATTTTGTCTTCCTACAATCTTACAAAGAATAATGCAATGTTTTAATACAGATTTAAATAAAGAATAGTTTACAGCCAAATACTCTACAGTAGATTATTATTATTTAACCTTGTTTAGCTGAGAGTACTACATGTAGCTTACCACACACATACAAACAGGGATAACTTTACAGATATCAGGGCACTGACAAATGATTTACATTTAAACCAATACTGTACTGCGACAACCCTTAGAGGTTAGTGCTTCCCTCCATGAATGTAATAAAAATAATGTATGACTCATATTTCTCATGCAGCATAAATACTTAAGATTCTACATAACATTAACAATTAAGGATATTTATAAAGCAAACTATATGGGAATGATAATTATCAGTACCACCTCTAAGTGTACATACAGTGTACTTCAAAACTTTTACAGTGTTAGGATTAAAGTAAAACTTTGACATCTCATTTTTTGTAGCACAATACTGAGTTAGGTGTATTTTGCATCTGGTAAAGTACAAGAAATAGCTGTAATACTGTCATGGATTTTCACTAGAGTGGCAGCACTAGTATTCCATAATGTTAATGAATGTGAAAAATATAATAAAAGACTGGATGCCTTTGAGTATCTTTAATCCTACATGTATTTATTAGTTTGGCTGTTCCAAGTGACATTTTAAAACATCTTTGTATCTTGCTGGAACATCACATTTTCCAAGGTAGTCATGATCCTTATCCTCAAAGTCATTCCAGTCAGAAAACAGCCAGATGCCACTGGTCTGGAGCACTTTAGCCCTGCTGCCTAGACCATTCAAAGGACGGATACCTAAGGCAGAAATTAATCTCATCTTCGAGAGTGGTTGCAAGGGCTAGACATTTTTTTCAACTGTTCCAAGTGAAATATGGAAAACTTTTTGGTTCTTGGCTCAGATTCAAACCCACTGACTAGTGACATCACATTACATGAGAAAATTGCACTTTTGCCTTCAGAATGATACTAACCTAAGAACAACAGGATGTCCATTGGCTAGGGCATTTAGATTTTTGAGAATCCATCAGTCACATAGTCCAAGGGCAACCTGCTGTTATCAGGTTGCCAGGGAAAATGTGATTCTGTTTTGGATAATGTGATGATGTTATGGTCAGTGGTTTAATTCCAAACTCCAGGCAATAAGGAATTTTCAGATCTTTAACCCTATTTTTTCCTCTAACATTAGTCCATTTCTTATTCCAGTGAATGTGGGAAATGGGCTGTAATGTTAATATAATTTACAACCATACTTTAAGCAGGAAACCAAAATATTTTCCTCTTCTGTATACTATTACCCATCCACCTATCTTGTTTCCTTGTAATGTATACTATATTTAAATGAAGGTGTGCACATGGGGGTGAGAGAATTCTATTTTCTCTCACAAAAAAAGATGCCAATGGCTGGCAAAGGAGAACAACATACAATTTAGGCAGCCTAGTTTGAGTGGTCATAGTGGGGACATGAATGATGTAGTACAGCACCTTCCGCTGCTATGGTGTTTTATATTCGTGTACCCCAGGTCAGTAACGACTTATTCTCTTGTCTCTTTTTCTAAGTATATACTAGTGTGTTATGGTGGGACATGACCAGTGTATTGAAAAATAAATAATAAAAGCTCAATACTTTACATATTTGAATATTTCAGTTGAGATCTGCCAAAGAAAACCAGTAGTAGAGTAATTAACCCTCTCCATATATGTACTACTAAGTTCTTTGCATACAAGTATATTTACACCAGTATATATCTTTAAAACTGAAAATAAATTGATGTAATTTCTTGCAGCTCAAGTGGTTTTCTTCAGAAACAATTTAAAACCCACTAGTAAACATTTTCTAAATAACCATAACAACCATCACAAGAAAATTAATAATACAAAAATCACATGAATGTGTATACTAATGTAGCACCAAAGGAAATGATGCACAAGTGTAATATACTAATCATCACCATACATATTTTGTAGTATTAACTTCAGGAAATCTGGAATTAAAAAAATATATAATCAACCTCTGAGTTTCATTTGATAATAATGTGTCTGTAATGATACTGGCATTTTTGCAATGCATTTACAAGCTAATTCAATAAAAAAAGACAGCTCTATAGCTACAAAAGGAACTCTTCATGCAATAACAATGATATAATCCTAGAAGCTGCTCATGTTAGTTCTTTCAGAAAATAGTGATGCTGGAAATGTGTACTGGACTGTATGTTCAGAATTCATGTACGACATATCCGAGTGCATAGGCATACATGAAAAATCTTAATTCTCTCTTCCTTACTCAATCCAATCTGAACTTTACACCTACTTGGTACTTAAAATATTTGTTCAAGGAAGAAATGATGTGGGAATTGGTCTGCCAACCCCACAGGTTGCTTTACTGCTACACCAAGAGCATTGACCCCAAGCAAGAACTTTTACTTAATGTCAGGTGTGATAGAACTCACTGTTTTCCCAATTCAACTTTTTTAGGAGATTCTCAGTGCCATTTCTGGCACAAGGTAACACTACATCATGTGGCATTACATTTTTTCTTTTTACACATAAATTTTACAAGCTACCATATTTTGTGGCTTATTAGACGCATGTTTTTTTCCACAAAATGTCTCCAAAAACCACCCTGTGTCCTATAAACTGGAGGTCAGTGATGGGAGCTATAAGTTTGGGGTGTGGGGTGGGCTGTAGCTCTCCCAGTTACGTTTGATGCCGAGCCATTGAAACTAAAACAAGTCTTATAAGCCGTGAAATTAGGTAAGTGCTGTTATCTTACTTCAGCTCATTTCAAAGCCCAGCCTTATCTAAGGCATTCTGCCACCCCAACGATGCAACCCACAGCAGTCGACTAAAACCCAGGTACCTACTTACTGCTAGGTGAACAGGGGCAGCAATGTTTACACCCATGCCAGGGACTGAACCACAGACGGTTAACATGTGAGCTGAGTGTGCTCCCAACCATCAATCTATCAATATAGTGAAATTTCACCCTTGTGAAAACAATGAGGATGATCCACTGCTGTGCCAAACCACATTTTATTGGCTACCCAATGCCAACTGAAGTGCAAGGTAACATTTAGTCATGGTCTTACATTTCTGTCAATACAAACTTATTCACATAAATAAAAGTAAAAATATGAAGGGGAGGAATCATATGTGAATCAAACTGTCACCTACACAGTTCAGTTTTCAATCAGCAAATTCTTATCCATTATATCAAATATTTTAAGCTACTATGACAATCACATAAATTATTCAATAGAGAAATGGATGTGTACACTGTATTGACTTAGATTTAAAACTTTCCTCAAGAGTGGAACTTGGTGATAAGATATTTCTGTGTGAAAGAAGAATATAATAATATTTTTATTTACTACAAATACATGTACATGGTATACAGGCCTAACTGGCATCAACGATATACTGTACTACTATATAGAAAGTCCCTTGTTATGCAGAGCATTTCGGGCAAATTAGGTCAGTTTTGTCCCAGGATGCAACCCACACCAGTCAACTAATGCCCAGGTACCCATTTTACTGATGGGGAACATAGACAACTAGTGTAAAGAAACATGCCCAATGTTTCTGCCCTTGCTGGGAATCGAATCCAGACCCTCGCTGTATGAAGCAAGAGCTTTAGCCTCAGTCACATCAATGAAGACCATAATTTCCACCACCACATACATGAAGGAACTGCCATCAGGAACCCCAGAATGAAAAATACAGTACCTAGATAAGGAATGTACCAAAATGCTCTCCATGCTAATGGCTTTCTTTGTGCTTAACAATATTTTATTACATATAAAACTACATTTTGTATACTGCAACAAGAAATAAAGTTTAATTCCTTGATTGTGATCAGTGCCCCCCCCCCTCCCTGCTGATCTAACTTACCATTTGCAGGAATCTTTCTGATAATTCTTAAGGTTGCTATATGTCAAAATGTATAAAATTTCACTTTGTTAACAAGAAAGGACGATGTTGCAATGCGCCTGAGATGATATTGGGAATCCTGTACAATGTGTTTTGGTTCAATTGTGGGGCCAGTCACTAATGATTAAGTGTAAGTTACTAGTTGGATTAGGTCCCATGGTTAGGAAGGCATACCTCATGCCTATGTGACCGGCAGATCAATTCCTAATGATTCTATCCATATATTGTTACTTTTTATAGTGTGTGAAATTTCAGTTTCTAATAACTGTCTTTGTTGTATAACCACTATGCAAAAATTTCATTTAGTCTGGACCACTTTTAACTATATTATATTTTATATATTATCTGTCATAGCATAAAACTCCAGTTATTAGCTTGCCTTTTGATAGATAGATAGATAGATATAGAGATAGAGATAGAGATATATATTATATTATATATATATATATATATATATATATATATATATATATATATATATATATATATAATATATATATATATATATATATATATATACAGTGGACCCCCGCATAACGATTACCTCCGAATGCGACCAATTATGTAAGTGTATTTATGTAAGTGCGTTTGTACGTGTATGTTTGGGGGTCTGAAATGGACTAATCTACTTCACAATATTTCTTATGGGAACAAATTCGGTCAGTACTGGCACCTGAACATACTTCTGGAGTGAAAAAATATCGTTAACCGGGGTCCACTGTGTGTGTGTGTGTGTGTGTGTGTGTGTGTGTGTGTGTGTATATATATACATGTATATATATATATATATATATATATATATATATATATATATATATATATATATATATATATATATATATATGTGTGTGTGTGTGCAATAAGAGCACAGTAAACAGGTGATTTCAGAATATGCAAAACAACCACTGTGAAAGAATAGAGAAGTTCCAAGTGCTTTCGTGACTACTCACATTATCAAGGAACAATGAAAGTAAAGCATCAAAGGAAGGTATATAAAGAGGTAGCCCACACCTCACTATCAGATCCCACAACAACGAAACACCTGACGCGAGACAGCAGGCCCGCCGGCCGAACTAGACAGGTCCTTCATACAACCCACCAACAAACTATTCTACCCAAGAAATAAGAAATTTAAAAAATTATTATTTGTCCAATGTATTATTAAATTCTTCCCAAATTCTATTAATTATAAATGGATCTAATTTATATAAACCAAAGAAATATTCATATTATTGTCAAAACTGCTTTTTATGAAACAAGATTCAATTATATTCCTGTCGACCATGGACTTGCTTGATACTACTTTCTCAACTTTTTGAAAATCAATTGGATGGTTAAAATCTCTTACATGAATAAATAGAGCATTGGAATCTTGTCCATTCTAATGCTATATTATGTTGTTTTAATCTTAGTTCAAGATTTTTACCAGTTTGACCGTAATAAACTTCATCGCAAATTTTACGAGGAATCTTATAGACACATCCATCAGCATTTTGGGGGGAATTCTTTATCAAAAGTTTTTTTACTGTATCAAGATTTTTGAATACAACTTTAATATTAAAAGTCTTAAGAAGAGAAGGCATATCAACCAAGTTTTCATGGTAAGGGAGAACCAACATATTTTTAGTTGAATAAGGCTGGCTGTCCCTTTTTGGATTGTAAAAAGTATTTCTAGCAACTTTAAAAGATTTGTCAATTACATTTCTTGGGTATTTCAAATCATTACCTATTTCATAAATTTTGGATATTTCCTCATCTATGAACTCTGGACTACAGAGTTTTATATATATATATATATATATATATATATATATATATATATATATATATATATATATATATATATATATATATATATATATATATATATAATATATATCCTGTCTAAGGGCAATGTGTGGTGTAAATATTATGCAGAAAATTCAGAGTGTGGAAATTAGAAGGTGTGGAGTTAATAAAAGCATTAGTCAGAGGGCAGAAGAGGGGTTGTTGAGGTGGTTTGGTCATTTAGAGAGAATGGATCAAAGTATAATGACATGGAAAGCATATAAATCTATAGGGGAAGGAAGGAGGGGTAGGGGTCGTCCTCGAAAGGGTTGGAAAGAGGGGGTAAAGGAGGTTTTGTGGGCAAGGGGCTTGGACTTCCAGCAAGCGTGCATGAGCGTGTTAGATAGGAGTGAATGGAGACGAATGATACTTGGGACCTGACGATCTATTGGAGTGTGAGCAGGGTAATATTTAGTGAAGGGATTCAGGGAAACCGGTTATTTTCATATAGTCGGACTTGAGTCCTGGAAATGGGAAGTACAATGCCTGCACTTTAAAGGAGGGGTTTGGGATATTGGCAGTTTGGAGGGATATGTTGTGTATCTTTATACGTATATGCTTCTAAACTGTTGTATTCTGAGCACCTCTGCAAAAGCAGTGATAATGTGTGAGCGTGGTGAAAGTGTTGAATGATGATGAAAGTATTTTTTTGGGGGGGATTTTCTTTTTTTTTTTGGGTCACCCTGCCTCGGTGGGAGACTTGTTAAAAAAAAAAAAAAAAAAAAAAAAATATATATATATATATATAGATGGGGTCCACCTCTGGTGTAAATTGTGGGACCCATAGCCTCGGAGAAGTGGATAAAAAGGCTTCAAGGAAGAATATTTGGATTTCTTCCTGAAGCCATTTGAATATTCCATTTCCCCTACCACCCCATCTTTTAAACTATTTTTTTTTTACCAATAGGAATATTTTATTACATAATATGGCACAGAAGATTTAAGAGATACATTGTTGATATAAAGGTGGCATATACGGTACATGTTGTTACGTGTGTATCACCGATTATAAGGCGAAAATCTCATCCAGCTCCTCAGAGCTGGGGCGTGTGCCCAAAATGCAGCATGCATTACCCCTTTGAACAGCCGCACTGACCGCTGGAACAGAAAACTAGCTGCCCTGGGATCCCTAGTTACCCTGATGAGTCTTTTTTCCCAGCTCCTTAAGGAAATTAGATGCACTCTTTCCCCATGACCAAGGGTCTCTGAGCCTATGGGAACAATATATATATATATATATATATAATATATATATATATATATATATATATATATATATATATATATATATATATATATATATATACGTATATATATATATATATATATATATATATATATATATATATATATATAATATATATATATGTATATATATATATATATATATATATATTATAATATATATATATATATATATAATATATATAATATATATATATATATAATATTATACAGAGGAGTATCTGAGAGAGTTAGAGCAAAGGAAGGGGTAGCAGTAATGTTAAATGATCAGTTATGGAAGGAGAAAAGAGAATATGAATGTGTAAATTCAAGAATTATGTGGATTAAAGTAAAGGTTGGATGCGAGAAGTGGGTCATAAATAAGCGTGTATGCACCTGGAGAAGAGAGGAATGCAGAGGAGAGAGAGAGATTTTGGGAGATGTTAAGTGAATGTATAGGAGCCTTTGAACCAAGTGAGAGAGTATTGTGGTAGGGGACCTGAATGCTAAAGTAGGAGAAAGTTTTAGAGAGGGTGTGGTAGGTAAGTTTGGGGTGCCAGGTGTAAATGATAATGGGAGCCCTTTGATTGAACTTTGTATAGAAAGGGGTTTAGTTATAGGTAATACATATTTTAAGAAAAAAGGTATAAATAAAGTATACACGATATGATGTAGGGCGAAATGACAGTAGTTTGTTGGATTATGTATTGGTAGATAAAAGACTGTTGAGTAGACTTCAGGATGTACATGTTTATAGAGGGGCCACAGATATATCAGATCACTTTCTAGTTGTAGCTACACTGAGAGTAAAAGGTAGATGGGATACAAGGAGAATAGAAGCATCAGGGAAGAGAGAGGTGAAGGTTTATAAACTAAAAGAGGAGGCAGTTTAGGTAAGATATAAAAAGCTATTGGAGGATAGATGGGCTAATGAGAGCATAGGCAATGGGGTCGAAGAGGTATGGGGTAGGTTTAAAAATGTAGTGTTAGAGTGTTCAGCAGAAGTTTGTGGTTACAGGAAAGTGGGTGCAGGAGGAAGAGGAGCGATTGGTGGAATGATGATGTAAAGAGAGTAGTAAGGGAGAAAAAGTTAGCATATGAGAAGTTTTTACAAAGTAGAAGTGATGCAAGGAGGGAAGAGTATATGGAGAAAAAGAGAGAGGTTAAGAGAGTGGTGAAGAAATGTAAAAAGAGAGCAAATGAGAGAGTGGGTGAGATGTTATCAACAAATTTTGTTGAAAATAAGAAAAAGTTTTGGAGTGAGATTAACAAGTTAAGAAAGCCTAGAGAACAAATGGTTTTGTCAGTTAAAAATAGGAGAGGAGAGTTATTAAATGGAGAGTTAGAGGTATTGGGAAGATGGAGGGAATATTTTGAGGAATTGTTAAATGTTGATGAAGATAGGGAAGCTGTGATTTCGTGTATAGGGCAAGGAGGAATAACATCTTGTAGGAGTGAGGAAGAGCCAGTTGTGAGTGTGGGGGAAGTTCGTGAGGCAGTAGGTAAAATGAAAGGGGGTAAGGCAGCCGGGATTGATGGGATAAAGATAGAAATGTTAAAAGCAGGTGGGGATATAGTTTTGGAGTGGTTGGTGCAATTATTTAATAAATGTATGGAAGAGGGTAAGGTACCTAGGGATTGGCAGAGAGCATGCATAGTTCCTTTGTATAAAGGCAAAGGGGATAAAAGAGAGTGCAATAAAATTATAGGGGGATAAGTCTGTTGAGTGTACCTGGTAAAGTGTATGGTAGAGTTATAATTGAAAGAATTAAGAGTAAGACGGAGAATAGGATAGCAGATGAACAAGGAGGCTTTAGGAAAGGTTAGGGGGTGTGTGGACCAGGTGTTTACAGTGAAACATATAAGTGAACAGTATTTAGATAAGGCTAAAGAGGTCTTTGTGGCATTTATGGATTTGGAAAAGGCGTATGACAGGGTGGATAGGGGGGCAATGTGGCAGATGTTGCAAGTGTATGGTGTAGGAGGTAGGTTACTGAAAGCAGTGAAGAGTTTTTACGAGGATAGTGAGGCTCAAGTTAGAGTATGTAGGAAAGAGGGAAATTTTTTCCCAGTAAAAGTAGGCCTTAGACAAGGATGTGTGATGTCACCGTGGTTGTTTAATATATTTATAGATGGGGTTGTAAGAGAAGTAAATGCGAGGGTCTTGGCAAGA
The DNA here is from genome assembly GCF_026875155.1 of Cherax quadricarinatus. Classification (NCBI taxonomy): domain Eukaryota; kingdom Metazoa; phylum Arthropoda; class Malacostraca; order Decapoda; family Parastacidae; genus Cherax; species Cherax quadricarinatus. The sequence goes on from NC_069400.1 coordinate 98,345,947, forward strand.
GGCGTGGAGTTAAAAATAAAGAATCACACACAAAGTGGGAGTTGTCACAGCTGCTCTTTGCTGATGACACTGTGCTCTTGGGAGATTCTGAAGAGAAGCTGCAGAGATTGGTGGATGAATTTGGTAGGGTGTGCAAAAGAAGAAAATTAAAGGTGAATACAGGAAAGAGTAAGGTTATGAGGATAACAAAAAGATTAGGTGATGAAAGATTGAATATCAGATTGGAGGGAGAGAGTATGGAGGAGGTGAAACGTATTCAGATATTTGGGAGTGGACGTGTCAGCGGATGGGTCTATGAAAGATGAGGTGAATCATAGAATTGATGAGGGAAAAAGAGTGAGTGGTGCACTTAGGAGTCTGTGGAGACAAAGAACTTTGTCCTTGGAGGCAAAGAGGGGAATGTATGAGAGTATAGTTTTACCAACGCTCTTATATGGGTGTGAAGCGTGGGTGATGAATGTTGCAGCGAGGAGAAGGCTGGAGGCAGTGGAGATGTCATGTCTGAGGGCAATGTGTGGTGTGAATATAATGCAGAGAATTCGTAGTTTGGAAGTTAGGAGGAGGTGCGGGATTACCAAAACTGTTGTCCAGAGGGCTGAGGAAGGGTTGTTGAGGTGGTTCGGACATGTAGAGAGAATGGAGCGAAACAGAATGACTTCAAGAGTGTATCAGTCTGTAGTGGAAGGAAGGCGGGGTAGGGGGCGGCCTAGGAAGGGTTGGAGGGAGGGGGTAAAGGAGGTTTTGTGTGCGAGGGGCTTGGACTTCCAGCAGGCATGCGTGAGCGTGTTTGATAGGAGTGAATGGAGACAAATGGTTTTTAATACTTGACGTGCTGTTGGAGTGTGAGCAAAGTAACATTTATGAAGGGATTCAGGGAAACCGGCAGGCCGGACTTGAGTCCTGGAGATGGGAAGTACAGTGCCTGCACTCTGAAGGAGGGGTGTTAATGTTGCAGTTTAAAAACTGTAGTGTAAAGCACCCTTCTGGCAAGACAGTGATGGAGTGAATGATGGTGAAAGTTTTTCTTTTTCGGGCCACCCTGCCTTGGTGGGAATCGGCCAGTGTGATAATAAAAAAAAAAAAAAAAAAAAAAATATATATATATATAAATAAAAAAGAGGTACAAGTATGAAGCATAATAATGGTATACAATACCGACAAGTTGATAAGTGAGACACATGTGCAACAGTTAAGTGTCTTTATTCCGAAACATTTTACCTACACAGTAGGATTCTTCAGTCAAGTACAGAGGAGACAGCAGAAGCAGTAGAGATGTAAAGATGATGTAATTAGTCCACCCTTGATGACAGTTTTCAAGGGTGATGGACTGATTACATTTTTTTACATCTCTACTGCATCTGCTGCCTCCTCTGTACTTGACTGAAGAAGCCTACAGTGTAAGTGAAACATTTTGGAATAAAGGTATGTACTTAACTGTTGCACATATGTCTTGCTTATCAAGTATGAAGAAATTTAGCAAACAGTATTATCAGAGAGCAGATGCACTGATGATTACATGAAGAGTATTGCATGTGATCATTTTTCAAAGTGCTGTCAAGGCAGCAAGTGGTGTATGTGGCATGAAAATACTTCTGAAATCTTTTGTGTGTGGAAAAAGATAAAACAAGGTTGTGGAAAAAACTGTTGAATACATAATTATAAGCTTTACAAAAGAAGCAGCAGTAAAACTTTGATTTATTGGACCTCGATATAATAGAGTTCAGGTTTAATGGACAAAATAAAGTCAACGGACAAAGTCCGTTGTTTACAGAACTCCATTATTGTTACGATCCACCAATTATACTGATTCTAGAAACAATGGACAAAGTCTGTCAACAACAAAGTCCATGGTTCACAGAACTGTTCATTTTTCTACTCATTTATTTTCAGCTGTGTGTATAGTACTGTCCTGTTAAATCATGGTGTCACTGTTTAAGAATTTAATACAAGTATAAAAATTATAAAGGAAAGTAAGGATAAAAAAAAAATGAAAAATTGTAGTATTCTATTATAAAATAGGCAAGATATTACTGGAAAATAAGTTGTTTTGGAAAGAAAAAATTCAAATGATAAGAGTGGAGGTGAAAAAATAATGAATATGGAGAAGTCTCTCTTAAAAAAAAAAGTGCTGAGTCACAGGAATAATAGGAGTTATTATCAACTAAAAAATCAACAATAGAAAATATTATGATGCATGGAAACAGCAAATATTCAAGTCCAAAAATTACATATAGAATGGTAAGAAAAATATGGAAAAAAAAAAATTGAATAATAAGAGTTGATTAGCATCTTATGACAGTTTGGAAATGCTATGTTCATGATGATAAATAAAAGTATAGAGAAATTAACAGGAATCAAGTACAGTATATGGGATTAGAGTGGCAACTAACAATCTGGAAGGATCAAGTTGAGTACACAAATAAAAACTACAAGGGAAACAATTTTTGGGGAAAACTATGTTTATAAAGAGGGTTCTAACCTCTAACAAGAGGTTCCTGAGAGAAACAAGGCATCACATTTAAATACTACTCTATCTCAAGTCTGTCTGCAAATGCTTTAATACTAATAAAATGGGCATCAATGGTAAACAGAATGATGCCAGTCATTATCATACAGGTTGGCTGGAAGGCATATGTGAACAGGTACATATACGGACAAAGAAACAAGTATGACAAGGTTTTGCTATAAGAAGTGATGCTTCACATCATGACTTTTAAAAGCTTAACTAAGAATGAAGTGTCCAAATACAGGCTCAAGCATACTTATTGTTGTCCACATGTTATCAAAGGAAAAGTAGCAATCCCAGTATACACATTACAACAATTTTCATAAAGTAAAAGGACACAAGTGCAACTAATGTGACATTTATTGTGGCAATGTTTCGCTCTCCAGGACCTTTATCAAGCTTGATAAAGCTCCTGGAGAGCGAAACGTTGCCACAATAAATGTCACATTAGTTGCACTTGTGTCCTTTTACTTTACATATTGTCGGTAATTCTACCAACTTTATTACAATTTTCATAAAAAAAAAAAAAAAAATGAAATTGCAATATTTAATGTATTAGTCAAAAATTGTAATTTAAACAGCTTAGTCTTAAATTGAAATACTATATGTAACTAGTAATTAACTGAGAATTATTTGGAAGTTCTTCACAACTCTTCCTTGCATAGAAGAGCCTAGCATGCATATGCATATACAAAGGGCTTGGACATACAGCAGGCATGTGAGTGTGTGTGTTAAATAAGAGTGAATGGAGACAAATGGTTTTTGGGACCTGATGAGCTGTTGGAGTGTGAGCAGGATAATATTTTGTGAAGGGATTCAGGGAAACTGGTTAGCCGGACTTGAGTCCTGGAGGTGGGAAGTATAATGCCTTCACTTTAAAAGAGGGGTGTTTGGGAAATATACCGTCAGGAATGACATCTGAACTGTCATATCTAAGTGCAAAGAGTGATTATGTGTGAATGATGGTGAAAGTGTTTCTTTCTGTTTTGGGTCACCCTGCCTCGGTGGGAGACGGCTGACATGTTGAATATACTATATAATTTTTTTTTAACATGTCAGCCATCTCCCACCAAGGCAGGTTAACCCAAAAAGAAACACTTGCACCATCATTCAACACTTTCACTATCATTCATACATAAACACTGTCTTTGCAGATACTACAGTTTAGATGTCACTCCAAACAGCCAATACAGTGGACCCCTGGCCAATGAAGGTATCGTCTAACGATAAATTCGTCCAACGAAGCGTTTGAGCGTAAAAATTTTGGCCCGACCAACAAAGAAAAACTCGACCAACATGATTCGTCCCTAACCTGTCCGTCCAGCCTGAGTGTCTTAGCTGCCCTGCCGTCATTGTTTACAAGCCAGGGTAGACGGTTCCATGCATATATTCGATAAATTTTGTATTATTCCATTGTTTTTAGTGCTTGTAACTGCTAAATAAGCCACCATGGGCCCAAAGAAAGCTTCTAGTGCCAACCCTGTGGTAAAAAGGGTGAGAAATACTATCGAAATACTATCGTATCACAGTCAGCTGCTGCTGCACCACCATCAGATGCTGCTGCACCACCATCAGCTGTTGCTGCACCACCGTCAGCTGTTGCTCCACCACCATCAGCTGTACTACTCGAAGATGTGGAGCGAGTGTTTTTGGTGTGGCTTAGCCTGGTGGTTAACGCTCTCGCTTCACATGGCGAGGGCCTGGGTTCGATTCCCAGCCAGAGTAGAAACATTGGGCGTGTTTCTTTCCACCTGTTGTCTATGTTCCCCATCAGTAAAATGGGTACCTGGATGTTAGTCGACTGGTGTGGGTCGCATCCTGGGACACTGACCTAATTTGCCCGAGATGCTCAGCATAACAAGTGGCTTTCTATGTAGTAGTATGTCATTGTTGTCAGCTAGGACTGTATACCATGTACATGTACTTGTAGTAAATAAAGATTATTATTATTATTATTAATTACTGAGAAACAATTAACCCCAGAGGGTTAGCCACCCAGGATAACCCAAGAAAGTCAATGCATCATCGAGAACTCTCTAACTTATTTCCATTGGGGTCCTTAATCTTGTCCCCCAGGATGCAACCCACACCAGTCGACTAACACCCAGGTGAACCGGAAAAAATGCCTGGAACTAGTGCTCATATTGGTGAATTTAAGGCCAGCAAAGGTTGGTTTGAGAGATTTAAGAATCGTAGTGGCATACACAGTGTGATAAGGCATGGTGAAGCTGAAAAATTCCAACCCCAACAAGTGTTCAATTGTGATGAAACAGGCCTGTTCTGGAAGAAAATGCCAAACAGGACCTACATTACTCAGGAGGAAAAGGCACTCCCAGGACACAAGCCTATGAAAGACAAGCTAACTCTCATGTTTTATTGTAATGCTAATGGAGATTGCAAAGTGAAGCCTTTGCTCATGTATCACCCTGAAGTTATTGTGCATGTCTCATTATTTTCTTTGTAGGGAAATGTACATTTCATGAAAAAAAAAAAAATTTTTTTAAACTTTTGGCTGTCTGGAACAGATTAATTGGATTTCTATTATTTCTTTTGGAGAAAATTAATTTGACTAACAATAAATTTGCCTAAAGATAAGCTTTCTGGAACGGACTAATATCGTTGGTCGAGGGTCCACTGTATTCCAAACCCCTCCTTTAAAGTGCAGACATTGTACTTCCTACCTCCAGGACTCAAATCCGGTTAACAAGTTTCCCTGAATCCCTTCACAAAATATTACCCTACTCACACTCCAATAGCTCAGCAGGTCCCAAAAACCATTCATCTGCATTCACTCTTATCTAACACACACACACACATGCCTACTGTATGTCCAAGCCTATTGTACACAAAACATCTACCCCCTTCCCCCATCCTTTCCAAGGACGACCCCTATACAATAATAATAATAATAACCAAATTAAGCACTATGCCAAAAAGGGTGATACAGCGCTGATACAATACAGATAGGGATTAATACTGTACATTAATAATACAGTCTAGCACTTACTGCTGTGGAAGCCCAGTTATACCAAAAAGTTTTTATTTCACTTCGTAACTTCATTTCAGAAATAAATTTTTAAACAAGTATTCTTGATTAACATAACTATGGCACCAAAAAATAGTTTTAATAGGCATGTACAGATGAGTGCATGAGCAAGAGTAAATAAATGGGGAAGTTAGAAGGAAGTGTGTGTGTGTGTGTACTTACCTGCATGTACTGTACATATGTACTTACCTACCTATTTGTGGTTGCAGGGGTACAGTCACAGCTCCTGGCCTTGCCTCTTTGCTGGTAGCTGTGTGTGCATGCATACACTATGTTCTTGTTTGTGCATGCATATGTCTGTGTGTGAGCATGCATGTGTATATATGTGTGTGCATGTGTGTAAATGTGTGTACTCACCTAATTGCATGTGTATGTGTGCATGTGTGTATGTGCACATGTGTGTGTGCATGTATGCACATGTATGTGCATGTGCATGTGTGCATGCGCATGTACTCACCTATTTGTGGTTGCAGGGGTCGAGTCATAGCTCCTGGCCCCACCTCTTCACTGATTGCTACTAGGTCCTCTCTCTCCCTGCTCCATGAGCTTTATCATACCTCGCCTTAAAACTATGTATGGTTCCCGCCTCCACTACTTCACTTTCTAGGCTAATCCACGGCTTGACTACTCTATGACTGAAGAAATACTTCCTAACATCCCTTTGATTCATCTGAGTCTTCAACTTCCAATTGTGACCTCGTGTCTCTGTGTCCCATCTCTGGAACATCCTGTCTTTGTCCACCTCGTATATTCCGCGCAGTATTTTATATGTCGTTATCATGTCTCCCCTGACCCTCCTGGCCTCCAGTGTCGTCAGGCCGATTTCCCTCAACCTTTCTTCGTAGGACAATCCCCGTAGCTCTGGGACTAGTCTTGTTGCAAACCTTTGCACTTTCTCTAATTTCTTGACGTGCTTGACTAGGTGTGGATTTCAAACTGGTGCTGCATACTCCAGTATGGGCCTGACGTAAATGGTATACAGAGTCTTGAACGACTCCTTACTGAGGTATCGGAACGCTATCCGTAGGTTTGCCAGGCGCCCGTATGCTGCAACAGTTATCCGATTGATGTGCGCGCGCGCGCGCGTGTGTGTGTGTGTGTGTGTGTGTGTGTGTGTGTGTGTGTGTGTGTGTGTGTGTGTGTGTGTGTGTGTGTGTGTGTGTGTGTGTGTACTCACCTAATTGTGGTTGCAGGGGTCGAGACTCAGCTCCTGGCCCTGCCTCTTCACTGAATGCTACTAGGTCCTCTCCCTGCTCCATGAGCTTTATCATACCTCATCTTAAAGCTATGTATGGTTCCTGCCTCCACTACCTCACTTGCTAGACTATTCCACTTCCTGACTACTCTATGACTGAAGAAATAGTACTTCCTAACATCCCTTTGACTCATCTGAGTCTTCAACTTCCAAGTGTGACCCCTTGTTTCTGTGTCCCCTCTTTGGAACATCTTGTCTCTGTCCACCTTGTCTATTCCATGCAGTATTTTGTATGTCATTATCACATCTCTCCTAATCCTCCTGTTGTTCAGTTAGGGTTAGGAAGAGATTTGCCGGTACTTCAGTGTTGTCAGTCCGATTTCCCTTATCCTTTCTTAGTAGGACATTCCCCTTAGTTCCAGAGCTAAGGGGAATATCCTATGAAGAAAGGTTAGGGGAAATCGGCCTAATGACACTGGAGGACAGGAGGGTTAGGGGAGACATGGCAACGACATACAAAATACTGCGTGGAATAGACAAGGTGGACAGAGACAGGATGTTCCAGAGTGGGGACACAGAAACAAGGGGTCACACTTGGAAGTTGAAGACTCAGATGAGTCAAGGTGGTAAGGTGAAAATGAATGTGTGTGCATGTGTGTGTGTGTGTGTGTGTGTGTGTGTTTTAGTCACCTAATTGTTGCAGGGGTCAATTCATGTGTGTATATGTATGCATGTGTACTCACCTAGTTGTGGTTGCAGGGGTTGAGTCACAGCTCCTGGCCCCACCTCTTCACTGGCTGCTACTAGGTCACTCTTCCTGCTCCATGAGCTTTATCATACCTCTTCTTAAAGCTATGTATGGATCCTGCCTCCACTACATCACTTCCCAGACTATTCCACTTCTTGACAACTCTGTGACTGAAAAAATACTTCCTAACATCCCTGTGATTCATCTGAGTCTTCAACTTCCATCTATGACCCCTTGTTGCTGTGTCCCATCTCTGGAACATCCTGTCTCTGTCCACCTTGTTGATTCCTCTCAGTATTTCATATGTCATTATCACATCCCCCCTCTCTCTCCTGTCTTCCAATGTCGTCAGGTCGATTTCCCTTAACCTCTCCTCATAGGATATAACCCTTTAGCTCCAGGACTAATCTTGTTGCAAACCTCTGCATTTTCTCTAGCTTCCTTATATACTTGGGTAGGTGTGGGTTCCAAACTGGTGCTGCATACTCCAATATAGGCCTAACATACACAGTGTACAGGGTCCTGAATGATTCCTCATTAAGATGTTGGTGGGCTGTTCTTAGATTTGCTAGGCACCCACATGCTGCAGCACTTATTTGGTTGATGTGCGCCTCCAGAGATATGCCTGGTATTATACTCACCTTGAGATCCTTTTCCTTGAGCGAGGTTTGTAGTCTCTGGCCCCCTAGACTATACTCCGTCTGCGATCTTTGCCCTTCCCCAATCTTAATGACTTTGCATTTGGTGGGGTTGAACTCCAGGAGCCAGTTGCTGAACGACACCTGCATCCTGTCCAGATCTCTTCGTAGTTCTCCCTGGTCCTTGTCTGATGTGTGTATATGTATGCATCTATGTACAGTATACTGCAACTTCTTGGGATCTTAATACTTGGGAATTCTTCGCTTGCCTAACCCTTGAGCATGACCTACTTCCACATTGAACAAATGTGACGCCACCTACGACTGCTGCACCTCTCCTGCCTACGGTTTATAAGCTACTTCTCCGCACATATGCTGTATTCTATTCAAGATTGATGGACTGGCCACGTTGACTCTAAGGTTGAGGGACTGATTACCTCATTCTCCTCCTGTTCTTCAAGATTCTCCTTTGTATGGACTGATGAAGCCACTGTGTGGCAAAACGTTTCCTCAATAAAGATACCCAAGAGTTGCACATGTGTCTAATTCATCTATGTAGTATATGTATGCATGTGTGTGTATGCATATGTGTATATATATGCATGTGTGTATGTATATAGGTAGTAGGTTGGTAGACAGTAACCGCCCAGGGAGGTATTACCGTCCTGCCAAGTGAGTGTAAAACGAAAGCCTGTAATTGTTTTACATGATGGTAGGATTGCTGGTGTCCTTTTTTCTGTCTCATAAACATGCAAGATTTCAGGTATGTCTTGCTACTTCTACTTACACTTAGGTCACACTACACATACATGCACAAGCATATATATACACACCCCTTTGGGTTTTCTGCTATTTTCTTTCTAGTTCTTGTTTTTGTTTATTTCCTCTTATCTCCATGGGGAAGTGGAACAGAATTCTTCCTCCGTAAGCCATGTGTGTTGTAAGAGGCGACTAAAATGCTGGGAGCAAGGGACTAGTAACCCCTTCTCCTGTATAAATTACTAAATTTAAAAAGAGAAACTTTTGTTTTTCTTTTTGGGCCACCCTGCCTTGGTGGGATACGGCCGGTTTGTTGAAAGAAAGAAGAAGTGTGTATGTACATGTATCTAAGTATTCTTATTACCATGTTTCATATATCATTAGCATCCCTGTTGGTCCTAATCATATTAACATCTATACTGATGTTCACATTTTCAGAAATACAATTCAACATGCATTAATCTCAAAATATCATTGTTCATATTCCAAACTGTTACAGTTTTTAATGTCAAATATTGTAAACTATAGCAATATTTCATTATAAGTTATCTGTAATGCAGCCTGAAATGTTCTGCATAACAAGGGGCTTTCTATATAATTTCTATATAATTAATAGGTTGGTAGACAGCAACCACCCAGGGAGGTACTACCGTCCTGCCAAGTGAGTGTAAAACGAGAGCCTGTAATTGTTTTACATGATGGTAGGATTGCTGGTGTCTTCTGTCTGGCTCATAAATATGCAAGATTACAGGTATGTCTTGCTACTTCTACTTACACTTAGGTCACACTACACATACATGTACATGTTTATTTATACACACTCATCTGAGTTTTCTTTGACTTTATCTTAATAGTTCTTGTTCTTATTACTTTTCCTTTTATAACCATGGGGAAGTGGAATAAGAATCTTTCCTCCATAAGCCATGCGTGTTGTAAAAGTCAACTAAAATGCCGGGAACAATGGGCTAGTAACCCCTTTAGCTGTAATAATTACTAAAAAGAAAAAGAAGAAGAAAATTGTCAAAGTGGGATGTCTGAATGTGCGTGGAGGTTGTGCGAATGATAAGAAAGAGATGGTTGTGGATGTTATGAATGAGAAGAAGCTGGATGTCCTGGCTTTAAGTGAAACAAAGCTGAAAGGGCTGGGAGAGTTTCAGTGGAGAGGAATAAATAGGATTAGGTCAGGGATTTCAAATAGATTTAGAGCTAAAGAAGGAGTAGCAATAATGTTGAAGGATAAGATATGGCAGGAAAAGAGGGACTATAAATGTATTAATTCAAGGATTATGTGGAGTAAAATAAAGGTTGGATGTGAAAAGCGAGAAGAGAGAAGTGTCGAAGAGAGAGAGATTTTGGGAAATGTTGAGTGAATGCATAGGGAGTTTTGAACCAAGTGTGAGAGTAATGGTGGTTGGGGATTTCAATGCTAAAGTGGGTAAAAATGTTGTGGAGGGAGTAGTAGGGAAATTTGGGGTGCCAGAGGTAAATGAAAATGGGGAGCCTTTAATTGAGCTATGTGTAGAAAGAGGTTTGGTAATAAGTAATACATATTTTATGAAAAAGAGGATAAATAAATATACAAGGTATGATATAGCACGTAATGAAAGTAGTTTGCTAGATTATGTATTGGTGGATAAAAGGTTGATGGGTAGGCTCCAGGATGTACACGTTTATAGAGGGGCAAGTGATATATTGGATAATTATTTAGTTGTAGCTACATTTAGAGTAAGAGGTAGCTGGGACAAGAGGAAAATGGCAACAATAAGTAAGAGGGAGGCAAAAGTGTATAAATTAAGGGAGGAGGAAGTTCGGGTGAGATATAAGCAACTATTGGCAGAAAGGTGGGCTGGTGCAAGTATGAGTAGTGGGGGGTTGAAGAGGGTTGGAATAGTTTTAAAAATGCAGTATTAGAATGTGGGGCAGAAGTTTGTGGTTATAGGAGGGTGGGTGCAGGAGGACAGAGGAGTGATTGGTGGAATGATGAAGTAAAGGGTGTGATAAAAGAGAAAAAGGTAGCTTATGAGAGGTTTTTACAAAGCAGAAGTGTTATAAGAAGAGTAGAGTATATGGAGAGTAAAAGAAAGGTGAAGAGAGTGGTGAGAGAGTGCAAAAGTAGAGCAGATGAAAGCATGGGAGAGGCACTGTCAAGAAATTTTAACTTGTTTACTCAGCCTAGGGAACGAATGGATCTGTCAGTTAAAAACAGAGTAGGGCAGTTAGTAGATAGGGAGATGGAGGTATTGGGTAGATGGCGAGAATACTTCGAAAAACTTTTAAATGTCGACGAAGAAAGGGAGGCAGTAATTTCATGCACTGGCCAGGGAGGTATACCATCTTTCAGAAGTGAAGAAGAGCAGGATGTGAATGTGGGGGAGGTACGTAAGGCATTACATAGAATGCAAAGGGGTAAAGCAGCTGTAACTGATGGGATTATGACAGAAATGTTAAAAGCCGGGGGTGATATAGTGTTTGAGTGGTTGGAGTGGTTTAATAAATGTAAGAAAGAGGGAAAGGTCCCTAGGGATTGGCAGAGAGCATGTATAGTCCCTTTATATAAAGGGAAGGGGGACAAAAGAGACTAAAATTATAGAGGAATAAGTTTATTGAGTATACCAGGAAAAGTGTACGGTAGGGTTATTATTGAAAGAATTAGAGGTAAAATAAAACGTAGGATTGCGGATGACCAAGGAGGTTTTAGAGTGGGTAGGGGATGTGTAGATCAAGTGTTCACATTGAAGCATATATGTGAACAGTATTTAGATGAAGGTAGAGAAGTTTTTATTGCATTTATGGATTTAGAAAAGCAATATGATAGACTGGATAGGGAAGCAATGTGGCAGATGTTGCAAGTACATATATGGAATAGGTGGTAAGTTACTAAATGCTGTAAAGAGTTTTTATGAAGATGGTGAGGCTCAGGTTAGGGTATGTAGAAGAGAAGGAGACTACTTCCCGGTAAAAGTAGGTCTTACACAGGGATGTGTAATGTCACCATGGTTGTTTAATATATTTATAGATGGGGTTGTAAAAGAAGTAAATGCTACGGTGTTCAGGAGAGGGGTGGGATTAAATTATGGGGAATCAAATACAAAATGGGAATTGACACAGTTACTTTTTGCTGATGATATTGTGCTTATGGGATATTCTAAAATAAAACTGCAAAGGTTAGTGGACAAGTTTGAGAGTGTGTATAAAGGTAGAAAGTTGAAAGTGAAGATAGCAAAGAGTAAGGTGATGAGGGTATCATATGATTTAGATAAAGAAAAATTGAATATCAAATTGGGGAGGAGGAGAATGGAAGAAGTGAATGTTATCAGATATTTGGGAGTTGACGTGTCAGTGGATGAATTTATGGAGGATGAGGCTAATCATAGAATTGATGAAGGAAAAAAGGCGAGTGGTGCACTGAGGCATATGTGGAGACAAAAAAACTTTATCTATGGAGGCAAAGAAAGGAATGTATGAAAGTATAGTAGTACCAACACTCTTATATGGGTGTGAAGCTTGGGTTGTAAATGCTGCAGTGAGAAGGCAGTTGGAGGCAGTGGAGATGTCCTGTCTAAGGGCAATGTGTGGTGTAAATATTATGCAGAAAATTCGGAGTGTGGAAATTAGGAGAAGGTGCGAAGTTAATAAAAGTATTAGTCAGAGGGCTGAAGAGGGGTTGTTGAGGTGGTTTGGTCATTTAGAGAGAATGGATCAAAGTAGAATGAGATAGAGAGTATATAATCTGTAGGGGAAGGAAGGCAGGGTAGGGGTCGTCCTCGAAAAGGTTGGAGGGAGGGGGTAAAGGAGGTTTTGTGGGCGAGGGGCTTGGACTTCCAGCGAGCGTGCATGAGCGTGTTAGGAGTGAATGGAGACAAATGGTATTTGGGACCTGACGAGCTGTTGGAGTGTGAGCAGGGTAATATTTAGTGAAGGGATTCAGGGAAACCGGTTATTTTTATATAGCCAGACTTGAGTCCTGGAAATGGGAAGTACAATGCCTGCACTTTAAAGAAGGGGTTTGGGATACTGGCAGTTTGGAGGGATATGTTGTGTATCTTTATATGTGTATGCTTCTAAACTGATGTATTCTGAGCACCTCTGCAAAAACAGTGATTATGTGTGAGTGAGGTGAAAGTGTTGAATGATAATGAAAGTATTTTCTTTTTGGGTCACCCTGCCTCAGTGGGAGACGGCCTATCTGGAGAGTTTATCTGGAGAGAGTTCCGGGGGTCAACGCCTAAGGTCAACACCTAAGGAGGCCTGTGACCAGGCCTCCTTAGGTCAGTGTCCCAGGATGCGACCCACACCAGTCGACTAACACCCAGGTACCCATTTTACTGATGGGGAACATAGACAACAGGTGGAAAGAAACACGTCCAATGTTTCTACTCTGGCTGGGAATCGAACCCAGGCCCTCACCGTGTGAAGCGAGAGCTTAACCACCAGGCCACCAGAGCCCCCTACTTGTTAAAAAAAAAAAAAAAAGTGTCATTTTCTCCAATTGTATACTGTTCAGTACTCCACTTCATAAAGTTGTTTGTTTGTGTGTGGGGGGATATACATTTTTTTTTTTTTGCATATGGATGTGTATGCACACATTTTTAATCCTGTCAAACAAGATATCAAAGTCAGTAAGTTTTCAAGTGGTCATTCAGGTATTCAATCCATAGGAAATCATGAGCATGACTGAGAAAGTAGACAGAAAGAATAGGCTGATTATCAGAAACTGTGGCTCAGCTGTATGTAATGGTAGTAATTTTCTATTCTGAAAGTCCAGATGCACTGATAGATAATTCATAAGATAACATTTTAAAGTCATGCTCCTCACCTTCAAATGTATGGCTGCTATTATATTATCATTATTACTACTATATTTAAAAACAAGTGCCAAACCTATATGAATCATACAGCAAACTCCTACATAACACACGTCCATGGAACACATGCGTCATGTAAATGACCACCTCTCACAGGTAGTTTGTCACTTACCAGCTTTTGGTGTACCCAGAAGTTATATATATATACACACACACACACACAGAGCTGAGTCTCGACCTCTGCAACCACAATTAGGCGAGTATGTACGTACACACACACGCGCACACTCACACATGTTGGAAGTTGGAAGTTGAAGACACAGATGAATCACAGGGATGTTAGGAAGCATTTCTTCAGCCACAGAGTAGTCAGGAAGTGGAATAGTTTGGGAAGCGATGTAGTGGAGGCAGGATCCATACATAGCTTTAAGCAGAGGTATGATAAAACTCACGGTTCAGGGAGAGTGACCTAGTAGCAACCAGTGAAGAGGCGGGGCCAGGAGGAGAGGCGGGGCCAGGAGCTTGGACTCGACCCCTGCAACCTCAACTAGGTGAGTACAACTAGGTGAGGTGAGTACACACGCACACACACACACATACACAAAAAACTATTTTTGAATTCCTCTACGGAAGTGAGCTCCACATAGGGTTTCAAAAATAGACGTGATCTGACTCAAACACGTTAGTAGATGAATGGTTCAGAGAACCAACATGTGTCTAATTTATCAAACACGTTAGTCAGCTAAATGTTAAGAAGCAAGATCAAGAGCTGGAGCTCACCTTCCCTAAACAAAACAAGCAATTAATTACAAATAGTCCACTACACTGCTGTTTTTCACTTCCCATTTTATATATACTTCATGCAGTTTTGGGTATCATTAATCTGGAGGCCCATCCTTATTCATATAACAAGAACCAGTCTAGTAATGCTGGTAAGGTGAACAAATTTAAATAAAATTACCAAGGTGGAAGTGCTTGATACTGGTAATATGTGTCCTGACAATATCATGAAAGTACTACATAACATGAGTTTTAATGAAAGAAGAGAGGGACTTTGCAATATAGATAAAGCCAACCTAAGAACAACAATGAAGAATAAGACACATTAGCAACACTTGAGTATCTTGAATGATACTCAAGAGTTGCTAATGATGTCTTATTCATCAACATATTAGTATAGCATACAATAAATGATATGAAACAATGAAGTCTAAGTACTGCATTAAGATATGAAACATGCCCTGATGATTTAGATTAAAAACCAATGAAGATATTGAGTTTTCCTTCTAATGATCAATCATGAAAGAAAGGGTTGAACAAATTCATCAGAGCCTGCCAAGTACCTGTAGAATACTCTGGATTTGTTGGGTGGCTGGATGGATTCAGGCAGTCAAAAATAACCAAATTTTTAAAAAGCATTATAAGCCATTCACCATCATAACCAGTTGCTGGACCGGTTACAGCAAGTTTTTGTGCCAATACTTTTCAAACAGCTTGGCATCATGAATTTTTTTGTGATAGGCTAAGTAGCATGGCTTCCCCACATGTTTTAGCATATATAATTCATGGTCAGCAAATTCTTGGTAGGACCAGGAATATAGATCTATGCATTACTAAACATCAATATAGATTATACGTACAGTATATACATAAACGTACAGTATGTACATGGATTATATGCTGGTTAATACAGTATATAGAACTTTCAGGCTAATAAATTTTTAATGAATAAATTCCATAAGCCCACTCATCATCAAATTTCTAAAACGTAACTTTGATGCTAACAGCAAAATGAAATTTGTCCAACATGAGTAAGAAACTATACGACAGGCAGGGATAGAACCCATGATCAGAGAGTCATAAAACTCCAGGCTGACACGCTAGCCGCTGGACCACTGGAGTTTTATGACTCTCTGATCGCGGGTTCTATCCCCACCCGTGGTATGGTTTGTTTGCATTCGTTCATTATGATTTCGTGAGTCATGAGTAAGAAAGGTATTGCTTGATCATACAAATTCGTCTTACAATGAGAAATACAGAATGAGTTTAACTATAGTATGTATTACTGTTAAGTAAAATCAAATCTGAACAAAAATTAAATGAGAGATTGTATTCTGTTCAAAGTTACTGCTAACAGACAGAAAAAGCAAATTTGATAAACCATTACACTGTACTGTACTGCATTAAACATCTGATTAGGTATGCCAAGAGATTTGAAAAGAAATATTACAATATTTTACTGTCATGTAGTGAAAAATGGAACAAAGTATAATGCATGTATTTCTTCATCCCTCTTGCATTACAAATTTCCTACATGAACACACTTTCTAATACATTTTGTAACAATATACTGTTGTTATATTTAGCTGTTTTATGAATACTGTTAGCATTGACTCAGTCAAGCTCAGCAAAATGTTGTGGAACATGCAGCTACAGCATTCAGCAACAACATATATCATGTCACTGTGGATACAAGATTATGAGGTCAGACAGAGGTGGCATGAGCATTCTGAGCAGTGCACTGCACATTGTTAAGCAAGTAATAAGTGTCTTCATTATTCTAAGCAGGTGTTTTTGGCAACATATGATGGAATAAAGCAGAGTCATGTAAATCATCAACTCACTAGTCTTAGTCTGCTCTTGATCACACTGCATACGGCATCTATTTACAGGGGGAAAAAGAAGATTCATATATTTGTGCCTTATATTGTGCCACCTTATTGTAATGGCTCTGCAAATTTCATTGTAAAAAATATATATTGATAATTAAAGGTTGTCTGGTCAATCAAAATTTAGCAAAGCCTCTCTTATCAGATATTACAAAAAAATTTAAATCATAAAAAAAAAAAAAATGAAATGGTGAAACCATGTATTACAATTACAGTGTGTTTGATGTGAAGAATAATTTGGGTATGGGTATACACTGTTGAGTACAAGAAACTTATGGACTGTCAAGAACTAATCCTGTGAAAAATTAGATTATGTATTGATTTTTTCACCCAACTAGTTACTAGTCAGACTCAACAGTGCTTAACCTGCCAAACAGAGAGATATCATTCACACCACCAGACCACTAACAGTCAGACTTAAATTTCTATTTTACTTTATTTTGTCATTTAGAAAATGTTTAGAAGAATCAATAAATGTTTAATGTTTTCTTCTTGCAAAAACCTGAATGATGACCATATTAATTTCAACTCAGTGTAGAAGCACGTCACTGTAACAAGTGACATACTTGTGACCAGTTTCGAGGTATTCTGCTCTCAAAATCTGGCATGAGGACAAACTTCATTGTTGGATACCTGATCAATGAGGCTCTTACTGCCATTGACCCACAGGCCAACATAGCCATCACAAACAAGTTAATCTAACTCACAGTCAGTGTAGTTTTCATGATCACATTAATTACAATAACTCAGCCTTATGACTTTCGTAAGCAATTTATCAACATATTCCTCAAAAGCTGAGACATTTAGTGTTACAAAACAACACACAAATGTGAACATGATGAATAAGTAGGTCAATGTGGTCCATGGAAAATAACATTCATATAACAGTGACCTACATTATCATCTTAATTCTTCACCATGAAATTAAATAGACTACAATTCAAAAGGCATGTTACCATGATCTCTTTACCCACATTAGTCAAGATATCTTCTACAATGCTCTAAACTAAAATGAATGGGTAAAATGTTCAAAACATGAATGCTATTACGAAATCACGCATATACAGATGACCATGTATTTCTTCATATAAAGGGACTATTTAAGTGAGTTTATGCATATTTGTTTACAGTGAATTTACTGGTATCTATCTATATGTGCATGTTTTTAATTGCCTATGTAAACTTTGTCTTTGACTATATTATTATTATTATAATCAAAAAGAGTCTTTGACTATAAAAACGAGTGTATGACTATGTACATTTATGCAAAGATATATGCAAACCTGACACTCATTTACATATTTGATCTACATTTTAAAATTAGTTTGTTCTTCTACTCAGAATTAATAAAAATAGATTGCCCTTTTATTAACTATAATAAGACAAAACTGAAGTGTCATCCAACAAAGAAAATCATTATAACCTCAACATAGGTAAGATGCACAAACAGGTGAGTACTCTTCTCACTAACATCATTGTAGTTACCCAAATTAAGTTGAATTTACCTTTGCTGACTGTGATCTTTCAAGGACACACTTTCCTTTTCATTACTTTTGTCAATATCTGGGTGTTTACTCAAGCATTCTATTTCTACCTGACTATTTGCATTAACTTTGCATGTTTCACTGTCACCACCAATAACATTTTCAGGTTTGTCTTTACATACCTCACCATTTTTAGTTGAATCTTGATTTTCACATACCACATTTTTACTTTCTACAGCTTCTTTTATGTTTGTCTGTAAAACCATTTTATTATTTTCAATTAGTATATCTTCTTTCATATAACCCTGAAATTCTGGCATTCTCTCATCCTTATTTAAAATGACCTGTTCCTTTCCTTCTATGAGTAATTCCTTCACATTTTCTAAAGGAATACTATCACCATTTATTCTGGCAATGCCCATTTGTAGGGCTAGGCTAGTTTTCTTAGGATCTTTGATGGTTGTGCAAGCTGCATATGTCACTTCATCCAAGCTAGCTAGTTGAGGCAAAATCTGTAAAAGCCATTGAAAATTAGTCACCCCTGCTAAAGATCACTAACAGACTCAATACTTCTCATTATTACACAGTGAGACCAAAAGTTTAAAAATATACTAGGTCCTAGGTCCATCATTGCCTGCCTATTGTATGTGTTTTGTGCCAACTATTAAACACTGACCTTGATCCCTAATATGTCATGGAGATAATATTCTATACTGTTAATATTTGATGCTTGAATCATAATTTAATCAAATATATAATACTGTAATATAATGGCTACAACTGGTTGTGTTATGGTATATGTACTGTTAAAATGAAGTATACAAATGTGAGGAAACTAGGTGATAATATATTACATGAAAACTGAAAAGACAGGCATTAAGAAACAAAAAGAATCCTTACAATAAATCATTTAAATGGGGGTTTTAGAAACAAAAATTATTTATGATGGTGACCATAAGTTGGAGATCAGCAAGAGAGTTTAAAAAACCAACTGCATAAGTGACTGCATTTTTTAGCTTACAGCCATGATCAACAAAGATTGATAAACAGGTGAGCGTGAACCACAGGTTATCCTAACTGCTTCATATGGTACTTCTGGATGTAATATACCCAAAATACTGTCTGAAATAATAACCAGAACAAAGCTTTTCCAGTGTCTCTGTTGACTTCTCACTCATATTTAAATCTTATCATGATAAAATGAGTGGTAATTAGCAGACAGAGAATGTACAGTCTTCAGTTAATTGTTAGCAACCATAAAAATAGAAGTTTTAAAACTAAATTAAATGTGAATTAGGCAAATCATATACAAGTGTCTGACAAGTTGTCAGACACTGCAACATCATGGAATCTTGATTCTGAGGACATGTACATAACCTTCACGACTACGACAACTACTACGGTAACTACTACTACAACTACCCATCTCTTTGGGAAGAACCTACTTCCACTGGGGAATCCCGCCTACCAGTGACTATGCCTTCGTCTGCTACACCTGACGTTACTTTATAAGCGCCAGACTCCTTGCTTCTGCTTCAGAATCTCCACGACTACGGTGCTCTTCGCACCTACTCCAAGGTTGAGGGACTGATTACCTCACCTTCTGTACATAGTCTTACTGTCTTCAAGTTATGTCCTAGAATTTGTATTGATAAAGCCACTGGATGGCGAAACGTCTACAATAAAGATACCCAGATGTTGCACACGTGTCTTAATTTCATAAAGAATTTTAAATCTGGGGTGGAGAGGAGAGGTACAAGCTGCCACAGGAAATGTTTGGGTGAGAGGAGACAAGTGTTTTGTAGGATTTGACATGCTGTTGGAATGTAAGCAAGGTAACATTTATGAAGGGATTCAGGGATACTGATTAGCCAGACTGAATCCTGAAGGTGAGAAATACAGTGCCAACACTCTGAAAAAGGGATGGAGATATTGCTTTCTGAGAGGTCATCTAAACTGTGAAGTTTGCACACATGTGGCGAGTGAATGTTTCTTTTTTTTTGGGGTGGCAGATGGTCTCTGTCAGGGGTGGGCAAACTGCAGCCCACCAAGATAAAGACATATATTCATGTATATGCAGCTGAATGAGCAAAACTTTGTTCATTTTCCTCTGTTGAAAACACAAACTGTTACACAAGCATTATCAGACAAGTACAGTTTCCAGATGATGGCTTTAGAAGTCTGCCCACCCCTGGTCTATGTAGTACAAAAATATATATGCTGTATACCTAGAAGAGTGCTGTAGGTAACTGAGGTAAAATGACACAATAATGGCTTAAAGAAAGAAAATGCCAGGTGTACAAAAGCAAAGCAGAGAAGTCATTAGTAATTACCTATTTGTAAAATCAATTAGCTCTATGTCTATAAAGATAACTCTAATATTAAACTGCTCACTAGGTGACTAAAGAGGAATCACTTTCCTTTCCCAAGTACTACAGTAGAACTCCTGTATATGGGGGTTTGGTTTTTGAGGTTTCAGTTATCCACAGTTTATGATGGACCAAAAAAAACCCTTAATTTTTGCTTAATAATGGCTCCAAAGCACAAAAGTAGTGATGCTGGCAGGTCTTCAAAGTCTAAGAGAAGACATCAGTGAAAAAGTGCTAATTCTCAACTTTTTTTTTTTAATAAACTGGCCGTATTTCACCAAAGCAGGGTGACCCAAAAAGAAAAATAAGTTTTTATTTTTACCTTTAGTAATTTATACAGAAGGGGTTACTAGCCCCTTGCTCCCTGCATTATTTTCACCTCTTACGACACACATGGCTTATGGAAGAAGAATTCTTTTCCACTTCCCCATGGAAATACAGTGGAACCTCGTTTTTCGGCTGCTGTGTTTATTGGCCGATTTGTATTTAGGCCAGTTTTTCAGCGAAAATTTTGCTCCATATTTTGGCTGTTGCCTCATATATTGGCTGTATTAGACGTGGCCCGCCAGGATGCCTCACGTAGGTGAGTCAGTGTCCTTCTGTCTGTCGGCGAGTGAGCATATACATACTACTCGCATTCATCCAAACCTTTCCTTAAAATCTGTTGTTTTTGGTGTTTTTTTTTTATCAAGTGCGACTGTGAAATAAGTCACCATGGGCCCCAAGAAAGTTCCTAGTAAAATTCCTTTGGTAAAGAAAGTGAGAAACACGATGGAATTTAAGAAGAAAGTAAGATCACAAACAAATGAAAATGTGGAGAAGTTGGTGTTGTTGTGGATCAGGGAAAATTAGTTAGCAGGAGACAGTGTTTCAGAGACAATCATTTGTGAATAGGCAAGGCAGTTGCATGCGGATCTCGACAGAATATTATTCAATATTATTCAGGCGACAGAATATTATTCAATATTATGCTAATATCAACTCTATGGCTTATTTATCTATCACAACTGATCTAATATGACATAATAAGCAATATAAACAACACAGAAACATGGTAAATACTCAAGAATGAATAAAATATGTCATTATATGGCAAGCGGTCGCCGTCACTCCTGAGGTAAAGTAATTATCCCTCTGACCATAGCTTCCCATGTGTCCCCTTCTAATGTATAAGAGATAATGGAGTTTTGGAGAGGCTAACTACACTAGATCATTAGTGCAGTAAGCAAAACGCTGAAACAATTGCGATTTTCTCAAAAAAAAAAAAAAAAAAAAAAAAAAAAAAAAAAAAAAAAAAAAAAAAAAAAAAAAAAAAAAAAAAAAAAAAAAAAAAAAAAAAAAAGCCAAAGAGGACCTACATTACGCAGGAGGAAAAGACACTGCCAGGACACAAGCCTATGAAAGACAGGCTTACCAAAGCCCCAGAGAGGGCTTTGATACCTGACGTCTTTATGGAGGGAGATTCCCCTTCCAAAAAAATAATCAGTCTTCCCTCTCTCCTCCTCCTCTGTCTTCCATAAGCCAACAAGCGTCTTCAGTAAAGATACGTACAGTAGACCGTCATTTAGCATGGTAGTTACGTTCTTGAAAATGCCGTGTTGGGTAAAATCGTGTCAGATGAACTGAAGACCTTATGGGTAAAATAGGGTTACGTTCCTGGGAGCCCCCAAAAAGCCAAACACCTTTTTTTAGGTCTCCACATCTTACAAAAACAAAAGTGAATATGTAGTTGTAGTTCATTGTTGTGATATATTATGCTGCTTTTACTGCTTAAGACGACAAATGTAACAGAAATAATAGTATTTCTTACCTTAAATTGTGGATGCTGGTGTTTGTGGATGATTGTGAAGAGAGTGGAGAGTTATGCTGTGGCCCTACTGGGCTGAGGTGGATGGTAGAGGTTCTGGTACTGAAGTCGATGGTTGTACTGGAGTGTTTAACTTTAAGTCATTCAGTCAGTCAAGTCATTCAGTAAGTCAGTCAGTAAAGTCACTCAGTAAGTCAGTCAAATCACTCAGTAAGTCAGTCAAGTAATTCAGTAAGTCCATCAAGTCACTCAGTAAGTCAGTTAAGTCATTCAGTAAGTCAGTCAAGTCACTCAGTAAGTCAGTCAAGTCATTCAGTAAGTCAAGTCACTCAGTAAGTCAGTCATTCAGTAAGTCATTCATTCAGTAAGTCAGTCATTTAGTCACACAAATTCATGTTAACCTCTTTTTCTGTGTACAAAGTAACACTTCATTACGGCTACAGGTTATCTCTTGTCTAATATCTTTGTTTCTTTGTTAATTCTAAGACTTAAGTGCTTATACCTCTTTGTGCCACTTTCAGCAACACTGGTATGGCTACTGGGTGTCATGATTGCTTGGCAGATACAAGATATAGTAATTAAAATATCATAACACAATTCAGAAACACAGCTGCCTTGTAGCAGAGAAAAACTGGACACGTATGAATTACGAACGCTGGGATGGTGGGGTGTTGTTGGGGAGTGGCAGGGGATGGCTCCCCGGCTGCTCCACAACAAGGCAGCTGCTTGAGCAAAAGAGAATTTTTTTTCCTTCCCACAAACTGAACCATGTTAAATTAATTATACAATGTGTTACATAAAATTGTGACACAATCCTTCAATCGTGCAATACCCAAATCGTGCCAAATAAACTCATGCTAAATGAAGGTCTACTGTAATAGAGATTTAAATGTTCATTTATTTATTTTATGTATTTAGCTCTCATTGTTTTGTGTATGTGTAAAACTACAGGTCTCCCCCCACATTCGGGAGTTCCACTTTCGTGGGCTTCGAACATTCGCGAATGCCCAGCTGCCCAATCATATTTCAAATATGTCATTACATATGTTAGGAATTGTGGCAGTGGCAGAGTTTGTTTGGAGATAGGACAAGATAGTCCTTCAATATGACACTAAAATCAACTCTATGGCTTATTTATCTATCACAATTCATCTAATATGACATAACAAACAATATTAATAACACAGAAACATGACATACAGGTCTCCCTCAACGTTCATGTTTTCAACTTTCGCGGGCTTCACACATTCGTGAATTACCAACCGCCAAATTCCCAGCCTTCAAATTCCCAGCCGCCACCTGCGAGTCCCTACTACCCTCCCTCCGACCCCCGCAACTGGCAGCCAGCCCTCCCACCAGTGTGGTGAGTGTTTTGTTTGTTTATTATTTGCTATTAAACTACAGTATAAATAATGTAAACCAATTCATGACTGCATATTGGAATGGCTATTCGGACAGGTATTGGACGGTGACATCATGTGTTGACTCTTGAACACAGCAAAGAATCAAACATTTCTGCTACTGCTAATAACAACAATAGTAGTAGTAATAATAATAATAATAATAATAATAATAATAATAATAATAATAATAATAATAATAATAAAATAATATAATAATAATAATAATAATAATAATAATAAATACGACAGAATTGAAGAAGGAAATTGTACAAAAATACGAGGGAGTAGTTGACACATCGTCAGTGTGGCTTTGTTTATGCTGGAGTGAGTATTAGTCTCTGTGCTCTTCCAAACATTTCACAATAATTCATTGTGTTTGGTGCTTGTAGATTGAGTGCGACTGGAGTGGTAGAGGCTGTGGTTGGGGAAGCGGTTGAGGCACTGGGTGAGGCATTGGGTGAGGCAGTGGGTGAGGCAGTGGGTGAGGCAGCAGTTGAGGCAGCGGTTGAGGCAGCGGTTGAGGCAGTGGGTGAGCAGTGGGTGAGGCAGTGGGTGAGGTAGTGGGTGAGGCAGTGGGTAAGGCAGTGGTTGAGGAAGCAGTTGAGGCAGTGGGTGAGACAGTGGGTGAGCTAGTGATTGAGGCAGTGGGTGAGGCATTGGGTGAGGCAGTGGGTGAGGCAGTGGGTGAGGCAGCGGTTGAGGCAGTGGTTGAGGCAGTGGGTGAGCAGTGGGTGAGGCAGTGGGTGAGGTAGTGGGTGAGGCAGTGGGTAAGGCAGTGGTTGAGGAAGCAGTTGAGGCAGTGGGTGAGACAGTGGGTGAGCTAGTGGTTGAGGCAGTGGGTGAGGCAGTGGGTGAGGCAGTGGGTGAGGCAGTGGGTGAGGCAGCGGTTGAGGCAGTGGTTGAGGCAGCGGTTGAGGCAGTGGGTGAGGCAGTGGTCGAGGCAGTGGTATTTAATAACATACATGTTATTATTAATAATAATAATACATGTTATTAGTAATATGTATTATTATTATTTATAACATGTTATTAAATACCACTGCCTCAACTGCTGCCTCTACCATTGCCTCAACCGCTGCCTAAACCGCTGCCTCTACCGGTGCCTCAACCACTGCCTCACCCACTACCTCAACCACTGCCTCACCCACTGCCTCAACCACTGCCTCTACCATTGCCTCAACTGCTGCCTCAACCACTGCCTCACCCACTGCCTCAACCACTGCCTCAACCACTGCCTCAACCATTTCCTCAACTGCTGCCTCAACCACTGCCTCAACCACTGCCTCACCCACTGCCTCAACCATTGCCTCACCCACTGCCTCACCCGCTTCCTCAACCACTGCCACTCCAGTTGCACTCAGTCTACAAGCACCAAACTACAATGAATTATTGTGAAATGTTTGGAAGAGCACGGAGACTAATACTCACTCCAGCATAAATAAAGCCACACTGATGATGTGTCAACCACTCCCTCGTATTTTTGTACAATTTCCTTCTTCAATTTATCGTATTTATTATTATAATTTATTATTATTATTATTATTATTATTATTATTAGTATTATTACTACTACTACTATTGTTATTATTAGCAGTAGCAGAAATGTTTGATTCTTTGCTGTGTTCAAGAGTCAACACATGATGTCACCGTCCAATACATGTCCGAACAGCCATTCCAATATGCAGTCATGAATGGGTTTACATTATTTATGCTGTAGTTTAATAGCAAATAATGAACAAACAAAACACTCACCACACTGGTGGGAGGGCTGGCTGCCAGTTGGGGGGGTTGGAGGGAGGGTAGTAGGGACTCGCAGTGGTCGAGAAAGTGGAGGCAGTGGTATTTAATAACATACATGTTATTTACGACGTTTTCATGTATTTTATGATTGTTCATGGTTCAACAAGTTAAGGAAGAAGTACTGTATTACATTTCCCTACAATATATTGGGGCACCAAACATTCGCGATTTTTCAACATTCGTGAGGCTCTTGATCCCCTAACCCTTGCGAATGTTGAGGGAGAACTGTATATTCTAGAATGAAATAAAATATGTCATTACAAATGTCACGAGTGGTGCTGTGTTTTGTTGTTGGGTGTATAAGGGCCACTGAGAGCATAAGTCTTACATAGTGGTGGTGGAGGCGGCAGCAGAGGTGCTAGAGAAAGCGGTGTTGTCAGTTGCCCTATATAACTCCAACAACATTGGAGGAGTTAGGTTCATGCTGTCTTTTTTCTATTGATTAATTGCTTAACTTACTTGCTACACTGTTAATGCTACACTTTATGGCTGGCTGGTGCTATAGCCTTAATCGACTTGTGCTGCTTTAGTATCGTACGTATCGTAGAATCACTGAATTACTGAAGAAGGCACATTCTCCCCTCTCTCTTCCTCCTCCACTTTGGTACTCTGCTACGAGTTCTTTCTTGAATTCTATAGTCTTTCTCACCTTCTTTACCAAAGGGCTGACACTAGTACAATATTTTACAATGTTTTCATGTGTTTTATGATTGTTCATGGTTCAATAGGTTAAGGAAGCAGTATTGTTAGGCTAAATAAATACTATTTTTGTATTACCCTACCCTATATTTGTGCACCAAATATTCGTGATTTTTCAACATTCGCGAGGTTCTTGATCCCCTAACCCTCGCGAATGTGGAGGGAGATCTGTACAATTAATCTTTAAAAAATGTATTTTTTGTTAATATTTTTGGGTGTCTGGAACAGATTAATTGTACTTACATTAATTCTTATGGGAAATATTGTTTCGAATTTAGGCCGACCTTCTGGAATGGATTACGGCCAAAAAATGAGGTTCCACTGTAAGAGGAAATAAAGCAGAACAAGACCTATTAAGAAAATAGAAGGTGCACTCACCTTTTTGTGGTAGAGAGATAAGGTGTAAACTGCAGCGATCAATACATAAAACTCCACTAGCATCTACACTGAACTTAAGATCATAGTCTGTAAGTTTATTCTTGATTCTATGGATATCATTGTTCTTAACATCATATTCCTCACATACCCATGTAACTGAGATGCCAGACTCAACTTCTTTATTAATTCAGGTTTTTCTTCCTTAACATTGAGAATCACATGTTTTCTCTTGGCACCACCACTTGCTGTAGAAGCCTTTGTTTATTTTGGGAGATGTTAAGCGAATGTATAGGAACCTTTGAACCAAGTGAGAGAGTAATTGTGGTAGGGGACCTAAATGCTAAGTAGGAAAAACATTTAGAGAGGGTGTGGTAGGTAAGTTTGAGGTGCCAGGTGTAAATAATAATGGGAGCCCTTTGACTGAACTTTGTACAGAAAGGGGTTTAGTGATAGGTAATACATATTTTAAGAAAAAGAGGATAAATAAGTATACAAGATATGATGTAGGGTGTAATGACAGTAGTTTGTTGGACTATGTATTGGTAGATAAAAGACTGTTGAGTAGACTTCAGGATGTACATGTCTATAGAGGGGCCACAGATATATCAGATCACTTTCTAGTTGTAGCTACAGTGAGAGTAAAAGGTAGATGGGATACAAGGAAAATAGAAGCAGCAAGTAAGAGAGAGGTGAAGGTGTATAAACTAAAAGAAGAGGCAGTTAGGGTAAGATATAAACAACTATTGGAGGATAGATGGGCTAGTGAGAGTATAGGTAATAGGGTCAAAGATGTATGGGGTAGGTTTAAGAATGTAGTGTTAAAGTGTTCAGCAGAAGTTTGTGGTTACAGGAGAGTGGGTGCGGGAGGGAAGAAGAGCGGCTGGTGGAATGATGTTGTAAAGAGAGTAGTAAGGGAGAAAAAGTTAGCATATGAGAGATTTTTACAAAGTAGAAGTGATGCAAGGAGGGAAGAGTATATGGAGAAAAAGAGAGATTAAGAGAGTGGTGAAGCAATGTAAAAAGAGAGCATATGAGAGAGTGGGTGAGATGTTATCAACAAATTTTGTTGAAAATAAGAAAAAATTTTGGAGCGAGATTAATAAAAAGTAAAAGTAGACCTTAGACAAGGATGTGTGATGTCACCATGGTTGTTCAATTTATTTATAGATTGGGTTGTAAGAAAAATGAATGCGAGGGTCTTGGCAAGAGGTGAGGAGTTCAAAAATAAAGAATCAAACACAAAGTGGGAGTTGTCACAGTTGCTCTGTGCTGATGACACTGGTGGATGAATTTGGTAGGGTATGTAAAAGAAGAAAATTAAAAGTGAATATAGGAAAGAGTAAGGTTATGAGGATAACAAAAAGATTAGGTGATGAAAGATTGGATATCAGATTGGAGGGAGAGAGTATGGAGGAGGTGAATGTCTTCAGATATTTAGGAGTGGATGTGTCAGCAGATGGGTCTATAAAGGATGAGGTGAATCATAGAATTGATGAGGGGTAGTAGAGTGAGTGGTGCACTTAGGAGTCTGTGGAGACATAGAACTTTGTCCATGGAAGCAAAAAGGGGAATGTATGAGAGTATAGTTGTACCAACACACTTATATGGGTGTGAAGTATGGGTGATGAATGTTGCAATGAGGAGAAGGCAGGAGGCAGTGGAGATGTCATGTCTCAGGGCAATGTGTGGTGTGAATATAATGCAGAGAATTTGTAGTTTGGAAATTAGGAGAAGGTGTGGGAGTACTAAAACTATTATCCAGAGGGCTGAGGAGGGGTTGTTGTGGTGGTTCGGACCATGTAGAGAGAATGGAACAAAACAGATTGACTTCGAGTGTATAAATCTGTAGTGGAGGGAAGGCGGGGTAGGGGTCGGCCTGGGAAGGGTTGGAGGGAGGGGGTAAAGGAGGTTTTGTGTGCGAGGGGCCTGGACTTCCAGCAAGCGTGCTGTGAGCGTATTTGATGAGAATGAATGGAAACAAATGGTTTTTAATACTTGACGTGCTGTTGGAGTGTGAGCAAAGTAACATTAATGAAGGGATTCAAGGAAACCAGCAGACCAGACTTGAGTCCTGGAGATGGGAAGTACAGTGTCTACACTCTGAAGGAGTGGTGTTAATGTTGCAGTTTCATGACTGTAAAGCACCCCTCTGGCAAGACAGTGATTGAGTAAATGATGATGAAAAGTTTTTCTTTTTCAGGCCACCCTGCCTTGGTGGGAATCGGCCCATGTGTTAATAATAATGTTAATAATAAAAAAGTGTTATATAGCCAGGGACAACTAGAGTCTGAATGATGAGTGTATGCATGTAAGCACAAACAATAAATTGGCATAAGTGGTCTACAGCTCAAGGAAGAATGAGAATATACACATACAGGATGTTGCCACTCTGGCCCATACTAGACAAACATCAAAGTCATCAGACTTGGTCTGATGACAACCGGACACTCTTGCAATGGACAAAATCCAGAATTACGGACTTTCGTCTATGTTGTCCGATATTCCAAAGCTCATCCAATTTTTTTATTCAAAATTGCCAAAATCCATAAATGAGATTTTATTTTACTTTAATTCACTAAATTAATACTATGTATTTTCACATGAAAAATCTCTTCACCATATAAGCTTTATCTCCATTGCATTAGAACTTTCTCTCCCACATACTATTATGTGTAGGTATTTGACCATACTTCTTCATTGTAATGCTGTACTATCAACAGTACTGCATATAAGCATTATCTCCACTATATATGTACTATTCTGTTAAATTAGCACCACTTACCTCTTCAGCCCCAGTATCACCAATTTCTGATGAAATGTCAACCATCTCCAGCTTCGCCATAAGTTCAGAGAGCTTACAGGCTTTCCTTCGTTCATTGGCTTCAATGATGCGGCAGAGATGTTCTGTGAGAAGTTCCTTCTTCTCCAGCTTGCTGAACAACTGCAGTTTGGCTTCTATGAATTCCTTTTCTGCTTTGTCATATCGCTTTCTACCATTAAAATGAAAACACAAGACATTCAGAAATGTTATGTGATTGCATAAGAAATTGCTGACAAACCAGATTTGTCAAAAATGGTCAGATGGAATTACAGGTAAGTGAACATACTGAGGCAGTTTTTATTTGGGGTTTTTGCTTTAAGGATGAAGGGCCTAAAAATTCTTCCCTACTTGCATTCTTTGCCAAATAAATAACAATTGAAACTTTATATAGCCATGAAAGCATGAAGAGCTGATGCTGCACTATAAAAACAAATATACAAATTATAAGTAAAAATGAAATCACCTATGATGATGGCACTGAAGAAGAAGCTAAGTCTGCTTGTGACAAGCAGGTGGAGGAACTACAACTGGGCATTTCCCTATTCACTGTTAACCCTTAAACGGTCCAAACGTATATATACGTTCACCTGTGCAGCACCCCGAATATTTTGAAAAAAAAAAAAAATTATAGGAAAAAAAAGCATGTGGTACCCAGGCATCCCCAATTTTTTTCATATGGCGCACACTGAGTGCGCACACCCATTCTCTCATGTCTAGGTGACTCAGGCCTATCATGCCAATATTGAATGAATGACAAAGGAAACGTATATATACGTTTGGGGTGCTATGCAAGAGAACGTATATAAACGTTTGGACCGTTTAAGGGCTAAAATCATCCTGCTGAAAGATTTCAGCTACAGTAGACAAGAAAACACAGATCTGATATCAGATACCCAGAGACCTAATAGCACCAGTATCAAGTACGTATACTATGATCTGTTCCAGTCAGAAAGTTATGTGTACTGGCAACATGAAACCTCGACTAGATTGTGTGACATACTGAATCAGAATCAGATTGGGGTATCATCACCTGTGGTACATGTAGGTAACCACAGGTGAGCCTTCCATCCCTTCTGATTGTACATGTAAACTCTGAGAAAAAGAGAAGACAAATGATCTTTACCATTACATAGTTGAGTGTCCAGTTATGAGTGACTCTAGGCCTGGTGGAATGATATACTTGGAACTGTGTGAATACTTTATCTATTCTGAGGTGCTTGAGGATATCCTCACTGTCCACCCTGAATTTACCAGAACTCATTAGAAGCTAGTGCCCCAGTTGCATGCAACTGCATTGGAAAATAAGGAATATCCACTAGGAATTTTTATTGACCTAAGAAAAGCTTTTGACACAGTAGACCATGGCATCCTACTCCAAAAACTTGACCATTATGGTATAAGAGGCCATGTGCTTGCATATTTCAAATCTTACCTTACTAATAGGTATCAGTATGTCACCATTAAAGTCACAGCATCAACAACACGGCCACTTGATGCTGGAGTTCCGCAGGGAAGTGTCCTTGGTCCCCTGCTCTTCCTCATATACATCAATGATCTTCCAAACGTATCTCAACACCTGAACCCCATTCTCTTTGCTGACGACACGACTTATATCATCTCTCACCCTAATCTTGCCACCCTCAACACCATTGTTAACGAGGAGCTGATCAAAATATCGACTTGGATGACAGCCAATAAACTTATGCTTAACACTGACAAAACCTACTACATTATGTTTGGTAGCAGAGCAGAGCTGTGCAAACTAACATTAAGATCGACAACACTCTAATTGCCAGACATAATGAGGGCAAATTCCTAGGCCTATACCTCGACAACAACCTGAATTTCAACACCCATATCCAACACATAACCAAAAAAGTATCCAAAACGGTTGGGATCCTTTCCAAGATACGATACTACATGCCACAAACTGCCCTTCTCACACTATACCATTCACTTATATATCCATACCTCACCTATGCTATCTGTGCTTGGGGTTCAACTGCAGCAACACACCTAAAGCCAATAATAACCCAACAAAAAGCCGCAGTAAGAATAATCACTAAATCCCATCCCTGGCAACACACCCCCCCACTCTTCATAGATCTAAACTTACTCCCTGTTCAGTACATCCACGCTTACCACTGTGCAATCTACATCTACAGGACCTTAAATTCCAATATTAACCTTGACCTAAAATGCTTTCTTTATAGTTGTGACAGAACCCACAGGCATAACACCAGACACAAACATCTCTACGACATTCCCCGTGTCAGAATAAACCTTTACAAAAAATTCAATGTATGTCAAAGGCCCTAAAATCTGGAACACCCTACCTGAAAACTCTAGAACTGCAGACACATTCATCACCTTCAAAACTACCATTAGAAAACATCTTATCTCCCTGATACACCCTGTCAACTAATTACATGAATACCACCTGGTGGTTCACACTTATACTCACTCACCCATTTGACCATAAACAGAAATATCAATTTCAATCTTAAAATTATGAATCCTAACTAGTCATAAGTTGGCCTGTGATACTCCACTACTGAAACTATGTATTGTGCCAAAACAAAAGCATTCACATTGCTAAACTCACAAACTAGTATTTAGTCACTTAGCCATAATACCAGCTTACCTCATAATTTGTAATATTTTAAATTTAAGATTTAATCTAAGTCTGCCCAAAATGCCTAGCCATGCTAGGTGTTCTAGTGGTACACTCTGTAATTATTATTTTACTACATATAAACCACACTATAACCAAATTCTGTAAACTCAGCATTGTAATCCTTATAGAGAATAAATTTTGAATTTGAATTTGAATTTGAATGTTGGTAAGTGTAGTAGGTTGGTAGACAGCAACCACCCAGGGAGGTACTACCATCCTGCCAAGTGAGTGTAAAATGAAAGCCTGTACTTGTTTTACATGATGGTAGGATTGCTGGTGTCTTTTTCCTGTCTCATAAACATGCAAGATTTCAGGTACATCTTGCTACTTCTACTTACACTTAGGTCACACTACACATGCATGTACACACACCCTTCTGGGTTCTCTTTTATTTTTTTACTAGTTCTTGTTCTTGTTTATTTCTTCTTATTTCCATGGGGAAGTGGAGCAGAATTCTTCCTCTGTAAGCCATACATGTTGTAAGAGGCGACTAAAATGCCGGGAGCAAGAGGCTAGTAACTCATTCTCCTGTACACATTACTAAAATTAAAAAGAGAAACTTTTGTTTTTCTTTTTGGGCCACCCTGCCTCGGTGGGATATGGTCAGTTTGTTGAAAGACGAAGAAGAAACATGAAAGATTTCAGGTACATCTTGCTACTTCTAGTTACACTTAGATCACACTACACATACATGTACATGTTTATGTATACACACTCATCTGAACTTTCTTTGATTTTGTCTTAATAGTTCTCGTTTTATTACTTTTCCTTTTATATCCATGGGGAAGTGGAATAATAATCTTTCCTCCATAAGCCATGCGTGTTGTAAAAGTCAACTAAAATGCAGGGAACAATGGGCTAGTAACCCCTTTTCCCCTATAGCCTACTAAAAAGAAGAAGAAAACCATCAAAGTGGGATGTTTGCATGTGCGTGGATGTTGTGCAAATGATAGGAAAGAGATGATTGTGGATGTTATGAATGAGAAGAAGCTGGATGTCCTGGCTTTAAGTGAAACAAAGCTGAAGGGGGTAGGAGAGTTTCAGTGGAGAGGAATAAATGAGATCAGGTCAGGGGTTTCAAAAAGAGTTTGAGCTAAAGAAGGAGTAGCAATAATGTTGAAGGATAAGTTAGGACAGGAAAAGAAGGAATATAAATGTATAAATCAAGGATTATGTAGAGTAAAATAAGGGTTGGATGTGAAAAGTGGGTTATAGTACACATTTCTGCACCTGGAGAAGAGAGAAGTGTAGAGGAGAGAGAGAGATTTTGGGAAATGTTGAGTGAATGTATGGGGAGTTTTGAACCTAGTGAGAGAGTATTTGTGGTTGGGGATCTCAATGCTAAAGTGGGTAAAAATGTTGAGGAGAAGTAGCAGGTAAATTTGGGGTGCAGGCATAAATGAAAATGTGGAGCCTTTAATTGAGCTATATATAAAAAGAGGTTTGGTAATAAGTAATACATCTTTTATGAAAAAGAAGATAAATAAGTATACAAGGTATGATATAGCATGTAATGAAAGTAGTTTGTTAGATTATGTCTTGGTGGATAAAAGGTTGACAGGTAGGATTCAGGATGTATATGTTTATAGAGGGGCAACTGATATATCGGATCATTATTTAGTCATAGCTACAGTTAGAGTAAGAGGTAGATGGAACAAAAGGAAAATGGCAACAGCAAGTGAGAGGTGAAAGTGTATAAACTAAATGGAGGAGGAAGATGGGGTGATACATAAGCAACTATTGGCAGAAAGATGGGCTAGTGCAAATATGAGCAGTGGTTGGGTTGAAGAGGGCTGGAATAGTTTTAAAAATGTAGTATTAGAATGTGGGGCAGAAGTTTGCAATTATAGGAGGGTGAGAGCAGGAGGAGAGAGGAGTGATTGGTGGAATGATGAAGTAAAGGGTGTGATAAAAGAGAAAAAAATAGCTTATGAGAGGTTTTTACAAAGCAGAAGTGTTATAAGAAGAGCAGAGTATATGGAGAGTAAAAGAAAAGTGAAGAGAGTGGTGAGAGAGTGCAAAAGGAGAGCAGATAATAGAGTGGGAGAGGCACTGTCAAGAAATTCTGCAGAAAATAAGAAAATGTTTTGGAGCGAGACAAACAAGTTAAGAAAACCAAGGGAATGAATGGATTTGTCAGTTAAAAACAGAGTAGGGGAGTTAGTAGATGGGGAGCTGGAGGTACGTACTGGGTAGATAGCGGGAATATTTTGAGGAACTTTTAAATGTCGATGAAGAAAGGGAGGTACTGTGCTTATGGGAGATTCTAAAGAAAAGTTGCAAAGGTTAGTGGACGAGTTTGGGAGGGTGTGTAAAGGTAGAAAGTAGAAAGTGAACATAGAAAAGAGTAAGGTGATGAGGGTTTCAAACGATTTAGATAAAGAAAAAACTGGATAACACATTGGAGCAAGGGAGTATGGAAGAAGTGAATGTTTTCAGATACACCTACCATCTGGCTTATGATCGAGTTCGGTTCCGAGAAACCGGTCGTAAGTCGAAATGGATGCAAGCCGAACTTTACTACTGAATATCAACATAACATTTTTGTAATGACTTTATTTTATTGTTTTATTTTGGTATTTCATGTTTTATTTTACTTTACTTTTTATGCTGTTAGTACTGTATTTTATACTGTAAGGTTTAGGAAAAACACTGTGTACAACACAAACACTTGTTTATTCCCAGAAATTTGGCATAAAAAACACGGTCGTAAGTCGAGTCGTCATATGTCGAGCAGGTCGTAAATCGGATGGTAGATGTATTTGGGAGCTGACGTATCAGCGGATGAGTTTATGAAAGCTGAGGTTAACCATAGAACTGTGGAAGGAAAAAAGGTGAGTGGTGCATTGAGGTGTATGTGAAGACAAAACATTATCTATGAAGGCAAAGAAGGGAATGTATGAAAGTATAGGGGTACCAACACTCTTATATGAGTGTGAAGCTTGGGTTGTAAATGCAGCAGCGAGGATATGGTTGGAGGCAGTGGAGATGTCCTGTTTAAGGGCAATGTATGGTGTAAATATTATGCAGAAAATTCGGAGTGTGGAAATTAGGAAAAGGTGTGGAGTTAATGAAAGTATTAGTCAGAGGGCAGAAAAGGGGTTGTTGAGGTGGTTTGGGCATTTAGAGAGAATGGATCAAAGTAGAATGACATGGAAAGCATATAAATCTATAGGGGAAGGAAGGCGGGGAAGGGTCATCCTCGAAAGGGTTGGAGAGAGGGGATAAAGGAGGTTTTGTGGGCAAGGGGCTTGGACTTCCAGCAAGCGTGCATGAGCGTGTTAGACAGGAGTGAATAGAGACGAATGGTACTTGGGACCTGACGATCTGTTGGAGTGTGAGCAGGGTAATATTTAGTGAAGGGATTCGGGGAAAGTGTCATCAGCAAAGAGCAACTGTGACAACTCCCACTTTATGTGTGATTCTTTATCTATTAACTCCATGCCTCTTGCCAAGACCCTCGCATTTACTTCTCTTACAACCCCATCGATAAATATATTAAACAACCACGGTGACATCACGCATCCTTGTCTAAGGCCTACTTTTACTGGGAAATAATTTCCCTCTTTCCTACATACTCTAACTTGAGCCTCACTATCCTCGTAAAAACTCTTCACTGCTTTCAGTAACCTGCCCCTACAAACCCTACACCCCAACTCTGCCACATTGCCCCCCTATCCACCCTGTTTATATGCCTTTCCAAATCCATAAATGCCACAAAGACCTCTTTAGCCTTATCTAAAAAACTGTTCACTTATAAGTTTCAGTGGGGGAAATAATGGATTTAAAACTTGGGGTATCTGAGAGTAGAGCAAAGAAGGGTAGCAGTAATGTTAAATGATCAGTTATGGAGAAAAAGAGAATATGAATGTTAAATTCAAAAATTTTATGTTATAAAGTAAGGTTGGATGCGAGAAGTGGTCAAATAAGCGGTATGCACCTGGGGAAGGAGGAATGCAGAGGAGAGAGAGAGATTTTGGAGATGGGTTTAATGAATGTGGAGCCTTTGAACCAATGAGAGAGTAATTGTGGTAGGGGACTTGAATGCTAAAGTAAGAAATTTTAGAAGGGTGTGGTAGGTAAGTTGGGGGCCAGTTAAAGATAATGGGAGCCCTTTGATTGAATTTGTATAGAAAGGGGGTTTTGTTATAGTAATACTATTTAAGAAAAGAGATAAATAATATACACATAGAATGTGGCGAAAAGCAGTAGTTGTTGGATTATGTATTGGTAAAATAAAAACTGTTGAGTAGACTCAGGATGTACATGTTTATAGAGGGCCACAAGTATATCAGATCACTTTCTAGTTGTAGCTACACTGAAGTAAAGGTTGATGGATACAAGGAGAATAGAAGCATCAGGAAGAGAAGATGAAGGTTATAAACTAAAAGAGGAGGCAGTTAGGGTAAGATATAAACAGCTATTGGAGGATAGATGGGCTAATGAGAGCATAGGCAATGGGGTCGAAGAGGTATGGGGTAGGTTTAAAAATGTAGTTGTTAGAGTGTTCAGCAGAAGTTTGTGGTTACAGGAAAGTGGGTGCAGGAGGAAGAGGAGCGATTTGGTGGAATGATGATATAAGAGAGGTAGTAAGGGAGAAAAAGTTAGCATTATGAGAAGTTTTTACAAAGTAGAAGTGATGCAAGGAGGGAAGAGTATATGGAGAAAAAGAGAGAAGTTAAGAGAGTGGTGAAGCAATGTAAAAAGAGTGCAAATGAGAGAGTGGGTGAGATGTTATCAACAAATTTTGTTGAAAATAAGAAAAAGTTTTGGAGTGAGATTAACAAGTTAAGAAAGCCTAGAGAACAAATGGATTTGTCAGTTAAAAATAGGAGAGGAGAGTTATTAAATGGAGAGTTAGAGGTATTGGGAAGATGAAGGAATATTTTGAGGAATTGTTAAATGTTGATGAAGATAGGGAAGCTGTGATTTCGTGTATAGGGCAAGGAGGAATAACATCTTGTAGGAGTGAGGAAGAGCCAGTTGTGAATGTGGGGAAGTTCGTGAGGCAGTAGTAAAATGAAAGGGGTAAGGCAGCCGGGATTGATGGGATAAAGATAGAAATGTTAAAAGCAGGTGGGGATATAGTTTTGGAGTGGTTGGTGCAATTATTTAATAAATGTATGGAAGAGGGTAAGGTACCTAGGGATTGGCAGAGAGCATGCATAGTTCCTTTGTATAAAGGGCAAAGGGGATAAAAGAGAGTGCAAAAATTATAGGGGATAAGTCTGTTGAGTGTACCTGGTAAAGTGTATGGTAGAGTTATAATTGAAAGAATTAAGAGTAAGACGGAGAATAGGATAGCAGATGAACAAGAGGCTTTAGGAAAGTAGGGGTGTGTGGACCAGGTGTTTACAGTGAAACATATAAGTGAACAGTATTTAGATAAGGCTAAAGAGGTCTTTGTGGCATTTATGGATTTGGAAAAGGCGTATGACAGGTGGATAGGGGGCAATGTGGCAGATGTTGCAAGTGTATGGTGTAGGAGGTAGGTTACTGAAAGCAGTGAAGAGTTTTTACGAGGATAGTGAGGCTCAAGTTAGAGTATGTAGGAAAGAGGGAAATTTTTTCCCAGTAAAAGTAGGCCTTAGACAAGGATGTGTATGTTCACCGTGGTTGTTTAATATATTTATAGATGGGGTTGTAAGAGAAGTAAATGCGAGGGTCTTGGCAAGAGGCGTGGAGTTAAAAGATAAAGAATCACACACAAATGGGAGTTGTCACAGCTGCTCTTTGCTGATGACACTGTGCTTTGGGAGATTCTGAAGAGAAGTTGCAGAGATTGGTGGATGAATTTGGTAGGTGTGCAAAGAAGAAAATTAAAGGTGAATACAGGAAAGAGTAAGGTTATGAGGATAACAAAAAGATTAGGTGATGAAAGATTGAATATCAGATTGGAGGGAGAGAGTATGGAGGAGGTGAACGTATTCAGATATTTGGGAGTGACGTGTCAGCGGATGGTCTATGAAAGATGAGGTGAATCATAGAATTGATGAGGGAAAAAGAGTGAGTGGTGCACTTAGGATCTGTGGAACAAAAACTTGTCCTTGGAGGCAAGGGGGGAATGTATGAGAGTATATTTTTACCAACGCCTTATTGGGTGGAAGCGTGGGTGATGAATGTTGAGTGAGGAGAAGGTGAGCAGGGGGGAGATGTCTGTCTGAGGGCAATGGTGGTTGAAATAATGAGAGAATTCGTATTTGGGAAAGTTGGGAGGAGGTGCGGGATTCCCAAAACTGTTGTCCAGGGGCTGGGGAAAAGGGTTGTTGAGGGGGTTCGGACATGTAGAGAGAATGGAGAAAACAGAATGATTCAAGATGTATCAGTCTGTAGTGGAAGGAAGGGGGGGGTGGGGGTCGGCCTAGGAAGGGTTGGAGGGGAGGGGGAAAAGGGAGGTTTTTGTGTGCGAGGGGCTTGGACTTCAGCAGCATCCCTGAGCGTGTTTTTGATAGGAGTAAATGGAGACAAAGGGTTTTTTTTAAATACTTGACTGCTGTTGGAGTGTGAAAAAGTAACTTTAGAAGGGTTCGGGGAAACCCGGGCAGGCCGGACTGAGTCCGGGAGATGGGAAGTACAGTCCTGCACTCTGAAGGGGGGGTTTAATTTGCAGTTTAAAAATGTAGTGAAAAGCACCCTTCGGGCAAGACAGTAAGGAGTGAAGAGGGTAAAGTTTTTTTTTTTTGGGCCACCCTGCCGGGGGGAAATCGGCTGGTGTATAATAAAAAAAAAAAAAATTAATGTTTCACTTAAACACCCGGGCCCCACACCCCCTACCTTTCCCAAAACCCCTTGTTTATTTTGCATCCTATTCTCCGTCTTACTCATAATTCTTTTAATAATAACTCTATTTTAAAATATATATTTTAAAATATTATATATATTTATATAATTATATTAATAATATATATATAAATATAAAAATAAAATATATATATATATAAATATTATATATAATATATATATAATATAAGTAGTAGGTTGGTAGACAGAAACCCGCCCAGGGAGGACTACCGTCCTCCCAAGTGGTGTAAAATGAAAGCCGTAATTGTTTTTACATGATGGTGGGTTTGCTGGTGTTTTTGTCTGTCTCATAACATGCAAGATTACGGGTAATCTTGCAAATTCTATTTACCTTAGGTCACACTACACATACATTACAAGCAATATATCCACCCCTCTGGTTTTCTTCTATTTTCTTTCAAATTTCTTGTTTTTTGTTTTTTTCCCTTTATCTCCATGGGGAAGTGGAAAAAATTTCTTCCCTGTAAGCCATGTGTTTAAGGGCGACTAAAATCCCGGGGAGAAAGGGGGCTTAGTAACCTTTTCTCCTGTATATATTACAAATGTAAAAGGAAAACTTTCTTTTTTCCCTTTTGGGCACCCTGCTGGGTGGAAAAACCCGGTGTGTTGAAAAAAAAAGATAAATATATATAAGAGTAG
Organism: Cherax quadricarinatus; assembly: GCF_026875155.1. Classification (NCBI taxonomy): domain Eukaryota; kingdom Metazoa; phylum Arthropoda; class Malacostraca; order Decapoda; family Parastacidae; genus Cherax; species Cherax quadricarinatus. The sequence continues at coordinate 98,385,191 of NC_069400.1, forward strand.
GTTGGTAAAAGCAACCGCCCAGGGAGGTACTACCGCCTCCCAAGGGTGTAAAACGAAAGCCTGTAATTGTTTACATGAGGGTTTGGATGCGGTGCCCTTTTTTTTTCTGTTCTGAAAGAAAGATTTCAGGTACGTCTTGCTACTTCACTTACACTTAGGTCACACTACACATACATGTACAACAATAATACCCCCCCTCGGGTTTTCTTCTATTTTCTTTTAGTTCTTTTTCTTGTTTTTTTCCTCTTTCTCCATGGGGAATGGAACAGAATTTTTCCCCCGTAACCAGGCTGTTGTAAGAGGCGACTAAAATGCCGGGCAAGGGGCTAGTAACCTCTTCTCCTGTATATATTACTAAATGTAAAAGGAGAAACTTTCGTTTTTCCTTTTGGGCCACCCCGCCTTGTGGGATACGGCCGGTGTGTTGAAAGAAAGAAAGATAAACATAATATATATATATATATATATATATATATATATATATATAAGAGGAGTGATTGGTGGAATGATGAAGTAAAGGGTGTGATAAAAGAGAAAAAGGTAGCTTATGAGAGGTTTTTTACAAAGCAGAAGTGTTATAAGAAGAGCAGAGTATATGGAGAGTAAAAGAAAGGTAAAGAGAGTGGTGAGAGAGTGCAAAAGGAGAGCAGATATAGAGTGGGAGAGGCACTGTCAAGAAATTTTAATGAAAATAAGAAAAAAATTTTTGGAGTGAGTTAAACAGTTAAGAAAGCCTAGGGAAAATATGGATTTGTCCGTTAAAAACAGAGTAGGGGATTAGTAGATGGGGAGATGGAGGTATTGGAAGATGGCGAGAATATTTTGAGGAACTTTTAAAATGTTAAGGAAGAAACAGAGGCAGTAATTTCATGCACTGGTCAGGGAGGTATACCATCTTTTAGGAGTGAAGAAGAGCAGAATGTAAGTGTGGGGGAGGTACGTGAGGCATTACGTAAAATAAAGGGTAAAGCAGCTGGAACTGATGGGATCATGACAGAAATGTTAAAAGCAGGGGGGATATAGTGTTGGAGTGGTTGGTACTTTTGTTTAATAATGTATGAAAGAGGGGAAGGTACCTAGGGATTGGCAGAGAGCATGTATAGTCCCTTTATATAAAGGGAAAGGGGACAAAAGAGACTGTAAAAATTATAGAGGAATAAGCTTACTGAGTATACCAGGAAAAGTGTACGTAGGGTTATAATTGAAAGAATTAAGGTAAGACAGAATGTAGGATTGCGGATGAGCAAGGAGGTTTTAGAGTGGGTAGGGGATGTGTAGATCAGGTGTTTACATTGAAGCATATATGTGAACAGTATTTAATAAAGATAGGGAAGTTTTTATTGCATTTATGGATTAGAAAAGGCATATGATAGAGTGGATAGAGGAGCAATGTGGCAGATGTTGCAAGTATATGGAATAGGTGGTAAGTTATTAAATGCTGTAAAGAGTTTTTATGAGGATAGTGAGGCTCAGGTTAGGGTGTGTAGAAGAGAGGGAGACTACTTCCCGGTAAAAGTAGTCTTAGACAGGGATGTGTAATGTCACCATGGTTGTTTAATATATTTATAGATGGGTTGTAAAGGAAGTAAATGCTAGGGTGTTTGGGAGAGGGGTGGGATTAAATTATGGGGAATCAAATTCAAAATGGGAATTGACACAGTTTACTTTTTGCTGATGATACTGTGCTTATGGAGATTCTAAAGAAAAATTGCAAAGGTTAGTGGATGAGTTTGGGAATGTGTGTAAAGGTAGAAAGTTGAAAGTGAACATAGAAAAGAGTAAGGTGATGAGGGTGTCAAATGATTTAGATAAAGAAAAATTGGATATCAAATTGGGGAGGAGGAGTATGGAAGAAGTGAATGTTTTCAGATACTTGGGAGTTGACGTGTCGGCGGATGGATTTATGAAGGATGAGGTTAATCATAGAATTGATGAGGGAAAAAGGTGAGTGGTGCGTTGAGGTAATATTGGAGTCAAAAAACGTTATCTATGGAGGCAAAGAAGGGAATGTATGAAAGTATAGTAGTACCAACACTCTTATATGGGTGTGAAGCTTGGGTGGTAAATGCAGCAGCGAGGAGACGGTTGGAGGCAGCGGAGATGTCCTGTTTAAGGGCAATGTGTGGTGTAAATATTATGCAGAAAATTCGGAGTGTGGAAATTAGGAGAAGGTGTGGAGTTAATAAAAGTATTAGTCAGAGGGCAGAAGAGGGGTTGTTGAGGGGTTTGGTCATTTAGAGAGAAGGATCACAGTAGAATGACATGGGAAAGCATATAAATCTATAGGGGAAGGAAGGCGGGGTAGGGTCGTCCTCGAAAGGGGTTTGGGGGGGGAGGGGGTAAAGAGGTTTTGTGGGTAAGGGGGTTGGACTTCCAGCAAGCGTGCGTGAGCGTGTTAGATAGGATGAATGGGGACGAATGGTACTTGGGAAACCCGACGATCTGTTGGAGTGTTTAGCAGGGTAATATTTAGTGAAGGGGTTCAGGGAAACCGGTTATTTTCATATAGTCGGGCTTGAGTCCTGGAAAAAGGAAGTACAATGCTGCACTTTAAAGGAGGGTTTGGGATATTGGCAGTTTGGAGGGATAGTTGTGTATCTCTATACATATATGCTTCTAAACTGTTGTATTCTGACACCTCTGCAAAAGCAGTGATAATTGTATGGGGTGAAATTTTTAATGATGAGGGAAGTGTTTTTTTTTTGGGGATTTTCCTTTTTTTTTGGGGGTCCCCTGCCCGGGGGGAGACGGCCACTTTTTAAAAAAAAAAAAAAAAAAAAAAAAAAAAAATTTATAATATATAAGTAGTGGGTTGGAGACAGCCCCCGCCCGGGGAGTTACTCCGTCCGCCAAGTGAGGAAAAAACAAAAGCCGTAATTGTTTTACATGATGGAGGATTTGGGTCATTTTCCCCCCCCTGTCTCATAAACATGCAAGGTTTCAGTATTTTGCTACTTCTACTTACCTTTAGGTCACACTACAATACATGTAAAAGCTATATATACACCCCCCTCGGGGTCGGGAGTTTCCTGGAGTTTACCTGGAGAGAGTTCGGGGGGTCAATGCCCCGCGGTCCGTCTTGACCGGGGACTCCTGGTGGATCAAGCCTGATCAACCGGGCTTTACGCGGCTGCCCAAACCAACTACGACCCACACCGGCGGGTCAGGAACCGATTTTAGGTTTTTGTCCATCCCACTTGAAGACTGCCGGGGGTCTGTTGGTAATCCCCCTTATGTATCTGGGAGCAGTTGAACGTCTGGGGCCTGACACTTATTGATGGTCTCTCAACGTCTAGTGACACCCCTTTTTTATGTTCATCGTCTGCCAAGTCTTTTGCTTTCGTATGAGTGTTTTTTTTGGGAAATTTTTGGTACTAGTCCCTCCGGATTTTCCAGGTGTAATAATCTGATCTCTCCCCCTGCGTTCCGGGAATACGGGTTTTAGGAACGGGTTTTAAAACCTCCCGTAATTGAGGTTTTTTATTTCCTTAGCGTCCCATAAAGGGTTCTCTGTACATTTTCTGGGTCAGCCAATTTACCTCCCTAAAAAGGTGCTGTTAGTGGCACAATATTCCACCTAATAAAACAAGTGCCCTGAAAGTGTCATCAGGTTGGAACCCCTATTTTTTTGAAGGTTCTCATTATGACCTGTCATTTTTTCTAGCAGATGCGATTGATACAAGTTACGGTCCTTAAAGGGTGAATCCCCGACTTGATCATCCCAGGTTTTTGACGGGGTTTTTCGCTCTATTTTGGGGCCCGAGTTTTTTTTGTACTCTGTGAAGATTTCATTTCCCGTGTTTCCCATATCTGATAATTAAAAAATTTCTCATCTTGAACTTCATATTGTTTTCTGCACCCACGAAAGATTCGGTTTGGGAAACAGGTTTGGGAACAGGTTTGAACACCTCCCAGAAATTTTGGGTGTTTTATCTCCTTTTTGCGTGCCATAAGGGTTCCCTTGTACTTTTTCTGGGTCAGAATTTCCCTCCCAAAAGGTTGTAGTGTGCAGAAATATTTCCAGCCTAGATAAAACAATGACCTGAAGAGTTCATATGGTTTGGGACCCTATTTTAAAGGGTTTCATTACGATCCTGTCTTTTTTCTAGCAGATGCGATTGATACAATGTTGGTCCTTAAAGGTGAGACCCTCCGATTGATCCCCCGGGTCTTTGACGGGGGTTTTTCGCTCTATTTTGTGGCCAATTTTTTTGTACTCTGATGAAGATTTCATTTCCTCGTTTTCCCATTTTGAGTAATTGAAATTTTATCGTTAAACTTCATTTTGTTTTTGCAGCCATGAAAGTTTGGGTTGAATTTGCCGGGACCCTTGCAGTGTCTGAATGGAAGACCTGTCATGCAGATTCGGGGTTCATCGCAAAGGAAGACACGGTGCGTGGTGACACCCTTGCTATGTCAGATTGAGGATGAGGAAAAGATGGGAGCGATATGTGTTTTGTGGAACAGAGCTTTTCAAAACCCTAGCTCCTCGACTTTTCTCGTTGACTACTACTCTCGGTTTTGTTTTTGGGAAATTTTAAATCCATCGACCCATTTTTCCCGTTTTCCTTTAGCACGCATTTTTTGCGCTTTACCCATGTCACACTTTCGAAGGCTTTTTCAAGGTCTGTTATATTACATCTGCATTCTTTTTGTCTTCTAGTGCATCAGGACCTTTTCAGTGATCCAATAGTTTAGACAGACAGGACGACCGTTCTAAACCCAGTTGCCCGGGTTGTGTAATTTATGGGGTTTTTAATGGGTGGGGATCTTGCTTCTTGGACCCTTTTAAAGTTTTAGATAGGGATTTAGTGCTATCGGTCGTGTTCTTTGCTATTTCTTTACTGCCCCCTTTGTGGAGTGGGGCTATGTCTGTTGTTTTTAGTAACTGTGGGACTACCCCCGTGTCCATGCTCCCTCTCCATAGGATGGTAAAAGCTCGTGATAGGGGCTTCTTGCAGTTCTTGATGAACACAGAGTTCCATGAGTCTGGCCCTGAGGCAGAGTGCATGGGCATGTCATTTATCGCCTGTTCGAAGTCATTTGGCGTCAGGATAATATCAGATAGGCTTGTGTTAACCAAATTCTGTGGCTCTCTCATAAAAAATTCATTTTGATCTTCGACTCTCAGTTTGGTTAGTGGCTTGCTAAAAACTGAGTCATATTGGGACTTGAGTAGCTCACTCATTTCCTTGCTGTCATCTGTGTAGGACCCATCTTGTTTAAGTAGGGGCCCAATACTGGACGTTGTTCTCGACTTTGATTTGGCATAGGAGAAAAAATACTTTGGGTTTTTTCGATTTCATTTATGGCTTTTAGTTCTTCCCGCGATTCCTGACTCCTATAAGATTCCTTTAGCTTAAGTTCGATGCTTGCTATTTCTCTGACCAGCGTCTCCCTACGCATTTCAGATATATTGACCTCTTTTAGCCGCTCTGTTATTCTTTTCCGTTGCCTGTAAAGGGAGCGCCTGTCTCTTTCTATTTTACATCTACTCCTCCTTTTTCTTAGAGGAATAAGCCTTGTGCATACATCGAGTGCCACCGAGTTAATCTGTTCTAGGCATAAGTTGGGGTCTTTGTTGCTTAGTATATCTTCCCAGCTTATATCGGTTAGGACTTGGTTTACTTGGTCCCACTTTATGTTTTTGTTATTGAAGTTGAATTTGGTGAATGCTCCCTCGTGACTAGTCTCATTATGTCGGTCTGGGGCTCTGCGCATACATGTCTGAACCTCAATTATGTTGTGATCTGAGTATACTGTTTTTGATATGGTGACATTTCGTATCAGATCATCATTGTTAGTGAAGATGACGTCTAGTGTATTCTCCAGTCTAGTAGGCTCTATTATTTGCTGGTTTAAATTGAATTTTGTGCAGAGATTTAAAAGCTTGTGTGAATGTGAGTTTTCATCAGAGCTGCCTCCTGGTGTTATTACTGCAACAATATTATTTGCTATATTCCTCCATTTTAGGTGCCTTAAGCTGAAATCCCCCAGGAGCAAGATGTTGGGTGCAGGAGCTGGCAGATTTTCCAGACAGTAGTCAATTTTTAACAGCTGTTCCTGGAATTGCTGGGATGATGCATCCGGAGGCTTGTAGACTACCACAATGACTAGGTTTTGGTTCTCGATCTTTACTGCTAAAACTTCCACATCATTTGAGGCACTAAGCAGTTCTGTGCAAACAAGTGACTCTGCAATGTACAGGCCAACCCCCCCCCCCCCACCCTTTTGCCTGTTCATTCTGTCGCATCTGTATAGGCTGTAACCTGGGATCCATATTTCGTTGTCCAAGTGATCCTTTATGTGGGTCTCAGTGAAAGCCGCGAACACTGCCTTTGCCTCTGCAAGCAGTCCATGGATGAAAGGTATTTTGTTGTTTGTTGCTGGCTTTAGACCCTGTATATTTGCAAAGAAGAATGTCATTGGACTGGTGGTATTGTTGGCACTGGGGGGGATTTTTTTTCCGGCATTAGTATCTGTATCTGTTGGTTTGGAGTGGAGGCCATCGACTGTGGTTCCACTCCAGGAATGACTGGATTTGGTGTACATTTCTGCCATTTCCTGCCAGTTTTTTTTTCCTTCCTGGCACTAAAAAACCTCTCCCTCTTGAGTGGCTGTGGCTACCCAGGTTTTCCCATGGCCTGGATGTTTTGTATCTTTTTGTCCCCTTTAGATGGTGTGCCTGGCAATTTAAGTTATAGAGCAGTCTTTCCTGTACTGAAGAGGTACACATTTCAGGGTGTAAAAGCTTACAGGAAGGGAGTTTGCATTTTCCTGTTGTCATATGGGCACGGCATTTTCTAGGGTGGTCATAGTTGCACGTCCCATCTGTTTTTTCCAGATTTCCCATGCCTGCAGATACCAAGTGCACAGTATGTGCACAGGCCTGGTTTCTGTTTGCCTTGGGTTTCTGTGACTGTATTCCCTGTTGGTGCATGTTTACCTGTCTTATTCCTATCCTCCCTAGCACCAACAATGGAGCTCCCACCAGTTGTTTTTGGTAATATATCCTCACTATTGCTAGTGGAGTCCTCTTGTTTGCTATTTCCTGTGGTATTTCTAGTTTGCAATATTGGTTTTATCTTATCTTTGACTACACTTGTTTCCCCACTACGGCTCCTGTCTCCCACGAGGTCATTTATATGCATTCCTTCCTGCGTATAATTCCTGACTACCTGGACAAAATCTCCAGCTTCACCATTACTGTCTCCCAGGACAGCACCTCCAGCTTCACCATTACTGTCTACCAGGACAGCAATATCAGCCCCACATTTACTGACTACCAGGACATCACCTCCAGCCTTACAGTTTCTGACTACATGGCCAGTATCAAGGGCAGTACCATTCAGCCCAGACTTTTTATGTTCCCATCTGTTGTAGAAAGCTTCCAGGTTGTCTATGAAAGCAGCTTTGATGTTATCCTCTCTTAATACCAATGTGATTTTAGTCCACAGATTTATCTCATTTGGGCATACCCAAAAACACTTCCCTGTTTTAATACTGCTTGTAGCTAGTTCTTGGATACCTGCACAAGGATCTTCTTCTATTTTCTTACTAATTCTTGTTCTTGTTTATTTCCTCTTATCTCCATGGGGAAATGGAATAGAATTCTTCCTTCATAAGCCATGCGTGTTGTAAGAGGTGACTAAAATGCCGGAAGCAAGAGGTTGGTAACCCCTTCTCCTGTGTATATTACTAAATGTAAAAGGAGAAACTTTCGTTTTTCCTTTTGGGCCACCCTGCCTCGGTGGGATACGGCTGGTGTATTGAAAGAAGATATATATAGTATATAAAATATATATACGTATATGGAGGTGGAAGTACATTGCCTGCTCTTTACTGGATGGGTTTGGGATATTTGTTGCTTAGAGTGACATCTAAACTGTCATACATGTGCACCTCTGGCAAGACAGTGAGTGTGTGAATGATGGTGAAAGTGTTTCTTTTCTGGGTCACCCTGCCATGCTGGAAGACAGCCAGCATGTTAGAAAAAAAAAAGTTTGCTTTGAAGGATGAGTTATATGTTTTATATTCAAGATATTACTAAGTTGAGTAAAAATACACATGCCTCTGATATATAAATTCAGCAATTAACTCATAGCCAGTGAAATGAAAGACATAATTTATGCATGTCACACTCACTGTGCCTCATTAAATTCCAGGCTAGCAACTTCTATTTGGTCTCGAAGAATAGACACATCAGAAGACAAAAGCAAATCCAACTTGGCCAATTCTGACTGTATTTGCTTCAACTTTTGTGCTTCAGACTGTGTGCGACGACTCCTGTAATGTAGTTGCCATTTAAAGTTGCAGTACAGTACAGTGATTAATATAGTAATAGCAGCAATTTGAAACAGAAAAGCATAATTTCACACATTTATGAGTTTAGATAAAAAAATTACACAAAAACCAAAATAAAAGTACAGTATTATACTACAATCTAATTCTACTTATATTGTAAAGAATTATGAACATTGGTTTCTAACCCTGCAATACATTTCTTTGTCTAAATTCTAGCTTAAGTATGCCCGAAATGGTATGCATAACGATGAACTGTTATATAACTGTTCATATAAACTGTTAACCCAATGTTTCATTTAATTTTAATATCTATGTACCATGTAAATACAATTTTTTTTTTTTTTTTTTTATCACACTGGCCGATTCCCACCAAGGCAGGGTGGCCCGAAAAAGAAAAACTTTCACCATCATTCACTCCATCACTGTCTTGCCAGAAGGGTGCTTTACACTACAGTTTTTAAACTGCAACATTAACACCCCTCCTTCAGAGTGCAAGCACTGTACTTCCCATCTCCAGGACTCAAGTCCGGCCTGCCGGTTTCCCTGAACCCCTTCATAAATGTTACTTTGCTCACACTCCAACAGCACGTCAAGTATTAAAAACCATTTGTCTCCATTCACTCCTATCAAACACGCTCACGCATGCCTGCTGGAAGTCCAAGCCCCTCGCACACAAAACCTCCTTTACCCCCTCTCTCCAACCTTTCCTAGGCCGACCCCTACCCCGCCTTCCTTCCACTACAGACTGATACACTCTTGAAGTCATTCTGTTTCGCTCCATTCTCTCTACATGTCCGAACCACCTCAACAACCCTTCCTCAGCCCTCTGGACAACAGTTTTGGTAATCCTGCACCTCCTCCTAACTTCCAAACTACGAATTCTCTGCATTATATTCACACCACACATTGCCCTCAGACATGACATCTCCACTGCCTCCAGCCTTCTCCTCGCTGCAACATTCATCACCCATGCTTCACACCCATATAAGAGCATTGGTAAAACTATACTCTCATACATTACCCTCTTTGCCTCCAAGGACAAAGTTCTTTGTCTCCACAGACTCCTAAGTGCACCACTCACTCTTTTCCCCTCATTAATTCTATGATTCACCTCATCTTTCATAGACCCATCCGCTGACACGTCCACTCCCAAATATCTGAATACATTCACCTCCTCCATACTCTCTCCCTTCAATCTGATATTCAATCTTTCATCACCTAATCTTTTTGTTATCCTCATAACCTTACTCTTTCCTGTATTCACCTTTAATTTTCTTCTTTTGCACACCCTACCAAATTCATCCACCAATCTCTGCAACTTCTCTTCAGAATCTCCCAAGAGCACAGTGTCATCAGCAAAGAGCAGCTGTGACAACTCCCACTTTGTGTGTGATTCTTTATCTTTTAACTCCACGCCTCTTGCCAAGACCCTCGCATTTACTTCTCTTACAACCCCATCTATAAATATATTAAACAACCACGGTGACATCACACATCCTTGTCTAAGGCCTACTTTTACTGGGAAATAGTTTCCCTCTTTCCTACATACTCTAACTTGAGCCTCACTATCCTCGTAAAAAACTCTTCACTGCTTTCAGTAACCTACCTCCTACACCATACACTTGCAACATCTGCCACACTGCCCCCTATCCACCCTGTCATACGCCTTTTCCAAATCCATAAATGCCACAAAGACCTCTTTAGCCTTATCTAAATACTGTTCACTTATATGTTTCACTGTAAACACCTGGTCCACACACCCCCTACCTTTCCTAAAGCCTCCTTGTTCATCTGCTATCCTATTCTCCGTCTTACTCTTAATTCTTTCAATAATAACTCTACCATACACTTTACCAGGTATACTCAGCAGACTTATCCCCCTATAATTTTTGCACTCTCTTTTATCCCCTTTGCCTTTATACAAAGGAACTATGCATGCTCTCTGCCAATCCCTAGGTACCTTACCCTCTTCCATACATTTATTAAATAATTGCACCAACCACTCCAAAACTATATCCCCACCTGCTTTTAACATTTCTATCTTTATCCCATCAATCCCGGCTGCCTTACCCCCTTTCATTTTACCTACTGCCTCACGAACTTCCCCCACACTCACAACTGGCTCTTCCTCACTCCTACAAAATGTTATTCCTCCTTGTCCTATACACGAAATCACTATTATCATTATTATTAAAATATAAACATACCCTGTCACAGAAATAAATATAGACTATGGTACAGTATAGTGGAAACAGAATATGTATGTTAGTGAAAAAATGTGCATGTTAGTGAAAAAATGTGTATGTTAGTGAAAACGGGTAGACATGCTTTGCATGTCTACCTGTTTTCCATCATTTCCTCTGCTTTCTAGTTCTTTACTCCAATATACTCATTCCCTTTTTAATAAAACTAACCATTCATCAGAAAACAAAGAAAAACTCATTATCTGCTGTTAGTTTCTCAAAATACTGTCATCTCCTGTGAATTTTCATCTTTTTTTTACCAACTGTTTGTTCTGTTTACATATTTTTTATACAAATGTACTTTTTATAGGTTTAGACCTGTTATCCTGATTAATTTATTTCAAGGTCTGGCTCTAGCTATGATACACTACCCACAACAGTCAGCTAGCACCCAGCTACCTTTGTTCTAAGTAAATATGTAATGGGTGTAAGGAGACTTACCTATATGTCTGGCCCTTTCCTAGGATTGCACCCAGGGCCCTTTGGTGATACCCTGAATGTTCTGATTAATAAACTAAAACTCACCCTGTACCTCTCAATTATATGATTCAAAGATCTTTACACTCGACACTCCTGTAACATACAGTAATCATTCAGATTATCCATTGCTACTGTTCTAAATTTTGATTTTCATGCTCACTTATGTTGTCTCACTCCCTCTCCAAATAATGAAGTTGAAACAATCATTCTTTCTAACTACTACTGTACTTATGGTGTCTTCTTCCTAACCAGGGTTTTTATTTCATTAGTTGCTTTCTTTTCCTAGTTCATTGTACTTTCAGCTTCACGCTTATGTATTTCTTTTTTCGTCACTTACACATCACAGATACTGCATATAAACTGGTCAAGAGATTCCAGCACTTCTCTAAACACAATAACTGTACACAAAATTCCTTCTTTCTTCACTATCCTTAATTTATTTTCATTCATATGGATTTTTCCTTTTGTCTATGCTATGGTTCACCTCACCTTTCATAGATCCGTCAGTTGACACGTCTACTCCCAAATATTTTCATACTGTATATCTTTTCCTCCATACTCCCTCACTCCAATCTTAAGTCCCATTTTTTGCCTAAATTTTTTTGTTGCTCTCAAGAGTAAGGTGATGATAAGCACAATGTGTGCACTCTGAAAGAGTGGGGATACTACACTCACTACGGTCTGTAGGGCTATTAAAACTGTGATGTATGTGCACTCCTGACAAGACAGCTTTTGAATGAATAATGGTGAATATTTCCTTAACTTTGGTGGAAGACAAGAAAAAAATAATTAAATAATCATTTTGCATTAACTTTTAACAGTCTTTTCTCACACACATCAAAAACACCTACTATCCTACATAAAATTTTAATTCTCTAATGTTAGAGTTGTCATCTACATATACAATATCAAGCTTAATATCTCACCCCATTTGTTTCTATCCTGCCTAAACATCACAAACTAATTGTTTCATGATCACTCTTTAACATTAATCATGTATGCATACTGAAAAAACAGGAAATATTGCAGAATTTTTGTACGCTAACATTTTTTCAGATTACTTACTTGCTACATATACTCTGCATCCTTAAGAATGCTTACTATACACTTTAAAAAAAGGTGACCTGGCTTCATATAGGATTAGCACTTCCCACAGTCCATCTCCATTCATTGTCACACAGTCAACCCCAAAACTATTGTACAGGACATGTAAAAGCTAGTCTTATATACAGTACATAGTTAACAAGCTGTCTCACTGCAAATATCTGGTAGAAACCTCTTCCAAATGCAAAATAAAAATTTTGACTTCCTGAAACCCGATACTGTATACTGAATTCAGACACCACATATTCTTCAAATAATCTGCAACCCTTTCCAATAACCTTTGCATTACAGTTACAAATATCAACATACCTATCTGCAATAGCCTTAACAAGTAACTCTCGCCGTTGTTTATTTTGCTCCTCCATCATTTTTTGACGTTTCTGGAACTTTTCAAGTGACAGCTCCCCATCTTTTTCACAGTTTTCATTAAGCAGATTTTCTTCTAACAAGTCATCAGATTCAGTCTTTGAACCAAATGGCTGGTCTTCCAGAATTGATCCATTTGTTGATATTAATTCATATGAGTTATTGTCTCGAAGGCGTATTTTAACATTCTTAGCATGACTACCTGTAAACATTAGAAAATTACCGTAAAATAATAATAAGCTTGAATAAAACCTATTCAAAAAAATATTGATTCAAGAAATGTTGTGTACCACTATCAAAATGTTTCTGCAAAAATTTGCTATTAATATTTCTATTCTTAATATTATTCTGTAAAACCCATTAACCCTTTCAGGGTCCGTGCCATAGATCTATAGCTTCATGTTCAGGGTCCAAACCGTAGATCTACGCCATGAGCTCAGCTCACTCTGATAAGCAGTGAGCAGTAAATTTGGGCCTAGATATGAGAGACTACATCTATGTGGTATGTGTGCACCACATAAAACAAATCCTGCAGCACACAGTGCATAATGAGAGAAAAAACTGGGACCGTAATTTTCGATTAAAACAGCGAATTTGCAGTGTTTTTTCATATGTTTTTTATAGTTGCATTTGCAATTTATTGGTTTCATTTGATAGAATGGAAGGTATACTACAGAAATAGAGATGATTTTGATTGGTTTTATTAAGGGAAACGGCTTGAAACTGAGCTCAAAGTAGCGGAAATGTTAAATTTTTGCCGATGTTCAAGAGTAAACAAATGACCTCACAAGTCTAATACATGCCAGCTGGTGGGTCTAATATACATTCACAAATGTGGTGATATTATTTATACAATTATTACAGTATTGCTCAACAGTAAATCTTCTATTTTTTGGTTTGAATAAAAATTCATTATGTGAATAAACAATCAAAATGGAATTCATTTGTAAAGCCTGAAAACATAACTAATGAACAGAGGAAATGTTAGTTTAGTGCCAGGAATGCCTGCATTGTTTATTCTGGACCCTATTTTGAAATTGGAATATTTTGAACTTTGTGTTAAATTGGCCAAATTACCAATTTCCAATCACTTTGTTTTGTTGTTGACACAGGTGACTTGGCGATTTCTTGTGCTCAATCGATAGAATAGAAGTAATACTAGTGAAATAGCTAAGAATTTGGTTGACTGGAATACTGTAATTGGCCTAAAATGGGAGTCAATGTCGGCAAAATTGCCAATGCGTAAATATCACCGACACATCAAAATTCGCGAGAGCATAATTTCCTCAATTTTCCATCAAATTTCGTAGTTTTTGTTTTATTACCTTCAGAAAAAGATTCTCTACCATTTCATAAGAAAAAATAACAAAATTATTTTTTGAAAATTCTTGGACCCTGGTGAACACTTCGAAATTTGGCCTCTGGACCCTGAAAGGGTTAAACAATAAAAATATGACATACAGCATAAAACATGACCCATCATTCCTGTTTCAATGCTGATAATCTATGAGGTCAAGTCCTTAAAGTTACACACCCAATTATCTACCTTGATTCAATACATATTAACACAATGGAGAGAGTGGGCATAAAATACCCTTTCAGGGTCCAGAGGCCAAATTTCAAAGGATGCACCAGTGTCCAAAAATTAAAAAAAAAAAATTTTGCTATTTCTTTCTTATGAAATGGTAGAGAATCTTTTTCTGAAAGTAATAAAACAAAAAGTACGAAATTTGATGGAAAATTGACGAAATTATGCTCTCGCGAATTTTGATGTGTCAGCGATATTTACGAATCGGCGATTTTGCCGACTTTGACTCCGATTTTAGGCCAATTACATTATTCCAGTCGACCAAATTCTTAGCTATTTCACTAGTATTGCTTCTATTTTATCGATTGAGAAGAAGAAATCGCCCAGTCAACTGTTTCAACTACAAAATAAAGGGATCGGAAATTGGTAATTTGGCCAATTTCAAAATAGGGTCCAGAATAAACAATGCAGGCATTCCTGGCACTAAACTAACATTTCCTCTGCTCATTAGTTATGTTTTGAGGCTTTACAAATGAATTCCATTTTTATTTTTTATTCACATAATGAATTTTTATTCAAACCAAACAATAGAACATTCACTGTTATGCATTATTGTAATAATTGTATAAATATCATCATCACATTTGTGAATGTATATTAGACCCACCAGCTGGCGTGTATTAAACGTGTGAGGTCGTTTGTTTACTCTTGAACATCGACAAAAATTTAACATTTCTGCTACTTTGAGCTCAGTTTCAAGCCATTTCCAGTATAAAAACCAATCAAAATCATCTCTACTTCTGTAATTTATCTTCCATTCTATCAAATGAGACCAAGGAATCTTAAATACAACTATAAAAAGCATACGAAAAAACACTGCAAAGTCGCTGTTTTAATCGAAAATCACGGTCTCAGTTTTTCTCTCATTATACACTGTGTGCTGCAGGATTTGTTTTATGTGATGCACACATACCACATAAATATATTCTCTCATATCTAGGCCCAAATTTACTGCTCACCGCTTATCAGAGTGAGCTGAGCTCATGGCGTAGATCTACGGTTTGGACCCTGAACGTAAAGCCGTAGATCTACGGGACGGACCCTGAAAGGGTTAAAAAAAAAAGAGACAAATATAGTATTATATGATCATTTACTGACAACATTTCACCCACACAGTTGACTTTATCATGTTACAAACAGATCTACCTGATAAGAGAGGCTGAGTCTATAGTGTATATGGTGAGTGTAGGGACTAATTCTAAATTAGTCTTTAAGCATTAGGATTAGTTTACCCGAAATACACTGCATACTAGTGGTTTTCTTTTGTACCTAACAATGTTTTACTAGATGTACACTACATTATTTTTGTGCTGCATGAAAAGAAATAAAAATATGAATTTGAATTTGGAAAGAGACATAAATGATGTATAATGTGATCCTTTATTGACAACCTTTAACCCAACACAGTAGGCTTGATCACGTCACACAGAGATCTCTTCATGACTTGATAAAGTATGCTGTATGGACAAAAATGTTGTCAATAAAGAAATGCACTATACAGCACAGTAGGGCCCTGCTTTACTGTGTTTTGCTTTACAACTTTCCGCTAATACAGACATTTGAAATCAGAGTGGACCCCAGGTTTTCATAATTAATCCATTCCAGAGAGAGTGACTCAACCCGAATCTGACAATTTCCAAATTAATTTTCCCCATAAGAAATAACGTAAATCCAATTAATCCATTCCAGACACCCGAATGTATTAACAAAAATTATTTTTTTATAAATTAAATATAGATTTACATACAGAAAAGAATGAGAAATCGAGTATAAAACAATAATATCACATTTACCTTTAATGAAGACTCTTGTTGGTGTATGGAAGATGGGAGGAGGGGAGAGGGTTAGGGCGATGTTCCTCCACAAATGTTTGCACCTCACTCCACTTTGCACAAATGTCCGTAATCTTTGAAGAAGGCACCTTCTTCCTTCTTTCTTTCTCCTCCTCTGAAGCAATTTCCTCAGCTGGTGTACATAAGAACATAAGAAAGCAGGAACACTGCAGCAGGCCTGTTGGCCCATACTAGGCAGGTCCTTCACAAACCATCCTACCAACAGAATCATATTTGCCCAACCCAATTTTCAATGCTTCCCAAGCAATAAGCTTTGATAATTCTATTCACTCATGTGCAAGTCCCACCCAAATCAAATCATGTGTGGGGGGAAGTACTCTGGCTGGTGTGTGGGGAAGTACCCTGGCTGGTGTGTGGGATAGTATCCTGGTTGGTTTGCAGGGAAGTGCCCTAGCTGGTGTGTGGGGAAGTGCCCTGGCTGGTGTGTGTGGGGAAGTACCCTGGCTGGTGTACATAAGAAAGCAGGAACACTGTAGCAGACCTGTTGGCCCATTCTAGGCAGGTCCTTCACAAACCATCCCACTAACAAAATATTTATCCAACCCAATTTTCAATGCTACCCAAGCAATGAGCTTTGATAATTCTATTCACTCATGTGCAAGTCCCACTCAAATCAAATCGTGTGTGGGGGGAAGTATCCTGTCTGGTGTGTGGGGAAGTACCCTTTCTGTAGACAGCCTGTACTGTCTGCATAGACAGCCTATTGCTTGTGCTGCCACCTTTAGGCCTATGCCACTTCAGTATGTCCAGACCTGCCTCTCACTCTCTCAGCAGCCTTCACTCAGTCAACAAGGCCTATTCCTCTCTCCCTCGATGAAGATTGAGACACTTATGCAGCATATGGGAATGCTGCATAAGTGTCTCAATCTTCAACTTGTCGGTTTTTCAAACCATTCATCACATCCTCTCTCCCTCGCCGGGCATGGCCCTCCTGGGCCATGGGCACTTACACACTTCCTGTGTACCCCACAACATTGCAAATAAAGTAAGAAGCCTTCGAAGCCTTATCATTCACTCACCGCAATCAAGAATCAATAATAAACTCGTAAACATTGGTGACAGCGGTGGTCGCAGCAGTTGTGTTGCCCGAGGAGGGAAGGAAGAGGAATGAAGTTGTCTTCACTTCATCACCCCACACTAGAAGCATCTGTCTCTCAGTGAGTTATCCTGATGTCGTGTTTGTACGTTTCAGCATCCAGACACAGGTACACACAGGATCCAGGCCGAAATTTGCCAAATTTCTTCGACTCCTGGGACTCCATGCCACAGCGCCCCACACTGCTTCTCAAGTCACATGTTCAGCATCACTTGTATGTTGCTGCTGTTGTTTTTCAGCTCAGCATGGCTATTTCAGCAAGTCAGAAGTGAGTTTGTGGCAATTTCAGTGTCCAGTGTGGGTGTTTCTCCAAGTGGGTATGTGGGAGAGGAAGCGGCTGGGTTCTTCGCCTCACTCACACCTCACCTGCCTTCCACCACACTACACCACAATGCCATCACTCTCTCTGCTGTTCTCCATGTGAATTCAATGCCAGAGCTGTGTATCCGAGTGCCCGAGGCCACTTGAAGCCACGTGGATCACCAAGCCATATGGATCACCAAGCCATGTGGATCAGCAAGCCATGTAGATCACAAAGCCATGTGGGGTGTGGATGATGCCACGTGAATCTACAAACCACGTGGGTTACCAAGCCAGACGTCTCAAGCCACATGCTGTGGTCTGCTGCTGCATCACTCCACTGACGTCATCTTATGATGTCACCCATGATGCTGCCCGATTTCACAACGTGACGATGTCTGCCTGACGTCACCTCGCGATGTCACCCCATGACATCCCTCACGATGTCACTCTAGGATGTCACCTTGAGATGTCTGCTGATGTCACCTCGCAATGTCACCCCATGACATCACCTCATGACATCATGCCTGATCGACAGTGTTAGTTTCACAGTGAGCAATATGTTGTGTTGTTGAGAATATTGAGAGAAGATACATGTCACATGTTAATTAATTCCTCTCAGTGTTCTCACATGTTCGTGTCGATTTTTGTACAGAAAAGCATCATTTGCTAGTAAGCCCTGTTGTACCGCATGTGCAGTGCAGGTGTGTGCAGTTTTTCGTGTCCTGTGTAGTCTTGACCCCAGCTGTGTGTGGACCACAGGTCTGCATCCAGACAACTGTGTAGCACCTCGTGTTACTTGTCACTTGTTATGACCTGTGCATTTGACAGCTGATATTAGTCAGCCCCGAGCGAGTCTCTTGTACAGAAAGCTTTTTATGTTCGCCGCTCGTGATGCCCTGCAGAATCGTACTTGCTACGATTCCCATCGAGATTTGTTTCACTTTACCTCCAGACCATCAGAGTGCAGTTATATGTAGAGAAACAAGTTTGGGGATGCTTAGACTAACCTCTGCTATAACTCCAACTGTCAAGAGAATGGCACTCATCGAGCCGCAGTTAGCCCCCTGTCGGCAGGCGACTGCCTGCCTCCTGTCACAGCTTCAGTGAGCTCCTGCACAAAGATGATGTCACTCTGACTGCTAGCCCGCTCACTGCAGTATGGTGTATGATGTTACGACTCCCAGATGTTTCGCCGAGTCATCTCTGCCACGACTCATTCCACACTCGTCAGCAGTGACAGCCCCAGCGACAGTACCAGTCGAGAAATGTCCTCCTAAGTTGCTTGCCAGAAAAAGTCCTGTCCAGATGCAGGAAGGTGTGCAGTGATGCCCCTTGACACTCACTGCCTATGACCATGTTCTTGTTTAGCACACCCCATTTTTTTTCCCTCCCTGTAGGAAGTTTTTTTTCCCATGTCCATGTATGTATATATATATGTTTTTATTTTGTGTTCTGTGCCCTGTTCCTGAGAGAGAGAGACTGAGTTTTTTTTTACAGCCAGTCATGGTCAGGGATGACCATGGTGGTGCATGGCTGAGCGAATGTAGACAGCCTGTACTGTCTGCATAGACAGTCTATGCTGTCTGCCAGCCGAGTTCACATTACGCGCCTTGCTTGTGCTGCCACCTATAGGCCTATGCCACTTCAGTATGCCCAGACTTGCCTCTCACTCTCTCAGCAACCTTCACTCATTCAACAAGGCCTACTCCTCTCTCCCTCGCTGGGCATGGCCCTCCTGGGCCATGGGCACAAACACACTGCCTGTGTACCCAGATATTGCAAATAAAGTAAGAAGCCTCCGAAGCCTTATCATCAAACCCCACTCTGCAGGAATGACCCAGTAAACTTGTAAACATGTCTGGTGTGTGGGAAAGTACCCTGGCCAGTGTGTGGGGAAGTGCCCTGGCTGGTGTGTGAGGAAGTACCCTGGCTGGTGTACATAAGAAAGCAGGAACACTGCAGCAGACCTGCTGACCCATACTAGGCAGGTCCTTCACAAACCATCCCACTAACAGAATATTTGTCTAACCCAATTTTCAATGCTACCCAAGCAATAAGCTTTGATAATTCTAGTCACTCATGCACAAGTCCCACTGAAATCAAATCGTGTGTGTGGGGAAGTACCCTGTCTGGTGTGTGTGTGGGGAAGTACCCTGGCTGGTGTGTTCTTTCTTGAATTCTATTGTGTTTATCACCTTCTTTACCAAAGGTCTGGCACTAGGAACTTTCTTTTGGCCCATGGTGGCTTATTTAGCAGTTGCAAGCACTAAAAAGAATGGAATAATAGAAAATGTATCGTATGAACGCATGGGATCGTCCTCACTTGCTGATAAACAATGGCACACTGGCTGTAAGTGGTGTGTCAGCGAGCGAACACGTTCGGGACAAATTACTATTACAGAGTTCAATGACGATCACCGAGCCAATATTTTGACGAAAAAATGTTACTTATTCCGAATATTACAAAATCCAATGACTACATAATTCGGGGATCCAGTGTATGACCTAAACTTGCTATATGGCTCCCCCCACCTGACTTTCTAATACAGTCACCATTCCCCACCTGGTTTGTTTAGTCTCTGTGAGGTCCATGAGCACTGCGTCTCTCCATTATGTCTGAAAACTTTCCAAAATTTGAAGTGTTTTTAAAAGTTATTTCACATTTTATATATACTCTGATAATTATAGTACTTATGTATACTTGTACCTAAATAAACTTACACACTGTGCTAGCGTGCAGGTACACAATAAAATCAGTAGGAGTGTTTTATGTCTCAAGATGCCATATTAATAATGATAATAATACTTGACAATAATCACTGTCTCATTAAATGTCATATATTACAGTAATATAATATAGTACACATTTTCATTAATCCATCTATGATAATTTTTCAAAACTATATAATAAACATGATACACAACATATAAACATGATAAATACACCCCACAGCAGAATAAATTAACATAAATGTGAGATGTAGTAGCCAGACGACTTGTACGAGTGATGGCAAAAATAATGTTTTCTCTAGTCCAACATCAGAGAAAATGTGTACACTAATATTACTGGGGGTAAATGTAGAAAATTATTCCTTTCGTATGCCTTCACTCAGAGTATCATTTCTTCTAAAAATAGTGTTACATGAGCATGGGAGTGTTGCTCTTTATTTATTCTACTGTATCAACGTGCAGACAACTTGTACACAATGTAACTTGTACACAAACCAGATGCATTCGCCTGGTTTGTTTACAAAACTTGCGTCTGCCTGGTTTGTTTACAAAACTCACAGCTCTCCTCTCTCATGCACTCATTCTCTCTCTCTCTCTCATTTATTCGTTTTATCTCATTTACTCACCTCTGACCCTACATTAAGACTACAAATACTTTAAGGTAAGTAATGAGTGAACTGTATATGTATTTTATCCCTCTGGGATGCTTTAAATGCCATAGAATATTATGTGTGAGTGGGGTGGCCTGGTATGGTGGGTATGGTAGCCTGGCTAGCTGCCATACATACCACACTTGATTTCTTATAATAAATACAGTACTACTCATCTCGCTCTACATTGAGATCACAAATATATTAAGGTAAGTAATGAGTGTACTATACAGTGGACCCTCGCCTAACGATATTAATCCATTCCTGAGAGCTCAACGTTAGGCGAAATTATCGTTAGCCGAATTAATTTTCCCCATAAGAAATAATGGAAATCAAATTAATCCGTTCCTGACACCCCAAAGTATGGAAAAAAAAAAATTTTACCATATGAAATATTAATATTAATACACACAAACTGAAGAAGACATGCACAGTTACATGACACTTACCTTTATTGAAGATCTGGTGATGATTGATGGGATGGGAGGAGGGGAGACTGTGGATGGTGTTAATGTTTAGAAGGGGAATCCCCTTCCATTAGGGCTTGAGGTGGCAAGTCCTTTTCCTGGGTTACTTCCCTTCTTCTTTTAATGCCACTAGGACCAGCTTGAGAGTCACTGGACCTCTGTCGCATAACATATCTGTCCATAGAGGCCTGTACCTCCCGTTCCTTTATGACATTCCTAAAGTGTTTCACAACATTGTCAGTGTAATAGTCACCAGCATGGCTTGCAATAGCTGTGTGAGAGTGATTTTCATCAAAAAAGGTTTACACTTTAAGCCACATTGCACACATTTGATTAATCTTTGAAGTAGACAACTTGTTCAATTTCTCTATCCCCTCCTCCGGAGCAGTTTCCTCAGGTCTGGCCTCTTGCTGTTGAAGATGATCCAGCAGCTCATCAGTGGTTAGTTCGTCATTGTCCTCCTCCACCAACTCTTCCACATCCTCCCCACTAACCTCCAACCCCAAGGACTTCCCCAATGCCACAATGGATTCCTCAACTGGCATAGGATTCCCAGGGTTAGCCTCAAACCCTTCAAAATCCCTTTTGTCTACACATTCTGGCCACAGTTTCTTCCAAGCAGAGTTCAAGGTCCTCTTAGTCACTTTCTCCCAAGCCTTACCTATAATGTTTACACAATTGAGGATGCTAAAGTGATCTCTCCAAAACTCTCTTAGAGTCAACTGAGTTTCTGAGGTCACTACAAAGCACCTTTCAAACATAGCTTTTGTGTACAGTTTCTTGAAGTTGGAAATGACCTGCTGGTCCATGGGCTGCAGGAGAGGAGTGGTATTAGGAGGCAAAAACTTGACCTTAATGAAGCTCATTTCCGCAGAAAGTCACTCTGCCACGTCTGAAGGATGACCAGGAGCATTGTCTAATACCAGGAGGCACTTAAGGTCTAATTTCTTTTCAATTAGGTAATTTTTCACATTGGGGGCAAATGCATGGTGTAACCAGTCATAGAAAAAGTCCCTAGTGACCCATGCCTTACTGTTTGCCCTCCACATCACACACAAATTAGCCTTGAGGACATTGTTTTTCCTGAACACTCTGGGAGTTTCAGAGTGATACACCAATAAAGGTTTCACTTTGCAATCACCACTAGCATTGGCACACATCAACAGAGTAAGCCTGCCTTTCATAGGCTTATGTCCTGGGAGTGCCATTTCCTCCTGAGTAATGTAGGTCCTGCTTGGCATTTTCTTCCAAAACAGGCCTGTTTCGTCACAATTAAACACTTGTTCAGGTTTCAATCCTTCACTGTCTATGTACTCCCTGAATTCCTGCACATATTTTTCAGCCGCTTTGTGATCTGAACTGGCAGCCTCACCATGCCTTATCATACTATGTATGCCACTACGATTCTTAAATCTCTCAAACCAACCTTTGCTGGCCTTAAATTCACTCACATCACTAGTTGCAGGCATTTTTCTAATTAAATCCTCGTGCAACTTCCTAGCCTTTTCACATATGATCGCTTGAGAGATGCTATCTCCTGCTATCTGTTTTTCGTTTATCCACACCAATAACAGTCTCTCAACATCTTCTATCACTTGCGATCTCTGTTTCGAAAGCAAAGTTGCACCTTTGGCAAGAACAGCTTCCTTGATTGCCGTTTTCTTGGCCACAATAGTAGCGATGGTTGATTGGGGTTTTATGTACAACCTGGCCAGCTCGGAGACACACACTCCACTTTCATACTTAGCAATGATCTCTTTCTTCATGTCCACAGTAATTCTCACCCTTTTTGCTGTAGGGTTGGCACTAGAAGCTTTCTTGGGGCCCACGTTGACTTATTTTGCAGGTGCAATCACTAAAAAGGCTGTGATAATATGAAATGTACCGATTGTATGCTTGGAAGCGACTGCGGTGGCTGGCTTGTAAACACTGGCACCCACGGAACAAGTGAGGCGGGCTCAGGCCGCACGTGGACGCGTCTCGAACGAATCGCGTTGAGCGAGTTTTTTAGCACTAGCCGAGACAAAATTTTTGCATTAAAATGTATCGCTAGGCGGATTTAACGTTATGCGATGCGTTCATTAGGCGAGGGTCCACTGTATATGTATTTTACTTTTTTATTGTTTTTTTAATGTCTAGTTTTATTGGTAACTTAATATATGTCAGTGTAAACTTGTTATCTAGTACAGTGGTACCTTGGGATACAAACTTAATTCGTTCCGGAAGGCTGTTTGAGTGCTGATACCGAACAAATTTCTTCCCATAAGGAATAATGTAAATTAGATTAATCCGTTTCAGACCCCCAAATATACACCTACAAAAGCACTAACATAAATACACTTACACAATTGTTTGAGTTTTGAGCTGTTCATATCCTGAGGTACCACTGTACTTATTTACATTTATAAGTGGAAAAAAGGGCGTTCCAATTTACGGCAATTTCCACTTTACAGCAGTAGCATGGAACCTAACTTGCCATATAAGTGGGGCCCTACTGTACTTGATTTGTCTCTCCTTTTCACTGTGCTGGTGTTTTATACAGTTTTCCCTCCAGGTGAGGTATACTGAAGCTAATACTTTGAGTACACTAAAAACAGTCTGGACAAATATATGGCTGAGAAATACTGGATTTGAAGAGAACCTGCCAAGCATAGACCTGCAGGCCTACTGGCCCATGCCAGGCAGTTTCTTCTCAATTACAACACTTCTCAGCCATATATTTGCTTAACCTGTTTTAGTCTACCCAAGATATGCCTCAACATACTTCACCTGACTCTCCATGTCACTATGCTTTCTATATATAGGGTCATCCTCTTTCAAAAGTTAGATCTGTTTACAACATGATAAAGTCTACCGTGTGGTTAAGACATTGTCAATGGAAGATTACATTATACTTGCATTTGTGTCACTTTTTCCATGAATGGAACACATTTTAATTTGAAGAGAGATTTAATTATAGTACATAACAAGGAAGGTTCTTCTTGAGTATTTAATACACATGTAATACACAGGTATTTGAAACTAGTAATATATGCATGATAAGTGCTAATCTTGTTATAATCTCCTTTTGACAACAGGAAAGAGAGAGACATGCTTAAAGTGCCAGAGATGTGGAAGATGGCTAATGTGGTTCCTTTATTCAAATCAGGGGATAAGTCCATTCCTTCAAATTACTGTCCAATCAGCCTGACATCTATAGTATGCAAATTATTAGAATCAATTATAGATGACATTATTAGAAGTACTAGGTAGTAGGTTGGTAGACAGCAACCACCCAGGGAGGTACTACCGTCCTGCCAAGTGAATGTAAAACGGAAGCCTGTAATTGTTTTACATTATGGTAGGATTGCTGGTGTCTTTTTATTCTGTCTCATACACATGCAAGATTTCAGGTAGTCTTGCTACTTCTACTTATACTCAGGTCACACTACACATACATGTACAGACATATATATATACACACCCCTCTGGGTTTTCTTCTATTTTCTTTCTAGTTCTTGTTCTTGTTAATTTCCTCTTACCTCCATGGGGAAGTGGAACAGAATTCTTCCTCCATAAGCCAAGCGTGTTGTAAGAGGCGACTAAAATGCCGGGAGCAAGGGGTTAGTAACCTCTTCTCCTGTATATATTGCTAAATGTAAAAGGAGAAACTTTTGTTTTTCCTTTTGGGCCACCCCACCTCGGTGGGATAAGGCCGGTGTGTTGAAAGAAAGAAAGATTATTAGAAGTCACCTTGAAGAGCATAATTTGATTAATGAATCTCAGTATGGGTTCATGAAACAGTGATAAAGAATATGATATTGTTTATTTGGATTTTAGTAAAGCCTTTGATAGAGTACCTCACAAGAGACTCTTAAGAAAAGTGGAGCTCATGGTATAGGAGGTAAAGTTCTAGCATGGATAGAGGCATGGCTTACCAACAGAAAGCAGAGAGTTTCCATTAATAGGGTCAAATCTGAATGGGGATTAGTCATTAGTGGCATTCCACAAGGATCAGTTTTAGGCCCTCTGCTGTTCATAATTTACATTAATAACCTTGATGAAGGGATTACGAGTGACATGAGCAAATTTGCTGATACAAAGATAGGCCGTATGATTCATTCTGAGGAAGATACCAATGAACTCCAGGAGGATTTGGACAAATTAATGTCTTGGTCTGAAAAATGGCAGATGAAGTTCAATGTGGATAAGTGTAAGGTACTAGTCCTTGGTAATGAAAATAACCCTCGAAGCTATAAACTAGGTGAAGTAGAGCTTGATCATACAGAATGTGAAAAAGACTTGGAAGTCATGGTAAGCAGAAATCTAAAGCCAAGACAACAGTGCCTAAGTGTGCACAACAAGGCTAACAGATTACTAGGATTTATCTCAAGAAGTATAAATAACAGAAGTCCAAAAGTTATATTACAGCTCTATACATCACTAGTGAGGCCTCATTTAGATTATGCTGCTCAGTTTTGGTCTCCTTACTACAGGATGGATATAGACTCATTGGAGAACATACAGAGAAGAATGACTAAAATGATTTACTGTGTAAGGAATCTCCTGTATGAAGATAGACTTAAAGCCTTAAATCTCCACTCTCTGGAGAGACGTAGAATGAGGGGAGATATCACTGATGTGTATAAGTGGATGATGGGCATAAACAAAGGAAATAGTATTTAAAGTAAAAGGACACACGTGCAGCTAATGTGACATTTTTATTGTGGCAACATTTTGCTCTTCAGGAGCTTTGTCAAGCCATTACAAACAATATATGGACACAGAGGGTATATATAGGATTAGAGTGAGGTGTAATAATAATAATGCTGCTCCTGCCGGAGGCAGTGGCGGCGGCAGCAGCAGCAGTAATTTGCAATTAATTAACTGTACTATTACTACTACTTATATTACTACTACTACTACTACCACCACCACTAGTTATACACCTCACTCTAAGCCGATATATATCCTCTGTGTCCATATATTGTTTGTAACGGCTTCACAAAGCTCCTGGAGAACGAAACGTTGCCACAATAAAAATGTCACATTAGTTGCACTTGTGTCCTTTTACTTTACATAGTCGGTAATTCTACCAACATTATTACAAAGGAGATATTAATAAAGTACTGAGGATGTCGAACCAGTAAGAACCAGAAATAATGGATTTAAGTTGGACAAATTTAGATTCAGAAAGGACATAGGTAAGTACTGGCTTTCGAACAGAGTTGTGGATGCATGGAACAATCTTCCCAGTAGGGTGATCGAGGTTAGGACCTTGGGTAGCTTTAAAAAGAGATTGGACAAATTTGTATATGAGTGGGAGGTGCTGGGTTTGATTGGTGTTATTGGGTACGGGAGTAAATTCTTGGGTAGCTTAGGGTAGGGGTCGTTTTGATAGGGACCTGCCTTGTATGGGCCAGTAGGCCTTCTGCAATGTTCCTCCATTCTTATGTTCTTAAGTGTCATGTCTTTTTTTCTTCAACACAAGCCATCTCTCACCAAGGAAGGGTGACCCAAAAAGAAGGAAACATATTCACATTCATTCATTCAATTACTCTCTTTCCAGAATTGCTCCAACATCACAGCTCATACGACTTATTCCCTTAATTATGACATTTTCATTACTCTTTTAAAGTGCAGATACTAGTATACTTTCCATCTCCAGGACTCAAGTCCAGCTAAGCAGTTTCCCTGAATCCTTTCATCAAGCCTTAAAAACAACTAGGTACCCTCCCCTCCTGTTCAATAAATACTGAACAAGCAACTACTTTACAACTATAGCTCTGCCTGCTTTTCACATTTCCGTCTTAATCCCGTCTACTCAGCTGCTTTACCCTCTTTTTAAGCTACCCGCTGCCTCATGCATTTACCTCCACATTTGCATCTAGCTCTTCCTCACTCCTACAAGGTGTTATACCTCCTTGCTCAATGCATGAAATCACTGTCTCCCTTTCATCATCAACATTTAACAACAACTTTTCTTAGTCTTCACACCAAATTTGTTGATAAAATCTTACATACTCTCTCATTGCCTCTCCTTTTGCATTCCCCACCACTATTTTAATCTCTCTTTTATTCTCCATATATTTCACCCTCTGTATATCACTTCAACACTGTAAAAGCCTCTCATATACTAACTTTTTCCTCCTTAACCACCCTCTTTACCTGATTATTCCACCAATCATTCCTTTTTCCACCCACACCCACCATCCTATACCCACAAACTTTTGCTGCACTCAAACACTGCATACTTAAATTCACTCCATGTAGATGGATGGTTCAGAGAACCGACATGTTGATAAATTAGACACATGTGCAACTCTTGGGTATCTTTATTGAGGAAACGTTTCGCCACACAGTGGCTTCATCAGTCCATACGTAGCAGAAACTTGAAGAACAGGAGGAGAATGAGGTAATCAGTCCCTCAACCTTGAGTCGATGTGTTTAGTCCATCATCAATTCTACTCAAGATTGATGGACTGAACACATCGACTCAAGGTTGAGGGACTGATTACCTCATTCTTCTCCTGTTCTTCAAGTTTCTCCTACGTATGGACTGATGAAGCCACTGTGTGGCGAAACGTTTCCTCAATAAAGATACCCAAGAGTTGCACATGTGTCTAATTTATCAAATCCACTCCATACTTTGAAGGATATTCTACTGTAAATTATATAATGAAAGAGTACCAGTACCTGAACAATGGTTTGAAGCATATAATTAGCGACTCCACAATACTTACCTGTTGGAGATTTGCAAGGTGATGGGGGCACAGAAGACTCTGACTGTGTGGAGGAACTCTCAAGAGATTCTGGAGATTTGTGTCCAGATGAGTGTAATGGGCTGATAGATCCCAAGTCCTATAAATAAAAATTCAAGTTATTATATATTTGCATTCCTGTTTGTTTAACCCTTTGACTGTCGCAACCCCCAATCCTGAGGTGTCTCCTGGTGTCGCAAAATTTAAAAAAAAAAAAATTATTTTTCTTATGAAATGATAGAGAATCTTTTCCCGATGGAAAACTGACGGAATTATGCTCTCGCGAAGTTAGCGACCTCAGCACTGTTTACAAATCGGCTATTTCGTCCACTTTGAGCCCTATTTTCGGCTAATTCCATTGTTCCAGTCGCCCAAACTCATAGCTATTTCTTTAGAACTCCATTTTTTTCTATCGATTGAGTACAAGAAACTGCCCATTTACCTATTTCAACTACCTAATAATGTGGTCAGAAATTTGCAATTTGGCCAATTTCACGAAAACTAAAAAATATGACAATTTCAAAATAAGATCCAGAATGAACAATGCAGACATTCCTGGCTCTAAAATAACATTTTCTTTGCTCATCAGTCATGTCTCCAGGCCCCTCTGATATTACTCTTGCTTTCTATTTTGAATTTTAATTCAAACAAAAAATAGAAGACTTACTATTATGCAGACTACTGCAATACTGTAATAATTGTATAAATAACATCAACCCATTCATGACTGCATATTAGAATGGCTAGTTGGACATTTATTGGACAATGGCATCATTTGTTTACTTTTGAACATTGGCAAAAATCAAACATTTCCCCTACTTTGAGCTCCATTTCTAGGTTCTTTTTATAGTAAAATCAATCAAAATCACCTCTATTTCTGTAATATGTTTTCCATTCTATCAAATGAGACCAAGAAAACGAGAATACAACCATAAATACTATACGAAAATAGACCACAAAGTCAGCATTTTAATTAAAAAAAAAACGGTCGGAGTTTTTTTTTTCTCATTATACATTGCGTGCTCCAGGATTTTTTTTATATGGTGCACACTGACCACACAGACCCATTCTCTCACATGTGGGCCTACCAGCTTTCTCCTGCTTGATTTGAAGCCGCTAGAATTTATGAGTATATATACGTTAAACACGGTACCTCGTAAGACGTATATATACGGCCGCGACAGTCAAAGGGTTAAGTAACCTACAGTATATATAAAGTATAAAATTCCCATTTTAAATGGCATTAAAGTACAAAAAAATTAAAGGACTACAGACAGCAATAAGGTGGTGATTACACCACTTCCCTCCAACCTATGCATTTCAGACTGGGGGCTTTAAAATTAATTACTACTACTACTACTACTACTACTACTACTACTACTACTACTACTACTACTACTACTACTACTAATAATAATAATAATGATGATTTATTTAATTTATTATTAATTTGGACATGATACATAGAAGTACAAAGAAATACAGTGGTTAAGTGTAACATGCCAAAAGTCCCTTGTATGCAAAGCATTATGGGCATGCTTAAAATTAACTTAAGATTAACTAAGCAATGATATATTCAGTGGTAAAAATTATAGTAAACAAATAACAATTAAGCACAAATGAGTATTTCAAAGACAGGTCATATGGTCATTTACTGAGTTGCTGTGCATTCAGTAGAATGCAGTATTCTGTAAGGTAATGTAATTAAAAAAAACAAAGTTTGATTGGGTCACAGGTTAAAGATTTATGAGATACAATTATTCAGTATTTATTTAGTTGTGGGTGAGTAAGTGATTTTTAAGAAGAGACTTGAATTTATAAACAGTGTTTCTTTTATATTCACAGGTAATGAATTCCAGATTTTTGGGCCTTTTATGTGCATTGAGTTTTTGCTTAGTGTGAGATGGACGCGAGGAACATCAAAGAGTCATCTGTGCCTTGTGTTATGGTCATGTGTTCTGCTGAGATTGGTAAGGAGACGTTTGAGGGGAGGGTTTATATCTGAGATAAGTGTTCTATGTATGTAGAAGGTACAATAATAAGTATGGATGTTTTGTACGGAAAGTAGGTTTAGAGTTTTGAATATTGGTGGAGTGTGCTGCCTGTAGTGGGAATTTGTTATCGTTCTGACTGCAGCCTTTGTTGGGTAATTAATGGTCTGAGATGGTTTATTGTTGTTGAGCCCCATGCACAAATTCCATAGGTGAGATAGGGGTAAATAAGCGAGTGATATAGGGCCAGGAGAGCTGACTATGGAACATAGTACCGTATCTTCAATAGTATGCCTACAGTCTTGGAAATTTTCTTGGAAATTTGTTGTACATGTGTTTGAAGTTTGAATCTATTATCAAGGTGGATTCCTAAGAATTTTCCCTCTGTGAGCTTTGTGATAGGAGATCCGTTTATCATTATGTTAAGAGGGACATCTGTAGCTCTGTTTCCAAACTGAATGAAGTAGGTTTTGTCAATGTTAAGAGTAAGTATGTTAGTCGTCATCCAGGTAGATATTTTCTGTAATTCGGTATTTACAGTATTGGCTAGCATGACTAGGCTTGGGTGAGAGAAGACGTATGTAGTGTCACCTGCAAATAGTGTGCGTTTGAGTAGTTGCGATGCATTTGATAGGTCATTTATGTAAACGAGAAAGAGAAGAGGGCCAATGACACTTCCCTGTGGGACACCAACTGTAATTGGCTGTGCGGAAGAGTTTAGTCCATTTGTGTACACATATTGGTTTCTGTTGCTGAGGTATGACTTTAGGTAGTTGAGGGAGTGCCCTCTTATACCATAGTGCGTCAATTTTATGTGGAGCAAATCATAGTCAACTGTATCAAAAGCTTTACGTAAATCAACGAAGAGCCCCAGTGGGACTTCTTTTCTCACTAGTGCAGTGTATATTTGTTCTAGCATGTGTACAATAGCAACATTCATATTTTTATTAGGCCTGAATCTAAACTGATAGGGGTTGAGTATGTTGTGGGAGATGAGGTAGGAATAGATTTGCTTATGAATTAATTTTTCAAAGATTTTAGAGAGAGGGTGTAAGCTGGATATTGGCCTATAGTTATTCAAGTCTGTTTAGTCTCCTCCTTTATGAATTGGGGTGACCCTCGCTATTTTGAGAACTGTAGGGAAGGTAGAGGATTCAATGGATTTGTTAAATAGTGTTGCAATGATTGGTGACAGCACTTGTGATGCTTTTTTGTATATAAAGGGTGGTAAGGTATTTAAATCTCCTGTCTTGTTTTTTAGTGTGTTGATAATAAGGGAGACTTCTGTTGGGTTAGTCGGAGCTAGGAACAGTGTGTTCGGGTAGTTGCCAGTGAGGTAGACATTGGGTCGGGTATTTGAGCTTGGGATTTTATTGGCAAGGTTTTTTCCTATGGTGGAGAAGAAATCATTGAGTCTGTTTGCTGTTTCAGTTGGTGGGAGTTGGGGTTCATCTGGTTTTGTTAGTTCAATTGCGCTATTTCGTGATATCTTTTTTGTTCCTAGAATTTCTGATAGGGCTTTCCAGGTCTTTTTTATATCACCTTTTAAGTTGGATAATGTTCTCATTATACAATTTTTTAGCCCTTCTTTTTCAGGCTGGTTAGGACTGACGAGTAACGTTTTGCTTAGTCTCTGGTTATGTGACCCATTCTGTACTGTTTTTTGTATAGGTGCTTTGTATTTATGGATTTGAGGATGCTGGGTGTTAGCCAGGGATTGTTCAGTCTCTTAGCTGTCATCTGTTTAGTTTTTTTAGGGCAGTGCAACTATTAGACAAGTACCCTAGCCCCCTTTCCAAACAGAGTGCCACCCCTAAGTCTCACCTATACAGAGTCTAGAGCCACCATTGATCACTGTTGTTGAAGAAAAGTTTTTAGTATCCTTTCAGCACCTCTCCTTTCTTAGTTTATAGCTATGGTCTCTTATTCTCCCTAATGATGGGGGGTTATGAAATCCTCCTTATCATTTGTTTACTGTGTTGTAGGTGAAGTGGATTACAATTCTCTGAAAAAAGTAAACTGTGATAGCGAAATTTTTCGGAATCAATACGCCATATTTTCCGGCATATAAGACACACAACAGAAATATCATAATAGTAAATCAGTAATCATTTTCAAGGACTAATGAGCCTCTTACTTAATGCTAAAGTGTAACCCAAAGCCTACTCTTGACCCTGACCTTGAACAGGAAAAAAAGGCACATCCTATATCATACAATTGCTCAAACTTCATATTACAAGTCAGATCTTACTCCTAAATTAATATTATATCATAGTGACTATCTGTCCATTTAACTTGGTTTACCACTACTTATTTTAGTCCCTTTTATATTTTCTCCTTTATTTTAGCTTTTAAATAACTACCTTAGTTCATATACTATTCACATTTGTTAAAATAATTAAGGTGCTATTTTCAGGTGCTAAAGTGTAATACTTTCATTATTTTACTATTATATTCCCTAGTTCCTTTATTTGATTACCACTTTATTTGTTTACCACTACTTATTTTAGTCCCTTTTATATTTTCTCCTTTATTTTAGCTTTAAAGAACTCTCTTAGTTCATATATTCACATTTATTAAAATAATTAAGGTGCTATTTTTTAGCCTAAGAATATTTACATTGTCTTATACTTAAGTCTGATTATAGATTCATTATAAATCTTATGATTACAAGCATTGGTCCTGATACCAACCTCTTACTGAATGACTTAAATGAATCAAACAGGAACTGTAATTACTACACAGCAGAACAAACAAAGGCACTTCTCAGAATCAACAACAACATAACTGTCTTTAACTACAATGTCAGATCTTTAAGCAAACATTACAATGAAATCACAGCATTACTAAATTCCCTGCATGCCAGTACAGTGGACCCTTGGCTAATGAACGCATCACATAACGTTAAATCCGCCCAACGAAGCATTTGAGTGTAAAAATTTTGGCCTGGCTAACAATAAAAAACTTACCCAATGTGATTTGTCCTGAACCTGTCCATCCAGCTTGAGTGCCTCAGCTGCCCTGCCGTCATTGTTTACAAACCAGGGTGGCCGGTTTCATGCATACATTCGATACATTTTGTATTATTCCATTGTTTATGGTGCTTGTAACTGCTAAATAAGCCACCATGGGCCCAAAGAAAGCTTCTAGTGCCAACCCTGTGGTAAAAAGGGTGAGAATATTATCAAAATACTATAGTACCACGGTCACCTGCTGCTGCACCACCAGCAGCTGTTGCTGCACCACCATCAGCTGTACTACTCGAAGAAGTGGAGAGTGTTTTTGGTGTGGCTTAACGAGAAACAATTACCGAGAAACAATTAGCCCCAGAGGGCTAGCACTCAGGATAACCCAAGAAAGTCAGTGAGTCATCGAGGACTGTCTAATTTATTTCCATTGGGATCCTTAATCTTGTCCCCCAGGATGCGACCCACACCAGTTGACTAACACCCAGGTGAACTGGAAAAAATGCCTGGAACTAGTGCTCATATTGGTGAATTTAAGAATAGCAAAGGTTGGTTTGTGAGATTTAAGAATCGTAGTGGCATACACAGTGTGATAAGGTATGGCGAAGGTGAAAAATTCCAACCCCAGGCCTGTTTCCAACGAAACAGGCCTGTTCTGGAAGAAAATGCCAAACAGGACCTACATTACTCAGGAGGAAAAGGCACTCTCAGGACACAAGCCTATGAAAGACAGGCTAATTTTCTTGTTTTGTTGTAATGCTAGTGGGGATTGCAAAGTGAAGCCTTTACTCATGTATCACTCTGATAATCCCAGAGTGTTCAAGAAAAACAGTGTCTCATCACTCATCAATACTCTTCAATAAAGGTAATTGCCAATTTAACATTTATTTATATAGTTATTGTGCATGTCTCATTGTTTTCTTTGTAGGGAAATGTATATTTCATGAAAAAAAATAATTTTTTTTAATACTTTTGGCTTTCTGGAACGGATTAATTGGATTTCCATTATTTCTTATGGGGAAAATTAATTTGGCTAACGATAATTTCGTCTAACGATGAGCTATCAGGAACGGATTAATATCGTTAGCCGAGGGTCCACTGTATGTCCATCATTACTCTCACCGAAACCTGGCTAAAGCCAGATACTACAGATGTCTATGCCATTCCTGGTTACACAGCCATACACAACTGTAGGCCAGATCAACAAGGGGTGGCACAGCTATATACTACTCAGACCAACTAGAATGCATCAATAATACTTGCACAAGGAATGAACATGGGGAGTATATAATAGCTAAATTCAAATCCAAATACATGTACCTGCAAAAACCTCTCACAGTGATAAACATCTACAGAGTACAACAGTCAAATATTAGCCATTTTAGTGAAAACCTAGAAGTATGATAACTGATGCACACATGAATAAAGATCACTTACTACTCTCAGGGGACTTCAATATAAATCTCCTGCAAGACTAGGACCCACATGTAACTGAATTCACAAACACTGAGTAACTGCTAGTTGCTACCAACAGTAACAAAACCTACAAGAATTACAGAGACTAGTGTTTCCCTATTAGACCACATCTGGACCAATACCATATCCCTTTAAAATCAGGCATAATTACAGATAATACCACAGACCACTACCCTACCTTTCTTATAACCAATCTAAGTAAATTACCCCAAGACACTACTAAAGTAACCTTCAGACTTCATAATGAGGCAGCCATTAATAACTTCACAACAGCAATGACAAACATCGACTGGAAAACTGAGTTAGAAATCTATACAGATACTGACGAATATACACCTACCATCCGACTTACGACCTGCTCGACATACGACGACTCGACTTACGACCGTGTTTTTTATGCCAAATTTCTGGGAAATAAACAAGTGTTTGCATTGTACACAGTGTTTATCCTAAACCTTAGAGTATAAAATACAGTACTAACAGCATAAAAAGTAAAGTAAACATGAAATACCAAAATAAAACAATAAAATAAAGTCATTACAAAAATATTATGTTGATATTCAGTAGTAAAGTTTGACTTACGTCCATTTCGACTTACGACTGGTTTCTCGGAACTGAACTCGGTCGTAAGTCAGATGGTAAGTGTATTAATAATTTTCTAAAAAAGACCCAATACCTCTATAACATGCACTGCCCTAAAAAAACTAAACAGATCACAGCTAAGAGACTGAACAGCCCCTGGCTAACACCCAGCATCCTCAAATCCATAAATATAATGCACCTATATGAAAAACAGTACAGAATGGGTCACATAACCAGAGACCAAACAAAACGTTACTCATCAGTCCTAACCAGCCTGATATGAAGGGCAAAAAAATTGTATTATGAGAACAGAGTATCCAACTTAAAAGGTGATATAAAATAGACCTGGAAAACCCTATCTGAAATTCTAGGACCAAAAAAGATATCAGGAAACAGAACAATCAAACTAACAAAACCAGATGAACCCCAACTCCCACCAACTGAAACAGCAAACAGACTCAATGTTTTCTTCTCCACCAGAGGAATAAACCTTGCGGGTAAAATCCCAAAATCAAATACCCCACCCAATGACTACCTCACTGGCACCTACCCGAACACACTGTTCCTAGCTCCGACTAACCCAACAGAAGTCTCCCTTATTATCAACACACTAAAGAACAAGACAGGAGATTTACCACCCTTTATATACAAAAAAGGCTTCACAAGTACTGTCACCAATCATTGCAACACTCTTTAACAAATCCATTGAATCCTCTACCTTCCCTACAGTTCTCAAAATAGCGAGGGTCACCCCGATACATAAGAGAGGAGATCAAGCAGTCCTGGATAACTATAGGCCAATATCCAACTTACAACCTGTCTCTAAAAATCTTTGAAAAATTAATTCATAAGTGAATCTATTCCTACTTCATCTCCCACAACATACTCAGCCCCTGTCAGTTTGGGTTCAGGCCTAATAAAAATACAAATGATGCTATTATACACACGCTTGAACAAATATACACCGCGCTCGAGAAAAAAGGAGTCTCACTGGGGCTCTTCATTGATTTACGTAAAACTTTTGATACAGCTGACCATGATTTGTTCCATATAAAATTATCACACTATGTTATAAGAGGGCACTCCCTCAACTACCTAAAGTCATACCTTAGCAACAGAAGCCAATATGTGTACACAAATGAAGCAAACTCTTTCACAGCCAATTAAAGTTGGTGTCACACAGGGAAGTGTCATTGGCCCTCTTCTCTTTCTCATTTACATAAACGATCTACCAAATGCATCGCAACTACTCAAACCTACACTATTTGCAGATGACAGTACATACATCTTCTCTCACCCAAGCCCAGTCATACTAGCCAATACTGTAAATACCGAAATACAGAAAATATCTACCTGGATGATGATTAACAAACTTACTCTCAATATTGACAAAACCTACTTCATTCAGTTTGGGAACAGAAATACAGATGGTCCTCTTAACATAATGATAAACGGATCACCTATCACAAAGCTCACAGAGGGAAAATTCTTAGGAATCCACCTTGATAATAGATTCAAATTTCAAACACATGTACAATGAATTTCCAAAAAAATCTCCAAGACCGTAGGCATACTATCGAAGATACGGTACTATGTTCCACAATCAGCCCTCCTGGCCCTATATCACTCGCTCATTTACCCCTATCTCACCTATGGAATTTGTGCATGGGGCTCAATAACAATAAATCATCTCAGAACATTAATTACCCAACAAAAGGCTGCAGTCAGAATGATAACAAATTCCCACTCCAGGCAGCATACTCCACCAATATTCAAAACTCTGAACTTACTCACCGTACAAAACATCCATACTTATTATTATGCCTACTACATACATAGAACACTAAACTCGGATATAAGCCCTCCCCTCAAACTTCTCCTCACCAACCTCGACAGAAAATATGACCATAACACAAGGTACAGATCACTCTTTGATGTTCCCCGTGTCCATCTCACACTATGTAAAAACTCATTGCACATAAAAGGCCCAAAAATCTGGAATTCATTACCTGTGAATATAAAAGAAACGTGTCTGCTTATCAATTCAAGACTCTTCTTAACCCTTAAATGATCCAAACATATATATACGTTTTTTCAACATCTGAAAGTATGTAAAAAAAATGTAGATCTTC
Organism: Cherax quadricarinatus; assembly: GCF_026875155.1. Lineage (NCBI taxonomy): Eukaryota > Metazoa > Arthropoda > Malacostraca > Decapoda > Parastacidae > Cherax > Cherax quadricarinatus. The sequence goes on from NC_069400.1 coordinate 98,422,262, forward strand.
TTTTTTGTTTTACATTTGAAAACGTGTAAAAAAAACTTATCTACATTTTTTTTGGTTATATTTGAAAATATGTAAAAAAAAGTAGATCTATTTTTGTAGCACTACGAATTTGAACGTCGATCTGTTTGGACCGTTTTAAGGTTAAAAACCACTTACTCAACCACAACTAAATAAATACTGAATAACTGTATCTCATAAACATATAACTTGTGACCCTATCAAACTATGTTTTTTCTTATTACATTACCTAAGAGAATACTCCATTCTCTTGAATGCAGAGTAATTCATCTAATGACCATATGACCTGTTTCTGCACTACAAATCATTGATTTTATTCGATTTGATTGGATTATATTATACATTGTTACGCTACAAATTTATACAACTTTAATGCTTCTTGTATGAAGTATATACGTACTCATTTGTACTTCATGTTGTAATTTGTTTACTGTAATTTTTACCACTGAATATATCATTGCTTAATTAATCTTAAGTTAATTTTAAGCCTTCCCTTAATGCTCTGCATACAAAGGGCTTTTGGCATGTACACCCAATCACTATATTTCTTTGTACAACTATGTATCATGTCCAAATAAAAAATAAATAAACAAATAAATAAATTAATAAATAAATAAATAAAATATGGTAAGTGCAGTTATTCTGATTTCTTAACACTCCAATAAAAGCTAAGACATTAACTGTGCATTATAAATTCTCCCACAGGAAACATTAAGGAGCATTCTGAACAATGAGAGACTTCTCTGTAAAAAATCTCCAGCAGATTATGGCAATTTATTCCTTAGGTTTTGAAAGTAATGTACTCTCCTCGAAATTTCCTAATAAAGTGCAGGGGAAAATACCTTTTAATGCTCCAAAGGCCACAGAGGATAAAGTAACCTAAACACACTATCTCTGTTGACAAACTTTTTTATATTTCCTCAAAAAATTGCAACAAACTTTCATCCTATGTATATTCCATGTTATCAACAGGAAAAACACTATTTTCTAATGAAAAATTGTATAGTATTACTGATAATGTGTTTCAAAATGCCTAAGTTCTCTAAGCATTTGCCATTATGTCCAAAAAAAAAAAATAATCAACATATGGGTAGTAACAACAAACAATTTTTTTATGATTTTTGAAGTCTGTAGGTGTAATGAACATATTTTAATACACAGAGCACAATAAAATGACTACATTATGCATGATCACTATAAAATTTCTTACATCACAGCCTCTGACCTACAAACTGCAAAACAATATAAGGCACTGTGAAAAAAAAAATGAATGAATGTTACTCATACCATTTTCTACCCACAAGATGGTTTTTACATAAACCTGTTCTCCACTGTTATAGTAGAGATGATGAGGATGAGTTACCTTTTTTTTGTTAACACACCAGCTATCTCTCATCAAGGTAGGATAACCCAAAAAAAAAAGAAACACTTACGATCATTCACTCTAATACTGTCTTGCCAAAAGCATGCTGACATTACAGCTCAGATCCCCCTCTCAATTGCAATATCCCCTCCCCCCCTCCATCAGAGTGCAGACACAAGTAGCTGCCCATTCAACCATCAGAACTACCTTATAATGTGAACAGAAGTTGGTAATTTAGCCAATTTTACACAAAATTTTAAAAAATTAAATTTAACCCTTTCAGGGTCCGTCCCGTAGATCTACGGCTTGACGGTGAGTGTCCAAACCGTAGATCTACGCCATGAGCTCAGCTCACTCTGATAAACTGTGAGTGGTACATTTGGGCCTATATATGAGAGAATACATCTATGTGGTATGTGTGCACCACATAAAACAGATCCTGCAGCAGACTGTGTATAATGAGAGAAAAAAACTGAAATCATGATTTTTCGATTAAAACAGCAACTTTGCAGTGTTTTTTCGTATGTTTTTTATAGTTGTATTTGCGATTTCTTGGTCTCATTTGATAGAATGGAAGATATATTACAGAAATAGAGATGATTTTGATTGGTTTTAGCACTGGAAATGGCTTGAAACTGAGCTCAAAGTAATGGAAATGTTAAATTTTTGCCGATATTCAAGAGTAAACAAACGACCTCACACATCTAATACACGTCAGCTGGTGGGTCTAATATACATTCACAAATATGGTGAAGATATTTATACAATTATTACAGTATTGCATAACAGTAAATCTTCTATTTTTTGGTGTGAATAAAAATTCATTATGTGAATAAAAAATCAAAATGGAATTTATTTGTAAAGCCTCAAAACATAACTAACGAACAGAGGAAATGTTAGTTTAGTGCCAGGAATGCCTACATTGTTTATTCTGGACCCTATTTTGAAATTGAAATATTTTGAACTTTGTGTTAAATTGGCCAAATTGACAATTTCCGATCACTTTATTTTGTAGATGAAACAGTTGACTTGGCGATTTCTTGTGCTCAATCGATAGAATAGAAGTAATACTAGTGAAATAGCTAAGAATTTGGTTGATTGGAATAATGTAATTGGCCTAAAATGGGAGTCAAAGTCGGCAAAATCGCCGATTCGTAAATATCGCTGACACATCAAAATTCGCGAGAGCATAATTTCGTCAATTTTCCACCAAATTTCGTACTTTTTGTTTTATTACCTTCACAAAAAGATTCTCTACGATTTGATAAGAAAAAATAACAAATTTTTTTTTTGAAAATTCTTGGACACTGGTGCGTGACTCCAGATTTGGGCCTTGGACCCTGAAAGGGTTAAAAACAGAGTCGAAAATAAACACTGTTGGTATTTCAGCCACTAAAGTAACCTTTCCTCTGTTCACTAATCACATTCCCAGGTCTCATGTACAGTGGACCCTCTATTATTGGCCATAATCCATTCCAGAAGGTCGGCCTAAATCCGAAAAGGCTGAAAACTGAAATAATATTTCCCATAAGAATTACTGAAAATCCTATTAATCTATTTCAGACACCCAAAAATATTAAAAAAAAAAAAAAAAATTTAAAGATCAACTATAGTTTTACATACAGAAAACAATGAGAAATAGATATAAAGCACAAATTTTAATGATAAATGAACATTACATACCTTTACTGAAGACTCTTGTTGGCGTATTGAAGAAGGCGAGGAGGGGAGAGGGAGCCAGGAATCCCCATCCATAAGGTATCAAAACCCTCTCTAGAGTTACTTCCCTTCTTTCTCATTTACTGCCACAGTAAATTCATTACTTACCTTAAAATATTTGTAGTCTTAACCCTTTCAGGGTCCACAGGCCCTCTCAGAGACTTGTTCTCAGGGTCCTCCAAATTTCAAAAAAAAAAAAAAAAAAATTATTTTTCTTATGAAAAGAAAGAGAATCTTTTCCCGATCATAATGACACCAAAAGTATGAAATTTGATGGAAAACTTACGAAATTATGCTCTCGCAAAGTTAGCGGTCTCAATGATGTTTCTGCATTGGCGATTTTGCCCACTTTAGAGCCCTATTTTCGGCCAATTCCAGTGTAGTAGTCGACAAAAATCATAACTATTTCGCTAGAACTCCATTTTTTCTATTGAGTGAGTACAAGAAACCATCCATTTACCGATTTCAACTATCCAATACAGTGGTCAGAATTTAGCAATTTTGCCAATTTCACACAAATTTCAAAAGATGCCAATTTCCAAATAGGGTCCAGAATAAACAAGAAACACATTCTTGGCACTAACATAACATTTCCTCTGTTCATTAGTCACGTCCTCACGCCCCTCTAACATTCTTTTGCTTTCCATTTTGAATTTTTATTCTCACAAAAAATAGATTTACTGTTATGCAGACTACTGCATTAGTGTAGAAATGGTATAAATAATATTGGCACACTTGTGAAAGAATATCAGACTCACCAGTTGATGTGTATTGGATGCTTAGCATGATTTGTTTACTTTTGAATTTTGGTAAAAATCGAACATTTCTGCTACTTTGAGCTCAATTTCAAGGTACTTTTCATTGTAAAACCAGTCAAAATCATCTCAAGTTCTGTAATATGTCTTCCATTCTATAAAATGAGACCAGGAAAACTAGAATACAACAATAAATACCATACGAAAATACAGTGCAAAGTCGCTGTTTTAATCCAAAAACACGAAGTTTTTTTTTTTCTCATTACGCACTGTGTGCTGCAGGATTTTTTTTATACTGCACACACCGACCACACAGACCCATTCTTTCATATGTAGACATACCAGCTTTCTCTCACTAGATTTGAAGGTGCTAGAATTGATGCGTACTGGTACTTCAAGGGCCCTGGCGTGTAAGCCGTACTAGTACAGGTCCGCCATCACAAATCTGGCAATCAGTTATTCGGTTCCTTCAGTTATTCGGCACTAATTTTGGCTAGCATAATTTCAAATTTCCAGGGTCGCCACACCAACCTGCTGGTACTGCCTAGTGGCGCTACTTGCTGCACAAGTCATTCCAATTTCTTTTTCTCCATTTATTGTTTTAACCTGCTTACTTTTAGCCCTGGCCATGGTTCCAATGAATAAAAGAAATGCTTCTCATTATGTAAAGCACCTACACAGTACATTATCCATTAAAGATAAGGTGGCTTTGAAGCCACTGTTGGTTGTCATGAACTCAGTCTCATGAAGCAGGAGAATATGCTTTATTATTATGCTAATGTCAGCACTACAGCTTATTTGCTTATCACAATTGATCTAATATGACATAATAAACAATATAAATAACATAAAACATGTTAAATACTCCAGAATGAATAATATTTGGCATAACACAGAGCAGTTCAACAGAGTTATGAAGAGGATATGGTAAACAAATACCATTATCCTATCCTTGTCTTGGTGGCTTATATTAGAGAAAACGGAGTATAGCACAGGGCTAACTATGATATACACTCGTACTCCACCATAAACATGAAACAAAAAAGTTATTTTGTCTCCATAGATTATCACACATAGCAGCATATGTGTAGAGAACCTAGGATAACCCCCAAAAAAGTCAACGTGGCTTATTTTTAGTACCTGGCTTGGGTTAGCCATATATGATTTTTGGTAAATATTCGATTCCCAGCCAGGGTAGAAACATTAGGCGTGTTTCTTTACACCTGTTGTCTATGTTTACCCATCAGTAAATGGGTACCTGGGTGTTAGTCGACTAGTGTGGGTGTTATCCTGGGACATTGACCTAATTTTCTTGAAATACTCAGCATAACAAGTGCCTTTCTATACAGTAGTATGTCATTGATGTCAGCTAGGCCTGTATACCTTGTACATGTATGTGTAGTAAATAAAGATATTATTATTATTATTATTATTATTATATTATTATTTTCTAAGTTGTTTGTTGGGTTATCTTATTCAAACTTGGGCAATGTATGATGGAAAGATACTTCTTCACGTACACCAAAAATGAAAGAAATCAGACCATAAAGAGCGGAGTTCACTTCTCAGCCATTAGCGGCCGCTTAGCGGTATATTTTTGTATGGTTGTCATGGTTATATTCTCATTTTTTCGGTCTCATTTGACAAAATGAAAGATATATTACAGAAATAGATATGATTTTGATTGCTTTCATGACGAAAAGTACCTTGAAATTGCGCTCACAGTAGCAAAAATGTTCTATTCTTTAGCGAAGTTCAAGAGTAAACAAATGACGTCACCGTCCAATACCTGTCTGCCTGCCAGTCTAAATTCCAGTACGGAGTCAAGAATGGATTGACATTATTTATACAATTATTACAATAATGCAGTAGTCTGCATAACAGTAAATCATCTATAAGAGGGGCCTGCAGCCGTGACTAATGAACAGAGAAAACGTTATTTTAGTGCCAGGAATGTCTGCATTGTTTATTCTGGACCTATTTTGAAATTGGCATCTGCTGAAATTTGTGTTAAATCGGCCGAATTGCCAATTTCTGACCACTTTATTGGGTAGCTGAAATAAGTGAATGGGCAGTTTCTTGTACTCAGTTGACAGACTAGAAGTAAATAAGTTTATTCAGGTATACACAAATACAGTTACATAGATTATCATATATAGCAGTGTATGTATAGAGAACCTAGGATAACCCAGAAAAGTCAGACAAAGTGACTTATTTCCAGTACCTGGCTTGGGCTTGCCATATATGATTTTTGGTAAATATTTTTTTTCCCTCGGTTGTTTGTTGGGCTATCTCAAACTTGGGTAATGTATGATGGAAAGATGCTTCTTAACGTACAACAAAAATAAAAAAGACTGACGATAAATAAGGGAGTTCACTTCTCAGCCATTAGCCGCCTCTTTGCAGTATATTTTCTTATGGTTTTTATGGTTGTATTCTCATTTTTTGGACTCATTTGATAGAATGGAAGATATATTACAGAAATAGACATGATTTTGATTGCTTTCATGATGAAAAGTACCTTGAAATTGAGCTCAAAGTAGCGGAAATGTTCAATTTTTTCCGATGTTCAATGAACTGTGTAAGTCAAGTTAGTTAATTTTATTAAGTGTATTCTAACCTAACCACTCTGTAATTTGGCAAACTCAGTAATCTGGCACACTACAGGTCCCAATGATGCCGGATTTGTGATGGAGGACCTGTACGGCCGAAACTCTGAAAGGGTTAATGTAGGGTGAGAGGTGAGTAGTATTTATTTGTAGGAAATCAGTGTAGTCAGTGGTAGATGTAGTGTAATGTAGCCCCCCTGGGCTACATTACACAGCCATGTTATTACACTACACAGCCATATTACAGTGGACCCCCGCATAACGATATTAATCCGTTCCTGAGAGCTCATTGTTATGCGAAATTATCGTTATGCGAATGAATTTTCCCATAAGAAATAATGGAAATCAAATTAATCCGTGCAAGACACCCCAAAGTATGAAAAAAAAATTTTTACCACATGAAATATTAATTTTAATACACACAAACTGAAAAAGACATGCATAGTTACATGACACTTACCTTTATTGAAGATCTGGTGATGATTGATGGGATGGGAGGAGGAGAGTGTCTTAGTGTTTAGAAGGGGAATCCCCTTCCATTAACACTTGAGGTGTCAAGTCCTTTTCCGGGGTTACTTCCCTTCTTCTTTTAATGCCACTAGGACCAGCTTCAGTCACTGGACTTCTGTCGCACAACATATCTGTCCATAGTGGCCTGTACCTCCCGTTCCTTTATGAATTTCCTAAAGTGGTTCACAACATTGTCAGTGTAATAGTCTCCAGCATGGCTTGCAATAGCTGTGTTAGGGTGATTGTCATCAAAAAAGGTTTGCACTTTAAGCCACATTCCACACATTTCCTTAATCTTTGAAGTAGGCAACTTCTTCAATTTCTCTATCCCCTCCTCTGAAGCAGTTTCCTCAGGTCTGGCCTCATGCTGATGAAGATGATCTAGCAGCTCATCAGAGGTTAGTTCTTCATTGTCCTCCTCCACCAACTCTTCCACAGCATCCCCACTAACCTCCAACCCTAAGGACTTTCCCAATGCCACAATGGATTCCTCAACTGGCATAGGATTCCCAGGGTTAGCCTCAAACCCTTCAAAATCCCTTTGGTCTACACATTCTGGCCACAGTTTCTTCCAAGCAGAGTTCAAGGTCCTCTTAGTCACTCCCTCCCAAGCTTTACCTATAAGGTTTACACAATTGAGGATATTAAAGTGCTCTCTCCAAAACTCTCTTAGAGTCAATTGAGTTTCTGAGGTCACTACAAAGCACCTTTCAAACAGAGCTTTTGTGTACAGTTTTTTGAAGTTTGCAATAACCTGCTGGACCATGGGTTGCAGGAGAGGAGTGGTATTAGGAGGCAAAAACTTCACCTTAATGAAGCTCATGTCCCCATAAAGTCGCTCTGCCACGTCTGTAGGATGACCAGGGGCATTGTCTAACACCAGGAGGCACTTAAGGTCTAATTTCTTTTCAGTTAGGTAATTTTTCACATTGGGGGCAAATGCTTGGTGTAACCAGTCATAGAAAAAGTCCCTAATGACCCATGCCTTACTGTTTGCCCTCCACAGCACACACAAATTAGCCTTGAGGATATTCTTTTTGCCTGAACGCTCTGGGAGTTTCTGAGTGATACACTAATAAAGGCTTCACTTTGCAATCACCACTAGCATTGGAACACATCAACAGAGTAAGCCTGTCTTTCATAGGCTTATGTCCTGGGAGTGCCTTTTCCTCCTGAGTAATGTAGGTCCTGCTTGGCATTTTCTTCCAAAACAGGCCTGTTTCATCACAATTAAACACTTGTTCAGGTTTCAGTCCTTCACTGTCTATGTACTCCTTGAATTCCTGCACATATTTTTCAGCTGCTTTGTGGTCCGAACTGGCAGCCTCACCATGCCTTATCACACTATGTATGTCACTACGCTTCTTAAATCTCTCAAACCAACCTTTGCTGGCCTTAAATTCACTCACATCATCACTAGTTGCAGGCATTTTTTTAATTAAATCCTCATGCAACTTCCTAGCCTTTTCACTTATGATCACTTGAGAGATGCTATCTCCTGCTATCTGTTTTTCATTTATCCACACCAATAAGAGTCTCTCAACATCTTCCATCACTTGCGATTTCTGTTTCGAAAACACAGTTGAACCTTTGGCAAGAACAGCTTCCTTGAGTGCCGTTTTCTTGGACACAATAGTAGCGATGGTTGATTGGGGTTTACTATACAACCTGGCCAGCTCGGAGACACGCACTCCACTTTCATACTTAGCAATGATCTCTTTCTTCATCTCTATAGTAATTCTCACCCTTATTCCTGTAGGGTTGGCACTAGAAGCTTTCTTGGGGTCCATGGTCACTTATTTTGCAGATAAAATCACCAAAAACACTGTAATAATACGAAATGTTCTGATTGTATGCTTGGATGTTACCACGGAGGCTGGCTGGTAAACAATGCCACCGGCGGAACATGTGAGGCTGGCTCAGGCCGCACATTAGACGCGTCTCGGACGAATAGCGTTGAGCGGGTTTTTTAGCAGTATGCGAGGCAAAATCTTAGCGATAAAATGTATCGGTATGCGGACTTAACGTTATGTGATGCCAACGGTATGCGGGGGTCCACTGTATTACCATGTTCACTGAGTTTAATCGTTTCTAACAACTACCTTTAGATGTCATCATAAACAAAGGGAGAAGTAATGAACAATTCATGCCAAGAATTGTAAACAAACGTGTATGAAGGGCAGTGACTGGGCCAGGCGCCAGATTCAGTTTTCTCTAACGCTGAATCAGGGAAAACACAATGTTTACTCTCTACCTAACTCACCACTCAATAGCATATAAACATTGCATGTTTATATGCTATGTAACGTGTTTCTTACATAATTTTTAAGAAAATATCATAGATGGATTAACCCCTTGACTGTTGAAACCCCAAATCCTGAGGTGTCTCCTGGTGTTGAAAATTTTTTGAAAAAAACAAAAAAAATCTTATGAAATGAGAGAATCTTTTCCCAATGGTAATGACACCAAAAGAACGAAATTTTATGGAAAACTTACGGAATTACACTCTTGCGAAGTTAGCGACCTCGGCGATATTTACGAATTGGCGATTTTGCCCACTTTGAGCCCTATTTTCGGCTAATTCCATTTTTCCAGTCGATCAAACTCATAGCTATTTATTTAGAACTCCATTTGTTCTATCGATTGAGTACAAGAAACTGCCCATTTACCGATTTCAACTACCCAATAACTTGGTCAGAAATTTGCAATTTGGCCAATTTCATGCAAATTAAAAAATATGCCAATTTCAAAATAGGGTCCAGAATGAACAATTCAGACATTCCTGGCTCTAAAATAACATTTTCTTTGTTCATCAGTCACGTTTCCAGGCCCCTCTGATATTACTCTTGCCTTCTATTTTGAATTTTTATTCAAATAAAAAATAGAAGATTTACTGTTATGCAGACTAATGCAATATTGTAATAATTGTATAAATAATGTCAACCCATTCATGACTGCATTTAGAATGGCTAGTTGGACATTTATTGGACAATGACATCATTTGTTTACTTTTGAACATTGGCAAAAATCAAATATTTCCCCTACTTTGTGCTCCATTTCAAAGTTCTTTTCATAGTAAAACCAATCAAAATCACCTCTATTTCTATAATATGTTTTCCATTCTATGAAATGATACCAAGAAAACGAGAATACAACCATAAATACTATACGAAAATAGACCACAAAGTCGGCGTTTTAATCCAAAAAAAAGTCAGTTTTTTTTCTCATTATGCACTGCATACTGCAGGATTTTTTTTATATGGTGCACACTGACCACACAGACCCATTCTCTCACATGTGGACCTACCAGCTTTCTCCTGCTTGATTTGAAGCCGCTAGAATTTTTGAGTATATATACGTCAAACACAGTGGCTCGTAAGACATATATATACGACTGAAACAGTCACAGGGTTAATGAAAATGTCTATATTAACCTAAAATAAGACATTTAATGTGCCCAAGAGAGATTATTATTAAACATACATAGTATATAAACATTGCATGTTTTTATATACTATGTAACTTGTTTCTTTGGGCCCATGGTGGCTTATTTTGCAGTCACACTCAATAAACAACCACAAAAAACAATGGATTATCATGAAACGTGGGGGGTGGATGTGTCCAATACAGCCGATTTCTGAGTTGCCAGCCGAAATCCAGGATAGAATTTAGGCCAAAAAAGCGGCCGAAATCCAATTTGGTCAATATCCAGAATGGCTGATATCCGAGGGTCCACTGTATATAAATAATACTTGTCCTTCATTTTGAATCCATCATCACACAAAAAATATGTTTTACCCTATTTCTCAGATAAAATATAATGAATGACTGGTTATGATATAGGTCACCTACCCTTCCTCATGAAAATCAATAAAAGTCAAATATTTCTGACACTGTGAGCCCTATTTCAAGCTATTTCTTATCTGAAATCAACCAAAATCATTTCTATTTCACTACTATGTCTTCTACTGATCGAATAAAACCATAAAAACCTCTCTAGAAAACACCTCAAAGTTGTTATTTTAAACCAAACACAGAGTCAGAGGTTTGCTTTTTCTATTATGCACTAAGTGGGGCATGATACTTTTTATACTGTGCACTCACTGCACAGACCCATTCTCTCATGTTTAGTGCCAAAATTTACTTCTCACGGCATATTTGAGGGAGCTGTTCTTAAAATGTAGATCTACATAAATGACACTGGCATCAATAACATAGATCTACATGGGAGACAGTGAGAGTTAAGAAAAATAATTTTTTGACCAAACACTAAACCCTGTACTAGTTTCCAGGAAAATAACAAAGATGAGGGTTGTGGTATTGGTTTATTCACCAGAAAACAACACACTGTCTCCTGACATGGGTCTTAATCAGATGATGACCTGTTCAGTGGTTAAGTACTACCTACTTGTTTACCAGAGTTAGGTTGAGGCCCACTTATTCTGGAATGACACATAATTCAAGTACAGTGGAACCTCAGCTTACGAATTTAATCCGTTCCACGACCTTGTTCGTATCCCAATTTGTTCATATGCTGAATAAATTTTCCTCATTTAAATTAACTGAAATGGCATTAATCCGTTCCAGCGGAATTCCTGCTCTCAGGAGGCACAACAAAATACGTACTTCAATATGCTAATATCAACTCTACGGCTTATTTATCTATCACAATTCATCTAATTTCACCATCACTCAAGGAATGCACAACAGGTGCATCATTGTCAGTGTTCAGCATTTCTTCGATGTCAGCTTCCTGTAACTCCATTAGCATACAGTCAAGGTGAGTAAATAGAATTGTCAATGCTTATTGCTTGGGTACGTTTCTGTTAGTGGGTTGGATCTATGAAGGACCTGCCTAGTATGGGCCAACAGGCCTACTGCAATGTTCCTCTTTTCTTATGTTATTATGTACCCACGACACCAATCAGACCCTGCCCCTCCCACTCACGTACAGTGGACCCTCAGCTAACAATGGCATCAGCTAACGTTAAATCCAGTTAACGATATATTTTAACGCAAAAATTTTGTCTCGGCTAACGCTAAAAAACTCACCCAATGCGATTCGTTCGAGACGTGTCCACGTGTGGCCTGAGCGCGCCTCAGATGTCCTGTGGCCAGCCAGTGCGGTCGCATCCACGCATACAATCGGAACATTTCATATTATCACAGCGTTTTTAGTGATTGTACCTGCAAAATAAGTCACCATGGGCCCCAAGAAAGCTTCTAGTGCCAACCCTGTGATAAAAAGGGTGAGAATTAGTATGGAAATTAAGAAAGATTTTGAAGGGTTTGGGGCTAACCCTGAGATGCCTATGCCAGTTGTGGAATCCATTTTGCCTACTTCAAAGATTAAGGAAATGTGTGCAAAGTGGATTGAACTGCAAACCTTTATGGATGAAAATCACCCTAATACAGCTATTGCAAGCCATGCTGGTGACTATTACAATGACAATGTTGTGGCCCATTTTAGGCAAATCTTAAAGGAACGGGAGGTACAGGCCTCTATAAACAGATTTGTTGTGCGACAGAGGTCCAGTGACTCTCAAGCTGGTCCAAGTGGCATTATAAGAAGAAGGGAAGTAACCCCAGAAAAGGACTTGATACCTCAAGTCCTAATGGAAGGGGATTCCCCTTCTAAACATTAACAACTTCCACACTCCCCCCTCCTCCCATCCCATCAATCATCACCAGATCTTCAATAAAGGTAAGTGTCAGTTTGTGTGCATTAAAATTAATATTTCATGTGGTAAATTTTTTTTTTCATACTTTGGGGTGTCTTGCACGGATTAATTTGATTTTCATTATTTCTTATGGGGAAAATTAATTCAGCTAACGATAATTTCAGCTGTCGTTGAGATTACAGGAACGGATTAATATCGTTAGCTGAGGGTCCACTGTATTTGTCCAGTCTCTTTTTAAAGCCACCCAAGGTTCTATCGAAGCTAAAACCTTGGGAAGTTTCAAATTTAGGTTGGATAAATACACGAGTGAGAGGGGTTGGATTTGAGTGGGACTTGCACATGAGTAAATACTAGAATTATCAAAGCTTATTTCTTGGGTAGCACTGAAAACTGAATTGGGCAAATATTCTGTTAGTGAGATGGATTATGAAGGACCTGCCTAGTATGGGCCAATGGGCTTTCTGCAGTGTTCCTCCTTTCTTATGTTCTTATTATTATTGTTAATTTAGAGAAGTGGAGCACAGATCCAATTTCTTTGATCAAGAGCCCCTCACCAAGGAGCCTCCCTTGTGGGAGAAGTTCGCATCCTGAAATTCTGTTCATATCCAGAAGCAAAAAATCGATGGAGTGACTGTTTGTATCCTGAAAAATTAGCATGGTGGGGCATTTGTAAGCCAAGGTTCCACTGTATTTTGTAGGGGTCAGCCTAAGAAAGGCTGGAGGGAGGGGGTAGAGGAGGTTTTGTGTAAGAGGGGCTTGGACTTCCAGCAAGCATGCATGAGCGTGTTAGATAGGAGTGAATGGAGGCAAATGGTTTTTAGGACTTGACATGCTGTTGGAGTGTGAGCAAGGTAACATTTGCGAAGGGATTCAGGGAAAAAGGCAGGTCAGACTTGAGTACTGGAGATGGGAAGTACAGTGCCTGCAGTCTGAAGAAGTGGTGTTAATGTTGAAGTTTTATAACTGTAGCCTAAGTGCGCCTCTGGCAAGACAGTGATGGAGTGAATGATGGAGAAAGCTTTTCTTTTATGGGCCACCCTGCTTTGGTGGGAGATGACCAAAGTGTTAATAAAAATAATTTTGTTCCTAAACACAACAAGAGGACCAGTTATTTTTATGAATTGACATGACTTGAGTGTGACAAGGTTAACATTTAATGAAGAGATTGAGATAACCCAGTTAGCCAGATTCACTCCCCTCCCTCTAATGGAGAGGTTGGCATGATGCAGTTCAGAAGGTCATGTCTAGAATGAATAATGGTAAATATGTTTCCTATTTTGGGTTACCCTACCTTGGTGAGCGACAGCCAGTGTGGTTAAAAAAAAATCACTGAACTGTTAATTTTACACTGTAATCCTAGTTTGTAATTTTTCTGAAACAGACTTTACAAAGAGTACAATAAATTTCTTACTACAAGAAATGTTCTTCTCCCCCAAAATAAATAAGTAGTAGAGATTTGTCAGCTTGTTTCTTATGAATTTACGAATAAAATGAAATGAAAATCTCACCATATTGTGAAAATAACAAATTGTGTAAGGAGAACTGAGACTAAACTGCCAACATATCTATTAAAATACTGAATAATTCTTTTTCACTTTTATTTACTCTAAGACAACATCTCATACCTGAGCTTGGGAGAGTCGAGCTTGTGGTGGAATGGGTGAATAATTGTGAGTTGTCTTAGTAGAATGAATCTTTCCTGGCTTCTCTTTTGTCAGTGTTTTTCCTGAGGATTGTAGCCTGACTTGACGCAATTCAGTCTTTTGATTCGATACTGCAAGTATAGTAAAATATTAATAAAATAAGGTAAAAAACAATAATGAGGTTTTGTTAACTGAACTACTGTACAGTACATGATATTAATTAATCATGAATAATGATATAGTACTGGTGATCTTTTTCATTTAACCCTTTGCCTGTTTTGGTCATATATATACGTCTTACGAGCCACCGTTTTTGACGTATATATACTCATAAATTCTAGTGGCTTCAAATCAAGCAGGAGAAAGCTGGTAGGCCCACATGTGAGAGAATGGGTCTGTGTGGTCAGTGTGCACCATATAAAAAAAATCCTGCAGCACACAGTGCATAATGAGAAAAAAAAAAACTCCGACTGTTTTTTTAATTAAAAGGCAGACTTTGTGGTCTATTTTCGTAAAGTATTTATGGCTGTATTCTCGTTTTCTTGGTCTCATTTGATAGAATGGAAAACATATTATAGAAATAGAGGTGATTTTGATTAGTTTTACTATGAAAAGAACCTTGAAATGGAGCTCAAAGTAGGGGAAATGTTTGATTTTTGCCAATGTTCAAAAGTAAACAGATGATGTCATTTTCCAATAAATGTCCAAGTAGCTATTCTAATATGCAGTCATGAATGGGTTGACATTATTTATACAATTATTACAATATTGTAGTATTCTGCATAACAGTAAATCTTCTATTTTTTGTTTGAATAAAAATTCAAAATAGAAAGCAAGAGTAATATCAGAGGGGCCTAGAAACATGACTGATGAGCAAAGAAAATGTTATTTTAGAGCCAGGAATGTCTGCATTGTAGATGAATGGTTCAGAGAACCGACACGTTGATAAATTAGACACATACCCAAGAGTTGCACATGTGTCTAATTTATCAATGTCTGCATTGTTCATTCTGGACCCTATTTTGAAATTGTCATATTTTTTAATTTTCGTGAAATTGGCCAAATTGCAAATTTCTGACCACGTTATTGGGTAGTTGAAATCGGTAAATGGGCAGTTTCTTGTACTCAATCGATAGAAAAAATGGAGTTCTAAAGAAACAGCTATGAGTTTGGTCGACTGGAACAATGGAATTAGCCGAAAATAGGGCTCAAAGTGGGCGAAATCGTCGATTCATAAATATCGCCAAGGTCGCTAACTTTGTGAGAGCGTAATTCCGTAAGTTTTCCATCAAATTTCGTTCTTTTGGTGTCATTGCAATTAGGAAAAGATTCTCTATCATTTCATAAGAAAAAATAACTTTTTTTTTTAAATTTTGTGACACCAGGAGACACCTCAGGATTTGGGGTTGCGATAGTCAAGGGGTTAAACACCAGATTTCAGCTGTCTAATACAAATTATAAATATTACTTCATTAACTGTTTTCTATTTAGATACCACTTATATGCACCACCTAATACAAGCCCTATATTCTTTTCTCACACACTTTTTTATCTTCCTGTAATCAAATGTATTAACAACCTTTCATTTTGACTAAATTTAAAATTATTGAAATAGTAAACATTCTTTTGCTGTGGAGAGTTTGAGACTTCTACATATATAATAATGCTTTATCTGATTAAGGAAAAACTGTTCATTAACATTTATGACTTCAAAAGTTCAATATAAACCTGTTTGCTCCGAAACTAATATCATAGATATTGCATCTTGCAGTTCAGGTTTTACCTTCAGCTCACACCCTTGAAAAAGAATGGGGATTGAAAGATAAGTCAATTTATATATATAAATGGCAAATTTAACCCTTTGACTGTCGCGGCCGTATATATACGTCTTACGAGGTACCGTGTTTGACATATATATACTCATAAATTCTAGCGGCTTCAGATCAAGCAGGAGAAAGCTGGTAGGCCCACATGTGAGAGAATGGGTCTGTGTGGTCAGTGTGCACCATATAAAAAAAATCCTGGAGCATGCAGTGCATGAGAAAAAAAAAACTCCGACCGTTTTTTTTAATTAATATGCCGATTTTGTGGTCTATTTTCGTAAAGTATTTATGGTTGTATTCTCATTTTCTTTGTCTCATTTGATAGAATGGAAAACATATTATAGAAATTGAGGTGATTTTGATTGATTTTACTATAAAAAGAACCTGAAAACGGAGCTCAAAGTAGGGGAAATGTTTGATTTTTGCCAATGTTCAAAAGTAAACAAATGATGTCATTGTCCAATAAATGTCCAACTAGCCATTCTAATATGCAGTCATGAATGGGTTGATGTTATTTATACAATTATTACAGTATTGCAGTAGTCTGCATAATAGTAAGTCTTCTATTTTTTGTTTGAATAAAAATTCAAAATAGAAAGCAAGAGTAATATCAGAGGGGCCTGGAGACATGACTGATGAACAAAGAAAATGTTATTTTAGAGCCAGGAATGTCTGCATTGTTCATTCTGGACCTTATTTTGAAATTGTCATATTTTTTAATTTTCGTGAAATTGGCCAAATTGCAAATTTCTGACCACGTTATTGGGTAGTTAAAATCAGTAAATGGACAGTTTCTTGTACTCAATCGATAGAAAAAATGGAGTTCTAAAGAAATAGCTATGAGTTTGGTCGACTGGAACAACAGAATTAGCCGAAAATAGGGCTCAAAGTGGGCGAAATCGCCGATTTGTAAATATCGCCGAGGTCGCTAACTTTGCGAGAGCATAATTCCGTCAGTTTTCCATCAAATTTCGTTTTTTTTGGTGTCATTACAATCGGGAAAAGATTCTCTATCATTTCATAAGAAAAAATAATTTTTTTTTTTTTGAAATTTTGCGACACCAGGAGACACCTCAGGATTGGGGGTTGCGACAGTCAAAGGGTTAAAGGTTTAACTTGCAGTTGTTTGATTTATGACTATAGCACCCAGGATAACTCAAAAATGCCAGTGTATCATCAGGGACTCTGTCTTATTTCCACTGGGGTTCTTCAATCTTGTCCCCCAGGGTGCAACTCACAAAAGCTGGCTAACATCCAGGTGCCTATACTGCTAGGTGATTGGGGCAGCAGGTGTACGGAAACATGCCCAATGTTTCATCTGTGCCAGAGATCGATCCTGGATCCCTCAGTATATGAGCTGAGGATGCTACCAACAAGCCATGAGCACTCAGCAGTAGAAGATTTCCTTATTAATATGAGCAATACTGCTTATTAATACCCACAATAACAAAGTTTACAAGAATAACTGAGACTGCTGAAATATCACTTGATCACATATGGACAAATATTCCAGCTCCTCCAACAGCAGGCAATATCACAAACAATACAATTTTTATTTCTTTATGCAGTACAAATAGTGTAGTTTACATGTACTACTGATCACTACTCTACCTTCACCAGTTTAAAGAACACTACCCCATGAAACTAGTAAAATCTTCAGGCTCCTTAATGAGCTGTCAATAAATAACTTTATAGTGGCAATCAGCAACTGCACAGTGGCTAAGACATTAACTCAAATGTTCACATATTCTCTCACACCACACAAAGCCTCTACAACAGACATTGCCCATTAAAAACCAAAGAAATGACAACAATGGGATTAAATATCCCATGGCTAAAGAACTAGCCATGGGATAAACTATTGTATATATGTTGGTAGAATTACAGTAATGGCTTGACAAAGCTCCTGGAGAGTGAAACGTTGCCACAACAAAATGTCACATTAGTTGCACTTGTGGATAAACTATTACATTTGCTGAGCTCATGAACAGATTCCATCTTATTAAAGGAGATATAAAAAAGACCTGGATAATGCCTTTTCAGATATGTAAGGTATCAAAATCGAAGAAATAGTTCTAACCACACCTAATGAATCTCACCTCCAAGCCTTGGAGACAGCAAATAAAATAAATGTTTTGTTTTGACTGTTGGAATAATCAAGCTAGCAAAATCCCAAACTCTCCAGTCCAACTTAGAGATTACCTCACTGGTAACTATTCAAGCTCACTGTAACTATCTCTAACTACAATATCTGCTGGTAAAGTGAAAAAAAAAAAAGTTTGCTGGTGATTGAGTAACAAAAAATATTGCATTTTCAACTGTAAAAGAAAATTAATTAGAAATAGACATATGTTTGGCATCACACTAACTCTGATAAACATGACACAGAAATAGAGTGATCTTTCAGTAACTAAAAGACCATGACAGAGAGGTGTTGTCACACTTGCAATTTGCCCCTTTTGCTCTGCATGATTGTCTACCTTTTCCACCATCTACAGCAGTTCCTGTCAATCACAATAGGTTGGTATAGTCTTTGTGTGGAGGATAAGAATCATGTCATCACTCTCCTGGACCTAGAAGTCCTTGTGAAGGATATTACAGACAGGCTGGGATGCATCCCGCAATTTACTGAACCTCAATTGAGCTGCAAAAAACCTGCCTTATGACAGAGGTCATATAGCTCTTGGGGAATAGAAGGCATTCAGTTTCAATCCACGGAAGGTGAAGACAAGTCCCATTCCTTGGATAGCCCTTAACATAAAAAAAGCATAATACTATTTTAAAGAATCTGACCCCAAAATAATAATAATGATACAATAAAGTTAAGCGTTAAACCCAAAATGGTTATACAGCCCTCCTCCCCATAAAAAAAAAACATGAATGCAGACCCACTTACTACTGAATATTGTTAACTATAAATTTTCACCCAAATCTGCCAAATAGCTTTTCTATATATATCTTGACCAATATATGGTATCAACTTCGCTATCCTTCTCTGTCTATTTTCTATCCCACTTTTCAAGGATCCTAATGTAAATAAATGACCTTGACTCCTTTGTGTTATCCTAGGTAATTTACATATATGTTACTTTGTCAGATAATTGCAATCACCCAAAATTTGTACTTAAACTTACTTGCATCCATTTTGTAATACGGGAATCAGGTTATTATTATTATTATAATCAAGGGGGAAGCGCTAAACCCGTAGGATTATACAGCGCCCGGGGGGGATGTGGAAGGCATTCAGGCTTAATTCGGGGAACTGAAGCACAGATCCAATTCCCTAAATCAAGAGCCCTTCACCAACATCAAGGAACCTTCCATGAGGGGACGGGAATCAGAACTGAGCAAAATAATCAAAATCTGTTCTTTAAAACGTTAATAAGAGGGCAAGTGTTTTGAAAAGAAACCTCTCCTGTAAAATATATCACTTATCGCAAAATAATCTCCTGTAAAACATATTACTTATCACAAAATAACCTATCTCAAATACCGTGGATCCCATAAATAACAGCAACTTTAACACTAGTTTAGTCTTTCTGCAAAAAACTTTCCTAGAAAGTTTGCTTTCAGAAATATTACTTCGGGGATAAAATTTACTCTCAAACTACCTTGAATAGCAAGAACTGCTTACGTGTTTTCGTATTACCTTGCCCACCTCGTGAGGCACTTCCCCTTTGTACATTTTTAATATCTTCCTCCGTGAATCCTGCCCAACCCCTTGAAGTCATTTCGTGTTTACATCTGCTGTCACCAACCAGGGCTGCCAACCCTTCCTGTGTTGTTGCTGGGCTTAAGGGCTGAGACGGATATGGCCCTCACGAACACTCTTGCTGTATGACCTCTGTCTCTTGCTGTATGAATCTCTTCTTCAAAAAAATATTTCTTGGTATTATTCTTGGGTGTCCCAAATCTACAAAGGTTCTTAATATGAGGAAGGAGCTTGGTATTTCTAGTATCAGTGATAGGATTGTTGAGATTAACACTGTACTTGGTATTAGAATGTTAAGAAATGAACCAGACACTGTCACAATGAACCTTATTAAGTGTCTAGAAGTAAATACACACAGGTCTAAATGGATTGTGAAAACGTGCAATTGCATTAAGTTTTATAACCTGCATGAACTGTATCACTGTAGACAACAAGAGCATTTAACCCTTCCATGGAAGATGTGTTCATTTAATATCACATACCTACAAGTCCCTCCCAAGAAGCTCATTGCTAGTAATCCCTTCCTTAAATCACTTGTTAAAGCAACTGCTCAAGAAGAAATTTCTCGCCTAACTGGTAGTAATAAGTTATCACAAGTTATATACACTGATGGATCTAAACAGGAGTCTTCTGGCAGGGCTGCATCTGCTCTTGTTGCCACCTCCCTAGTTAAGAACGATAATAAATTTGTTGAGTTAGGCATAAGAATTAACAACTGGGCGTCTACATGGCAAACCGAACTGTTTGCAATCCTAATGGTGTTAAGGATAACTTATGACACCGAGCTCGATTATCATCATTACTGATTCTATGTCATCATTGAAGGCTCTTGACTCATATAATGACTCCAACAACATGCTCATTGGAGAAGCCAGGTATAGATACTAAAAAATCAGGGACAAAGGAATTAATGTACAATTGGTATGGATCCCATCACACATTGGATTACTCTTTCATGATAAAGTTGATATGTTAGCCAAGAAGAGTAACTAGAAGAAGAATGTAGAATATAACTCTGGTATAACTGTGTCTAGCATTAGGAATAATATTAGGAGAGAAGTAAATAATGAAAATGATTGTTATAGGAATGCAGTTAGAAGCCTGAGTAGATCTATAACCCACTATGATAACATGAACGTAGATAAGTATGTTTATGGAGCAACGTGCAATGTGAACAGACTGATGATGTTGTAGTGGCCAGGCTTAGGCTTGGTTACAAGTACTTCTGGCAGTTTGGGAGACACACAGATGATGATCAAACTAAATGTAAATTATGTGATCAAACATATGGTCACTGTCTTGAACACTATGTGCTTAATTGTCCATTTATTGAGGAATAGAAATAAACAGTATAATAACCTATGTGATATGTCAAGATATCGTATTAATGAAAATAAGATACCAGATATACTAAGCAAATTTCCTAAATTTGCTTGTAACAGATAAGTGAACTGTAGATATGTAGATGTAAACCCATATGTGCTCCTGTTAACCCTTTTTGGGCCTAGTTCCTAGGCCTTTTGTGTATCCATATGCTCTTGCGCTACCGTCCACAGGATGGATATGAGGTGCATAATAAACTAACCACTTCGGTGGCAAAATCTAAATCAAAATCTTGGTATAGTATAAAATATGTAGTTTACATGTAGTAAAATATTGTTAAGCAAGAAGAAAGCCACTAGCATGCATGAGCATTTCTTGCTGCAAGATTCCACAGTCACAATACAATGCACAAGGCACTCTTCAACATCTCTCGCGTCAGTCTCACACTATGCAAAAAATGCAGTGCACATAAAGGGCCCGAAGATCTGGAACTCACTATCTGAATCAGTAAATGATCACCTTTACAAAGAAATAAAATCTTTATCTTTTATCTTGTCTGTGTGAACTCTTCTTGGTATATGAACCCCTCTTGCTGTATGAATTCTCTTGCTATATGACTTCTCTTTCAGTATGAAATGTCTCTCTTGTTGTATGAATCCCTTTTTGCTGGATGACTTCTCCCGCAATACGAACCCTCTTGCAGTATGAACCTTCTTGCAGTATGAGGGGCCCCCCTCTCTTGCTATATAAACCTTCTTTCAGTATGAATGCTTTTGCATTATAAATCCTCTTGATGTATGAAATCTCGTGCTGTATAAACTCTTTCTGCTTAAACTTTCTTGCTGTATGAACCCTCCTTATACCTGGAGGGAGTTTCGGGGGTCAACGCCCCCGCGGCCCGATCCGTGATCAGGCCTCACGGTGATCAGAGCCTGATCAACCAGGCTGTTACTGATGATCGCACGTAACCAACGTACGAACCACAGCCCGGCTGATCAGGTACTGACTTTAGGTGCCTGTCCAGCGCCTTCCTGAAGACAGCCAGGGGTCTATTGTATCGTACTTGTACGTGCTATGAAATTTCTCTGTATATTCTCAAGGTCTGTAATTTTGTCTGCCTTGAAAGGGGCCATTAGTGTACAGCAATATTCCAGCATAGAGAGAACAAGCGATAGAAGAGAATCATCATGGGCTTTGCATCTCTAGTCTTGAAGGTTCACATTATCCATCCTATCATTGTCCTAGCAGATGTGGTAGATGCAATGTGATCTTTGAAAGTGAGATTCTCTGACATTATCACTCCCAGGGCCTTCACATTAGTTTTTCGCTCTATCATATGGTTGAAATTTATTTTGTACTCCAACACAGTTTTTATTTTCTCGAGTTTTCCATAGTGGAGTAATTGAAATTTTTCTTCGTTGAACTTCATATTGTTTTCTGCGGCCCATTTAAAGATGAAAATGATGGTTCCAACTTCATCCTGTCCCCTACTTGTATCTTTCATAACAATAAAAATGCTTTCAAATGAGCTGATGTAGGTAACAGCTCTTAGCTTGTTAATAAAGCTAGGGATCCTTAACCTAACCTTGTCAAACCCTGTGTAAAAAAAAAAAAATTTGGTTGATATCCGCTTGGAGATTTGCAGTGTCTTCGATGGATGACACTGTTATACAAATTCGGATGTCACCATCAAAGGACACAGTTCTGTGGCTTACATCTTTGTCTATAAACCTTCCTACATGAACCCTCTTGGTGCATGAACCATTTTGCTATAAAACTTCTTGAACGAGCTCTTTTGTTCCATGAACGCATTTGCTATATGAACCTTCTTGTTGTTTGAACCTTTTGGGGAATGACTCCTCTTACTGTATAAACTTTTATTGTATGAATCCTCTTGGGATAGGGATTACAGTAGGGATTACAAATGTCACACATTATTGAAACTGATATTTGATGAAATTACAACCAAGTAAATGACCAATGTGTGCATTGGTGAAGGTAAAATATGTGAGTATTTTTTTTGCGGGGGGAGGGGGTTGTATCCACGTGTTGTATTCTGTACCTGGAGTGTACCTGGAGGGTGTTTCGGGGATCAATGCCCCCGTGGCCAGGTCCACGACCAGGCCTCGCGGTGGATCAGAGCCTGATCAACTAAGCTGTTACTGCTGGCCGCACGCAAACCGACGTATGAACCACAGCCCGGCTGGTCAAAAATTAATTTTAGGTGCCTGTCCAGCTCTTGAAGACACCCAGGGGTCAATTATGTCATAGGATTGTAATATTATGCCATGGGATTGTACTATATGAAATAAATGTAGTATTTTAATGTAATCCAATGGGTGGGGGGTCTGACAAGAATCTGCTGTGGCTGCTGTAACCTTGTGTCTTACATAGCTTAATTGCTAGTGCACTCAGCTCATACACTGAGGTCTGGGGGTTGATCCCCGGTACGAGTGAAATATAGAGACATGTTTCCTTAAGGCACCTGCTGTCCCTGTTTACCTATCAGTAAAATAGGTACCTTGGTGTTAGTTGACTGGTGTGGGTCGCATCCTGGAGATAAAATTGACTTAATTTGCCCGAAATGCTCTGCATAACAAGGGGCTTTCTGTATAGTAGTATATGCCATTGATATCAGCTAGGCCTTTATACCTTATACATGTACTTGTAGAATAAAGATTATTATTATTATTATTATTATTATTATTATTATTATTATTATTATTATTATTATTATTATTATTATTATTATTATTATTATTAAGCATGAGCTATGGGTGCGCAATAAACCTACCGCCCAGGAGAGGAAAAAAAAAAAGAAAGAACAATCACAGTGTGGAGATGAAAGTGTCCAGGACAGAGACACGTCAACACCACATCCAGAGCCGGGAGAGGGAAGTGCGTCCATGGGCAGGGATTCGAAGGGCCTGGAAGCGCTCATGATGGAGCGCCATAGATATAACAGGGCTTTGTTCCACCTGCTGGATGCCGCCGTCCACAGATACCTTTGCTAGAAAAGGGAGTCGTTGAGCGCCGAATTGATCACACGGGGATTCGTGAAGTCCCAAGTTTCGTCTAGGGTGTGGATGCAGGACAGTCCTTTAATCTAAATATGGAACAGTAGAGGATGCCGACATCTTTCAGTAGAAGTGGCTGAAAGAATTCAGCCATAGAAGGTTGTTGACGGATGTATATTAATTATACCGCCTGAACAACTAATTGTCCTCAAGGGAAATTCCTTGATGCTGGTGAGGGGCTTTCGATATTTTATTTCCCCAAGCGCTGTATAACCCCCTACGGGTGTAGCGTTCCTCTCCTATGAGTGTAATAAGCTGCTGTTTTATTGTGTATCCCATACTCATCCTGTGAGCGATAGTGTAAAATGAAACGAGATTATAGAGATCATAATGGATCTTTATCAGACTCTGCCTCCCATAGTTACATACCCAAAAATATTAGTCAATTCATTTATTACAATTATTTCATGTAACTAATGTACACAAGACAATATGGAGATACAGTCTTAAAAAAATAAGTACCTTATTACCACAAAGTAATTGTCATCACTGGGTTGCAGTTTCATCAAAAATCATTTCTTTCATCTAGTCGACGCAAAATGTGGATAGTCTTAATATTTGACAAATGTAAACCGTAGCTCGGCTGGTAGTACGCTTAGCTCACACACTTAGATCCGTGGTTCGATCCCTGGAATGGATAGAAACATTGGGGCATATTTCCTAAGACACTTTCTGTCCCTGTTCACTGAGCATTAAGTAGGTACCTGGGTGTTAGTCAACTGGTGTGGGTCGCATCCTGGGGACTGTGGAAATTTATTTCGTCCCTAAAGTTCCACAGGACAGATACGGCGTATGAAGGGGTCCCAGCATAGCCGTAATGGAACGGCTGAGCTGGATGGCCCTTAAAACCACCCAAACAAAAAGCGTTCTCCCCGAGTTGGCGTGGTTGGTAAGCTTATTTATTTATAGATTTACCCTTCAGGGAAGGAGTAGGTAGTTTTACTGTTAGTACATTAATATTAGGTTTACTAAGGCAACTGTAGATTATAATAATGTAGGCCTAAGACCTTAGCATAGGTAGTAATAGGCCGATAATGTAGGCAAACACTAGGATAAGTTAGCTAGGGAGAACTGGCAGCCCTAGTTTGAATGAAGAGACGAGGGTCTGGAAGAGAGACCAGCTCGTTCTTCTTAAGACAGACACCAACTGGACAAGACGTGCCGTGATCAGCAGACGGCGCCCCCCACGTGTCTTCACATTTGAGACCTAGGGAAATCTGGTAGAGGCACCTCGATGTACCGTAGATGACCTCCGTCAGGCCCATACAGTAAGACAAGACCTCCACTTTATCTCGTAGATTTCTGGCCAGTGTCTGGGGAGATTGTGAGTTTGATCTGTGGGCCGGTGTGCAGCAGGCAGTGCATGCCCAGTAAGTACAGTGTCTCTTGGCAGTCTGGAAGATAGTGTCCGTGTCTGCATAGTTATACTAGGGGATACATACCCTCTTGGATATAGGAATTTCTGAGGTGCAGGCAGGTCACTAATAACGATTGAATATTGCAGGAATTGAGGCTCCCGGTTGCACGTGGTTTCCGAGGGGAAGTCCAAAGGGGCTAAGGCTAAGCTTAGGGAAGTTGAAGATCAGGATATATGCTGCAACACCAAGTAAGTTAGTCCTTTATACGTGCATGCAGGCGAGTTTCTTGCAACATCAATCATTTGTGAAAATCTGTCCTATAAGCCACTTGTGAGGCTGAGGTACCCACCTCAGAGCTCGGTGTCAACAGAGTTTGCCAGGGTAGGCGACTCACTTGGAGGCAGTCCACACAAATTTTCACAGGGACAAAATTAACCTAGTTGTTTTCTATGTAACATACCATTGATGTCAGCTTAGTCTGTATAAGCTGTATTATGTACTTGTAGAAATCAAGATTTTTTTTATTATTATTATTATTATTATTATTATTATTATTATTATTATTATTATTATCCCCTCCCTCAAGCAGTAGGTTCGAGAGACAGGTAACTGTCTCTGGTGTCACCCTCAGACAGTATGGACGGTAAACTCTCAGGACGAGTTTCCCCTCAAGGAAGGTTCCTTGATGTTGGTGAGGGGCTCTTGATTTAGGGAATTGGATCTGTGCTCCAGTTCCCCGAATTAAGCCTGAATGCCTTCCACATCCCCCCCCCCCAGGCGCTGTATAATCCTCCGGGTTTAGCGCTTCCCCCTTGATTATAATAATAATCAGGACGAGTTTAAAAAAAAAAAGGTAGGTGATCTTATTTATCGACCATAAATTCAAACAAAATAAATAAATGCTTGATATGTGATCGTTATATTCTGCATTATATTACAATACTTTCTGTTTTAATTGCTCACAGTTTCTAGCAAGTCCATGTTGGTACGCTTGATAATGTGCCAAGTTGTACAGAGAGGCAAAATGTAAAACTTTAATTTTAATTTGTGTCTTGTAATTATTATATTTTTTAATTATCAGAATTGTATAATTTTATAATTATGATAATAATTTTCATAGTTTTAGAATTATTATGATATTCTTTGAAATTTATACACATACGAGGCTAAGTTGGTAGCGTCCTCAGCTAACACTTGAAATTCCGGGATCGATCCCCGGTACGAGTGAAACATCGGGCATGTTTCCTTGCACATGCTGCCCCTGGGTGTTAACCGACTCTAGTGGGTCGCATCCTGGGGAACAAGATTAGCAGATGACACCCGAATTTGTATGACAGTGTCCTCCATGAAGACACCACAAGACTCCAGGCGGACATCAAACAATTTTATAAATGGGCAGCAGAAAACAATATGAAGTTCAATGTTGAGAAATTTCAATTACTCCGATATGGAAAACGTGAGGAAATTAAACCTATATCGGAGTATAAAGCAAATTGCAATCACACAATAAAACGAAAAAATAATGTAAAAGACCTGGGAGTGATCATGTCAGAGGATCTCACCTTCAAGGACCATAACATTGTATCAATCGCATCTGCTAGAAAAATGACAAGATGGATAATGAGAACCTTCAAAACCAGGGATGCCAAGCCCATGATGACACTCTTCAGGTCACTTGTTCTATCTAGGCTGGAATATTGCTGCACACTAACAGCACCTTTCAAGGCAGGTGAAATTGCTGACCTAGAAAATGTACAGAGAACCTTCACGGCGCGCATAACGGAGATAAAACACCTCAATTAATGGGAGCGCTTGAGGTTCCTAAAACTGTATTCCCTGGAATGCAGGCGGGAGAGATACATGATTATATACACCTGGAAAATCCTAGAGGGACTAGTACCGAACTTGCACACGAAAATCACTCCCTACGAAAGCAAAAGACTTGGCAGACGATGCAACATCCCCCCAATGAAAAGCAGGGGTGTCACTAGCACGTTAAGAGACCATACAGTAAGTGTCAGGGGCCCGAGACTGTTCAACTGCCTCCCAGCATACATAAGGCGGATTACCAACAGACCCCTGGCAGTCTTCAAGCTGGCACTGGACAAGCACCTAAAGTCAGTTCCTGACCAGCCGGGCTGTGGTTCGTATGTCGGATTGCGTGCGGCCAGCAGTAAAAGCCTGGTTGATCAGGCCCTGATCCACCATGAGGCCTGGTCACAGACCGGACCGCGGGGGCGTTGACCCCCGGAACTCTCTCCAGGTAAACTCCAGGTAAGTTGCCCGAAATACTCTGCATAAGCAGGATCTTTCTATATAGTATGTCAATGATATCAGCTATATCTGTAATATTTACTTGTGGAAACAAAGAATAATAATAATAATAATAATAATAATAATAATAATAATAATAATTATTATTATTATTATTATTATTATTATTATATTATTAATTATCATTATTAATAATTATTATTATTAATTATTATTATTATTATTATTATTATTATTATTAATTATTATTATTATTATTATATTCTTGCTTGTACACATTATAAGTACATTAGTACTGTACTGTCTCCACAAAGCAGGTACTGGACAAGCACCTAAAGTCGGTACTTGACCAGCCAGGCTGTGGCTCTTACGTTGGATTGTGTGCAGCCAGCAGTAGCAGCCTGGTTGATCAGGCCCTGATCCACCATGAGGCCTGGTCACAGACCGGGCAGCGGGGGCGTTGACCCCCGGAACTCTCTCCAGGTAAACTCCAGGTAAACAAAACCACAAAAGTAAACTCACGAATCACCAAAAAAATGTAAGAAGAAAAAAAGTCGAAATTACAAAATAATAATATTTGAACCCAGAAATACACCAGTGAACACTGTGAACAACAACAACAACCACAGCAACTGCGACAACAACAACTGCAACAACAACGATAACACAGCAACGACATCAACACTAATAACAACAACAACGACAACTGAAACAACAACAACGGCGACAACATCAACAGTGATAACAACAACAGCAACATCAACAGTGATAACATCGAGGAAAACAGTAACAACAATAACAACGACAAGAAGAACAACGACAACTGCAACAACAACGGCGACATCAACAATGATAAGAGCAACAACAAGAACGGTGATGAAAACAGTAACAGCAACAACAACGACAACAACAACAGAAGCAACAGTAACAACGACAACGACAACAACAACAACAGCTACATTAACAACAACAGCAGCAGCAACAATATCGACAACAGCGATGAAAATAATAACAACAAGAACAACGACGACAAAAACAAGAAAAACAACAACAACACAAGTTGCGGTCATCAGGCCGCCGCCAGCTCAGACTGTGTATAGACTAACAGTAAGGATGGAATGGTCCGGTTATGGGTGGTCCAGTTTAGGTGGTCCAGTTATTAGTGGTCCAGTTTAGGTGGTCCGGTTACGGGTGGTCCAGTTTAGGTGGTCCAGTTATTAGTGGTCCAGTTTAGGTGGTCCGGTTACGGGTGGTCCAGTTTAGGTGGTTCAGTTTAGGTGGTCCGGTTACGGGTGGTCCTGTTTAGGTAGTCCGGTTTCAGGTGGTCCGGATTTGTGGGGGTTCGGCAGAACATCTGATATTTAAACTCATGCATGAAGCCGTTCGTGACTTCTAACAGTAATTATACATCCACACACAGTTGGTACATAAGTCCGTGACGCAACAACTTACTACTGCAGACTTCATATTAACCTCCCTTTCATTTCCTCATTTAACCGACAGATGCTAAAAAAAAATAGTGAGGATGACATTGGTATGTCATGTTTATGTCCTGTCCACTACACGAGGGTCATTAAGGCAGCAACCAGATAATAACATCGAAAAGATACTTGTATCTCTAGTTTAAAGTAAACTCCATATATATATATATATATATATATATATATATATATATATATATATATATATATATATATATATATATATATATATATATATATAATATATATATAATATATATGTCTATACAATTCTATTCTATTCTACATGGAGTTACACCTCTGGGTGTAAAACACAAATATACACTTCTGAGAGTCTGAATGTATATTATACACAGTGTAACCGGGATGTAAAGGTGGAAGAATTACCGGTGACGGCATCACATATGTAAGTCAACATTAACATGGGCCAGCATGCTCTCAGTCCAGAAGTTGGTTTGCGAAATCCTATTCTAGCTGAAACTGTCTTAGCTGAGGTCGTTAGGGGCTTAGCTGAGTCTTAGCCCAGACTGCTGGGAGTTTAAGGAGATCTGCTGGAAAGAAAGAACTAAGAGGATCCATTAGAAATAAAAAAAGAAAGGTAAGGGGTTCATTATGAAGAGAAAGGGGCTCTCATTCATGGTAACTAAGAGAGGAAGTTGTTAGAGAGAAAGCTAGGCCTGCTAAGGGGATTTATCACAGAGAAAGTTGATGTGAACCTTTTGTTTTTACCCCAGAGAATGTTATCCAGAGAAGCCGGTATACTGAAAGTTACCCCGGGGATAACCACACAGAGAAAGTTAACACGTATTTGAACCACACACACAGAAATTACCACTTAGATCAACCACAATGTAGAAAATTAAAGTAGTCAATACACACACAAAAATATTACCACACAGTTTAAACCACACAGAAAGTTAACACATAGATCAACCACCCCCAAAAGAAAGGGAAAGGGTAATCAGTTTTTCATCCAGAGAAGAGTAGCTCCATTCCTTGGACCAGAACCCTTCACTAGCATAAAGGGCGTCCTCCCCCCCCCCCCCCCCCACCCCTGTTCGGAGGACCATTACAAAACAACAGGGAACAAAGAAAATATTTAAATTTTAAAAAAAAATTACTAATTAATTTTTTCTTTGAAAAGGTTGATGCAGTTTTGTCATCAAAACGTTTGATGTCGATTTGTTTATTAATTAAAACTGTATTGATGACGTTTTGTGCATCAAAACTGTTTGGTTTTAGGTATCCGCGAGAGGGCACCTTGACGGAGCCGATTTTTTTTTTTTTCTTCTTTTTCCCCCATCTTTTTTATTTATTTCGCTCCCAACCGAGAAAAACAAAATTGCCTTCAAATTTTTAACACTTGTCACAGCAACGGGACTAATTCTTAAGCAACTGAATGTCTCCCCAATCCTGTGGTTTGCACTTTTTTCTGGTTAAAATTAATAATTATAAAAAATCAATCGTAAGTACTGAGAATCATATGAAATAGATGGATTGTCTCATGGGTCAAGCGGGGTTGGGCCTTTTTTTTTTTTTTAGATTCTTTTTTTGCAAAACTGGAAATTGCATCTTCTGGTCAACTTTTAAAATTTTAGTGCTGATATATTTTTCTCAAATTTTAAAAAATTCCCTTGATGAAATTGTTTTCATCTGCCAAACTTTTTAATTAAATTGTTTTTTGTGAAATGCTGGGGAATGTCCCCCCTTTCAAAATAAGTCACAAAGTTCGACTTTATTTGGTTATCTCAGGTTTAAACAAATTTTATATTTTTTCTGGTCCTCAAGACCATGTAAACATTTTTTATATTATGTACACTAAGCTTAATAAAACTTACTTACTTAGATTTTTTTTGTCTCTTTAAAATTTTTGAGTTAGATTTGGGCTGTGTAATATTTTAATTTACCATTTTCACTGAAAACAATTGGATATAAATTTCCTTATGATGACTTGTGAATGCCTCTCCTGATTCTCTTCAAATCTCCATAGCTAATATTTAACTGCATTATCAGTTTCCACCGCACTCTGCACACTTCCATTCGTGCGCATTAAGGCACTGGGGACCGGGGTTAAAACTATTAATTACCCGGGGAATAAGTGGGATAAATGAGTTGCAAGACGTCACACTTTCTGACGGGGTTCGACGAACGTCCCGGTTGACTACAGCCGGATTCATTGACGCCATATTAATTAACAGATCTAGGGATCAACTAACCTGTACTCACCTAGTTGTGGTTGCAGGGGTTGAGTCATAGCTCCTGGCCCCGCCTCTTCTTAGGTAGTGTTTTTTCTCGTGATTACTGGAAGGAGGATCGAGCCTCACACGTTTCTCATTTAAAGAGAGATTGGATGATTTTTGAAGATGATTGGATCATTTCTGAAGACTCTGTGGTAAGAAAATAAAATCTTTGTGATTTCTGTGATACATGGATTCTGCCAGGAGAGATGTGACGCTCTGGCCACAGGTTCGTTACCAGGGAACAGAAACTACTCGTCCTCTCAGGATCAAACCTCTTCATAGCTTAATATTGTGTGTGTACTCACCTAGTTGTGGTTGCAGGGGTCGATTCATAACTCCTGAACCCGCCTCTTCACTGGTCGCTACTAGGTCACTTCCTGCTCCATGAGCTTTATCATATCCCTTCTCAAAACTATGTATGGTCCCTGCCTCCGCTACATCACTTTCCAGACTCATCCATCCCCTGACAATTCTATGGCTGAAAAAATACTTCCTAACATCTTTGTGACTCATCTGAGTCTTCATCTTCCAATTGTGACCCATTGTTGCTGTGTCCCATCTCTGGAGCATCCTCTCTCTGTCCACCTTGTCTATTCCTCTCAATATTTTATATGTCATTATCATATCCCCCCTCTCTCTCCAGTGTCGTCAGGTCCTTAACCTCTCCTCGTAGGACATGTCCCTTAGCTCCGGGGCTAGTCTCATTGTAAACCTTTGCATTTTCTCTGATTTCCTGACGTGCTTGGCCAGGTGTGGGTTCCAAACTGGTGCTGCATACTCCAATATGGGCCTGATGTACACAGTGTACAGTGTCCTGAACGATTCCTTATTGAGATGTCGGAATGCTGTTCTTAGGTTTGCTATGCGTCCATATCCTGCAGCAGTTATTTGGTTTGTGTGCGCCTCAGATGTGCTCGGTATTATACTTTTCCTTGAGTGAGGTTTGTAGTCTTTGGCGCCCTAGACTGCACTCTGCCTGCGGTCTTTGCACTTCCCCAATCTTCATGACTTTGCATTTGGTGGGGTTGAACTTCAGAAGCCAGTTTCTGGAGCAGGCTTGTAGCCTGTCCGGATCCCTTTGTAGTCCTGCCCGGTCCTCCTATTGAATTCCCCTCATTAACTTCACGCTCGCGCGCGCGCGCAAGTGTGTTTATGTGGGTGTGTGTGTGTGTGTGTGTATGTGTACTCACCCATTTGTACTCACCTATTTGTGGTTGCAGGGGTCGAGTCATAGCTCCTGGCCCCGCCTCTTCGCTGATTGCTACTAGGTCCTCTCTCTCCCTGCCCCATGAGCTTTATCATACCTTGCCTTAAAACTATATATGGTTCCCGCCTCCACTACGTCACTTTCTAGGCTATTCCACGGCCTGACTACTCTATGACTGAAGAAATACTTCCTAACATCCCTTTGATTCATCTGAGTCTTCAACTTCCAATTGTGACCTCTTGTGTCTGTGTCCCATCTCTGGAACATCCCGTCTTTGTTCGCCTTGTCTATTCCGCGCAGTATTTTATATGTCGTTATCATGTCTCCCCTGACCCTCCTGTCCTCCAGTGTCGTCAGGCCGATTTCCCTCAACCTTTCTTCGTAGGACAATCCCCTTAGCTCTGGGACTAGTCTTGTTGCAAACCTTTGCACTTTCTCTAAATTCTTGACGTGCTTGACTAGGTGTGGATTCCAAACTGGTGCTGCATACTCCAGTATGGGCCTGACGTAAATGGTATACAGAGTCTTGAACGAATCCTTACTGAGGTATCGGAACGTTATCCGTAGGTTTGCCAGGCGCCCGTATGCTGCAGCAGTTATCTGATTGATGTGCGCCTCAGGAGATATGCTCGGTGTTATACTCATCCCCAGATATTTTTCCTTGAGTGAGGTTTGCAGTCTTTGGCCATCTAAACTATTTGTGTCTGCGGTCTTCTTTGCCCTTCCCCAATCTTCATGACTTTGCATTTGGCAGGGTTAAACTCAAGGAGCCAGTTGCTGGACCAGGCTTGTAGCCTGTAGTGTGTGTGTGTGTGTGTGTGTGTGTATATGTGTGTGTACTCACCTAATTGTGGTTGCAGGGGTCGAGACTCAGCTCCTGGCCCCGTGTGTGTGTGTGTGTGTGTTGTGTGTGTGTGTGTGTGTGTGTGTGTGTGTGGTGTGTGTGTGTGTGTGTGTTGTGTGTGTGTGCGTGTGTGTGTGTGTGTGTGTGTGTGTGGTGTGTGTGTGTGTGTGTGTGTGTGTGTGTGTGTGTGTGTGTGTGTGTGTGTGTGTGTGTGTGTGTGTGTGTGTGGGGCGTGCGCGCGTGCACACTCTCCTGCTTCCCGCGTCACATTCCAGCAAGTCATCTAGGAAATACGCCTTTTAGTCACTTTCTTCCTGACTCACCCTGTAACCTCCCCGTCCCAGAGAGAAGTAGGGGAGACCTGTGTCTGGGAGGAGAGGAGAGAAGGAGGAGATGAACACGACGAGGAAAGGAGACGAGGAGGAAGAGGGATATTGAGATATCTCGTAGGGCAGTGGATACCCAACAGCACCGTGGTAGCGCCTTCAGCTCAAAACAAATGACCGGATCGAATGCTAGTACGTAGAGACACGCATGAACAAATCTAACACCTGCTGCCCTGTTCACCTAGCAGTAAAGACATACCTAGGAGGACCTGACAGCCATAAACCACACTGCTTGGCTTAAGTTTATCCTGGGTAACAAGTCCTCCAGGGTTGCTCTTCTGAATAAACACTTTCTTCTTATTCTTCTTCATCTTCTTAGAGAGGAGAGAAAGGGCATTTCTAAGACTTCCACAGAGAATGAGTAGAGGAAGGAAAGGGGGAGGGGGAGAATGAGGGGGGAGGAGAGGACGCTAAGAAATGGCGGGGAGGATAGGAAGAGGAGGAGGATGTCCGGGAAGACTGGAATGTGAGTAGAGAGGTTGACAAGTAAGAGAATTTCCGGAGGTTATGGAGAAAGTGGAATTTATGAGGTAAACTGGAGAAAAGGGAAGGAAGGGAGGATGAGGTACAATAGGGGGAAGGACAAGAGAAATAGGATATGTGTGAAAAAAAGGAAAGCAGGGAAAGTGGATTAAAAAAATTTTGTGCAATAGAAACTGTGGCATATACAGTCGTGTGAATATACTCGTGTAATATATGATAAGAAAGTTGATCAAGGCATATTGGAAGACTTCTATGCTATTTGGATCCTTATTACCATCAGGAAAACTAGAACAACATACAAACACCACACCCCACCACACACGACACACACATACACACTTTCCACACCACATTAGTTATACACCACTCTTTTTTATTATTATCACTTTCGTGTATATACATATACCAGAACACTTCCCGTTGATCAGACATATCTTTGACACACATTTTTCTAATGCTATCTTGAGAGTCCCGTTATCTTACCATCCAGGTGGAAACTAGGAACAACAGTAATCTAACGCACATGTGCCTCGTCTTACATCCACCATTTAAATATAATTATTACCATTATTTTCCAGTCTTATTATCAGTCTTTTTCATCGGTTCACAATCTTTTTTTTTGCTATTTTTATTTTTTTCAATTTTTTTAATTGTTTGGTATTTTCCCCGAAAGCGTTGCATAATATTTTCCTTCCTCTTTCGTTTTCGTTCAAAACTTGAGCTATGTCTGATCAGCATTCTACAAGCAAATTTTCAAACATTAGTGCTGGGTGTAACAGGGAAAGATTCATGGATTAATGACAGTGCAGCTGCACTCTGTAATTTTATAATCATTCCAAGGTTCGTGTTGGGTGTGTATAACATGCGAAAAGTTTTTTCTAAATCGGATCAAAATTTCCAGGCCAGTGTAGCCTATAAGACGATGAAATGATTATTACGAAGTATGTAATGTGATCAGTGGTGACAATATTATTTTTAAAGATGTGTGGTATTTTTACCGCGTTAAATACCTTGATTATGCTTTCCTTAACCATCGTTAGATCTTTAAAGAGGGAAGATGCAGCTATTCATGGGAGATGGCAGCCTATATGTTTAAGGCTAAACAAAGGCAAATTTACTAACACAGTTACTTGCTGGGAGTGTGTTATAAGCAGTGGTGAACACAGGGTGTGTAGGGAGTGTGTTATAAGCAGTGGTGAACACAGGGTGTGTAGGGAGTGTGTTATAAGCAGTGGTGAACACAGGTAGTGTAGGGAGTGTGTGTTATAAGCAGTGGTGAACACAGGTTGTAGGGAGTGTGTTATAAGCAGTGGCGAACACAGGGTGTGTAGGGAGTGTGTAATAAGCAGTGGTGAACACAGGGTGTGTAGGGAGTGTGTTATAAGCAGTGGTGAACACAGGGTGTGTAGGGAGTGTGTTATAAGCAGTGGTGAACACAGGGTGTGTAGGGAGTGTGTTATAAGCAGTGGTGAACACAGGGTGAGTAGGAGTGTTATAAGCAGTGGTGAACACAGGGTGTGTAGGGAGTGTGTAATAAGCAGTGGTGAACACAGGGTGTGTAGGGAGTGTGTTATAAGCAGTGGTGAACACAGGGAGTGTTATAAGCAGTGGTGAACACAGGGTGTGTAGGGAGTGTGTTATAAGCAGTGGTGAACACAGGGTGTGTAGGGAGTGTGTTATAAGCAGTGGTGAACACAGGGTGTGTAGGGAGTGTGTTATAAGCAGTGGTGAACACAGGGTGTGTAGGGAGTGTGTTATAAGCAGTGGCGAACACATCGGGTGGTGTAGAGGAGTGTGTTATAAGCAGTGGCGAACACAGGGAGTGTTAGAGAGTGGTACAAACAGTGGGTGAACACAGCGTGTGTAGGGAGTGTGTATATAAGCAGTGGTGAACACAGGGTGTGTAGGGAGTGTGTTATAAGCAGTGGTGAACACAGGGTGTGTAGGGAGTGTGTTATAAGCAGTGGTGAACACAGGGAGTGTTATAAGCAGTGGTGAACACAGGGTGTGTAGGGAGTGTGTTATAAGCAGTGGTGAACACAGGGTATGTAGGGAGTGTGTTATAAGCAGTGGTGAACACAGGGTATGTAGAGGAGAGTGTGTAAACAAGTCAGTGGTGAACACAGGGTGTGTAGGGAGTGTGTTATAAGCAGTGGTGAACACAGGGTATGTAGGGAGTGTGTTATAAGCAGTGGTGAACACAGGGTGTGTAGGGAGTGTGTTATAAGCAGTGGTGAACACAGGGTATGTAGGGAGTGTGTTATAAGCAGTGGTGAACACAGGGTGTGTAGGGAGTGTGTAATAAGCAGTGGTGAACACAGGGTATGTAGGAGTGTGTATAACAGTGGTGAACACAGGGTGTGTAGGGAGTGTGTTATAAGCAGTGGTGAACACAGGGTGTGTAGGGAGTGTGTTATAAGCAGTGGTGAACACAGGGTGTGTAGGGAGTGTGTTAATAAGCAGTGGCGAATCACAGGGTGTGTAGGGAGTGTGTAATAAGCAGTGGTGAACACAGGGTGATGTAGGGAGTGTGTTATAAGCAGTGTGAACACAAGGGAGTGTTATAAGCAGTGGTGAACACAGGGTGTGT